>OU898278.1:2387477-3587477 GCA_918026665.1 Diabrotica balteata | reverse complement strand
AAAAGCTATTAAGAACGCAGAGAAAAAGTGCAATACAAATCCTAGGAGAGATAAGGAAGAAAAAATCAGTCAAGAGACAAAAAAAATTATGGAGATACGAAGAGAACTTAAGAACAAAAACGATACGAATGCACGCGTACTACAACAACTTTATAAAGATATTAATAAAACAGTGTGAAAGGACGTACGACATTATAACCGTGTCGTCGGCATATCTTTCGTTAACTCGCCGTTTACTTTTATGCCCTTATTTGCATTTTCCATACATTTTTTAAATATTTCCTCGGAATAAATATTGAATAGGAGTGGGTATAAGATACACCCTTGACGGACACCTCTTTTAGTCTGCACACTTCCAGTGAGTTAGTTGCCAATTTTTGCTCTTGCTCTTTGATCCCATTATAGGTTTGCCACAATTCGAATGTCCTTGTCGTCAATACCTGTCTTTCGGCGAATAGCTATCAATTGTTCATGATTGGCATTGTCAAATGTTTTTCTAAAATCCACAAAGCACAAATATACGTACTTATCAACGTCTCTAGACCGCTGTATAAGCACCTGGAGAGCAAAAACTGCTTCTCTAGTTCCAAGTGCTTTCCGAAAAGCAAACTGCGATCTATCAATATTTTACTCACATTTATCATATATTCTTCTATGAATGATCTTAGTTCACGCTTTAGTGACATGATTGATCAAGCTTATAAGCCGGTACAAGTTCTTATTAACAAAATCTCGTATTACAGTCAACAATATAGATTAAAGGACCAATCTCCTGTAGAAAGAGTGACGCACTACAACCACTTCGGCACCACAATAAATGAAGAATGCAAACAACAACCAGGTGATTAGAGTACGCATAGGAAAAGCTAGATCCACCTTCAATCGGGTGGGGGCCTTCTTCAAGAGACACATCCCCTCTCTTGATATAAAAGTAAGAATGCTGCGATGCTACGTCTTCTCTGTGCTATTTTATGGTGTTAAATCGTGGACCTTGAACGAAGATATGTGCAGAAACTGGAAGCATTTGAGATGTGACTATATCGGAGAATATCTAAGATCCCATGGACTGACCGAGTCCCAAATGAGGAGGTCCTCAGAAGAATGAATACGAACCAAGAGGTACTGATCACCATTAAATCTTGAAAGTTAGAATTCTTCGGACATATTATGCGAAATAAATCCAGATATGCTCTCCTTCAAGCCATCCTGCAATGAAAAATATTTGGAAAGGGAGGTCCAGGAAGAAGAAGAACATCTTGTTTAAAGAACCTCAGAATTTGGTCTAATACAACATCTGTGCAGCTTTTCCGCGCTGCTGCAGATAAAATAAAGATTGGCATGATGATCGCCAACATTTGTAACGGATAGGCACATCAAGAAGAAGATACATTTGCAATGTCGGGATCTTTTACTTTATTAATGTCGACTTTTTCTCTCCTTTTCTCGATCTCCTTTTTTAAATTGGATATTCTCTCTGACATAATAAATTGCAAATATTAAAAAACAACTTTTGAGCAAACCATACAAATCGTTGAAATGTAACGCCGCTGGCAGGACTTTTTAAAGGTGACATTATCATTTAATATAGACTATAATAACGTGCGTAGGAGAAAAGTATTTAATTTACGATTTCAGCGAAAAAGCCCGCATACATTTTATAATCTAAGAATAAAAGTTCTTTTCCAGAACATAAGCGAGTGCCAGAGGGTCAACGAACGAATTCGTCAGTTTTTTCACTTCTCGCTCGCCGTTGAACTTGATTCACATTTTTAAATAGCCAATTACATTTTTATCAACGCTGCCATACTTGCTTCAAGTTCATACGTTCGAGGTCGAAATCATTTGCTCAGTTGTAATGTAATATTATAATATTAAATTAATTATTCTGATAGTAAATTATTTGCATTAAAACAGGACGAGATATTTAAGGTATGTATTTATTGAACTTCATATCTATATAATATAGATTTTTGATCCACCTGCGTAGGTAGTAGATACTCTGGTACGTTTCTGGTAAAAGATCCATCAGGTAAAGGAGCCATAATTATCTCCCAGTCTCCTGGTATCTGGGAGAGATTTGGTCCTTGAACCATTCCCTTACCTAATTACCAAAATTTCCCTTGCTATATCCTACTCTGATGTCGGACAGCAGCAACATCAGTACCAAGAAAGAGCGTAAGGGAAAGGTTCCTGGACGGTCTATTATTGGATACAAGTTTTAAGGTCTTCTAGACTAAAGCAACGGAAAACTATTCCATTACACTTCCCTAGTATATCATGATAATTGAAATAAAAGATAAAGACCTCAGTCCACACCAGACTTTTAAAAAGTCTTTTGTATTGTTGTCTTTGTTTTAAAAAAACATGAATTTTATGTAGATGTGTGGGATAACAGGCGTGGCCAATTCTAAGACGTGTTACAGTTGTGATATATTTTCTTGAATAATTATATGGCTGGAACCACGTTCTATTCGGTATTTGATGTTGTATACTGCAGTATCTAGAAGGGTTGGTATAAGTATGTTGTGACCAACATTCGTTCCAAGTACTGAGATATTTAATTCTAATATAAACAACTGCATCACAACAACTTACAGCTAGTTTCTTGGTCAAATCACTTTTTACACTTTTATACACAACATATCCATATAGTCATTAAGTTCGAGACCTGTAAATGTTTTAACCTATACAAATTAATGTTTTTGTTAAGTTTTTGCAGTTCTAAGATCCGTTTTTTAATTGCATATATGATATAATTGGAGGAATAACTTAGGTATTTAGCCAAAACCAAGGAAATTACACATGCAGAGGTAATACGCAGAATAAATAACAATCCAGAAGTTATCATGAACATAAAAAAGGGAAAGCTTGAATACTTAAGTCATCTGATAAGAGGACAAAAGTAGAAGAAAAGTACTCAAAGAAGAAGAAGAAGGACTTTAAAACAGACAGGGAGTCCGATATAATTATTGCAGAATCAATTGTAGACTGTGATAAGAATGTCAAGGCTTCGTAAATTGCAATAGCTTCAGCCCTAAATATAGAAATGTTATCCAATTTGTAGGGATAATTAATATTTTTGGAGGGAATATAAAAATCACATCCCACACCATCCTTGGACTTTAAAGCATCGGTATATATTGCCACAGATTCCTCGAAGCTTGCAAGTATTGAGTATAATAAGTTAATGTTAATGTGAAAATTATTGCTATATGAAGAATCTTTATATTTAGAAACAATAAATTTTAATCATAAAGATCCAACAAAGCATTGGATTATGGATACATCCATAATCCAATATGGACCTGATATAGGCACGATAGAATAGTAAGGTGGTTTCAACGCCAGCTCCCCACCAAGTCTTAGTAACCATTTTTTAAAAATAAACCTTTTATACATCGGTCTAACATGTAATTAATAAGGATTTTCCATTCAATTTCCTATTAAGTACCATACCAAGATATTTGACGGAGTCTTTAATGGAAAAATTATAAGAACCTAGGACAATGTTACTGAATTTAGTTAGTTGTGTCTACTGAAAACACAAACTTTAGAGTTGGAGTAGGAAATCTAAAAACATTTAATGTTAACCATTCATGAACAACACCAAAGATGTCTTTGAGAGAAGCCATAGTGGTATCAAATTTCTTATTTTGTATATATGCACAGGTCATCTGTATACTGTACTATTTTTAACGGAATATGATTAACACTTCTTTTTCTTCCTACTTTATAAATAGGCTTAATGCCTGTTTTACTTCAGTTTTTAGCCTCAATTGACATTGTCTGATCATCTTTTCCTCAGTCGTCCCAATGATCTTCTTCCATTTTGGCGATTTATCTCTTGCTATTCGTACTATTCTATTTTCTGTCATTCTTTTGATGTGTTGATTCCATTCCACTTTTCTTCTTTTGGTCCACGCGTTTATTTTCTCTATACCACATCTCGATCGTATTTCCTCACTTCTTACTCTGTCTCTTAGAGTTTGGTTTTTTATTTTTCGTAATACTTTCATTTCTGTTGTTTCCAGCAGTCTTTGTGTTTTCGCCGTATCTGCTCTTGTTTCCGATGTGTACTAGAGGTTTGCTTATTAGTTCTTTTAGAAGAACTAGTTCAACAGAACTATTTCACAAAAATGAACTAGTTCACTACCGTACAAGTAGTTCGAAACTATTTCTTTCTTTCAGTCAGTCTTTCACTACTTCACTACCGTACAAGTAGTTCGGAACTATTTCTTTCGATCGTATGTTTAGGTTTAAATGGTTTAAATTATTATGTGATTAGTTAGTTTTTATTTGCAAAAAATTATTAAGATTTGTTTTTTATTAACCGTTTTAAATATAAATATGGTTCAAGTATGATTTATTTTCATATATACGTATATTTAAACTCATAGGTATTTATAATTAGATTATTTCTAAAAGAACCTTTACAAAAAAAATCAGTGAATTTTCTAGGAACATTAAATAACACATTTTCATTCTCACTTTTACATAAAATTATATTTTATGTAAATGCCTCAATCATTTTAACCACAATTAAAATTTTTATTTTAAAATTACAATACAAGAAACAACACAGCATGGCAACATCTAAGCCATAAGCCCAAAATGGTTTGGGCATAAGATCCAAACCATTATGACATTAAGATAAGACCTTATGGTATTGTCACATTCATAGACATTATGAATCTGTTATCTGAGGCTAATCGGCATTTTTTTTAAAACTAGTTAGTCCATCCATTCACAAAATAATAAATACATGTTCTAATTCATTCATTTATTATTTTCTTTTTTAGAAGTCGAGACATAATTTATAATGCAAATCGTTCGCAGTGAACTAGTTCTATGAAAATTAATGAACTAGTTCAATTAGTTCAGTTGAAAGAATCGTTCATTTGAACTATTTCGATGGTGAACTACACATCCCTAATGCATACGTCATTATCGGTCTTATTGTTGATTTATATACCCTGGTTTTCGTTTCCGTTGTAAGGTATTTGTTTCTCTAAATTGTGTTGTTGAGACATCCTGCTGCTCTGTTTGCCATGTTCACTTGTTTTTGTACTTCTTCTTTCACTTTTTCGTAGCTTGACAGTTTTTTTCCCAAGTATTCAGTTTCCATCACTTGTTCTATTATTTTGTTATTTACGACTAGTTTACATCGTCTCGGTTCCGCTGATATCACTATCGCTTTAGTTTCCTCTGTTGAGATCACCATGTTGTATATGACCTATAATTTTTGTAGGTATTCTTCATTTTTGGCTATTATTATGGCGTCGTCGGCGTAGCATATTATCCTTTTTTTCCTTTTCTCCCATTCTATATCCTCTTCTTTTTTTAAATTTCTTTATGATTTCATCCATTATCAGATTAAATATTAATGGGCTCAGTAAATCTCCTTGTCTAATGTCAGTTTGATATTTGATAGGTTGCGATAGTTTTCCTTTACATCTTATCATAGCTATGTTATCTTTACATATATTCTCAATGGTTTTTACTAAATCCAGTGATATTCCCTTTTCATATAATAAATGTATCGCGTCCCGAATTCTCACTCTATCAAATGTTTTCTTCAAATCTATCAAACACATATATGCTGGTTTGTTGTATTCCAGCGACTTTTCTTTTATTTGTCTTATTACCAAACTGCATTCGTGCATGATCTTCCTATCCGAAATCCTTGCTGTTCCTCTTGCAGAGATATTCGTTCGTTTATTTTTTGTCTCTATTATTCTTGTTGTCAATTTGAGTGTTGTATTTAATAGATTTATTGCTCGATAATTATTGGGATCTTTCTTATCTCCTTTTTTGAAGAACATCGCCATGATCGCTCTCCTCCATTCATCTGGTATTCTGTTCGTGGTGATTAGTTTATTAATAAGAAGTTGTAGTTGTTGTACAAGGTGATCACCTCCATATTTTAAGATTTCATTTGGTATTTGATCTTCTCCTGGTGACTTTCTGTTTTTTAATTTGTTTATTCCTTTTTTCACATCGTTTTGAGAGATTTCGGTCTTTTCCTCAGTTATTATATTTGGCGTTTCTGATAAAGGTTCCTCGTTTTATTTCTTAAACATTTCTGTCAAGAAGGCCACCCATGTATCCTCTTGTATGTGTTCTATTTCAACTAGTTCTTTCATTTCGCTTCTTTGTTGTCTTATGAAGCGCCATACTTGTTTCTGTTGTCCATAGAAATTCATCTCTAGTCTTTTCCCAGTGTGAATCTTTCCCAGTAATCTGTTTTTATTTTTCTTACCAATTGATGAGTTTCAGTCTTATTCTTTTATATTCTTCATATGATTCATTCGTTTTTTCTGACTTATATTTTAGAAAAACTTTCTTTTTTTGGTGACATTTTCGTTTAACCTCTAGTGTAAACCATGGTGTTTTCCTTGAGCACTTTTTGTTTATTATTTTCAATGCAAGGGCTTCTTGGGAAGTATCCAGAATATTTTTTAAGTTTTCTCCAGCTAGTCTATATATTGCTTTCATTTTCGATATTCTCCATTTGTATTTTCTGTTCTAGCCTTTTTGATATAATGATTTTATGGAGTCATCTCTTAAATTTTCTATTTTATATTTTTATTATTTCCTCTGAATTGGTTTGTTTAAGCTTCTCTTTTCATCTTTCATTGAATTTAATTTTACCAAGTACCAAATAGTGATCGCTTCCCACATTGGGTGACGTCAAACTTCTCACATCCACTATCTGTTTATGGTGAATATTTCTGTTTGTAACCACATAATCTATCATTGATCTATGTCCTTTTGTATTTTCAAACGTGTATTTGTGTTGAATTTTATGATCAAAAAATGTGTTGGTTATCCTCAGTTCGTTTGAGGTGCAGAATTCCACCATTCTTTCCGTTTTCATTGATAACTCTTTCGTTAAACCTTTGTTTTATTCCTGATATTACTTCGACTCCTATTTTGGCATTGAAATTTTCCAATAATATAAGTAGTTCATTTTGCTTCACTTCTCTTTCCACTAATGTTTGTAGCTCATCATAGAATTCTGCTTTCTCGCTATCAGGTTTGCAGTCTTCTTGTGCATATATCCCTATTATGTTAATAATTTTGCTGTTCTCCCTAATTTTTACTAAAAGTATTCTCTGAGATATGTACTGGCACTCTTTAATTTGATCTTTATATTTTGTTTTGATCATTATTGCTACACCTTCCTTTGCTCTTTCTTGTTTCGGAACCCCACTATATATTAGTAAATATTCTCCAAGCCGCGTCTGTCCTTTACCTTTCCTCTTTGTTTTCTGTAGGGCGCAGATATCTATTTGATATTCTCTCAATTCTTTTTCTATGTCCTGATCTCGGTTATTTAGGCTTTTTATGTTCCACGTCGCCACTCTCATTATATTTTTCGTTTTCCAGTTCGTCGTCCTTTTTCTCGCCTTTGTCGTTACCATATTTTCTGTCCTAATCCGAGGCTCGTCACCGGTTCTTTGAGCTAGTAAATCTATGTAAACAGCAGTATATAAATTAAAGAGAAAAGGGCTTAAAATTAAGCCTTGTGGAAGTCCGTTGTTGTCATTTCTTGGACCTACAATTGTGTTATCAAAATTTCTTAAAAATATTTTTCTATTAGTATAGAATTTAATAATCATGTTGACTACCTCATTTGGAATATAAAATAATTTCAACATATTATCTCTTCAACAAATGTCGGGGATTCGTCTGGTTCACCGTAGTGCACCATTCATTCTTCATAGAGCCGAGCAACAATTCCAAAGCACTAACTTTATTTGCTCACAGACTGTCAGCAAGGAGGCTTCATACGCCTTTTACCTGTTTCCCCCTTCTTTTTGGTCCCAAAAATTGGCGTTATTTTTTAGAGGAATCCAAAGAGCATTATTTCGACATTTAACCCTCGAGTGGAGGCGGTTGTGCAATAGTGCTACCAATATTACTTTATGAGTGGGTGGCGCATGACTATTGGGTTATTTGTTTTTATACCTCTCAGTATCTTCCTAGAAATTGACAAGGAAGTGTTAATTGAATTTGTAGTTTCGTTAACGACTTTGTCTTATCAATCAGCCAATCGCGTACACTGCTGGACATAAGCCTCCCTCAGTTCTTTCCAGTGTTCTCTACACTGGGCCGCTTGTAGCCAGTTTCCCGCTACACGTTTTATATCATTGGCCCATCCAGTCGGTGGTCGTCCTCGGCATCTTTTATAGTTTCTGTGCCTCCATTAGATAATACGTCTTGTCCACCGTCCATCTTGTGTTCTGGCTAAATGCCCTGCCCAGTTCCACTTAAGCGTCGTGGTTCTTTCGATGACGTCTTGAACTCCTGATCTTTGTGGTTATGTGGTCTCAAAGGCTCACGTTCACCATTGCAACTTTTTTTCTTTATAATAATATTTTTTCTGCTACTACTAATTTTAGATTGCTAAAAAAAATGTCGTTTATTAGTTTCTTTGTATTACAGCGTTGCCAAAACTTACATTTTACTCTATTTTAGGGCAAAAGGATTTACAGAGGAAGAACTTCGAAAAATTTTACTCTGATATAGCAGAAATTAATGACTCAGATGACGGAGAATGGAGCGAAGAAAACGGAGAGATTGTAACCAAAGAATACCATAATTCAGGTTCAGAGATAGAGTTGGAAGACATTGAGGAAAATGAGGCTGTTTATGCTAGTGACTCCGGTTCTGATATGGAAGTAGATTCTGGCAGTCTGCCTGGCAAAATCGCTAATAACTTTTGTACCGGTAGAAACAAGAAAACCAAATGGAGAAAAACTAGTTACCATTCACAAACTTCCAAGACCAGTTCAAAAAATCTTTTAAAAACGAATCCTGGTCCGAAAAGGACTGTAAAAAACGTTCCCACCGAGATTCAAGTTTTTTTGAAAATAATTGATGATAGCATTATAAATGATATCGGGCATTTTACAAATCTGTATATTGAAAAAAAGAGAAAGAGGGTGTTAATTATAGCAGAGAAACAGCAGTTAAAGTTACAAGTAAATCTGAAATGATGGCTTTGTTTGGATTATTGTTTCTAATTGGTACTAAAAAAGGAAGTCGGACTAATGTCCAGGAACTGTGGACAAATGACGGAACAGGTTTGCCAATTTTAAGGGCCTGCATGAGCTATATGCGGTTTCAATTATTGTTGCGATGTATCGCGAATAAATCGGCCAAATACGGTTTAAAAATTTTTGCGCTTTGCGATGGAGAAACTTATTATACCAGTGCTTTTGAAGTTTACTGTGGCAAACAGCCTGAGGGGCCCTACTATAAATCTAACTCTCCATCTGACTCAGTAAACAGACTAGTTGCGCATATAAAAGGTACTAATAGAAATCTGACCACCGATAATTGGTACACCAGCTATCCTTTTACATGTTCACTTTTGAAAAAAAAACATTACAACCATTGGTACTCTGCAAAAAAATAAATCAGAAATACCTCCTGAGTTTTTGCCCCACAAAGATCGTGCAATTGGATCTTCGTGCCATGGTTTTCAAAAAGAGGTGTGTATGGTGTCTTACGTTCCGAAAAAGTCAAAATCTGTAGTATTACTTTCTACCATGCATGATGATGGAAAAATTGACGAAAAAACTGGAAAGCCCGAGATAATTCTTGACTACAATAAGACCAAGGGTGGCGTCGATACAGTCGACCAATTATGTGGGGGATATTCTGTTTCGCGAAACACCAGAAGGTGGCCCTTAGCATTATTTTATGCTCTTTTCACTGTTGCTGGAATAAATGCCCAGATTTCATATAACAGTAACCAAAACAACGCAAAGAGGCCAAGAAGAGTTTTTCTTAAAAATTTATCATTTCAACTTATGAAATCTCACTTAAAGAAAAGGTCAAAAATGTCGTTGTTACCTTCAGATATTCAGCTATTTTTATCGACTTACGAACCTAAAGAATAGGCACAAAAACATGATGTACCAAGAAAAAAGCGGGGACGTTGCTCCATATGTGGAAGACAGAAAAATAAATTTACGTCACAATTGTGTGACAAATGTGATAATTTTGTCTGTCAAAAGCACAGTAAAACTACGATTACCTGTCACCGATGTAAAACCAATTTAGTGGAAACTGATGAAAGTGACTAAGTTTTTATATTTACAGTGTTTGTTTATTTGTTTGTTGTGTAAAATGTACGTTTAATAAATATTTAAAACAATTTCCTAAAACTGATAATTATAGGCGCGCCCGCTCGAGAGTTAGAAACCTGTTCTCTTGTTCTACATTGGAAATAATAACAACAAAATATTATTTTCTGTTGTTTTCTCATTTACATGTAATTTGTTGTACACTTGTATTGAATTCCAGCTTTTTAGTTCATAAAATTTTCAAAATTGTTGACCCACTATTTCTAAAAACTAGTAAAAATTGTGTTATGGAAACAAGAAGATATTTCGATAGAAAACCTTGATCTACAGAACTAAAAACGTGATACTATGTTTATTTTGTGTTTCTAAAATTGTTGCACACGATATGTGAATAAAAAATTTTGTTAGTGGTGCATTCCTTTGATAACCTTTCTAAAAGTAGCCACCTAAATGTCGATAATATGTAGGGATCTTTTATAATAGATCTGAAATTTGACTCCAAGGTATTTTGTATATTAATACTATATTGAAAATTAATAACATTAATTTTGATTACAAATATTTATATAAAAAGGAGGGCAATATTGAGCCTGACATGTGTCAGAGTCATGGAAATTGGACATTTTGGCTACGTGTCACCCAGAGATTGTAAAAGTTTTCCAAAAAAATTTCATTTTCTGAGACCAAAAGTTGTCCCTTTCTGCTATATTTTTATACCAAAGTAGCGATGGTGTTTGATTAAGCATACATCTAAGATCTATGTGCTGATATGCTCTTAAGTGTTTCTTCTTCTTCTTCCTTTTTGTATTTAAGCTTTAAAGACTGTTTCTTCTTCAATATTAACCTCCCAAAATTGTTTAAATTATCCCATCACCTGTTTCTTGGTCTGTCAATACTTCTTCGTCCATTTGGTGACTTATTTCGTTCTATTCGTACTATCCTATGCTCTGCCATTCTACTAATGTGTTTATTCCACTCCGTTGGTTTCCGTTTGTCACCAATCCATTTATGTCTTCTATATTGCATGCTCTTCTATGTTTTCGCTTCTCTCCCTATCCAATAGACTTTTCCCTGATATTCGTTGAAGTATTTTCATCTCTGTTGTTTCTAGTAATCGTCTCGTTTTAGATGTGTCTGGTCTTGTCTCCGCAGTGTATGTTAATATAGGTCTAATTGTAGCTTTATAGATTCTTGTTTTTGTGCCTTGTCTTAGATATTTGTTCTTCCAGATTGTGTCATTTGTTGCAGTTTCGCAACTGTATATAAACATTTGTAAATGTATTACCAGATTTTTTAATAGTTTCTATTCTCCTCATATATTTTAAACCAGATTTGCATAAGTGACACAGCGGTTTTAAGGGCTAAAGATTGCAAGGGCATCTGCGAAATATCACCATAGGGGATGCATTTCATACACAAGAATGTCGAGCATTATCTTTCAACCCGGACATGTGTTAATAGTACCTGATTCCGCATCGGTCCTGTGATCAAAAAAGACGCTAATGTGCATCACGAACTTTGGTAGTTGAAGTCGACCGCTGAAGGCGTAATTTGCGATAGCCTTAGTGCTATATTTTCATGGGGTAAGGAACAATACACCATATATATAATTTGCTGCATATATCAAGTACGCGCACTTGGTATATTTATTTGATATTTGCTTGGAACATTATCTCATTTGTGCCGCGATCGCGATTGAACATTGTCAATCGTGATCAGCGCAATCAGCGAAGAGCTGACAAGAATCGACGAAAATTTAAATATAGAAGAACACTGGACCAAATTCAAGGAAGCTATCCATACAGCGGCTAAAGGCTTTTTAAAACCTAACCAGGCTAAAATAAACGAAGATTGGTTTAACGAAGAATGTAGATCCATTAACCAACAGAAAAATGAAGTATATAAGAGACTTCAGCAGCGCAGAATGAGATCAAACCTGGAAGACTATGAAAATCGTAGACAAGAAGAAAAAAGGACGTTTAGAAGGAAAAAGAAACAGCCATGCGAAAACGCTCTAAACGAGATTGTTAACCACCACAATAGAAAAGACTCGCGAACATTTTACCAGAAGATAAACAGCTGCAGAATAGAATTCAAACCCAGAATAACAGCATGTAAAGACAGAGATGGTTCCATAATTAGTGGCAAAGAACAGATACTAAACAGGTGGGCGAATCATTTTGAAGAACTGCTTAGCGACAGTCGTGAAGAAGACCAAATAGAAATTAGATTGCCTGAAATGGATGAAAACGCTCAAGTGCCGCTCCCCACCGAAGAAGAAATTAGAGAGGCCATTTCAAAACTGAAAAATAACAAAGCCCCTGGATTGGACAATCCTCCTGCCGAACTCTTTAAAAATGGTGGTGACATCTTTCTTAAACACATGCATAAATTAGTAACCGAAATCTGGCTACGAAAGAAAACGCCCGCAGAATGGAAATTAGGTGTAATTCACCCTCGTCACGAAAAAGGAGATATGATGGTGCGTGATAATTATAGAGGCATCACCCTACTTAACGTGGCATATAAATTATTGTCCAACGTATTGTACAGAAGATTGATCCCCTATGCTGAACGAATAGTTGGGAATTACCAGTGCGGTTTCCGACCCAATTAATCAACAACGGATCAAATCTTCGATGTCAGGTAGATTCTTGAGAAGACGCTTGAGTTTGGAGTCAACACATCCACATCCACATATTCGTGGATTTCAAAGCCGCATACGACTCAGTCAACAGACAAAAACTTCTACAAGCTATGGTGGAATTTCAAATGCCACTTCATCGTGTTCAACTAACGGAACTTACACTCACAGGCGTTGAGAGTGTAGTCAGAATCCAAAACGACTTTTCAAGTCCCTTCCATTGTAAAAATGGACTGAGACAGGGAGATGGGCTGTCGTGTCTCTTATTTAACCTTGCACTAGAAAAAATAATTCGAGAGTGCCATATTAATAAGAATGGCACCATCTTTAATAAATCTGTACAATTGGTCGGATATGCAGATGACATAGACATTATTGCTAAGTCCACGAAATCTCTGATCAAAGCATTTCGATCATTGCAAGGGCCTCTGCACTGAGAATGGGATTAAAAATAAACGCACAGAAAACCAAGTATATGTATTGTACTAGATCAGGTAACCAGATACCTAGATTATTAATTGATGATCTGGAACTGGAAGGTGTGGACACCTTCATCTACCTGGGTCGCTGCTGACCAAAGACAACAATGTCGGCGAAGAAATTAAAAGAAGAATACTGCTTGCCAATAAATGCTATTATGGCTTGAGGAAACAGATGGCCCCAAAACTACCCAGAAAAATTAAAGTTACCATATATAAAACACTAATAAGGCCAGTGTTAACAGACGGGTCAGAAACGTGGTCACTCACACAGAACGACCAAGAATTGCTTAAACGTTTCGAGAGAAAAATTCTAAGGAAAATATATGGAGGAGTCCAAGAATAGGGTTTGTGGCGTAAGCGCTACAACTTTGAGTTATACAGAAGTTTTGGGGAACCTGATGTTATAAAATGTATTAAACTAGCACGCCTTCGAAAGATAGAATATGTAATTAGGCGAGATGAAGATGCAACGATCAGAAAAATTTTCGACCAAAGAGGACCAGTGGGAAGACGATCCAGAGAAAGACCAAAACTTAGGTATCAAGATAACATAAAATCCATTGAAGTTAAAGCGTGGAGAAGAGTTGCCAGAAACAGGTGCGAATGGAAGATTGTTCTAAAGAAGGGTTTGGCTCATAACGAGCTGTAATGCCACTGATGATGATGATGGATGATTATCATATTGTATTTCTTGGCTGTTGTATTAAAGATGTGTGTTAATTTTTGGAAGTGTTTCCTGTAAGCAAATTATATAGAGGACAGAATATTATATCGTATATTTCGCAGTGTGACTTTCCCCCTAGAAGCACAATGATTTTTGTGATCCATTATAATATGTCTTTTTTGAAAGACCTGTGCTAGGCAATGTTTTAAATTTCCACTAGGAAACTAAGTTCCTGTAGCTGGCTGTATACCATATATCACAAAAATTTTTTTTAAAATCCTTTATAAAAGGTATATAAAAAATGCCCCAAACGGGCTATCACAAACACATTGCTCAATCCGAAAACGTTTTGCAATGTGTTTGTGATAGCCCGTTTGGGGCATTTTTTATATACCTTTTATAAAGGATTTTAAACAATTTAATGTTTTAAATGCCTGGGCAGAACTAGTTCCTAAAGGCTTAATGTAAGTGATAAAAATGAATAAAG
This sequence comes from Diabrotica balteata, assembly GCA_918026665.1. Lineage (NCBI taxonomy): Eukaryota > Metazoa > Arthropoda > Insecta > Coleoptera > Chrysomelidae > Diabrotica > Diabrotica balteata. The sequence goes on along the minus strand of OU898278.1, from coordinate 3,573,103 downwards.
GTTAGTTCATAATTTTGTTTTTCTAACGCATTATCGCACTGCGTACTTTTGCAATTAATTTGCAAAAATTAAACTTTATAAAAGTCGTTGTAACGTCCTTGAAATATGTAATAGTACCTACGTGCATTATGGCGAGAAAACTTTCCTCAGACCGCAATTTACGTTTTAGTTTTATCAGACTATCACCGTTTTAACCTTCGAAATGCTCTATTTTTGGTCAATTCACGTCGGGTATTTCCTACTAAACACTACTTAGTCGTGTATTTGTTACTGATAACCACGTACATCAGGATGAGGATGAGATACGAATATAAGTTATTTATAGGCAAACTTGGACCTCAGACGGAAAATAAATTAATGGTTATGAATGGTGGATATTCCATTCACCTGTACGAATACAATAAAACTGTTTTTAAATTCTAAATCTCTTCTAAATAGTTTATTAACCATATTATATACGATTTGTAGCGACAAGCTAATTGCGAATAATTAAACTTCGCACAGACTTTCTTCATGTCCAATTGGTCATATAAAATTTTTCTGACAGCTTCTTTATCGGCATTTACAGTCTCAGCAATCATCCAAATGCTTATACACACACATGAGTTCATCTCAACCCCTAGAAACATGAGTGGGACTGCTAATCAGTGGGACCCCCATGTCCGAAGATCAGACCGGTCTCGTTCCAAAAGGAGCTAGTCATTTTAGCTCGGTACCTATCTGACCCCAGGTTTTTCCTCCACCCCTCCTCTACGTCTGACATACGCAGAGGGGACTATGAACTATTACGTCGGGCGATTTTGGGAAAAGAAAACACCCTCCGTTTTTCTTAACCTGTGGTTAGGCCACCTGACTGTAGGGGTAACAAATCTGACAATTTGGCAAAACAAATTTTGGTCTTCTTGCCGGCTGAGTGATCGATAGGTCTGGCCATCGAGCCCGTGTTTGTCGCACACGGCCTCAGTGCTCAGGTTTCGCGATTGCCTAGGACAATTTGGTCCTGAAGGCTTGTTTCCTGAAGGGTCATTTCCCTGAGGGGCATGCCTGAAGGGCCTTAACCTTACAGGCTTTAGTGAAGTGTGGATCTGTGTCCAGCTGTTTTAATTTCTTTACAGTTAGCAGTTTGTTTGTTAGTATGGGTTTTTGGGTGAAAATAATAGAGGGTGGGGTTTAAGGGTGGGTGGGATGTGCATTCCTAAGTGTATAATGCTCTCACACATTCCGTGTATATGTTTTTGGGTTTTTTGTTTTTTGTTTTAACTGGTTAGTGAAATAAAATAACTAAAATAAGACAAATCAAAAGTAAAAATGGGGATTGTGTTGGGAGTTTGGGATATTTTTTTGGTGAGCATGTGCTCGTTTTTGGGTTTTTGAATTTTTTTTTTGTATTTTGTGTTTTTTGGGTCAAAACTGTTAAGCTATCGACTGGAGCTCTCTATGCAAATATCTTTACTTTGCGTTTGATCAAGGTTGCCATACGTATCCAGCCAGCTAGTGTTTAGGCCGTCTATGTCCTTAGATTTGGATTGTAGTTTGTCAGTTCTCTTAGCAAATGGTTGGGATGGTTTCTGAGGTTTTTAAAAAGCACATATGCATGTTCATCAAAGTAATCCAGGTATTCCAGAATAAAGTGTAGATGAACATCATAGATGCGCCTTGGTACGTTAGGAACAACGATCTTCACCGGGACCTCAAGATGGAAGATGTCAATCAGATAATCAAGAAATTTGCAGGGAGCCATGAACAACGACTCCATCATCATGTAAACGTCGAGGCTATCCAGCTCCTCGACAATACGAACCTAGAGATAAGGCTCAAAAGAACAAAGCCTTTTAAACTGGTATAGTGAGTGAGTGAAAAGCAGAGCAAAGTGTTGTGCGAGTATGCATGCTAAATTTAATGCTAGTTATTAGAAATAATAGGAAAGATACTAGTAAGTAGACACCTAATTTTAAGTTTTCATTAGTAATTTAAGTTAGAAACAAATTGATAATTGGTCTTACTGACCAGATTTTAATGTAAGTACACTTCAGTGTCTTTAGTAAAAAAAATCCATCATGCTCAGAACTCTCTTTTGCTGCAAATCCCTATATACGTATCTCAAAGGTACGTACCTAGGAATTTTAAGAGCTTCCCTGATCATGAAGTTCTGTATAGTTTGTATTTTCTTTCTGTTGGACTTGCATGCATGCCCCATGCTGCTGAGGCATATGCGAGGAGAGCTGACATTTAGGGATCTTTGCCTTGTGTACCGTTTGATTGATGTGCTCGGTAAATGTGAGACGTCTATCTAACGTTACTCCGAGATATTTGGCGTTATCTGTCCATTCGACCGGAGTATTTAAGATAGATATATCCCTGTCTGGGAGCCCTAGAAACAAAAATAAGGCTCCTTTAATGTTATGTGTACTCAGTGCTTCTGTACGGAGTAGAAGCGTGGACATTAAAGGCGGAAACTCTATCAAAACTTCAGGCTTTTAAGCTATTGTCATACAGAAGGATCTTGAAGATACCATGGACAGACAAAGTCACCAATGAAGAAGTACTTGGGCCATATAATGAGAAATCAAGGCAGATACGAGCTACTTCAATGCATCTTAGAAGGTAAAATTGAAGGGAAAAGGGCCCCAGGATAAAGAAGAATATTGTAAAGCTTTTATTAATTCTAATTTATTGTTCTTATTTTAATTTACTAAAGGTTAAATATTTATAACACTCACAAATTTATCAAAGTCTTTATTACTACTAATTTATTTTACACTTAAAAATTATATAATTTATCTACGTGCGATACAATTTTAACGCGATCGGAGAGACGGAGGTGACCTGAATTATCTCGAACTGGTTTTTTATAACGGCCTGTTTCCAGAAAGGTCGATTGCTGTTTTTATAGTGGAGGGGAACCTATAGTCTGTCAGGTAGGTAATACCTAGAAAAATCGTTAATGAACAGAATATTAGTAATAGATATGTTTACGGTTTTTAATATGACTCATATATTTTTTTTACGTAACAATATCCTGGATTGTTTACCTGAAAGCATAGTATAGAAAGACCTCAACACAGCTATTTCGTATAGCAACCAACAAAATCATCATAGCCAGAATGATCGCCAATGTTTGGAACGGACAGGCACCTTAAGAAGAAGTAGTTATCTAGTGGCCAGATTTGGGTTGCTACTGCTAGCAGCTATAATAGTGTCGTCGGAGTACAGACTGAGCATAGTTCGGTGATCACTGGGGTGTCTGAAGTGTATATGGTATACAGATAAGGCGACAGCACAGCTCCCTGTGATACTTCTGCCTCCATAGTTCCAACTTCGGACAGCTCATACGACATCTTGCTCATACGCACAATTTAACGAGAAATTTCACATTAATCTGTTGCTCATGTTTTTCGTCATACATTGTTATCGGCACGAAATACAGAAAAAATACTCCTAAAATACAGCGACAAAAACGTGTTTTCGTACTTCCAGCTATCCAATGCTGCATTCGTTTCCCACTCTTTCTCTCTAGGACGCCTTCTGCGCGCGCAGTGTCGTTATTTAATAGCCAGACCTCGTATAGTGTTTTATAACTAATTTTGATATTCGGACATCATCTAAAGAAATGAACATATTTATGTATAGGATTTATTACATATTATTGTCCACATCTTATTACAAGAACCTTCTGCTGTTATATATTGCTCTTCTATTGAATAAAGCTTTAAGGCCTAATTTTGAGTGATAAAACAATCACATTGAACAACATTAACAATTGATTTACACCTAGTCGTAAGTTTTCTAAAACAAGGTTACTTAGTGCTAGTAAAACTTAAAAATAGCGGGTCACGGTCTCGCTAAAAGCATTAAAAACAATGAATTCCCACTAAATATATTACAGATATAATTACAAATACCTTACCTTCGTTTTGTCAACTGAGTTGTTAATTTTAATGGATGATCTTCGGAAGATTTACGACGAGAGGTTAGATGCGAGGAGCTAGTTCGTTGACTTATAGTTAAAAATAAAAGGCTTATGAGCAGTTTGGCGGAATCGTCCGTTAGTTATATTAATAAAATTATTTTTAACTTATCAATCAAATGTTAATCTTATTAACCCAATATAATTAAATTAAACCCGTCCCATTTAATTCCTGATAGATTTATTTTGTATTTCAAAATGTCATCAGGTGGTGAATACGGCAAGTCGAGTACAGAAGATTTGAGCAGTGCTATTTCCGCTTTACGACAACAAAGCTTAAAAGTAAGTAAAGCGGCGGGTTCATTTAATTACACAATCTGGAAGAACACACCTAAGACAAAACACAAAATCAAGAATTTATAAAGCAGCAATTAGACCTATATTAACATACACGGCAGAGACAAGACCTGATACATCTAAAAGGAGAGGTTCTAAAGAGAGAGATCTAAAATGAAAGGGAGTCTGTTGGATAAAGAGAGAGAAGCGAAAACATAAGAAGAGCATGCAATATAGAAGACATAAATGAATGGGTGACAAAACGGAAACAGAAGTGGAACGAACATGTCAGTAGAATGGCAGATGATAGAATAGCACGAATAGCACGAGATAAGTCACCAAATGGACGAATAAATATTCGTCGTGGTACCTGCAATAGGCCGTATGTCATTTTCATGTAACTTTTCAGGAAGGACCAAAAACTTCTCATCTTTATAATTCTTCATCAATTCATCCGAAATTTTATTTACTTAAAAGTCACAAAGAAAGAAAGAACAAAAAGAATACTCCATTGTGGTGGACAAATGACATCGCCAATGCAGTACACAACAAGAAACAATCATATCAAAAGTGGCTGCAAACAAATGATCCAGATGATAGACGAACATATGCAAGATCAAACAGAGAAGTAAAAAACTTAGTAACTAAAGCAAAAAAATATTTCCTGGGAAAGTAAATGCGAAGAACTCAACAAATATATAGGGTCAACAAGATCAAGAGAAGCATGGAAAACGGTAAAAAATCTGAGAACAAACAGAAAAGAAACGAGTAGAATAGATTTAATAGAAGAAAAATCTTGGATCGAACACTACTCACAACTTTTGACTGAAACAAGATCTCAATTCACGAACATCAGTACAACAACATATGAACTGGAATTCAGTGAAGACGATGAAATAACAGTACAGGAAGTCGAGAATGCAATACGAACTCTAAAAAATGGGAAGTCATGCGGACCACAAGGTATACCAAATGAATTATTAAAACATAGCCCACAAGTATTACGGAATTACTGGCGTATGTCTTCACCTTATTCTATAATGGACACGACTTACCACCGGAGTGGACAAAAGCACATATTAACAACATATACAAAAAAGGAGATAGAAAGAATTGTTCAAACTATAGGGGGCTAAGTGTCATAAATTCACTCTCAAGACTATATGGAAAAATAATAAAAAATAAAATTGAAAAAGAGATGACAGATGTAGAAGAACAGAATGGCTTTCGTGCAGGCAGATCCTGCATGGACAGTATATTCTCTCTAAAGCAAGTTATCGAGAAAAGATTAGCCCACAACCTTTCAACTCATATAGTCTTTATAGATCTGACAAAGGCATACGATAGAGTACCACTTTCAATGCTTTGGGTAGCAATGGAAAAACAAGGAATAAGCAAAAAAAATATACAAGCAGTACAACAGCTCTACAAAAATATGACGGCAAACATTAAAACTGGAAATAGATTAACTAGAGAAATTCCTATTAGTAAGGGCCTCAAGCAAGGCTGCTGCATAGCACCTACACTCTTCAAAATATATCTAAATGAGGCACTCTCAATGTGGAGAAGAAAGTGCTGCAATATGGGCAACCCAATCGGAGATGATAGATTGTACACGATACATTTCGCTGACGACCAAGCCATTCTAGCTAAAGACGAGAGTGATATAAGCTACATGCTTAGAAAACTGGAAGATGAGTACACCAAATAAGGCCTCACAATTAATATACAAAAAACTGAGTACTTAGTTGTAGGAGAAAAACCAGAAAGCCTACAAATCGAAATGGGAACTATAAAACCAACAGACAATTTTAAGTACGTGGGAGTCCAAATAACATCAAAAGCAGGAAGTAGCGAAGAAATACATTCCAGGATTGGCCAAGCAAGATCAGCCACCAGACAGCTACACGGACTATTATGGAATAAAAAAATAACAAAAGAAAATAAAAGAAGAATTTATAAAACAGTAATAGAAAGTATTGGACTGTACGGCGCCGAACTCTGGGAAATAAACCAAAGAAACAAATCAAAAATTAAGGCCATGGAAATGAACTACTGGAGACGATGTTGCCAGCTCACTAGACTTGATAGGGTGAGAAACGAAGATATTCGGAGAGAAATGGAAATCGATCTAGACATAATAGACACAATCGAAGCTAAAAGACTTAACTGGTATGGACACCTTCAGAGAATGCCGGAAAACAGATGGCCAAAAAAATAGAAGAATGGACTCCGCCAACTAGAAGAAAACGAGGTAGACCAAGACGATCCTGGGGAGACGATGCAATGACCGCCAGAGATCTAACAACTGAAGATTGCTTCGACAGAAAACGCTGGAAATTAGGATGCGAGAAGCGGCGCCAGCTGTAGAAGACTCGCTTGTTATATATGTTATATATTAAAAGTCACGACCCATCTTTCTTATTGGCCCATCGACATATGACTTATTAGTGTTGTGTATTTGACTGAATTGGTCATGTATTTTTCATAAACCATAAAGTGTTTTTTTACTTAGGACCTATTGCAAGTACCACGACGTATTGGCAGACAAAGAAAAAGATGGTGCGACAATTTAAATAATTTAGGAAGCTAATATTGAAGAAGAAACAGGCTTTAAAGCCTACATGATAGAAGAAAGAAGAAGAAGAAGTAATGGTTTTTATTAGCAAGGTTGTTTACAGTACCTAAAGCTACACTAAACAGATATCTGAAAGAGAAAACAAACGGGCAATTTATTGGACCGATGCTCTAATCGTTCGTCGTTTTTAGTTAGGGAGCAATAAAATGTTAATTTCACTCCCAAATAGCAATAATTATAAAAGACTTCCACCATTTCTCGATTTATTTTTCATATGCCGATTATTATAGAACACATGTCCTATAAAATGTTTATTATATAGTGTCAATAATAAACTTTTGGGGAGTTTTTCGAAACACCAATATAGAAAACACGCTTTTAAAAGCACTTCAAAACATACATAATTTACTTCTAGAATTAAAATAGAAACTGTGTGGGCTGGTGATCTCCTTCTTACAGTACAAATCAATATATCTGTATTGATATTAATAACGTAGATTCTGCAACCATAAGTTCTGTTTTCTGGTTTGTATAATGGTGATTAGTTCTGTTTCTGGAAACTGTGTGGGCTGGTGATCTCCTTCTTAGAGTGCCGTCTCCCTACGGAGGTTGGCAATAATATTGGCTATTTTTATTTTTGAACTTGCTGCTCTAAACAAATAAATCTATCTGCATTGATATTAATCACCTAGATTCTTCAACCATGAGTTCTGTTTTCTGGTTTGTATAGTGGTGATTAGTTCTGTTTCTTTACCAACCCTCTCCAGTACTTCTTTATTTGTAATTATATCAGTCCATGATATTTTTAATACTCTGCGGTATAACCAGAATTCGAAAACCTCTTTTTTTTAAACTGCATTTTTTTAAAGTCCAAGTCACAGCTTCATATAATAATATTGAAAATATCTAACAGCGAATGGTACGTAGTCTGATGTCCAAAGTTAGATTTTTGCATGTTAAAATGGCTTCATTCGTATAAATGCTGATCTGGTAATCTGTATTCGCCTGCTTATTTTTGCAGTATGATCATTGGATCCATTGCTCAAAGTTCCTAAGTACTGATATTTTTCTACTTGTTCTATCACGTTACCATTTAATGTCAATAGGTGATGTATATTTTGTGGTCTTTTTGTAATTAGCAAGTACTTCGTTTTTTTTAGCGTTTATAGTAATTCCCATCTCAGCACAATTCATATTTAAGCTTTCGATAAGATGTTGTAGATCTTCTATACTGTGTTTTGGAAAATTTCTTTATAATATAAGTTAAACAAAAGTGGCGATAAAACACTCCCCATCTAACTCCTCTACAGATCTTCATTTTTTCTGAGAGAGAGTTGCCCATCAGTTTGAACTATGGCACTTTGGTTCCAATATAATGTTTGCACTATATTTTTGATTTTACTGTCAATGCGCTTGTTTATAAGCATTGATATTAGTTTTTCGTGTCTTACTTTATCGAAAGCTTTTTCGTAGTCAACAAAGCGCAAGTGTAGATCAACGTTTACATCCCGACATCGCTGAATCAATATGTTGATGGCAAATAGTCCTTCTCGAGTACCCATTCCATTTCGGAACCTGAACTGCGTCTTGCTAATATCCTCCTCTAGCCTTTCGTATATTCTCTTATGTATTACTTTCAGCAGTGCTTTTAAAGTATGACTCATGAGGCCCACTGTTCGATCATCAGAGCACTCTTTTGCTGTTTGTTTTTTAGGGTTGGTTATAAATGCTGACTTCAGCCACTCTTGGTGGTATTTTTCCCGCATCATACACTGTGTTGAATATATCCGCCAATACTTCAAAGTTATCCTCTTCCAGTAGTTTTAATAGTTCTACTGTTATTTCATCTAATCCAGCTGCCTTATTGTCTTTAAAGTTTTTGATAGCATTAATTTCATCTATCTTGATCTTCTGTCTCTCTAAAAGATTTAATTCTTGTATTTTCTGCATTTCACTTCTTTCATCTTGGAAAAATTCTCTAACGTACTCCTCCCATTGTCTTAATTTCTCTGGCAAATCTGTTAGTAGTACTCCTTTTTTGTCTTTTATGTGTCCTTGCTGTCTATTTCGACCCATTCCAGTCAATTCTCTTATTTTTTGTGCATATTTCTCATATCATATTTTTTTTCTATTTTGTTTCCTTAAATATTCGTTGTATTTCTTTATACTTCTGTAGATCTTTTCCTTTATACTTCCTTTTTTCTTCCACCTGTAATACTATTTCTTCTGCCATCCACTGTTCTTTAGCCTATGACCTATGTTGTAACAAACTTTCTTGAGCTGGTTTAAGTAACGTCTTTTTTGTATTATACCACTTTTTATTACATCCATAATTTTGTTTATTGTCATTAAGTGTTTTTTGCATATTACATTTACATTATTTTTTAATTCGTTTTTTATTTCTTCGTTTTTTAGTCTTACATTAATTTTTGGTTGTTGTTTTCTGAGTTCAATTCTTTTTAATTTTATTTGCACGTCAGCAACTAACGGATTGTGGTCTGAGTTAACATCTCCTCTCTCGTTTCTAGTTTCTAATCCGAACTGTCCAAACTATATTTTCAACTGTACCTACTCCAATATTTGCATTAAAGTCTACTAAAATGTAAGTAATATCTCTAGATGTTGTTAACTTGATTGTATTGTGTAATTCTAAATAAAACTTTTCGATCCCATCTTCGGTCTTATCAGCTGTGGGAGCATAGACTTGGATCATATTAATATTACAGTTCCGTGCTTGAATTTTTAGCATTATTATGATCTTACGAATGACGATATGCTTGAACTGACTATTGATCCTCTTGTAACTGTCGAGTTAGAAACTGAAACTGATACATTAGTTGATTTAGTCTTTCACGAGAATCTTTTACATTTCCAGCAACGATGCTCCACCTCATTATTCTTTCTCCATCTCTTTCTTTCGTTAGACATATTTTCTTGGGATATCTTAAAACTCTCGTTTGTAAAACACAACACGGCGATATTATTAAAATTTAAACGACAAATTACCAGCAGAATGCTGTTCTTTACATCTTAAATCTTCCAAAATGTTCCAAAATTTTCCCAAAACGTTGAAGACATGTTCGGAATCGAGTTTACGATTCCGAACAAAGTATTTTTCCGATACACAGTATCACTATATGGCGTGGAGTAGAGGCGTGGACAATCTACTCTCGTGGTTGCAAGTCTTTGAAATGTGGTTATTCAAATGATTACTATGATAAATTAATTGGCAGAATTGGAAATTTTTAGATGGATGAACCAAAGAACAGACTTGTTTAAAATATTAAAAAGATGAAATGCTTCGTTCACATTAAAAAGCGTTTTAAAACATATGAGCATTTATATCTGATCATACAGGAAAATCCAAAGAAAACTAGGTATGGGAAATCGATTGCATCATTATTTATAGTTAATATATATCATTAGATCCATGATAACAAATAATACGGTAGCCAGCACGACAAACAGGCATTGATAACGGTCACGGTTCTAGAAGAAGAAATAATGGTCGTCATTATGAATGGAATCTAGGTAAGAAAAACACAGTTTTCCAAATATTTTAGCGAAAAATTAATTTTACTTCCGTACTTCCCAATTCTGTTCTTCAAATAGATTATAATTCTGTCTAACTTTCTGCCATACATTAATTTATTCATAGGCATTTTTCCTTGAATTTATTTACTAATAAAAACATTGATTGGTGAAACCATTTAAAATCTTGTAAATATGTACATTACTATTAGTAACCTCGTCTAAAACATTTATGGCTAATACACTTTTTGTACGTTGTCATAAAATTAATACATTTTAGATTAGAATTATCCTTGCTATGAGGTCTATCTGCTTGTTTGTATTGATAATGGTAAATAAACAAGCAGATGGAATGATTGTGAACCGACCAGTACGAAGGTTGTTCAAACGATAAGGGAAAAATCGGGCATAATAACAATTGTTATAGAAGGAAATGGACAAATTTAACCAATTTTAGATGACAAATTCATAGAATGTTCCTCATACAGTGTTTATCAACCAAATGGAATAGTTTCGTTTACGATGGTCTGTTAGAAAAAAATTCTTAAACATTTTGATGCATTAAGTCCTGATACAGCAAATTCACAAATTCACTTCATTCCAGTACGATATGGTTTCAGCAAGATGGAATATCTATTACTAAATCAAAGTCAGGCCGTAATTCCACTGTATATTTCCATCGAATCGAAGGAATGGCCACGACAATTCCCGAGTCTTACACTATTAGATTTCTTCTTATGAAATTATTTAAAAAACACCAAAAGAACAGCTTGAAGAAATAAAGTGAACTCTTAACCCGAAGAAAGCTGTGGCCTATGATTTAATTACGTGTTAGCTGCTGAAAAATCTTCTTTAAGAGTTATGGTAAAATCAACAAACTTAATTAATACTGCATTCAGATTAAAATATGTACCAATGACCGATATCTCTTTTTCCTGTGATATCGAAGCTGTTTGAGAAACTTCTCCTAAAGCTAATTAAACCAATTAGCTTTAGGAGAAGATTATTGAAGCAAAAAATTTGATATCGATTCATCTCTAGAAGAAAAGAAAGTCTGTTAAACTGTCTTTCTTAGTGCTACACAGGCTTTCAATAAAGTGTGTGAGAGCATTTCACCGTCTACCTTTGTCATCCCACTCCAATTTTTTTAATTTGCCTGATACCAATTCACCTTTTGCCTGAATTTTCTGTTAGTTTTTCATCATGGTTTTGTTGACTTCTGTATAATAATTTTGTATAGAAATCTTCTACTATCCTTAGTAATGTTGGTGTTGGTGTTATTCCATCTTTACCCTTTAATTTCATTATTTCTTTTATGCCATTTGTCAATTTTCTCCTTAGAACTTTGAGATTAAAAGTAATTAATTAATACTCAAGTCTAATTTAAATAAAAAAGTAATTTACACTTCTCAACATTAATCGAAATCTTTATACCCATTTCTTTATTTTAATTGATAAATTACCAAGCATAACCGAACTTATGCAAAATATCGCACATTTTTTACGCATAAATTCATGTCAAGTACTTTTCACATCTGCCTCCGCTTCCTTCAAGCTTCAATTCATCTTAAAGTGATCGTTTTTGTGACCTGAAATATTTTTAAGCTTGTAAACTATCACGAACGGATCCGTCTTTCATATTTGCTTATAGTCTAGGTGCTAAACTCTACAGGACCATATTGAAATGTCTAGAAAGTGCCTCGATAATAAAATATATTGAATAAAATATAGTCTTATAGTCAACATCAGTTGGCGCTAAAGCCCTTCGTGAGCCTTGGCCTGCTTCAAAACATTCTTCCATCCTTCCCTATCGAGTGTCTGTCTTCTCAGCCCCTCACTCCAATCTCCCTCAGATCTTCCTGTACATCGTCCAGATATCTGAGTTTAGGTCGCCCCCTTCTTCTTCTTCCGACCCGCCTGTTTAGCATAGTTATTTTAGTCGGATCACTCTCGTCCATCGGCATAACGTGGCCCCACCCACCTTAGGCGGTTTATTTTGATGGTCTTCACAATATCTGCATCACCAAAAAGTCTATAGAGTTCAAAGTTTATATCGCCTTCTCCACAGACCCTGTTCGTTTACTCCGCCATATATGGTCCTCAATACTTTTCTTTCAAAGACTCGTAGTAACTCTTCATCTCGGGTCGTCATTGTACATTTTTCCGATCCGTATGTGAGCACTGGGCGTATTATTGTTTTATAAATTGTGCACTTTGTTGCTATTGACATACTTCTCGCTCTTAGTTGAGGGCCCAGGCCAAAAATAACAGAGGTTAGCCACGCCTATTCTGTTTTATCTCGTTGGATGTGTTATTTTTGTAGTCTACCAGTGATCCTAAGTAGCAGAATTCTTCTACCATTTCTATCGTTGCGTGTTGCACCTCTAAGTTATTTTGTTGAATTCTTGATATGGCCGGCATATATTTAGTTTTCTGGATGTTACTCAGAAATCCGATGTTTTCTGCGACATTTTTGATACGTGTGAAAGCCTCCACTGCTTCATTTTGGGTTCTTCCAATTATGACGATATCATCAGCGTAAGCCATTATTTGTATACTACGGGTATATATCGTACCTTTTAAGTTTATTCCCGAATCTCTCATAACTTTTTCTAACGCTAGGTTGAACAGCGTGCACGATAGCGCATCTCCCTGGCGCAGTCCTCTGTTGGTTTCAAACGGTTTTGAAACATCCGCTTGTACGCGCACTTTACATTCGACTTTCATCATTGTCATGTATAGTCATATTTTCATATATAGTCTTATAGTATTATAGCATAATTTTCTTCACACTGTGTAAGGGCACTTACTGTTAAGGTTAATTCAGAATTCGTGTAAGACTATTGAAACCAGTCTGGATGCTAGAGGGTATATTTGGATTAGCGATATAGCTATAAAACATCTAGTTGATCTGGAATCTTTCTGTGGAATTGAATACAAACAAAAACAACACTGAATAAAGAACAATTGAAAAAAAGGGTTTTGAATAGTGATGGAACGCACCAACCAAAAGATTGTTATGATGGTAGTGGGTATGCTAAAAAGCTCACTGAGGTTCAACAAACATTTTGTCCATATAGGCTTGAAAGAAGAGGATATTTGTCAGTTTTTTCCAGAAGAACAAAAATCTTCAGTCCATACCTTACAATACTATAATTTCTAATACAGAAGGTCTAACTTCTCTTTCTTCATAATATGAGCAAATCAAGAAGAGAGAGCTTAGCCACAAAGACAGAAAATATTGTCTCGCCTCTGAGAGGAAAGATGATCTTCCTACCCCGGCCCATGAAAAAACACTGGGTATCTTAAGGTCAGAGACAAAGTGAATTTAGGCAGCCTGTAATCGGATAGGTAGATAATCTCCGAGCTGAACTACATAAAGAAGATGGCCACGATACCATAATGGTACTATAGCAGCTTATAAAAGAAATATGGAGACAGAAATCCCTCCGCAATGATTGAAAGGTTGAAATACTTTGCAGCATTACACAAAAAAATAAGATATCCTTAAATCTAGATGACTAGGGCATGTAATGCGGAGGGAACAAAATGAACCAGCTAAAAAAACGCTCCTTAATAGACCCATTGGTCAGAGAAGAAGAGGCAAGCCCAGAACAAGGTTCCTTGGCAAGATCGATGAAGACATGAGAAAGGTGGGGATACGTGCTTGACGGAGGAAGGCGATAGATAGGAATTGTAACGGGATTTAATTAAGCATCCAGAAATCAGATCTAAGTAATCCAATTCAGTTTAAAAATTTAAAATCCTTTTAATAATATTAATCATTGCTTATTGCTCAATGCGATTGTTTGTTTATGACATTTAAAACATCGGTGTAACTAGAACACGCCTACCAATGCGCTGATCTAGTGAAATTTGCAATATAATTCAAAAGCTTATTTAATATTGTGTACAAATTATATTAGTAAAACATGAATACATAAACAAACGCACGTGAGTTAAATTCCTGAAAAATAACGTGAGTAGATCATTAAGAATTAAGAGTTAATAGTCGAAGCTAGTGTTGTTATCCGTCAACTGGGTACTATCTATATTATTGTACTTAGAGAACCAATAAAGTAATTATGAGTATCCAGTGAGTTCGAGTTAATCAACCCCATGCAGAGGGTAAACTACCCTTAGAGTTCCGCTACATGGAATTCCTTGATGGAAGGAACCTAATAAACATTATATGATTATCTAACATTATTATATGGCGATCCTGCCAGGACACCACTAAACAGATTATCGAGGAAAGAAGTAGAATTTTTTTGGTCAAAGAAAGTGAAGAATCATTCAATAAGATCAAATCATCTCTGATGAAACCACTGTTCTTAAAATATCTGGATTTCAGTAAACAATGAATTGTGGCAACAGACGCAACCAACGAGAGTTGTTCAACAATTTTAAGTCAAAACTATAACGATATAGACCTACCGATAGCATACGCATCAAGAAGTTTTAGTAAAATAAAATGTAATAAACCCATCATCATCAAGGAATTACTAGCAATTCATTGGGGAATTAAACATTTCAAATGTTATTTATATGGAGCACCAACATTTTTGATAAAAACGGATCATAAACCCTTAACACACCTATTTTCAATAAAGGAACCTACCTCAAAACTTCAGGGATCAGATTAGGTCTAGCAGGAAAAAATAATTAAGCAGACAGTCTTTCGAGAATAACATTGCATCAAATAAAAGACTTATACATAGATAACACGCATATACTATATATAACCCGAGCTCAATCAAGAAGAAAAATGGAAGAAACAAGACACAAGGATACAGAAAATAAACCTACATTATAGCCGGAAGTCCACAAGCAACCAGTAAGAAGGGTACTAAATAATTTAGAGGCGCATAGACTACCAATTTTGTCTTTTGGAGTAGACCGAATCTCACCAAGACTGAGCATTCGGATCAAAAATAAAACCAAGTGCAACAAGAGCATGACCACAGGATTCAATCACTTTGATTAAAGTCAAATGTTGACACAGCTTGATTGGATGGCGCTAGAGAATGCAGTAAGTAAAGTAAAGATATACGTAAATGGTATTATTTTTAAATTGTACCCAAGTTATGAATTTATAAAAGAAGGAAACAAATTATTGAACAATATAGAAATATACATGTGCGAAGTATCAGAAACAATAGAGGACGACAAAGAAAACCGTAGGATAATGGAAGAATATCATAACCACCCGATGTTTGGATGTTTGGATTGGAGAGAAATTATGGAGGAGGCTAGAACACACGCAGGGTGGTGAAGCCAGAATGATGATGAAAATGATGTACTCGGCTATGAAGAACTAGAATATGAAACGGCTATTATCAAAACAGTTGCACTTTGAACGAACAAGGTAAACAAAATAGACAACTGATTTATTTAAGTCCTATAGTGACTGCTCGTAATCCGCCATAAATTGTTATCTCTAATCTGTAACTTTGATCTGTTAATACTACAACTTAAAATGGTCTTCAATATTCTACATAGCAGCACAGACATCACAAATCTCAATGAACTCCTTGACTAACGCATTATGTAAGGTCATAGTTGCTACGGATGAGTAGATTTTTAGAACAACTTCCTTGAAAATGTTCTTAGACAAGAATTAATTAGCTGATGCACACAAACTATGCGTTTGTATATTGAAAACCATCACATGACACGTGATTACGCAATTACAGACAAAATTACAGATGAATCTATTTGACCGTTTATTTTTACTTTGTTGCAGAGTTTATTAACGAAATCCTTAATATTTTGCACATAGATTTATACAAAACAGTTAATTTTCTTCTATAGGGTTAGACACTAGATCAATTTAATGGAATTATTATTTTAATAGTGGTCAACAAATTTAAAAAACCATTTTTTTGTTACATGCATTAAGAGATTTTCAGTACAATTTCAGCGAATTTCGTTCGTGTCCCATTTCAGCACAATTTCATCTTAAAGTCTTCGTTTTCTTGGATGCAATTTCTTTCATCAGACTAACAATCTGATGTACCCACCTTATTAACTTTACTGTACCCACCAGAAGCTTGCGTAACTAATTTATATTAAAGAGTTTAATTTATGTCAAGACATCGTCTTGACATATAAGTACAATAGTACTTATATGGCAGAATGAATTTTTACCAGAAGAATGGCTAAATTTATGGTCATTTGCATAAAAACGGTGATCAACTGAAGTTTAAGAACTATAGAGACATTACTCTGGAGCATCTACGTATAAAATCTTCGGCAATGTATTGTTTGAAAGATTTAAATATTTTACAAAGGATATTGTTGGTCAATATCAATGCGGATTTACTGCTGGAAAGTAACTAACATCAAATTCAAGCACATAGGCAGATTCTAGAAAAGTCACTAGAATATAACATAGAT
The DNA here is from genome assembly GCA_918026665.1 of Diabrotica balteata. Taxonomy (NCBI): domain Eukaryota; kingdom Metazoa; phylum Arthropoda; class Insecta; order Coleoptera; family Chrysomelidae; genus Diabrotica; species Diabrotica balteata. Next base: position 3,556,352 of record OU898278.1, on the reverse strand, counting down.
ACACACCATCTCATCGTCGATTTCAATGCAGCCTATGAAAGTGTGAAAAGAACTGCATTATTTAATGCAATAATAGATACACAGCTGTCTCCTCTGCGGCTATGGTCTGAAGAACATCGAAGGCATCTCCTCGAAGATCAATAGTCAGGTTTACAGCGTTTTCTTTTTAGGACACTCCATTCGCTCTTGCAGTTGATTCGAACTGTTTCATGTAGTTGTTCCATGACGATTTTCCGTCGAAAATTGGGACTTTGGACACAGAAACACGAAATCTCCACTCCCTTCAAATATCGGCTGTGGCTGTGGCTATGTCTGTTGTTCCTGGTTTCTCCATCTTCTTTTTAATCTATTTTATCTTATTTTCAAAAGACGAAATATCACAAGAAACTTTGCTTTTTAACGATTGGATATCAGTGTAATGAGCTTAATTTCTAGTAGTTAGGTTCATCCATGTATCCAATGATATGTGTGAAAAATGCTTTGTAGAAGTTGGATTTTTAACAAGTTCTTCTTGGGTGCCTGTCCGTTCCGAACGTTGGCGATCATTCTGGCTATGATGACTTTGTTGGTTGCTATACGAAATAGCTGTGTTGAGGTCTTTCTATGCCATGCTCTCAGGTTAGCAAGCCAGGATATTCTTCTTCTTCCTATGGCTCTTTTTCCTTCAATTTTACCTTGCAAAATGCATTGAAGTAGCTCGTATCTAACTTGATTTCTCATTATATGTTCCAGGTACTGCAGCTTACAGCCTTTCACGATGTTGACCAAATCCGCAGTTGTGTTCATCCTCCGCAGTACTTCTTTATTGGTGACTTTATCTGTCCATGGTATCTTCAGAATCCTTCTGCATAATCATAGCTCAAAAGCCTGAAGTTTTGATAGAGTTTTCGCCTTCAATGTCCACGTTTCTACTCCATACAGAAGCACTGGAGTGCACATAACATTTAACTAGCCTTATTTGTGTTTCTGGGGTGGGGTCATGGCTCTTGAACACAGAACTCATAGTCAAGAATGCACTTTTTGCCTTTTCGTATTGTCCCACGACTCATTGATTATAGTTCCAAAGTAGTTGTATTGTGAGATACGTTCAATTCTCATTTGGTTCACATACAGATTTGATCATTAGCTTGGTTTTACTGGTGTTTATATCCAGTCCATATTTTCTACTTGTTTCAGTTATTTTGTTCCGTTATTGAGGTATTTGTCCGTGTGGGATGCGGGCCACTAAAAAGAATACACCCACAGTATCTCCTACTAGTCGTAAGAGGCGACTGCAGGAGCAGCTGACCGCTGTCCTTACTCAACAGTCCGTCTCGTCCCATATCCATTTATTTACCAAAAACCTATCTCAGCCACACCCTGAGTGTCGGATGAGTCCTGCTAACCGTGCTTGAGTGGAAGAGGTCCACTTTTCGCGGGGGGTGTGTGGCATATACATGTCGCGCCCCCTACACACAAACTGCGTAACTTGCGCCTCTCCCCATTCATACACTCCTAAATTCCTCAATATTTGACCGGAAGGTCGATAAACATTTCTGACGGAGGGCAGCAGCGACCGCCAGTACCAAGTTAAGGCGTATAGGAAATTATCCTGAACCGGCTTATCATTGGAATTTCACAAGCGGAGCTGTAACAGCAGAAAGTTTGTGATACTGCGATGCAATAGGGCAGGGGAAACCATTGCATAATAATTCCCAAGAAAGTTATGCGTGATGTCATCGAATGGAATGCCTCGGATGTTGTCACGCAGCCCGGTTGACGACCGGCGCTACCTTGAGTCCGGGTCAAGTAGTGTAAAATTGGCCACCGGCCACACAAATGCTAGTGACCAGGCATCGTGTGGAAATTCAGCTACTGGTCTACACAAAGATAAAGTAAAACTCAGGCAGCTATTTAAGGTCGGTACATGGAATATACAAGGGCCAAAAACGATCACAGGTAAGCTAGCAATTATTGAAAACGAGCTAGCAAGATACAATATAGAAATCTCTGGACTAGCTGAAACTCATTGGTTAGGAGAGGGCCATTTTAGAACAGACAATGGCAACTATATTTACTTCTCTGGCGGTGAGACCCAGAACTATACAGGTGTTGCCATTCTGATCTCACCAAGATTACAAAAGTCAGTTGTCGAATTTAAAGCTGTGAACGATAGGATAGTACTCATTAAACTGGATGGCAAACCACATAAACTTAATATCATACAAGTTTACGCGCCAACCAGCACATCAGATGACGTAAAGATCGAGGAGTTCTACCAAAAACTGGAGACCACAATCGCTAACATACCAAATAAAGAACTTACTATAATATGTGGCGACTTTAATGCAAAAGAATGTACTGGGAAAGTTTGGCATAGGGCAGAGAAACGAAAGAGGAGACCGTTTAATCGAATTTGCTATCACAAACAACTACTCTACCATGAATACTTGATTTAAACATCATGTACGTCGACTTTATACTTGGAAAAGTCCTGGAGATAGATTTAGAAATCAAATAGATTACGTCCTCAACAATATTCGCTGGAGATCGTCCATTCAAACAGTCAGATCATATTCAGGGGCGATATGCGGATCCGATCATACTCTCCTCGTAGCTAAAGTAATGCTTAAACTTAAAGCACCCAACAAACAAAGAGAGATAAAGAGGATAGAACTAAGAAAGAAAGAAGACCTTCTACAGGAAGTACAAAAAAGTATGCTCTCTATTCGTAACGGAACGTCACAAGAAATATGGGAGACTGTTAAACATTGCGTAACAACACCAGTGGATCGCTCAAAGAAAAATAATCCGGTGAAAAGGAAACACTGGATAACAGATGAAACTCTTAAAATAATTGAGAATAGAAGAAATCTTTGTAAAAGTGGTGTACATAGTGAAAGGGAAAAAGCTAGTTTAAGAAACCTCAATAAAGAAATAAAACGAAGATGTAAAGCCGACAAAAAACAGTACTATCAAAGTATATGCAAAGAAATTGAGAGACATGGTCAGAATAATCAGTCTAGAGATCTTTTTAGAAAAATACGCTACCTGACAAGAGACATCAGAGCCAGAACTTGGGCCATTAAAGATAACACTGGAACCCTGAGAACAAACAGAGAAGACATAGCAGAGACATGGAGATCGTATTGCAGGGACCTATATAAAGATGATCAACACCAAGAGCTTGTTAGCCAACTCTCTGACGAGGTGGAAGAAGAACCTGATATACTTGAAAATGAAGTACGAGCTCAAATATAACAAAGCACCAGGTCCAGATATGATAACAGCAGAAATGCTTAAAGCCACAGAAAAAACCGGCGTAAAGTTACTTCATCTACTCTGTAACCAAATATGGCATTCCAAACAATGGCCTGAAGACTTGACAAAATCTACAATAACGACCATACATAATTTTTTATTATGTAGTTCCAGCAGCTCCGGCAGCTTCCATAAATGCGACAATTATAGAACTATCTCTCTTATATCCCATGCCAGCAAGATAATGCTACATATAATCAATGAGAGACTGAAAACATTCCTTCAAAGAGAAATTCCACAAGAGCAAACTGGATTTACCAAAGGTAGAGGCACTCGAGAACACCTGCTGAATATAAGACAGATAATCGAGAAATCTAGGGAATTCAACATCCCACTATACATCTGTTTTATAGATTACCGTAAAGCGTTCGACAGGGTCAAGTGGAGACACATATGGCGAATACTAAAAGAAGTAGGCGTACCACAACATCTAATTACGCTTGTAACCGAACTTATGAACACACTACTGGATCAGTTAAAGTACTTGACACACTTTCGAACGAATTTCATCCAGAACGGGGTGTCAGGCAAGGATGTATACTATCTCCACAATTATTCAACATATATGGGGAGTATATTATGCGAAGAGCACTTGAAGGATGGGAAAAGGGTATCTCAATAAATGGTCATAAACTAAACAACCTACGTTTCGCAGATGACACAGCCCTTCTTGCAAATAGTCAAGCAGAGCTGATGGAACTTATACGACTGATCGAAAACGAAAGTCAAATATTTGATCTGCAATTAAACATATCAAAGACAAAGATCATGATAGTGGATAGACTACACAACAATCATCCACACATAACCACAATTGACCGGTTCGAGGTTGTGAGCTCATACTTATATCTGGGATCATTAATCACAAACACAGGGTCATTACAAGAAGAGATTAAACGTAGATGTGATCTAGCAAAAGTTGCCACAGCAAAAATGACCAAAATATGGAAGGACTGTCAAATCTCAAGAGCGATAAAGATGGGATTGATCAACTGCTTAATATTCCCAATACTGACCTACGGATGTGAATCTTGGACTCTGAGACAATCGGTGAGAAGAAAGATGGACGCCACTGAAATGTTCTGTTGGAGACGAATATTACGAATTCCTTGGACCGACCGTAGAACAAATAATTCAATTTTAAGAGAGCTAAAAGTTAGCCAACGACTCTCTAGTAAAGTCCAGCTCCAACAATTAAAATATTTTGGGCATGTTATGAGAGCAAACACAGAAAACATGGAAAGACTCATAATACAAGGAAAGGTAGAAGGCCGAAGATCACGAGGAAGATCCCCAACAAGATGGATAGATCAAATTACAGGAATATGCCAAAGACCTATGCATGAATTAAAAGAAATGACCAGAGACAGAGATCTCTGGAGACGGCATCACGTCGACCACTACACTCCCCCTGGGGGTCAAGATTGAAGAGAGAGATTGAGGTAAAATACCTCGTATATAAGTGTCCAAAATGAACTGCTCTTAAATACCGTGGCCTGCCCCAACAAAACATGAATAAACCATTGTGGCACTCACTGTAAATAGCTATTACAAAATTTCTCTTCACTTATCAATTAATGATTAATAAATTAAATTAAAGAATTCCCAAACGTCTATTTAAAGCGTAAAGTCATCAAGCAGACATATGTGTATTATTTTTAGTTCGTTGCTGTTTAATTTCCTGCCACTATCAGTTATTTGCAGAAGTATAAGATGCTTCTTCCGTCGGTTGCTATCAAAAGTTCAGGGAACTTATTATTGGCATCTTTTCATGTATGTATTTGTCTCGTGAGTCATCTTGGAACAATTCGTTGTTGACGTTGTCCTCGATAAGTCGACTAAAACGCAATTTGATAATGAATATTTTAGTCCGATCAAATGCAAACAGTAATTTGAAGTGGAAAATAATTACTTTTAGTAGATTACCCTTTTGTGTCCTTCGCCCATTACCGAGGATCGCGATTTCTTCTAACATAGTGGACCAGATGCTTCTTTTGGTTTCTATCTTCAGCTTAACCCTAAATATTTTGCAGTCTTCTTTCCAGAACGCAAAAAGTAAGTGTTTCTAAATTATTTTCATTAAACTCAGAAAACCGGAGAAAACAGTTCATACCACCAAGATAAATATCAAAAACTTAAAAGGCGAGAACTGCCAGTAGCAACTAAAAGCAGAGAAAAATAAATTAACTGAAGGAAGTGTGGAATGGGCAGATATGAAAAAAGCCATACTAAAAGCGGGAAAAGAGGTCCTATGCGAAGAAGAGAAAACCACTAAAAAAGACTCGATGACACTGGAAATAGTTGAGCTAATAACTGAAAAAAGAAAATACAAAAATAAAGATGGAAATAAATATAAAACCATCAAGAATAAAATCAAATATGAAATCAGCAAGGCTAAGGAGGAATGGGTGAACAGGGAATGCCAGGAACTGGAAGAACTCAGCAACAAACATGACACCGCAAACTTACATAAAAAAAATGAAAGAACTTACAGGCAACACCAGACAAAGAAGAACACTCATAACAAGAGATAATAATGGAGAAATACTTACTGAAGAGAGCAAAATAAAGGAAGTATGGGAACAATATATAATCCATATGTTCCATGACGAAAAGGAAAATGAACAAGATATAGGATAAGAAGAACAGTACCTACAAATTTTACCCTCGGAAGTAAAGCATGCCGTACAGGCAAAACAAGGAAAAGCACCGGGTCCTGATCTAATTCCAGTTGAACTGTTAAAAGTTTTAGATGACGGTAATATAAAGAGACTCGCCCGAATTCTCAACCACATATATGTAGAGGGCAACATCCTAGAGGAATCACTTAAATCGATATTTTACCTCTACCAAAAAACAACAAACCTAAATCATGTAATGACTATAGATTGATAAGCCTAATGTGCCACCCTTTAAAGATTCTCTTGAAAATTGTTCAAATCCGAATTTATAAGAAATGTGAGGAGCAGATAGATCATTCAGAGGAGGCATGGGTACAACAGAGGCATTATTTGCGTTGACGCTACTCTTGCAGAAATATCGGGAATATAACAAGAGTGCATATGTATGCTTCATAGATTTTAGGAAGGCCTTTGACCGAGTACAGGATACGAAGTTATTAGATGAGTTAAAAAACATTGAGTTTATTTAGGCTATATACTGGAACCAGAAAGCAGTAGTAAACGTGAACGATATAGAAATAAATAATATACCGATTGCGAGAAAGGACAGGCAAGGATGCTTCTTGTCTCCGACGCTTTTCAACGTGTACTCACAGGTAAAATTCAGAAAAGCCTTATGGGAAAAAAAGAAGAGGGAATAAGAATTGATGGAGAAATCGTAACACTTTGAGATTTGCAGATGACACGGTAATTATGGCTGAGAGTATAGAAGAACTGCAAACTTTACTAGATGCAATAAATAGTGAATGCATTCAAATGGGACTTGACATGATAAGACCAAATTTATGATGGTATCAAGGAATCCAATAAATAATGAACAACTAACCCTTGGTGAACAGCAAATAGAGAGAGTGACAAAATGCAAATATCTGGGAGGTTACATCAACACAGAATTAGATGCAGACCAAGAGATCTGGGTACCAATTGAAATGGCAAGGACAGGGTTCTGAAAATTCAAGCAATTATTCTGTGACAAAAATCTGTTTGTTGAATGTTCCGTCTGGTCCCAACTATTGTACGAGATAGAAATATTGATGTTAAAAGCGCAAATAGTTAAGAAGCTTGAAGCCTTTGAACTTTGGATATACCGGAGAATGTTGAGAGTTCCATGGAGTGCCAGGGTCACCAATGAGGAAGTGCTGTAAGGTTGGATCGAGACAAACAATTGTTGAGAACAATAAAAGTACGCAAGACTTTATATCTTGGACACATACTGAGGAATGATAAATATAGTCTTCTGCAGGCCATCATGCAGGGTAGAGTCGATGGAAAAAAGGGAATAGGTAAAATGAGGAAGTGACGGCTGCGAAATATTGGAGACTGGACAAACATGACTGTAGACGAATTTTTCCACGTTGCAAAAGATAGAGAAACTTTTAGAAATGTAGTCGCCAACCTCCGTTAATGGGGACAGCATAGGAAGAAGAAGAAGAAATTATTTTCGTTTCTGAGGGCCACATGCCCAAAGAACTGAAAAATTTTTTTCGTTATAATTATTTATCTGATATAATTTAACCAGCGACCTCTCAAGTTTAATCCTAAACAGTTGTACAATGGAAATCTGTCTACTATCTTAATTTTATTTTTTGTCTATATCTTGCTTGTATTCATGTTTATGTCGAACTTCCTGCTTGCTTCTTGACATGTCTGAGCAGGAGTACGTCATGGCCTCTTCTGATCCGACTTCCACAGTTTCCCCACGGAGAGAAAAAGCATTTTTCTACTTTTTGTTCTTCTTTATTATGGGTTATTGTGTGATTTTGTTCGATTTGATCATTTTGTTCTGTTTTCTTCGATCCCAGATTGCAGTTGATTTATATTTTTAATAGCACACCTGATGACAATAGACTCGCAAAAATTGCCCTAGAAAACAACTCGCCCGGTTCAAGATCTCTGAGAAGACCACCTAAAAGATGGAGGGATAGTTGGCAATCTACCTCCCAGGAAATTAACCAGAGGCAACTTCAGAATTAAACAGATCGAAAGATCTCCAAGAAGTAGAAGAAGAAGAAGAATATCATACCTGTCCTAGTATTTTGATACCTATTTGCCTTGGTAGAGCCTATAGCCTTGGTAGAGAAGAAATCTGCAGTCCCCATCAACCCAAACAAAACTTAAAAGAACTATTCAGAGAGCAATTCTAGAAATATTAGAAATTGATGATGTTAATACTGCAAGTAGTGTTATATCTGGTTCATCAAGACCTTCATCAATAGCCTCATTTTTTTTCAATTTCAACGTTTGCTCACCTTCTTCTTCTTTTTGTGCCACTCCTATCGGAGATTGGAAATCATCAAGGCTATTCTGACCTTGTTTACGGCTGACCTAAAGAGTTCATTAGTGGTGCAGCCAAACCACTCTCTCAAATTCCGCAACCATGACATTCTTCTACGGCCTGGATTCCGTTTTCCTTCTATTTTTCCCTGCATTATATTTTGAAGTAATGCGTATTTATGTCCTCTCATCAGGTGACCAAAATATTCGAGTTTTCTTCGCTTTAGCGTTAACAAAATCTCTGGGTCTTTTCCTATTCTTCGTATTACTTCACAGTTTGTTATTCTTTCAACCCAACTAATCTTCAGCATTCGACGGTAGCACCACATCTCGAAACTTTCAATATTTTTCATGTTGTTTTGTTTGAGAGTCCAGGCCTCTACACCGTATAATAGCGTGTTAAATACATAGCCTCTCATCATTCTTAATCGTAGAGGGATGTTTATATTTCTGTTGCAGAAGAATTTTCTCATCTTTATGAAGGTGGCCCTGGCAATTTCGATACGTCTTTTTATTTCACTGTTTTGGTCTCCAGTTTCGTTTATTAAAGTTCCCAAGTATTTGTAACTTAATACTTTTTCAACTTGAGTGCCGTTTATACTAATATACGCTGGTTGTGTCATGTTTTTACTGAAGACCATATACTTGGTTTTTTTAATATTGATATTTATACCATAATTGTTGCAAGCAATATTTATGTCTGTAAGTAATCTTTGTAATTCTTCTACTGTTCTTGCAACTAGTACAGTGTCGTCCGCGTATCGAATATTATTTACAATCTCTCCATTAATTACGATTCCTCCGTTTGCTTGTAAAAGGGCTTCCTGACAGATGCTTTCACTATATACATTAAATAACAGAGGTGACAAAATGCAACCCTGTCGTACTCCTCTACGTATTTCTATTGCTTGTGATGTTTCAGTCTCTATTTTGATGTTAGCTTTCTGATTCCAATATAGATTGAGAATTATTGGCAGATCTTTATTATCTATGTCCTTCCTTTCAAGAATCTCTCTAAGCTTATCATGGCGTACTCTGTCAAACGCTTTTTCAAAATCGATAAAACACGTATGTACCTCCTGATTAACGTCTAGGCATCTTTGTGTGAGAGTATTCAAACCGAAGAGAGCTTCTCGAGCACCAAGCCCTTTTCTGAACCCCATCTGTGTATTACTAATATCTGACTCCAACTTTTGATAAACTCGGTTGTGGATGATTTTTAGAAATATCTTTAGTAGGTGGCTCATTAAAGATATTGTTCGATGTTCTGAACATTCTTTAGCATTAGATTTCTTTGGCAGTGTAACGAATGTAGACAACAGCCACTCTTGAGGTATAATGCCAGTATTGAGGTATATTTGCTCACCACAAGAACGTAATTTATTGTATATTTGTATGTTAAACTTGTCGTACTTACTTAAAGGTATATATTTTTCAGAACTTCATGCAGAGCCTTACAACATTCTGGAATTAAGTGGCCAATCGTACACACAGGAATCCTGAACAAGTATATCAGAGAGCGGTACGAGTTTCCTGGAATTATTAATAACAATAATTATGTACATTTCTATAAGTATGACTTGTTGGAGTGATATTTTATTATTATTTTCACCTACCTGTTGCGAAAAATCTCAGAGTTACACATTAACGTTCTCTTGCTGAAATTGACGGGCGCATTTTTGTGTAAATTTTTAATATAGTTCGGCTAACAAGTTTCAAGATATACTTGAAATCATTAATATTCATATGCAGAAAATTATTAAGTTCTGTAGGATCCAGGTCTCTCAATTCAGTTAATAACGTTTCACAAAAACCATGTACAGATCTTCTTAAAATCCAATCTCTCGCCCAAACATTTCTTTTTTTTTTCTTCTCTTTATTTTTTAATAGAATTACTACACGCGCAGCAGCACATCTAATTTTTACAGCAGACATTTCAACTTCTGATCTTGAACTACTTGCGAAAATTTTCCAAAATTCAGTGTACACCTCCGACATTTATTCCCCAAAAACTTTATAAACCTCTCTCGACAATAATTGCAGAGAGCGCCCCAATATTTGCGTTATGTGTACATACTTGCAGAAGTCGCTCTCCCAAGAACTGTCGCAAGTTACTTGCTAGTGGACAGGTGCCTTAACAAATGACGCATAAAAATAAATGAAGGGAAATCTGGAACAAAAGTAATAAAGGACAAACCTATCAGAAGCTCCAGGTATATATATATATATATATATATATATATATATATATATATATATATATATATATATATATATATATATATATATATATATATATATATATATAATAACAGAATGATTACGGTTGTCGCCGCTTCTCCGCCCCCAATTTCCATCTTTTTCTGTCATACGCAGTTGCCTCTTCTAAGTCTCTTGCCGCCATTGCTTCATCAATATCGTTGCGCCAACTTCTCCGTGGTCGTCCTCTCTTTCTTCTTTCAGGAGGGATCCATTCCAGTACTCTTTTAGGCCATCTGTACTCTGGCATTCTTTTAACATGTCCGAACCAGATTAATTGTTTTCTTTCTATGTCATCATTGATATTTCGCTCCATTTTCATTTCGTTTCTTATTTGTTCGTTCCTAATTCTTTCTAGTTTCGATCTACCGCAGCTTCGTCTCAGATAATCCATTTCTGTCGTCATAAGTTTGTTTTTATTAGCTTTGGTGACGTCCCATACTTCCGAACCGTAAAGTGTAATACTTTGGACTATACTACCGTAAATGTGTTTTTTGGTTTCTCGTCGAATTGTTTTTTGCCAGAGAAGAGAGTTTAAGGCACGGGTCGCTGCTCTACCCTTGTTTATTCTTTCCCTGATTTCATCTGTGCTATTTCCCTTCTTATTGAAAATGACCCCCAAATATTTGCAGGATTGTACGCCTTTGATTTTGTCGTCTTCCAAGACTAGGTCACATATTTCATCTGTTTCCACTGATAGATATTCGCATTTTGTCATATTCATGTTTAGACCTGCCACCTCATATTCTTCTTGCAGTTTTCTTACCATATAGCTAAGATCGTAGCTATCTTCGGCAATTACTACCTGGTCATCCGCAAAGAAAAGTGTATATAGCGTGTTTTCTTCCACCGTTATTCCATGATTCTACATTTTTTTACCCATTTCACTAAGGATCTGTCCAAATAGATTTTAAATAAGGTGGGTGACAGACAGCAGCCTTGTCTTAGTCCCTTTGTTGTTTGAAAAGGAGAGGTGATTTCTTGTCCCATTTTAATTCTTGCAAAGTTTTGTTCGTAGTATTTTTGAGTGGCGTTAATAAGAATTGGGTTTATTTTCAAGTTATCCATTTCTATCCATAGTTGGGAGATCGGTACACTATCATATGCTTTTTCCAGGTCTATTATGCTTGTTTTTCCATTGCAATTTTTAATGTGAAAATATTATCCATAGTGGAGCGTCCAGCCCTAAATCCCGCTTGTTCTTCGGGTTGTTTATCTTTAATATCATTTTCTATCAGGTTTCTCAGTACTTTTGAATATAATCGGCCTATAGTAGCAATCACTGCAATCCCTCTATAGTTTTTAGGATCCGTTTTTGTGCCTTTCTTGTGTATTGGAGAGATATACGATTGTCTCCATTCTTCTGGAACTTCTTCTCCGTTTAAGCATCTTTCGAATAATTTTCGGATCATTTCAAGCAGTTTTGATGATCCATATCTAATCAACTCTGGATGTATTCCGCCTGGACCTGGAGATTTTCCTAATTTCATTCCCTTAACTACTTCTTTCACTTGTTCTATTGATAGTTCTATTCTTCCTTCTACTTGCTCTTGTTCATTTGTCTGTTTAAACCTTTCTCTTCTCTCTGTTAATAAGTTCTCAAAATGCTCTACCCATGTGTTCTCTGGTATTCTATTTATTATGACTTGGTTTTTTGTCGTTGTTCTCATCGTTTTTATAGTTCTTCAGGCTTCAGAGCTCCAGGTACGTTGATATAAATAAACACAACCTTAGCAAAGAATTGAAGAGCAATGGAAATAAATAAATTTAAACTGACACCTACAATTTTCAACTTTTACTGATCCTATTCGGCGTCTTTAAGTATATTATACACAACATACTACTCAAAGAGTTTATTACAAAAGTCAGTTTGTGTTTTCCCGATCGCGATAAAACATACCAATATAAAGCCACGTGTATTTATTCACCGTCCCACGTACCCATCTAAATATAATCAAATTTTATTCATTTCTATGACTCGAACCAATACTTTCACCACTATCTAAATGAGTAGTATAATCATTTTTTGGCGGCCTTGCTCCAGCATATGACTTTCTAGAAGAAAGGTCATGCAAGGTAAATGATGTTATTTTCAGTATTGTAAGGTCAAAAGTACATTTAAAGCTGATCGAGAAGTGAAATTGTTAATGTATATATAGACTTCAAGATATAGATTAGGTAGCATTAGGATTTATTTATATTGAACGTTTTACGGTCTATCTAAATACGGTATTGTGAAGCGTGTTTTGGATTGAGACAAAAAAGATAAAAATACTATTGTATATCGAGATGGTTAAAAACGCAGATATAGTATGTCCAAATATATTAATTATTGCGAAAAACGTTTTGAAGTTTTCGCGTGACTTTTTGTTTGATACTGGTGATATATTCTTCTTCTTCTCCTAGCACTACAACCCGGTGTGGGTATTGGCTGACTGCACAATTTGCTTCCATCTTGAACGGTCGTCCATAATAGTTGAGTCAGTGATTAGACCCATTGTTCTTAGATCTGACCATATATTGTCTCTCCATCGCATTCGTGGACGTCCTAACGCCTTCTTCCTGTGGGGCTTTCTCCCATATTAACTTGTCAAGGCGGTTATTAGGGAGTCTATGGACATGACCAGCCAATCTTAGACGTTGGGATTTAATCTCTTGGACTATGTCGCTTGCTTTATACATCTGCTGACCTCAGCATTTGTTCTCATTCGGTATTGGTTACTATTAATGTCGTGATAAGGCCCAAAGAGTCTTCTGAGGATTTCTCTCTCAAAACATCTAAGTTTTCTTTCAGTTTTTTTGGTCAGGGTCCACGTCTCACATCCATACATGAACACCGGTCTCATCATCGTTTCATATATTCTAATCTTTGATGTTCGTGTTAGGCTTTTAGATTTAATAGTATTGTGGAGAAACAAGAATCATATAGAAAAAATATGAACAAACAAAACAAGAATGAGACGAGTAAGTTTGAATAAAGAAATAATTCCGTGATTTTTCTTTCCTTCTTAAAACTGTCGCACATTTCGTGTTGTAATATATCCGTAACTTATACGGTGTTTATTCCCTACTTAGCGCGGATAGATGGGTCTTGCCTTAAAAGGTATATTTTTGTTAAAAAGTCGTTTCGCAATATTTTGGCGTTTATTCCCTTCTTCTAACTGGTGGTTCAATTGGAAAGTTGAAAACATTTGGGAAATTGTTAATTTGCCACCCCAGCTTCGGAAATATAATGAAAGATAAAAATATATCATACAACTTTTTAATGAACCCATAACAATGAATTTTTAAAGCGCATAATTTGCAGTTTATTTTGCATATTAGGGTTAAAATAATGACTTACTAGTTACATGTAAATGTGTATTATATATCTCTTAAGAGTTTTTCTTAACTGGATTTGAAAACAACTTTTATACTGTCGTTGTATAACAATAATTTATCTTTGCTAAGATAAAAAAAACATCCTGATTCAGAGACAACAGGCAGGTCGAAACGATGCCAGAAAGGAGAAATCGAATCGCAAAAAGCACCTGCCCACAGGTGCAAAAATTAGGGTAAATCCTCGCAGCATACTTGCATCTGTCCGGTGCATTTCTGTTTCTGATATATTGTGGACGCGTGCTGCTTTCGTTTAGTTTCTTTCAAAAAGGCAGGTGTGACGATTTTTTCCGTTTGTTGTTTTTCGAATTTCTGCATGCCTTATTGAGGTCGACGCGTTATGTAAGTGCAGTGATGACGCGTAGGAAATTGGGTCACTCAAGAAACAATTAAAAATGCAGCTGGTAGTCGCAAAAGTGGTGAATTCTCTGTATGTTACCCTTTGAAAATATCTGTTTTGTTTTCAAAGATTAGTACTGTATCCTCTGCTTCAAAGTAATGAGATTTTAGTAAAAAAACTACCTTAATTACTAATAAGTTTTTCCCGGGACTTTGACTCGCCAAATATCTGATCAAGTTTTTTAAATTTATGTACTTTAATAACCAAAACCTCTATGTTTCCTGCAATTGATTCGGTGGATTTTTTAAATGATTAACAATTTGAGGCCAAAAATACAGCCTTTTACAGGGCTGGACTGGCCCGCCAACCGCCTTTTGGCTTTGTCTAAAAATGTTTTGAACCTTTACCCAAATATGACGCAGCTAATATTCCTCTAAGAACTTTTTTGACTTGCTTCCGATTTCGGCGTTTGATTAATTCATTGGTGCAAAGATCAATTGAGCATACTTTTTTTTCAAAATACAACTCATATCAAGTATTACATAGCTTTTTACGATTCGTGTGCGTTTAGTAGGCATCAATATATACTTCTGTTATCATATAATAGTGGAACATCCCACACATAGCTCGAACATTGCACCCAGTGTTTAGCGTTAATAGCTTAGATGCGTCGTGCGGCACCTTCCAAGACCATTTTCACGATTCGGACGCCTTTAGTAGGTATTAATATATATTGTCTATTACAATATAAGAGTGTTACATCCTACAAAATATGCAGGTGTGGTTTTCTGCAGTCGCTAATTATATTATACAATACACACAGGATTGTTGAGCTTCAAAATCCTCTACCAATGTGGTGACGGAGTATCTGTCTGAGAAAAGGATTATGGTGGAAAAGGACACGATCGTGGACGTGACGGTCGGGGTACCCAGGGATCTGTCTTGGGCCCGACGCTATGGAAACTGGCATATGACTGGGTGATGCACTGTGAATACGGAGAGGGTATGACCCCCTTCGCATTCGCAGATGACTTCGCTGTACTGGTAGTGACCAGAGATGAGCCAGATCTCAAATACCAGGTTCAGAACGAAGGCCGCGTCGTATAGAAATGCATGACGCAGCACGGACTGAAACTTGCGGCAGAGAAACATCATTCTGAAGTGGAAAAGGAACAGGCAAAGTGTTCAATAACAATGTTTGGGAGCATGTCTAACACCCAAGAAACAAGTAAAGTACCTAGAGTGACATTGCACCAGATCTGAAAGGAGGAGGGTCTTACACGGTGTTGTACAGTTGATCGTCCTCTACGCGGCACCAGTCTGGAGTAAAGCGGTAGAGATAGCGGCCTATAGGAAGCTTATGACACAAGTGGACAGAATAAGTCTGTTGCGAGTAATATGCTCCTATAGGACTGTGTCTGCGACAGCCTTGTGGACCATCACTGGATGTGTTCCGTTGCATGTTTTGGCGGTGGAAATAAAAGGGCTCTATGAGAGAAGAGGCCCAAACCGAACATAATAGATTGGGTGGACTGTGGCCACAGGCAACTGGATTATTTCCTGACGCAGGTGCTCATAGGACACATGTGTTTTAGGGCCTACCTCTCTAGGTTCGGAAAGGCTAACACAGATGAATGCCTATACTGTGGACACTCAGACACTGTGAGACATACGATGTTAGATTGCAGCAGATGGTTAGTAGAAAGGAACAGAATGTAGAGAGAGACAGGTGTGACTTTTGTTGCAGTAAGAAAAATTTTTGAGAGAATGATTGAAAATAAATCAGGTTGGACTAACTTTCATAACTATATCCGTGCAGTGATCAAGAAAAAAGAAGAGGAAAAAAGACAGTTGGATCAACGCCAAAGGTAAGAGGGAAAGATGCTGGAAGTTGAAGCTAGAAAAGTGGGTCAGACTGTATGAGTTAGAATGCTGAGTCAGACTGGGGGGAAGGAGAAATTGCCCGTCTGGGTATGATGCCGTACTAGGAGCGATGAGGGTCTTCTAGGCACTACCTGGACCGAGACAGGAAGCCCCCTTGCTGATGAATGGAGTGTGGAGATGTATGAATGGAGAATGAAGGAATAAAGGTAGTGCTTCGGAAGTAGACTCGGCGATGAGAGGACATTTTAAAGTACCTCGAGAACTATCGCCGTGAGTACGAAGAACGAAGAAAAAAGTATCATGTATTAGATAATCAGTGGCCAGCAAGCGGGTTATCAAAAATGACACCAAAGATTAGTTAGATCCATAGCTTAGATGCGACGTGTGGAGCCCTCGAAGACCATTTTTATAATTCGGGAATTCCTTCAGAAGGTATCAATTTTTACAGTTTCTGATATAATATATATATATATATATATATATATATATATATATATATATATATATATATATAAATTCACTGCTATAACAGTGTTATAGCAGTTAATTTTACAGTTTAACACATTGGTTTAATTTAGCAGTCCAAGTTTTGGACCACTAAATTCGCAGTCATTGTGTATGTGGCTTTAATTTACTATTCACAGTTTTTTGCACATATATAAGTATATTGATATAATTAACTAATACTTATTGTTTTTGGACCACTAAATTTAAGCAGAAACATATCGAACTTTATCTTGCCCACCTTTGGTTTCTAAATTCCAAAAAAATGGAAATAAGATAAAAAAAGTTTCATTGACTTTTAGAAATCCCATTTGTTGCCTTCTATAGTAGAAGCCACAATTGCAGTGGAATGCAGTATTTGTCTTACGGCGCGGCGCGTAGTGATGTCGCTCATGTCGGAACAGTTGTAGGTATGTGGTAGTTTGGCGATATACTGAGAAATCAGGACCGCATGCGCTTCGTCTCAAACATTTTTATTTATTAACTTAACTGAGAATTAATTAATTTATAAGAGAATAAATAAAAAAAATTTACCCTATACGACACGATAAATATATATGCATAAAATACACAAGAAGAGCATAACTGAAATGTACTTTACGTACTTCTTCTTCAGATGCAAATCCACTAATGGGTGTTAGCGATCACATTTTCCAATAATTCTCTATTTCTTGCAATATGTATCAGAGATTGTATGTCGTTAATCACTGTCCATTGCCTTATGTTTCGGAGCCAGGACATTTTCTTGCGTCCCATTCCTCTCTTGCCTTCAATTTTACCCTCGATTATAAGTTGGAGGAAGTGGTATTTTTCATTTCGCATGATGTAACCTAGATATGCCGTTTTCCTTTTCTTGATGGTTTCGAAAAGTTGGCGTTCTTGGTTTATTCTTTTAAGGACATCTATATTTGTGATTTTCGCTGTCCATGGTATTTTTAGGATACGGCGATAAAGCCACATTTCGAAAGCTTCTAATCTGTTTATATCCCTCGTTTTGAGTGTCCAGCCCTCTACGCCATATAGCAGCACTGACCATACGTAAAACTTAGTAAACCTTAGTCTCAGTTGAAGATCGAACTCTGAACAAGTCAGTACCTTCTTGAATTTTACGAAAGCTTGTCGAGCTTGCTCAATGCGACATTTTACTTCCCTGTCCGATGCCCAGTCTTCAAAAAGCCACGATCCCAGGTATTTAAATTTACTCACTCTTTCAATGGACTTAGTATTCAGTGTTATGGTGGAGTTTTCAAGTGCATCCAAGTTTCTGGAGATGATCATCAATTTGGTCTTTTTGGTATTAATCTCTAATCCCATTCGCTTACTGTATTCTCCGATTATAGTGACAAGTTGTTGAAGATCGACTATGTTGTCACAAATTAAGACACCATCATCAGCATATCGTATGTTGTTGATCAATACTCCATTCACCGTGATTCCCATCTCTGCATCCTCTAAATATGGCTTCCGAATAAATGTTAAATAAAAGAGGGGAAAGCACACATCCCTGTCAAACGCCTCTTCTTATATGTATGGGTTTGGATATAGAATTGTCTATTTTTAACTGTGCCGTTTGATGCCAGTACAAGTTTTCAATGCATCTTATGTCTTTTTGGTCTATATCAACTTTCTTGAGAATCTGCATTAACTTGTGGTGTTGGACACGATCAAACGCTTTTTGATAATCTAAAAAGCATAGGAACACATCCTTCCTATGATCGTAACAATTTTGGACTAGCATCTGTGTTGCTACTATTGCTTCTGTGTTCCTAAACCTTGCCTAAACCCGAACTGGGAATCACTGATGTCCCATTCACATTTTTTGTATAATCTTTGATGTAGTATTTTTAAGAATATCTTTAAAGTGTGACTCATCAGGCTAATGAGTCTGTGATCCTCACATCTTTTTGCATTGACTTTCTTGGGCAGGGGAATAAAGGTAGAGCGTAACCACTGTTGAGGATAGCAGCCAGTTTCATAAATTAAATTAAATATTTTATGTAGTGCTGAAATTCTCCTTTCATCTAGTAATTTAAGTATTTTTGACGGGATTTCATCTGGTGCAGGTGCCTTATTGTTTTTTGAATTTAATATTGTCTTTTCTATCTCCTCTTTGGTGATCGAAGGGCCAGTCAGCTGGTCGTCTATATAAACTTCACTCATGGGTCTTTCGTCATGGAAGAGCTCCTGGATATAATTTTCCCATATATCAATTTTCTCCTTTTCACCCAGCACTATCTGGTTATCCTGAATAATTATGGTAGTTGGTCTTCGTTTTCTGTATATTCCAGCAGTCTCCTTAAGCTTTTTATGCAAATTACGGTCGTCGTGCTGTCGTTGTAAATGTTCTAGATCGATACATTGTTGCTTAAGCCATTCATTTTTTGCTATTCTTATTTTTGCTTTTATTTGCCTGTTAATGTTTTCATACATATTGCTGCCATCTTGGTCATTCTTATAGTAATAGTATTTCTTCTGTCATCCATTTTTGCCTCTTGTTATTTCGTTTGTACCCTAAGTTGTTTTTCATGATGTCTGTTACAGCGCTTGTAATCGACTTTACGTACAGTACAGAACAAATGAGCATTTAATCTGAAATATTTCTCAATAATTATTACTAATCGCAATCCATATCTAAATCGTCCTCATTTTCTCAATCATCTCGTATATTAATTATCACCGGTTCAATATCAAAATTAATAACAAAAACTTGATTTTGATTGATTTAATAGAAATTATAGTAATATTTGTGTTTACCCTGTATATCTGACAATAAAAATAAAAAAGTAAACATTGACTAATTACTAATAACTGAACGATATACTCAACAAGAGTCTTGAAATCAATTAATATTTTACGAGAACTGAACTGTTTGAACAGAACGAATAAACATCAACATACCACAACTCAATCGTCGGATTGTCATTCCGAAGGTTTGCTAAAGATACACAACAAAGAAGTTGAAGGTTGCTGATACACTACTGTACACATTATAGTAATTACTATATGTAAGTATATAATTATAATAAGATTTAATTAGTAATTTGGCAAAATTACATATTTTATTCATTGTGTTCTTTTCGTTTAATATCTAATGGATTGTCAATGAATTTAAGACGCGGGAATTCCACAAATTCTTCAAATTTATGCTTGTTTCGAATTGCCCTTGATTTTTTAGAAATGAACAATAACTATATAGATGAATTTATTAACAATGTAAAATAACAATATTAACAATAAACATGAAAGATATACATACATGAAAATAATAATCGAAGACTTTTAATGCTGAAATAGGCAAGGATAATACAGGACCTGGTGGAACAAGTGATGGAAAATTATTGAATAGTAAAGAGCACCAACAATGAAAATCGTCTAATCAAAATTTGCGAACAAAATGAACTTGCAATTGGTGCATCCACCTTTAAAAATAAGCCAATACATAAGGAAACCTAGAAATCACCAGGAGGGTGGTACAACGGTACAAGAACCAAATAGACCACATAACAATTGAATATAAAAAACCAACAGAAGGAACAAATACAAAGTTGATGCTCTAAAATAAGAAAGTATGAGAAATATATTCGCAAAGCGAACTGTATCACAACAAACTGGAGAGTCAGTCGAAGAAACGTGGAAGCATTTTAAAGAAGTAAGGAGAAATACAGAAAATGAAACAATCGGATAATATAATATGAAAAGAAGAGACAATAAATAATGAATAACTACAGATACTCTTCAACTGGTCAAAGAATGGAAGAAAATCAAAAAAGAAATCCTACAAAAGGAAGGATCGGAAGAATAAAAGTCAATTAAAAGGAAATACAAGGCAAAAAACGTAGAAGTAAAAAATCCAAGTCAGAAAAGATAAAAGAACTATATAAATAAGATCTTAAATTTTTTTTAGAGAAAATGACCTACGAACACAAACTGACATACAATCATACGAAGCCTAACAGGAAAAGCACAAAGAAATATAAGAGCAGTTAAAGATAATACACAGATGGAAGGAATACTTCGAGGAAATATATGCTAAACATAAAATAACACAAATTATATATCATATATCCAACAAGAGAGATCTTATTTCCCTGAGCTATATGACCGACCTATGCTGTGTAGTAAGCAATTATTCATCTCAAGCAATCTAAATTTCCGAAGATTACCTATACCTAAGGGCCCATTAGCAGATTATTAACAAATGTGTACTGATTATGAATGTGCAGTCCCATAATACAGTCACTACTTATTGATTGATGCGTAAAGCAAGTTATTTGGTTAAAAACTAAGCTACCACAATATGAAGTCTTATCCAATTATCTGCCTTATCACAGATATTTTTCCTTTTTGGAATTTTATCCTGCGGAAACACGTCGATTATGGGGAATTCCATATTGACTGTAATTTGTAAGTCACAAATAACCTTCGGAAAACCACAATTTGAGGCATGGTGGAATTATTTTCGTCCCGAAGGTTAAATGGGGTAAATAATATCAGAAGCGAAAGATAAATGTTGGTTTAAATACACAATTATGTTAATGCTACTGATAAATAAGACATTTTCTAATCAAATTAGGAAAAGAAAAATATACTACTTTTTTTTATTTATAACCAGTTGCAAATTTATAACTTACCTGAATTAAACCAACACTTTAAATTGTACTATAAAGCCTATTTACTTTATGCACTTGGGTGTACATTAGGGTGATCAAATAATTAATTTTAAAAACTGGACACACCCAAGGAGGGCATGGAGGGTGATGTAGCTAAAATGGGGTCGAGAAATGTCTCTACCAACTATCGAGAGGTAATCATTGAAAAATGTTCATTTTATATTCAATTATATTCAGTTACCTATGAATATATTAAATTAAAAAAAAATAAAATTTAATTAATTTTCCAAATTAATTAAATTTTCCAAATTAATTAAATTAAAATTAATAAATCCAAATTAAATTTGAATTGTGAGGCGTAGGAGAAGGACGTCGAAGATGACGCACCTAAGCAAAATACATTTTATTTAAGGGTAAAAAATATTTAAGCTAACTTTGAATGCTACGAGCCTGTAATTTGGACATTTCTATAACCAATTTCTAGGATTATTTTTAAATTCAATAAAAGGAAGTATTTTTTATGCGGCTTTTTTAAAAAACGCTTTTGCGCCATCTTACCTTCCACCGAGGGAAAGATGACGCACAGTGATGGTGAAGATGGCGCATGTAGGTATCTATATTAAAAGCGCAAGTGACATGAAAAGAAAATTTATTTTTTAATACTGAAAGTAAGAAAATGTAAACAAAGCTTTTTTAACATATTAACAAAAGTCACAAATGTAGTTTTCGGGACTTTTGGCTCCACTGCATTCTTTATGCACCCATTGTCCACAACTTGTGCATCTGAACCATGTTTCCGTCTTTTTGCCGAAGTCTCCACATAATATGCAGATATCAGTTTCACCTCTCTCGTTGATTATGTCATCCAACTCATCGTCAGTGCAAAGACCTTCTTCATCAAAATCGCTTTCTTCAGTATCGCTATCCTCCAAGATTTTTTTGTTTATTTTTATTTAGTTTTAATCCTGCATCATTAACCAATACTTGTCTGGTTACTTTTTTCTTTCCTTCTTCCGACTTCGCCAGTTTTTCTTTTTTTTTATTCTCTTTTTCTTCTAAGAATTCTTTTAAAGGGGTGCTTGTTATAATTTCAAAATGTTGCTTTTGTCGTCCATATTTTCTTTTATTTTTTTATTGGGCAAAGGAACTGGAGAAATAAGTGAAAGAGAAATATGTGGACGTTTGGTTATTTCATTTTGTTTTGTGGGGGTTGTGTGACGACTTTCAGGAGACTGTCGGCTGGTTGATAGACGTGGTAATTCTGGTTCTCTTATAGATGGTGTTGTTATTAGTGGAGGTGTTCCCTAAGGTGCAGGTTCAGGAGAAACATCTCTATCCAAGCTATCATTGTTTAAATTATCAGCAGGAAAAAAGTCATCTTCTGTGAACTTATCGGAGTTTAACGGAAAAATTTAGCACGTTCCGAAAACAGAAACGGCCTTATCAATATTTGCCACCTGATCATATGCTAACTTAAAAATCTCGGCGACATCATATGGATTAATTTTATCTTCAAACTCTGAGTTGCTGATCTTAGATTTTAGAAAGGAATTGCAATGGCGACCATACGCATGTTTTAATGCAGAAAAAAATGACACATCAAGAGGTTGTAATTTGTGGGATGTGTGGGGTGAAATACTAACCATTATAATCCCATTCTCTTTGCAGTAATTATAAATATCCAGTGAAATATGGCTCGAGTGATTATCTAATACTAACAGCACGGGATTATCTGGACTAGACAGGACTTTTTTTTGGAAATGCTTCAGCCATAATAAAAACATAGACGTATTACTCCATCCATTATCCGTGCAGTTGTAAATCGCACCGCTTGGTCCATTTTTTTGAAGCTGTGGGCTCATCCTCTTCCTGGGAAATATAAATAATGGAGGTATGTAGTTACCGGAGGCACTGAACTCCATTATTACCGTGATATTCTTCCCTCGTTCCCACGAAGAAATGATTCCAAACTGCTTTACTCCTTTGGGTCCAAGTCTTTTACATGATTCTTTAGGAACCGTAGATATACCGGTTTCATCAACATTGTAAATGCGATCTGGCAGAAATTTATATTTTTCTTGCACTGTTTCCAAATTTTTAAAAAAGCGGTCTACTTCTATTTTATTGAAGGCTGTTATTCTATTAATGCTTGTAGCTTCTGGCTTTCTCAAGGAAATTTGAGGATTTCGTTTTATAAATCCTAGATACCAGTCTTTTCCAGCCATTTGTTTATTCTTATTAAAATTGTGTTTAATTTCATTGCGTTCTGCATAAGCAAATGCCATGGTTCTCAGCTCTATGCAAGTGATACCAAAAAATAATTGGCCAGCTTGAGAACATGATCTAGTATCTCTTTTCATGATGTGCCGAAAACAATGGGGCTCTACCAAGAGACTCTGATTGGACTTTCTTTAATAAATTTTTAACCTTAAGTTTTCTCCTCAATGTAGCTTCTGGTATTGAAAATGCCCTTGCCACTTCCCGAATTTTACGACCATCTCTACAAATTGCATTCAATGCTGCATTAAGAGCTGCTGCAGAAAATGATCCTCTCTGTGTTTTTCGTATATATTTTCCCATTTCTAAAAAAAGAAAAAGATGCCTCAAAATGCAAAATAGACACTAAATAATAAATATTCTATACTCCATTGTTATTTAAGGTAATGAACTGAAAAGGCAAAGATGACGCACTATAACAGCAAAGATGACGCAGTCTGCGTCAACTTAGCCTGTTCAGCATAACCTACAAAAAATGGTTATCAAAATTATCCATCATCAAATATTTAACAGATAAATCCTCGCTAACTGAAAATAAATATCACCTACTCCCATGAATATGAAGAAAATCCAATGGAACCATTTTTAAACAACTTACCATTAATATTCGCAGTGTCAAAAATAACAAGAAATCAACGTGTATCGCGTTACTCTGCCTCACAGATACTAAACAGTACGAAAGCTGACCGATGAAGTTTTAAAGTAATAGTAGTTTCTAAAGGATGGCGCCACGGGTATAAAAACTGAATTTAGTGAAGTACTTGATAAAATACAGAGGTGCGTCATCTTAGACGCTGCGTCATCTTCCCCGTCCTTCCCCTATTATAAAAAAAAACAACAATTTTGCAGTGAATAATTTATTAAGGGATTATTCTGTCAAATCGGAACAAACCTAATATATAAAACTATTTAATGTTTTGAAACGCAAATGTGAAGTAATTGGTCTAAACTTCAATCCAAAAATCATTTTCTCCGAATTTGAAATTGCTATCCACAATGCTGCGCGTTTTGAATTTCCAAATGTGCACATTAAAGGGTGCCGTTTTCATCTTATGCAAGCTTGGTATCGTAATATCGGTGGTTGTGGCTTAATTCGGGAATATAAATTGGCAGACAGTGAAATATCTAAATGGCTGAAATATATTTTTGGGCTGTCATTTTTACCTCCCTCGGAAGTCGAAGAATCTTTCATATATGATTTTATGGCTATTTAACCAAAGGATTCAAAAATTGAAAAGTTTTCCGACCTACTTATTGGACAACTACATTGGCGACCACGCAACATTTCCGTCGGAGATGTGGACTGCGATTAGTGAGAGTTTACAATTAACAACTAATGCTGGTGAATCGTTCCACTCGCGTTTTAATGATAATTTTTACCATGCTCATCCAAATATTTCCCATTTTATTGATGTTTTAAAAAATTTTCAAACTGAAACTTACATTAAAATTAATAGTGTCTGTAATAGTGAAAGTAAGAGACTTAAAGATCCAAAGAGTAGAAAAAAAATATGTTCGTTAGAAATAGGATACATGAGTATCAACTAACTGTATCGATCGATTCCATTTCGTAAAATGTATGTCGTGTTTATTTCAAAGTGACAAATAAACCTTATCAAGCTTAATCTCTAGAATTTTATTACCTGACTTTCCATTTATATTTCAATTACACCCAGCGTCCAAATCATGTATGCAGAAACAGGTAATTTTATTTTTCAGTGTCGAATTTTAAATTTAGCGTCCAAATCATGCACAACCTTTTTATCAACCGTTCTACCGCTTTTTTTTTAAATAGAAGATGAAGGTTTTGGACTGACACCATATTTGATGAGACCCTATCCTTTTCGAGGAGTGATAGACAAATGAAAAAGAATTTTTAACTACCGTTTATCTAGAGCACGGAGGAAAAACCATCTACAGTTGATTTAATAGTCACTGCTGCGTGCAGCATTCATAATTGGCTGAGAAAAACCAGCAAAACCTATATTACCAGCGAATGAATAGATTCTGAAGATATTATGACGGGCAACTTAAATTTTTGGGAAATGGCGATCTAAACTGGATTAGGAACTAAAAATCTGTCTCTCGTCTGGTTTAGCCCTTTAGGATAACGTCTTAATGTCGTCTTGTCTTGTCGTAATGTCTCATTTAGAGAAAATTCGTCTTCAAATTTAAATAAAAATATTTATTATATATTCGCAAATCCCCTTTTTAATTTGCGGCGCCGCTGTACGACACTTCCAATATTCCAACGTTTTGTTATAGAATTTCATTGGAGGTCATTCGACAAAGTTGTTTTCGAGCACAAAATGGAAAATATATTAATAAATCAATCGCACTTACCATCTTTATTCTCAAGGTTGGAAAAAAATATCATTAAATGTCAACGGACAAGGTCAGAACAAAACAATTATCATATAGAAATGTATTTGTTTTTACGTATTGTTATTATCGGTTATGTATCTTCTCGTATTGTTTCAAAATGCATTTATAAAGTGTTATTTTTAGGCCTTTTATCTGTAGTGTGACGCGTCGGGAAATGTCTATGTTCGATGCGATGGTGTAAATATTTACACTAGTCTATCAGCAATATCTGAGACTGTTTTTATTTTCTAAATATTTCTATTTTAGTATTCATTAAAATCCAAAATTGATTTCGACTCTTAATCCTCATAAAAAATTATCAAAATTTTAATACAAATCACTTTTTTACAAAATATACTTCATTCTTCTGTCTAGAATCAGCGATATTTCGGCAAATTCTTCAGCACGCTCCAAATGAAATTCTAATCTCAAACTCTGACCTACGGACTCCAAGCTTGTACCCTACCAGTCACCCTTGACAGAGTTGGAAAATTTACACTTTAAATGGCTAGTACTTACTTCAAATTACATAAATTGCATACCTATCAACGGCATCCTAAAATATAGGCATTAATTAATATAATCTGTGAAAATTTCAACCCTTAATATTAATCCAGATTTTCGGTTCGTCTAATAATTTTGATATTCGAGAATCCATTGCAGGTGTTACAGTGACATAGCCAGAGAAGTGTCCAGAGGGTCCAGATACCCTCGGAAATACGATCATATTACGGCTAGCCTAAGGCTAAGCCTCCACTTGCGATTTTTAGCTCAGCAGTGCAATCGGACGGTAGTTTTAGGGCTGATCATTTGCTTTTCCTGGTTTTAATATGGCTATAATGGAGGTCTTTTTTAGTGAATGGGGGATTTTTTCTGATTTTAACATATCTATATACAGATTGAACGAAATAAATTCGGAACATAGGAATATAATGTATTTCGGCTCAATTCTGCTGTAGCTGGTTGGCCAACAAAAGATTGTCAAATAATTATATTATAAAAAATCCCATACTTCAGCGGGCTGCTGGATTCTGAACTCATAAAAATTGAAAGCTACACATAAATCTACGATTTTATTATGCTGTCAAACCAGTTATAGTCCAGGAAATGTAGCATTTCACCTCGCAATTTTTTCGTGCGGCGTGGATTGACTTGAAATTTAACAGAAGGTAGGTAATAGCCTAAGGATCAAAATCTATATCGAACCAAAGTGCGCCAAAGCCTAGGGGTGGTTGCCACCCCATCTCCGGGGTGAAAATTTTTTTACGTTTTAACTACAGGTTTCGATTAGAAAAGTGATTCTAAACAAAAAATGTGCTATACATTTTTTTTATAAAATGATATTTTTCAAGTTATTCGCGATTGAAAGTAACAACTTTTAGACGAAAAAATCCACGTTTTTAATCGATTTTTCGCGAATAACTCGAAAATGGTGCATTTTATCAAAAAATTGTAGAGAACAAATTTGTAGCTTTTAAAAAGACAAATACAATTACAAATACAATATCAATGTTCAGCGGTTTTCTTCAAATGCCAAATTTGAAAGATTCAAAGTCAAATATCGGGAAAATGATGCATTTTTGAAGAAAACTCACAAAACCTTTTTTAAAGAGCATAAATAGACCTATCATAAAAAAATAAGGTTAATACCTCATTTTTTACGAAAAAATCGATTAAAACAACACCCTAACCACCCCCATAATTAAAATCGATCTTCACCCTTCTGCAATTCCCTTTGTAGATGTATTATTAATACGTCCAAGAAGTTTGACCCATTTAAAATGCTTAGTTTTAGAAAAAGTACAGCTTAAAGCGAGAAACGATTTACAATTTTATATTTTTTACCCTTGTTTTTTTAAATATGCCCGAAAATACTGAATATATGAAAAAAATAAAATTACCAAATTGTAGCTTTTTTAATGACTAAAATTATCCTTTATTTAGATTTGTTGTACAATGAATATTTGGCGAGATATAGCCGTTTAAAGCATCGATTTACGATCAAGCACCATCTTTTCCAAGCCCTTTAAACTCAACCCATTTAAAAACCAAGGGTTCCAAAAAGATTTAATTTACAGATCCTTGCAGCTATTAAAAACCTCTACAAATTGTTTTTGAAGAAACACTCTATCGTTAAAAATTAAAGGAAATACGTTAAAAAAACCAGTTAATTTTTTTCCTGAAAATTCCATTAGTATAGTACAGTACATTTCGGAGCATAATAATCTACAAAACCGGTATATTAGCTAGTGGGGGCGTTATACATTCGAAATTTTAAGCGTTCTAATTTTGAAATCCCATACAACAGAATAAAACATCTGCTCATATGTCTATGGCTTGGCAATGAAAATATCAGAGCAACAGATTGGGGATGGTATTCCAAAGATGGTTTGTTATTACCCGTACGCATGAACAAACAACCTGCACCCGATAAATTTTTGAAAATTATTTTTTGCCAATGCAAAAAAAGATGCGGCGTTTCATATGGGTGCAGAAAAGTTGGTTTATACTGTAACTCTACTTGTTCTGGGTGCTCAGGTGAAGGGTGCAATAACAGTCCACCAATAATTGAAGAAGATGAGGATGACATAGATCACGATGAAGATGTAATTGATGACGAATAAAATTAATATTATAATTGTTTTACCTATAAATGTAAATATTTTCAACTATTTATGTAAATGTATAAGAATATATGGTGCCTTTTTATGTTGATAATTTTTTTTGTATTTAATTCTACTTTTTTTCAATTTATATCTTATAAATTAGTTTATAAAAACTGCAATGTTGTAAAGGGTGATTTTCAAAAGTTGAAAAGTTGCAAAATTTTGGCAAAAAAATTGTTTTCAACTATAGCACTCATAACAATTGATTTTCAAGGGTTGAAAATGTATGAATTTGTATTTTAAAGTATAAAAAAACTCACTATTTAACTAATCCAAACCAAATTTCACTCATCTTAAGATTTGTAATATTATTTTACAATTTTTTAAAATTAAGGGTAGTTTTCACCCCTAATAACAATCAGGGTTCATCGGCATGACATAAACTATAAAGTAGAGGGTGAGTTGAGCTTAATTCCAAATTTTTATGCAAATCGTTCCAAGGTGAAATCATTTTCTTCGCATTACTAATTTCTTTATATTAATCTCTAATAAGGGTCGCTTTTTAAGGGTTGAAATATGATGGAACTTTATTCAAAAGCACGAAACTATCATTATTTAATTAATTCAAACCAAATTTTACCCATATTCAGGATTAATATGTTATTTTATAATTTTTGACAATTAGGGGTAGTTCTCACCCCTAAGAACAATCAGGGTTCGTCGACATGACATAAACTATAAAGCAGCGGGTGAATTGAGCTTAAATCCAAATTTTTATCCAAATCGATCCAAGGCGAAATCATTTTTTTAGATTTAGTAATTTTTTACATTAATCTCTAACAAGGGTTGCTTTTTAAGGGTTGAAATATGATGGAACTCTATTCAAAAGTATAAGATAATCATTATTTAACTAATTCAAACCAAATCTTACCCATATTCAGGTTTAATATGTTATTTTATAGTTTTTGACAATTAGAGGTAGTTTTCACCCCTAAAACTCTTCAGCGCACTTCGGTTCGATATAGATTTTGATCCTCGGGCTATTACCTACCTTCTGCTAAAATTTCAACTGGATACATGCAGGACGAAAAAATTGCGAGGTTTTAACTTTTTTCGAGCTTCACTTCCTGAACTATTATCGTCTCCTTAGACAAACCCGTCTTACGCAAACAATTTTGTTGCGAGACAGATAGTTGAACGATATTTTATACAATGTCTATACCCAGGTATGGATTTATTTTTGTCCAAGCTTTATATTGGTCCACTATTTCAAATGCAGTTCAAACAGACATGTATTAAATTGTATGTTCCGTTTTAATTTGGTTCAATCTGTAGATAGCCAGCAATTTCCTAGCATATTAGCCACAGTGGAGGAGAAATTCTTGATGGATTTTATCGGAGCCGGGTGCCTTACCAGACTTAATTTCTGATATTGCTGAAATAATTTCCTCTGGAGTAAACTCGTCACGAGTATTCAGATGTAGGCGGGCATGCAGACTTTAGTATTTTTAGTTCTAAAAATCAAAAGACTGATATTTTTTTTGTACACACTTATGACAAGTCGAAAGAAAATGCAAAAAAGTATTTTTGAAGTGTGTATATTTTAGGCAATTCCTAGGGTAGGATTGCCCTAAAATATACACTCTTCAAAAATACTTTTTTGCATTTTCTTTCGATTTTTAGTTCTTGTTTTACTTTGGTGATGTGGTGCTCTTGAGGTTACTACAATGTGGGAGGCCACTCTGTTGGGAGCTATTGGTACTTTATCTCTAGTTGGGAGTCTGCTACTACCAAGATTTCTAAGTAAAGACCATTCTTTTCTGCTTGATTTACTAAAGTCTAATTTTTCTACAATTTCCATCTACAATGTAGAAATTCCACAAGAAAACAGTTTCACAACCATATAAAGTTTTATTTCTATATTATACTTAGCGAAACATCCTCGTATCTGAAAATTTATTTAAAACCAAACAATTTTGTCATCATATTTTTAATGATAAATTTTTATACTTTTTAATTGATTAGATTCGTCGTAGTTTCTAACCTTGTCCTTGCACGTGCTCCATTACAGAACGTATTAGCACCCAAATTCGCAATAATAACAATAAGCCGCAATAGGAAAAGCTGAATTGAGAAATAATGTTCGCTTGTTCCCTGATAAGCGCTTTGAATTCAACTGACATTTGTATTTGTGCATGGAACACATTTGAATAGGCCAGGATTAGGAAAACTTAAAAAACACTGACTAATGTATGTAAATATGATGTTTTATTTGCACTGTCTGGGAAGAAGCTGGTGCTTCTTTCCAGAGTTGCCAGAGAAGTTGCCAGAGCAATTAAAAATTGTAAAATTGGAAAATCCAGTGTCTTAAATGAGGTAGGTACATACAAAAGATTTTTAAATTATTAAACAAAGAAAACATATCGTCGGTTATATTATGCAGTAGTAGCACAACACAAACACTTATTTGTTTTACTACTTGGATTGGGATTTTTCAGCTTCAGCTTAAAAAAAATGAAAAATCACGAACCGCCGAGTACGGACGAGATATCAGCAGAACTTCTGAAATATTGGAGAGGCGCACTACATCGCCAAATCCACCAGCTCATAACGCACATATGGTTAGAAGAAAGGATAACAGCACGATGGAAGGAAAACATAATAATGCCCATCCACAAAAAAGGGAACAAAAAAAATGCGCGAATTATAGAGAATTTCGATCCTAAACACGGCATATAAAACCCTCTCAAACATAATTCTTAGTAGACTAATCCCTTATGCTGAAAAAGTCCTAGGCGAATATAAAGCCGGTTTTAGCGCAAACAGATCAACAATAGATCAACTATCCACGCTGAGACAACTTCTAGAAAAGGGATGGGAGTATAACATACCCATACACAACCTTTTCATAGACTTTCGACAGGCATATGATAGCGTAGAAAGAAGCCAAGTATGGAATGCCATGGCGGAGTTCTCAATAGCAAAGAAACTTATTCGGATTACCAAAATCTGTATGGAGGGTGGAATATCTAAAGTACATGTAAATAATAAACTGTCTGGCAGCTTTGAAATCAACAGTGGACTCAAACAGGGTGATGCGCTATCTCCACTACTTTTTAACCTTGTATTAGAAAAAGCCATGAGGTCGGCCGAAATAAAAACAGAATTGCTATCGGTTCAGGGTCCCAACTTGTTACTCGTATACGCAGATGACATAGATCTCGTTGGAGACTCCATCATATCCACAAAAGACATCTTCAACAAGGTGGAAAGAGCAACAAGTGAAGTAGGGCTGAAGATTCATGAAGAGAAGACGAAATATATGTATATAAATAGAACGACACGAGTCGTATAAAGAGTACAACGTTTTAAGTATCTGGGTTCCGTAATCACAGCTGACAACGATGTTACTGAAGAAATAATAAATAGAATCCAATCTGCAAACCGCTGTCTATTCGCACTGGATGAGCTCATAAAATCAAAAAATCTTACAAGAAGTTCAAAGATCAAAATCTATAAATCTATCGTCAGACCTTTAATAACATACAGATGCGAAACGTGGACCATGACCAAAGCAAACGAAGAAAAATACTTAGAAAAATCTTCGGTCCTTACCATGACATCACCACAAATCAGTATAAGATGAGAACCAATATCGAATTAAAAAAGCACTCTACAATGACGCCGATATTATCAAAGAAATTAAATCACAGCGACTAAGATGGGCAGGCCACGTACACAGACTACATAACGACTAATAACGAGAGACTTGTAAAACTGGTATGGAAGGAGATTCCCACAGGCAAAATACCACTCGGACGTCCCAGAATGCTATGGAGAGATAACATCCAATCAGATCTCCGGAAAATTAACATTCCATTTGACCCTAAGTTGATGGAAGACCGAACAAATTGGAAAAAAGTTGTACAGTCAGCCAAGATCCACCCAGGACTGTAGCTCTACGTGATGATGATGATTGGGATTTTTGAAAAAAAATAAATTTTGGTTTATTTGGAAGAGCGTTAGGTAGCCTTTAATCAATTGTAACACAGACTTTTAAATTCAACCCTTATTTTGATTTGTGCCGCTATTGCACGTTGCACATCAACATCAAGACCAATGACCAATTACGGCAAAGATAAAACTGGCAATATTCCTATCCACTGAAATAAAGGTTCAATAAAGAATACTACAAGTTACTTGAATGAGAAAATGTGTTTATTAACAAGAAGAACGAAATAAAAAATACTGTATATTAATAATAATAGGAAAAGTTATGATTAACAGTGCCTTAAATGTCGGTAAATACCTCAAACGAAGAAGTGCTGCATAGAATAGGCAAGGAGAACTTTTGAACACAGTAAAAGTTAGAAAAACATTATACCTAGGCCACATACTGAGAAATAA
Source organism: Diabrotica balteata (assembly GCA_918026665.1). Taxonomy (NCBI): domain Eukaryota; kingdom Metazoa; phylum Arthropoda; class Insecta; order Coleoptera; family Chrysomelidae; genus Diabrotica; species Diabrotica balteata. The sequence goes on along the minus strand of OU898278.1, from coordinate 3,523,468 downwards.
TAAGTACCAATATGCCCAACTTATAGTGAAAGAAAAAATCGAGGGAAAGAAAGGTAGAAACATCCGACAATGGACAGGGCTAAATTTTGAACAGCTAATAAGAATAGCTGAAGATAGAGAAGAGTTTAAAATTGTAGTAGCCAACCTCCATTGAGGAGAGGGCACTTTAAGAAGAAGAAATGTCGGTAGAAATCAGCGGGAATTGATGGAACACTTTTGTCTTCCCAAAGGCTAGTAAGGTATTTACATGCTTACAAGAACATGCTTTCTAAACATTTTTTTGTAAGTAGTAAGTTATCATCATCATCATTGGCTCCACAACCCATCGTAGGTCTTGGCCTGCTCAAGGATAAGTTTCCATTCTCTCCTATTCTTCGCCTTGGCTTTCCAGTTTCGTACTCCCAACATTCTCAAATCTTCCTTCACCTGATCCTTAAACCATGCTCTGGGTCTGCCTCTCCTTCTCACTCCATCTATTCTTTGGTTATAAATATGATTTGGCGGCTCCATATCATTCTCTCTATGTAACCTAACCACCGCAGCTGGTTTATTTTGATGGACCTAATAATATCAGGTTTGTCATACAAGCGGTAAAGAAAATATAGCGTCTACGCCATAATCCGCCCTCATGTACTCCTCCATAGATTTGCCGGAGGATTTTACGTTCAAAGCATCTTAAACGTTCTTTATCGCTCTTTGTCATCGTCCATGTTTCCGACGCGTAGGTGAGGATGGGCTTGATAAGAGTTCTGAATATAACTAGTTTCGTTCTTTTTGTAACTAGGCTTGTTGTTAAAAAATTTTTAATCCATAATAATCCTGCATTATTCTGATTATGTGTGCTGCTTGTTTATAATTTGAGAGTTTCATATACTTCGTCTAACTAGTGTTAACCTCTAGTCCCATTCTTTTTGTTGCTGCTTCAAGCGCACTGGAATGATTCGACCACGTCCGCCTTTCTTCTTGCAATAATGTAGATGTCATCGGCGTGCGCTAGTAATTGTACACTGAGATTAATCATAGTTCAATGCCATACTCATATGTTTTTTCCAGAGCGTGTCTTAGAAGGAATATTTGATCGGTCGTTGATCTTTCCTTACGAAACCCACACTGATATGTGTGAATGGCTAACGATAGACCTCTGGGATCACATGTCTTACCGGAAGGTATGTGACAATAAAACCTGGATGAATTGTTAAACATTACGTCTGTTAGCAAGTCCGATTCCCACCTCCACGTGGTACTTCCTGGGTAACGCTAACGGAAAAGGGCGAAAGGCGAGCTTCCGGCGCCTTAAAACTGGAACACTCCGGATAAGGGAGAAAACCCCGACAGAAAACATGAGGAAGGCAATGGGAAACCACCTCATTAATTTTCCCAAGAAAGTTATGATGGTAAATGGAACTAAATCGATGGCCCCCAGTGCCGGCAGAACTTAAATGTTCAGGGGGTGCTAAGAATCCCCGGGAGGAACAAAAACAAATACAAAACTAAAACAAACAATGACGTCAAAGTACCGACCTGGAATGTCAGAAGCCTTTATGAGGCTGGAAAGCTAGCAAACGTGTGCCAAGAAATGAACAGATTGAATATAGATATTTTAGGTCTGAGTGAAGTTAGATGGTCTAACTCAGGAACAACAAAAATTATGAACAAAACACTCTATTATTCAGGCAACAATGATCCAAAACATTTCAATGGAGTAGGTGTAATAATAAACGATGAATTGAGTAACGCAGTTTCAAACTTTATACCACTCTCTGACAGAGCAATGCTGTTGCAAATAAGGAGTTCTCCTTTTAATGTGAATATTATTCAGGTCTATGCACCAACCGCAGATAAGCCAGATGACATACTAGAAGAATGGTATAAAGATCTACAAAAGCTCATGAAATTGACAAAGAAAGAAGATATTAACATCGTCCTAGGAGATTTTAACGCTAAAATAGGAAGAGGAAAATTCCAAAATATCGTAGGAGAATACGGACTAGGAGAACGAAATGAAAGAGGAGACAGACTATTAGAGTTTTGCCAGCAACACAATATGATAGCAACAAACACTTGGTTTAAGTTACCTCAACGTAGGTTAAACACATGGACTTCCTTGCTACACACAAAAGAAAGAATAATAAGAAATCAAATAGATTATGTTTTAATCAACCAACGATTTCGTAACTCCGTTACAAGTACAAAAACATATCCTAGTGCTGATGCAAATTCCGACCACAACCCTGTAGTAACAAATATTCGCACAAGAATTAAAGTAATAAAAAATGCAAAGCCGAAGAACAAACCTAATATGGAACTACTAAAAGATGTACAGATTAAAGATAAAACCACTGTAAAACTAAATGAAAAACTCTCAGAAATAGACCGAACCCAAATAAATATCCAAAATATAAATACAACTTGGCAACAAATAAAATCCATCCTCGTCAATTCTGCAAGGGAAGAAATTCCAAATACACGATTAATGGCAAAAAAAGACTGGATGACACCAGCTATTCTAAAGATGATAGACGAAAGGATGAAATACAAAAATAAGAACACAATCGATTACAAACGATTAAATACAGAAATACGAAGGAAAATAAAAGAATCAAAAGAGAAATGGCTCGAAGAAAAATATAAAGAAATAGAAGAATTAGAACATAGACATGATTACTTTAATATGTACAAGAAGGTGAAAGAATTTTCATTCATCCACAAAAAACAACATTGCCCACTGGTAAATAACAACGGAGGGAATTCATAACACCAAAGATAAAATAGAAGAATGGGAAAAATTTATACAACAGCTGTTCCGAGATGAAAGAATAGACACTACAATAAATAATGTTACTGAAAGCCCACCAATTCTAAAAGTCGAAGTGGAATATGCCATTAAACAATTAAAGACCAACAAAAGCCCTGGACCTGATGAAGTTTATCCTGAAATACTTAAATTGATCGAAAGTAATAACATTGATTTGTTAGTAATTTTGTTTAATACAATCTACGATACTGGGGAAATACCAGAGGAATGGTTAGAATCTATTTTTATTCCCATTCCAAAACAAGCTAACTCCAGGCAATGCGCAGATTTTAGATTAATAAGTCTTATGAGCCAAGTGCTTAAAATTCTATTAAAAATACTTCACAATAGGGTATACAAAAGGTGTGAAAAAGAAGTTGGATACGATCAATTTTGATTCAGAGCCGGAATGGGGACCAGAGAGGCCTTGTTTTCACTACAAGTACTGCTGCAGAAGTGTTACGACCAACAAAAGGATGTCTTTCTATGTTTTGTAGACTTTGAAAAGGCATTTGATCGCGTAAACCATAATAAAATGTTAAATTCCTTGCAGAGCATCAACTTGGATAGTAAAGATCTCCGATTAATTAAGAACTTATATTGGATGCAGAGTGCCAAGATTAGGATCGACGATCATACATCTAGAAATATTAGTATAAATAAAGGAGTAAGGCAAGGATGCATACTATCCCCTATGCTATTCAATCTTTACTCGGAACTACTATTCAAGCAAGCCTTGGAAAACCTTTCCACAGGAATAAAAATTAATGGAGAACCAATATCTAGCATAAGATATGCAGGTGACACTGTCCTACTGGCTGATACAGACACAAACTTACAGGGGGTTATAGACCACCTCAAGGATGCTTATCGAGAGTTTGGAATGAAGATCAACGAAAAAAAAAAACAAAAGTAATGGTGATCCAAAGAAAACAGAATATCCCCTTACCTATAAAAATAAATGGGAATATTTAGAACAGGTAAACCAATACAAATACCTTGGCTGTTGGATTAATTGCAAGCTGGACCCAGAACAAGAAATTAAAGCGAGAATTGCTCAAGCTAGGGATAGTTTCTTTAAGATGCGCGTTCTATTCTGCGATACACATATAAATATTAAATTGAGATTAAAACTTGTAAAATGTTTTATCTGGTCTGTTCTTCTCTACGGAGTCGAAACGTGGACTTTAAAAATAAAGAGCCTGAATAGAATCGAGGCATTTGAAATGTGGGTGTACCGTAGAATTTTAAAAATTCCTTGGACAGCACGAAAAACAAACGAAGAAGTACTAGCTAGACTCAATGTAGAAAAAGAACTATTGAGAACAGTCAAAAGAAGAAAAACCAGTTATTTAGGGCATTTGTTGTGCAACGAGAAATACTACATCCCTCAGTTGATAATAAAAGGCAAAATAGAAGGAAAGCGAGGAATTGGAAGAAAAAAAAATTGTCCTGGTTACGTAATATCAGAAACTGGACAGGACTTGGATTTGAGGAACTCTTAAGAGCAGCTGAAGATAGACAAACGTTTGCCACCATAACCGCTAACCTCCATTGATGGAGACGGCACTTGAAGAAGAAGAATATCATTATTACAATATATGCCAATATTTTGTATGTTACGTTTAGGAGGGTTATTCCTCTTTGGTTGTCACATATTGTTGATCTCCTTCCTTGTGGATAGGTACAATTATTATACCTACATTTCAGTCTTCTGGTAACTTTATTTGCTTCCAGATCAGTTCTACCAGTCTACATATACAGTATATCAGGTTTTTTTGCCATGCTTTAAAAGTTCCAAAGAAATGCCATCTGCCCCAGGACCTTTGTTTTCTTTCAACTTCTGTATAACTTGGATGACTTCTAGCTCTGTTGGGATGTTATCTTTCTCTCTTTCATCGTCAATGTCCTCGAGTAGAATTTCTGATTCGTGGAGCCCTGTCTCACCTCTTATATTTAGCCTTTCCTCGAAGTTTTCTGCCCATCTTTTTAGTATCTTGTCCTGATCACCAATGATCTCCCCTGTTCTATTTCTAACGATTGATAATCTACATTTGAATTTTTTCCTGTTCTGGTTAATCCTTTTGTAAAACTTTCGCATTTCTGCTTGTGCCTTACAGTTCTCTAGTTCTTTTAATTGGCTCTCTATATGCTCTTTTTTTTAATAATTGATGGATTCGACCGTTACTTGATGGAAATTCATTTTATGTAACAATAAAACACTGAAAACTTTGTTTTCAAACTTCCACAAAATTTATTTTAAATATTATCACTACAGCTGTTTCGGCTGATTGCCTTTCTCAAGTCTTTCAAGTCGGCTGATTGCCTTTCTCTTTTTTTTTAAGTATACGTTTTTCTTCTCGTTTCAGCTGCCTTTACTCTGTTTGTCTCGTTCTTCGCCCTTGGAGTCTTCTATATGCCTGATTTTTTCTTTGCGTTACTTGTGCGCATTTCTCATCGTACCAGTCTGACCTTATTTTTTTACGTTTTTTTCTTTCCCATATCCAACCCAATGCATTCCCAAGTTGGACCAACAAATATAATTTCACAAAATTGTATTGGTGTTATACAATAAAATATTAGTGGATTTTGAATATTAGCTTGGACAAACATCGTGATACGAGATTTTTATATATAAAGATGTATGTACGGTGTTTTGCAACAACCGTCTAACCCACAAATGTTTACAAATGAGGTTAGATGTGTCAAACTGTCGATCATAATGCATACTACATCGAGCAAAAATGATATAAGCCATATCCATACTCATGGAGGCGTTTGTGAACTGAGTTCTAAACCACATTCGTCAAATAATATGAAAACATAAATTTGTAAAAATAGTCTAACCCATGTTTTCATTATAAATATGTGGGTTAGACGCTTCTTGCAAATCTTTGTAAGGGTCTTTTCATTGTGTGCACCAGGTGAGACGAGATATTTATTATTACACTAATATTACAATTTTATTTAAATAAATAAAATTGCACCAAACTAGAGATTTATCTTTAATGGTAAAATACGAAAGTATATTATTTAAAACTGTGAATTTTAAGGACCTAAAATCATATACTAAAAGAAGAACCAGACTCCTTTGGCATTGGAACTCTAACCGTTCGATCTTACACGAAATACAACCATCAATAATCAGTCAGCCTACATTTGACTATTCAGCCCCGTCAAGACGAGATCTCATTGTGATAAGACGACTACGGATAGGACATTCAAAACTCACACACGGCTACCTAATGTCCTCTAGCATCCGTCCCTCCTGTCAAAGCTGCCAATCATATTTGACAATTAAACATATCCTCACTGAATGCCATCAATATTTGGCCAGAAGATTACAATACAAACTCAAAAGTGAAGTACGAGATATCCTAAACGACCCTGACCAAATAAAAGCTGTGCTACATTTCCTTAGACATGAACACTTATATCAAAAAATATAATTAGATTTTAATTTAGACATTGTGTAACATATTATTATCATTCCGTATTATTGTAACATATTCTTAATGTAACACTTATTGTTTGTGAAATGAAAACTCATGTTGTAGTACCTGTGTAAGTGACCATAGTAGCCGAGCACGTTAACGTCGAAATAAAAAAAAAAAACTGTGAATTTTCTGTGCTGTAAGTTCGGCAATTGATTAAAGAAATTTTTAAATTCCTTTTATCGCAGATAGTGTACTGAAAAGGTAACATAATATGTTATGCGATTACTCGAATGTTGATGCCATAAATGCCGACAAAAAATTGCATTTATCAAATAACGAAACCAGTTGTTCATTATATAAAATATTGGACCTGTTGCTTGATACTCAAAATTCTAGTCAGTAAAATGTTGTAAGAATATGATAGGAATATTAGAGGTATAATTTGGAAGGAATTGAGTTAAATCCTGACTTCGAGATTGATTAAGATTAAATCAAGTAGGAATTTAATCAGTAACAGTTACTTACTTTTACTAATGAACGCGAATTCAAAGTTTTTTTTTGTGTATTTACTATTTCGGAGGGACAGACGGTTCCTGCAAAATGACCATTTATATTTTTACAATTTTGCAAAAACCGTCTAAGCCGCTTTAAGTTATTTTTGCAATAAACATATTTTACTTATTTTGCTTTTGTGCGTTTTTTTAGATAGCCTGTAATTATTGAAATACAAAAATGTGAAAATACAGCCTTATTTTCTATCAGTGAATTTCTTCAAGTAGGTAGACACAATATGCTCATTTACTCTGAACCATGTATATGTAGCTTAGACTATTATTGCAGAACACCATCCGTATGGTCTTTTATTTGAAGAAGAATTAAAATGTTTTGTGGTCAAATCGACGTGTATCCACTAAAATATTTCCATTTAGAACGCAGCTACGTACATCTTTCGTTAGAGTAGATCAAAATTGTAAAGGGTTTTCGTATTTCCAAACCCCCGAGGACTGGCCTAGCAGCCTCAATTTGTCATTAGCTAATAAAAACCTTAAATGACGATAATGCGGCAAATAATCAGTGGCCTTGGCCTTGAATTTTCATGGGCTCGTCGCGTGTTAGGTATAATATGTGTTTTTATTCTATTTGTTTTTATAAAGCGAGAGATCTACGTATGCGAATGCAATGCAATTCAGTCTGGGGATTTTTTCTGTACCTGCGATATGTATGGTAATTAATTATAACGAAAAATATCACAATCTTTAATTTCTCTGCATAATTGTACGAAAAACGTATTGTTTTGACGACTCATGTATTGTTCAAGGTCAAATGCTTGTACGGAGAATGTTATTTATCTACCGGGACGATATCAAAACTACGATTGGCATCGATTACAATATGTTTCTATGTGTTAGGTGCATGTAAAGGTGATAAATTATGGATAAGTGATTCGACTTTGGTTTACGAGCGTGTAATTTCAAGTGATGCAATCAAGAGTGTCACTCAACCTTTTAGACATTGGCTAACTGACATTTTAGACATTTGAGAATTATTTAAACCAAAACTGAATGTATTAGCTATAATGGAGTTATTAACATTGATTATTGCACTATTTTTTTTTTGAACCTATTCTCTATCCTTCCATTGTTGGATATAGGTCTCCCCCAGTTCTCTCCATCTTTCCCTATCTTGAGCTGTTTTCTGCCATGTGGGACCTCCTTGTTTCCTGATGTCATCTTTCCACCTCATCTGTGGTCTACCTCTTGATCTCTTTGCATTGTATGGACGCCACTTTCCGATGGCATTGTTCCATCGTCCGTCTTGGAGACGTTCATTGTGTCCAGCCCATTTCCATTTCAGTTTTGCTGCTTGTTCTATCGCGTCTACTGTCTTTGTTCTGGTTCTGATCCACTTATTACATTTTCTATCTCTAAGTGATACACCCAACATTTGTCTCTCCATCGCTCTTTGTGCCTTCCTTATCCTATCCAAATTGGCCTGTGTAAATGTCCATGTCTGTGCTCCGTAGGTGAGCACCGGTATGATACAGGAGTTATATACCTTGCTTCGTAAGTATAAAGGGATTGTTTGATTTTTTAGAACGTAAGAAAGTTTGCCGAACGCTGCCCATCCCATTCTTACTCGTCTTGATATTTCGGCTGTTTGATTTTCTCTATTAGCTCTGATTGCTTGTCCTAGATATACTCATTTACCTGTTCTATTTTTTCTGTTTTTATTTTTATTGCCTCTTGGTCTTCCGTGTTTGTCATTACTTTTGTTTTGTTGAAGTTAATTTTTAGGCCTTTTTGCAGTGATTTTTCATGAAGTTCATTCAGCATTAATTCCAGTTCTTGTCGTTCCGAGGAGATCAGGAGTATATCATCCGCATATCTAAGGTGATTTAGGTATTTTCCGTTAATACATATTCCTCTAAAAAAAAAAAAAAAAAAAAAAAAAAAAATTGTTAAAATCCTTTATAAAAGGTATATAAAATTGCCTCAAACGGGCTATCACAAACACATTGCAAAACGTTTTCGGATTAAACAATCCATCATCAGTGCAAACGGTTGTACATGCTAGTAGCCACCAAAATATATGGGTAAAAACCCCTTAAAAGTTATAAATTTGAAATTGTTTTACATTATTAGTGTTTCTAATTTGTGATGGTTAAGTTACCGTTGGATAGGTAACATGGCGGCGTATGACTCTACATGAGTAAAATGGTCCTCGTAGGCACTTCGTCTCAGGACCATTTTACTCATGTAGAGTCATACGCCGCCATGTTACCTATCCAACGGTAACTTAACCATCACAAATTAGAAACACTAATAATGTAAAAACAATTTCAAATTTATAACATTTAAAGGGTTTTTACCCATATATTTTGGTGGCTACTAGCATGTACAACCGTTTGCACTGATGATGGATTGTTTAATCCGAAAACGTTTTGCAATGTGTTTGTGATAGCCAGTTTGAGGCAATTTTATATACCTTTTATAAAGGATTTTAACAAATTTTTTTGTGATATATGGTATACAGCCAGCTACAGGAACTTAGTTTCCTCGTGGAATTTTACATATTCCTCTGTTTTCCCAATCTGTTGATTTTATTATGTCTTCGAGGGTCAAGGTAAACAGTTTAGGTGAAATTATATCGCCTTGTCGGACTCCTCGTTTAACTTTTATATTATCTGTTATTAATTTGTCGTCCAGAATTACGGTCATGGTTGCGTTTTGGTAAATATCATGTATCAATTGTCGGTATCTTGAATCTATTCTACTATTGACCAGAGCTTCTTCAACAGCCTAGTGTTCAATGCTGTCGAAAGCCTTTTCATAATCTACGAATGCTAAGTACAGCGGAAGGTTGTATTCATTGGTTTTCTCAATTAAGATTTTAAGCGTATGTAGATGGTCGATTGTGCTGTATCCTTTTCTGAATCCGGCCTGTTCCACTGGTTGGTAGTTATCAAGTTTATAGGTTAGTCGGTTGTTTATTATTCTTGTGAAGGTTTTATATAGTTGTGACAAAAGGGAAATAGGACGGTAGTTGTTTAGGTCTGTTCAGTCTCCTTTCTTATGTATTAAGATTGTGTTGGCATTTCTCCATTGTTTGGGTATTTTACCTTCAAACAGACATTTGTTGAACAGTATTTTTAGCATTTTTTTATCGTGTCTCCTCCTTCTTTAGCAGTTCCGCCAGTATTTTGTCCTCACCGGCCGCTTTATTTCTTTTCATGTCGTTTATGGATTTTTCGATTTCATCTTCAGTTATTTCTGGTAATACCTCTGAGCCAAGATTTTGTATTTTCCTCGTGAGATTCTGTTTAGATGATAGTAGTGGGTCATTTTTAGAACTGTTTAGGTCTGTGTAATATCTTTCTGTGATTTTTACTATTTCTCCTAGATCTCTTTCTTCGTTGTTCTCAGCTTTAAGCATGATTAGTTTTCTTTTTCCTATATTTGTTTTCATTGTTTTTAAACTTTTGTTCTTCTCTATGATTTTCTTAATGTGGTCTTCTTGGTATTTCTTTAAATCTTCCTTTATCTGTTTTCTTATGGTTTTATTCAGTTCGGTATACTCCACTGTATTTCTTTTGTTATCATTCAGTAGTTGTCGTCGTTTTTTTAGCATATCTTGTGATTTAGCGCTAATTTTTTGTTATTTTCGCTTTTGTTTATTAGCAATCTTCTATACGCGTTTATTAGCACTATACTTCGTTCAATTTCAAGATAAGCTAGGGGTAAATACTTTCAGACACGTGATTGGTGGGTGTGTCGTGTCGTCGTAGCTCTTGTCATTGGTTAGCACTTAACTTCCAACCAATAATCGCAGCTTATTGACACGACACACCCACCGATCACGTGTCTGAAACTGTTTATCTCGAGCTTAACTTGAAATTGAACGAAGTATAGACTAAATCCCGACGAGAAATCAATATTCGGATGCCAGTCAGGTGAAGAAATTAAAAAATTGGTTTCTGAAAATGTCCCATTAAACACGCAGATGTCCAGAAGCTCTATTTGGACCCAATATTCGGAGTTCCTATATATACATTGGTTTAGAACGTCTTTCGACGTTGTCCGATACCTAAACACCATCTCTTTCTATCTTCGCAGTCGTTTGTTGTTAAATTTCTTTCGCTCATGGACTTGTTTACGCCGTGTTGCCATTCTAATCTGGGTCTTCCTCTTTTCCGTCGACCTATCGGTTGCCATTCTACTACTTTTTTGGGGAGTCTTGTTGCTGGCTCTTGCATCCATTGAACATGTCCATACCACCTTAATTGTTTCTTCTATTCGTAGTTCCTACGGGTGAGAAATGTTTCGCTTGAAATATATACTACCATAACCGAACTAGCAAAAATTCTCAAGGATTATGATTTTAACATGAAAAAAGGCCATGAGGAAGACTATAAAGAGTCGTCTATAAAGTCAATGTGGAATACTACAGCAAAAATGGTAGAAGAGAAATATTTTACGGAGTACGGCATAAAAATTGACCTTTTCCTGAAAAAAATTTTTGAATTTTTGACCAATAAAAATTGAAAGATATACCAAATGTGCAAGATTGGCCAGAGATACCAAGCGGAGGCAGTTTCAAAGTGTTCAAGGAAATGACAACTGTGAAAGTGTTCAGACAACTGGGTTCAAAAGCGTTGTCCATTAAAGACCTATTAAAAATCATCCAAAGCTGCGACGAGGAAACCCCCGATGGAGCACAAAAAAAGTTTATTCACCTTTGCTCATTTGAACTGGCTTGGAAAGGCAATGAGGTCGTAAACTGTATGATTCACAAACTTTTGGTGGTGACTGATTCCAGTGACCACCAGAAGTTGATCTAAAATCTCAGAACAAATGAAGCTGGACCTTCGAGTTTCCAAATGCTACTGGTCAATAATACATAAAATCGTGCTTTGGTAGAAAAGAATGGGCAAACTCTTCTTCTTAGAGTGTCGTCTCCCTACAGAGGTTGGCAATCATAATGGCTATTTTTATTTTTGAACTTGCCGCTCTAAACAAATCAATCGATCTGCATTGATACCAATCACGTAGATTCTTCAACCATGAGTTCTGCCTTCGGCCAACAGATCTTCTTCCTTGAATCTTTCCCTATATTATGAGTCTCAAAATTTCATATTTTGATCCCCTCATCACAAGGCCTAGGTATTCCAATTTTCTGGTTTGTATAGTGGTGATTAGTTTCTTTACCAACCTTCTCCAGTACTTCTTTATTTGTAATTCTATCACTCCATGATATTTTTTATAGTCTGACATTTTTTTAATGTCCAAATTTAGATTTTTGCACGTTAGGAGTGGCTTCATTCGTATAAATGCTGATCTGGCAATCTCTATTCGCCTGTTTATTTCTGCAGTATGATCATTGGTTTCATTGATCAAAGTTCCCAAGTATGGTACTCAGTAATGCTCAGATTGACATTTTGCTGACATATGGAAGAAACCTCACGTGATAATGATAGAAAAACGAGGTAACAACGACACATTTCCACAGAAGTATCGGCCGATAAGTTTATTATCAGCAATAAGCAAAATTATAGAGTGGGTCATACTAGCTAGGCTAAAAGAAAAATCAGAAGTCGGAACAATACCTGAAGAACAGTTCGGATTCAGATCCGAACACTCATGTGAACTTCAGGTACTGCGTCTAGCAGAATACATTAAGAAAAGGTCCACTGAACAGAAATATAGAGCAACCGCATTTCTAAATGTCAATAAAGCATTCGACAGAGTCTGGTGCGAAGGCCTGCTATATAAAATGAAATATTATGGTTACAGTGACGCAATGACACGAGGTTCAGATTTCAGATAGGCCAGCCCTGTCTAAGCTGGAGCTATGGAGGTTGGTGTACCACAGGGAGCGGTTCTGTCGTCGTACTATATACCATATACTCAGCAAACACCCTAACCGAAGCCAGATCGTTGCTAAGCCTATACGCACACAATACAGCGATAGCTATCCAGCGAATACCAACTCATATCTATCAACAAGGCACCTACAAAGGGCACTTAACGAACTACAAGATTGGTGTGTACAGTGAAAGATAGCTGTTAACCCTAACAAAACACAGGAGGCTATGTACCAAAAAAAACGCGGGCCAAATTAGGTTTATACTTATTCGACGCGCAAATCCAAATATCTAGGCGTAACGTTAGACAAAAAGCTGACCTTTACAGAACACGGCAACACACGTGAAATAAACGGCCAAGAAAGCTAAAATAATTAGAAGTCAACTCTCATCATTAATAGGTCGGAAGGGTAAGCAGATTCAAACGGCCCCTCAGGCACCTAATACCGTTCAGGTAGGTCAAAACGACTAGGCTCGCCGACAAATGTTGGCTTAATGGTCAGACCTTTTGGGCTCTCCGTCAACGAGGAGAACAAAAATTATTTTGTCAATTCGGCTGCTAAGTGACCAAACACACACAATTGGGGGGGGGGGGGAGAATGACTCGCGCTGTCCAATCATAATCAAGGTTCAGTTCAAAATGGTAACTTAACCACATAAGGTAAAACCGAACATGTTCCATTACCCAGGGCATTCAAAGTAACTTTCAGTACAATGCTTCCCCATTCGTTATGTCCTGCGATGGGGAGGAGGAGTGGTTGGGTATAGATTGGGGGTCAGATAGGTACCACTTCATTACGAATTGTGACCGGTTTGATCTTCAGGCATGTGGGTTCTACTGTTCCATTGGGACATTGGGTTTCTTTTACAATTACAACATCTTTGTTATGGACTGATTACTGGGTAATTTCCACATTACCTAATTTCTGTTCTTGTTGAACAAAGCTAAGCGTACAGTTGCAAGAAGAAAGCTATGGAAAAACTATGAAATACATGGCCAGCAAAAGTTATTCCTGATTTATATAAAGCATTGATGTTAAAAATTGGAAATAAGGATGTGACGAAGCATAATCTTATTACAATGCAGAGTGTTATTGAGGTTTCTGACTACAAATGTCTAAAATCTATAGATTCCGTTGATCTAAAATCCATAGATACAATAATTTAAGATAAGTTGAACGAAAACAGGAAGTCTGATAGTGAACAGCGATAACTAGTTTCATTTGAGATCAACAAATTACTTCAACAACTAGTCATTAATAAAAATTAAGCACCTGAGAGATTCGATATGAATAAAAACCTGACGCAAACACCTGTAATATGATCTTTTAATTGAGAAACTCATAGATAAGAACTGTAACTGCTATCACTGGGAGAGTACAGACAAATCATAGTCTATTATTGACGTAATTATTTGAAATATTTTAATAATCTAACCTGTTAATATTAAAATCTCCGGTATATATACTACACCGTATTTAAAAATAATGGTTTGACCATATTTTACACTAATATGTTACACCACCAATGCATTTATGTCTTTACAATTTGTATCTACATCCAAATATAAAAAGTACAAATAAATGTTTTTTTGATGAACAGTACCTAAATTTTTTATGGCTTCTTCAGAGCAGTTTATGAACTTTCATGTACTTGATTCCAGAAATCTTGGTGCTGGTTCATTTGTGGTTAGAACAATGACATGTTTCTCTCATCCTAATTTCCAGCCATTTCTTTCGAAGCAGTCTTCTTAACTTTAGTCAGAAGTTTTTAAATATCTAGCAATCATTACATCTTCTGCATCTTGTCCAGGACCGTCTTGGTCTACTTCGTTTTCTTCTAGTGAGAGGACTCTATTTTTATATCTTTTTTCTTTAGTTCTTTATAATATTAATTCACATTGCTGTCACACTCCTTTTTTATTTATTCCTTTTCGCTAAGGTCTCATTCAAGCACGTTCCAACGTATTTTCTGTATTTTCTGTGTAAGATAAATATCCTGATAAACAATATTGTAGGACTGTCTTCTTCTTATGGTGCCCTATCCAATTAGTGGATGTTGACGACAATTCTGGCATACTCCTCTCGATCTTGTGTGGCATTAAAGACTGCATGAGCATCGAGGTTTGTCCAATCCCTTATGTTTTTAGGCCATGAGTATTTCTTTCTTCCGATGCCCCGTTTTCCTTCTATCTTCCATTCCATAACAAACTTTAAGAACTGGTACTTCTAATTTCGAAATATATGACCCAGATAAGCAGTTTTTCTTCTTTTCTTTAAGACTGTAGTATTATTTCTGTCATTTCTGTGATTGTCGCAGGTAATAATCAATATATGTTTTAAAGATTTTAATATAAAAATTATTTCTAAAAGTTTTTTTTAAACAATAAATATAAAGAAAAAATAAAAAAAACTAAAAATATTTTATTATTTCGTCTTAAAATGATGACGTCTGTGCAAAGTTGCTAATCCTAAATCTAAAGTGTACTGATAGATCTGGATATAGATAAAATGCCAACTACACGTGTAAATAACAAGTTCAATGCTAAAAACTTGCAAAACGTAGATACCGATAAGATACGGAAGGTCACCGATGTCCCAATGTCAAAATGTGTTGTAAAAAGTTTGTTAAGATTTTGTTATATAATGAAAAATACTTACAAAAACGTTATTTAAAAGGAAAATTGTGCCAATTTGGGGGACGTAGTAAATTTATTCTAAATGATGTGTGTATATTTATAATTTATTCTGAATGATGTGAGCGAGGAAAACACTCATGCATATTTAAACATTTTTTATAAAATTAGACCTTATTTTGAAGCTCAGAATCCGAATGATCAGATGTTACGTTTTTTTTTTGCCTTGCTGTATGGCTGTGAAAGTTGGACAATAGACTCTGAAACGGAAAAAATGATATATGACTTTGAGATGTATATATAGAAATGTATGCTGAGAATTCCATGGGTACAAAAAGTTACCAACGATGCATAAGTAAAGCTAAAGAATTACTCAGCATAATTAAAGGGAGAAAAATACAATGCTCAAGTCATGTGTTGAGAGGTGAAAGATATGAATTACTCCAAATCTTATTGGAAGATAAAGTACTGAGCAAAAGATAAGTAAGAAGACACCAGAACTCGAGGCTGAAAGACCTGAGGAGATGGTTTAACCGCTCATTCGCAGAAATCTTTCTTGTAGTAGTTTCCAAAGCTACAATGAATTTTTTTATTGCCAACCTTCAACAAAATGTGTTTTTTTATTTTTCCCACGGTACTACTGTAAAGTATTAGTTCACGAAGGGAGGTTCTAGCTATTGCTCTTCCTTCATGTTGTTGAAGTCATTGCTTCTTTCCTTTTAACCGTCTCTAGTTTCAGCTCGACTTCTTTTAATGTAGCGAAGAAGATTCTGGAGGATTTCCATAGCGAATGTGTTGATTGCATCCCAAGTTGCCTTCGATGAAAGCATTTCTTCAACTATGGTCTCTGGACGAATTTTCTGTTTAATAACTGCTTCTAGAGTATTCCGCAGCAATGAGGACACATGAAGAACACGTGTTCTGCATCTTCACTGGCCCCGAGACACGATGGGCACTCTGGAGAATCGTTATGTTCAACGTCATAAAGATAAGCTCGAAATCAGCCATGTCCTGAGAGCATCTGCGTCAGATAGTAGTTGATCTCGCTATGTTTGCGGTTCAGCCAAATATTCACCTTTGGTATAAGACAATGCATCCACCTGCCTATTGTTGTAAAATCCCACTGTCACTGCTGTTTTGCCGTTCTCTTCTTCTAAGTTCATCTTTGCACAATGTAGATATAGTTGACTCTCTTTGCCGATAAAAGGTCATCCTTTCTTCAGCTAGCACTTCAATGGATAGGATCCCGGCTATGACGTATATTGCATCCTGAGATACTATGGCCAGAGCACGTGACCAACAACGAGGTGCTAAGAAGAATATGTACTGAGAGAGAACTCCTAAATATTGTAAAAAAACAGAAAAACGAGTTATCTAGGACATATTTACAGAGGAGAAAAATACAACTTCCTAAGACTTATAATGGAAGGGAAAGTGGAAGGAAGAAGAGGTCCAGGAAGAAGAAAATGCTCCTGATTGAAGAATGTAAGAGACTGGACAGGTATGGACATATATTCGATACTAAGAACAGCTGAAGATAGAGAGCAATTTGTTGTAGTTATAGCCAACCTTCAGTAATGGAGAAGGCACCTTAAGAAGAAGAGATACAATGCGGAATGCGCTGGCAACTCTTAAAGCGCTCAGACGATATACTGATGCGACCTTCCTCAGTGATTCCTGGTTTCTGAGGGTGCCAGCCCAAATTGATATTCCATATATGTTAATACATACGTGACTACTGACGACAATGATGTCCTCCTGCTTGGTTTTGGGCCATCTATACTCGGCATTAGCCGCGTAAGAAGGCTGCAAGTGCGTGTGTGTGTGTATGTGTGTGTATGTGTGTGTGTGTGTTTGTAAGTGTATGTGTGTTTGTAAGTGTATGTGCGTGTGAGTGTGAGTGTATGTTTATTGTGGATAATGAAACAGTGTTAATTCTAGATTACAAAAAAATAAATAAATATTATAATAATGTAAGCCGCATTACCATTAATTATTGTGGTTTAGTCCCATATAAAATAATAGGTTAGTTAATTATGTTATTTTAAAGAGTACTAACGAAAATACACAAAAAAAAATTTAACCACGTCTGCATCCCTGGTGGGGATCGAACCCACGACCTTTGGATTAGAAGTCCAACGCGCTATCCGCTGCGCTACAGGGACGTAGTAACTTGTTTCATATTATACCTTAGTCAGAGAATAGTTATCTCAAATATCTGTTGGAAAAATGATGAAAATGTTTGAAGAACATACTCATTTAAACAAAAATATTTATTTATTTTTTCTTAACGCAATTATTTAGAAGTAGGTGTTAAAAATATGCAAGAACCAACAATTTACGTGGCGTTTCCGTAATTTTTGTGAAATTGAAAAACAATGAGATTTAGGTATATCAGACGACGAAATGAGCAATTATTTATTTATTTATTTAAGAGTTGTCTTCATTATAAAACAGAAGTAATTGCGACAATTAATAAATTAATTTGGAACTGCATTTGGTCATTTATCTTTTAAAGTGTAACTAGCAGCATTATCCTTATGGTTTCACTAGAAAATATATTGAATTCAAAAATCCACAAGAAATCTACGTTTCTGTAGTTGGCTGTATACCATATATTAAAAAATTTATTAAAAATCCTTTGTAAAAGGTATATATTTAGACCCAACGGGCTAAGTTAAAAAGACAAAACGTTTTCGGAATCCATATTCCATCATCAGTGTCTAAGAGTACATGAATGTAGCCACTAAATATATAGGTAAAAACCCGTTAACAAATAATTAATTACATTTTGTTTACAAATTTTCTTATAATGGTTTAGGATGTTAAAGTTACCGTTGGATTAGGTAACATGGCGACATATGACTCCACGTTGAAGTTGCTAGTCTTGAGACAGTGTGTCTACGAAGACTGTATGGGAGCAACTGCTACTATGGGAGCAACTAGTTATGTCTTCGTATACACACTGTCTCAAGACTAGCAACTTCAACGTAGAGTCATATGTCGCCATGTTACCTAATCCAACGGTAACTTTAACATTCTAAACCATTATAGGAAAATTTGTAAACTAAATGTAATTAATTATTTGTTAACGGGTTTTTACCTATATATTTAGTGGCTACATTCATGTACTCTTAGGCACTGATGATGGAATATGGATTCCGAAAACGTTTTGTCTTTTTAACTTAGCCCGTTTGGGTCTAAATATATACCTTTTACAAAGAATTTTTAATAAATATTGAATTCAGATTTACGTTTCGGATTTTCCATTCCCAAGTTTCGTCCCTAATGTTTTTCTAACTTTGCTGTTAAAATAATCTTTCTAGTCCTGTATTCGTCAAAAATTTACTCTTTTATTTAATTGTAGCAGTAGAGCAGCAGTACAGCCAGAGATAGAGAAAATACTCAAAATTCAGTGAAGCACCCGCGGTAGCAGAAGAATCAGTAGAAAGTATTTGGCAATGTTCCAAACAACAATCACAGCTTTACAAACAGGACAACTACAAGACAACACAAGAAAAATAAAGAATACATGGATGACAGAAGAAATCCTAGAACTGTTGGACGTAAGAAGATCTTATCTTACAAAAACCGCAATGAAGTAAAATATAACTGAGAACCATCCGAAACAAAATCAGGAAAGAGAAAGAAGAATGGATGAACAGCAGATGTGAGTAACTGAGGGTATTACTAAAAAAACATGAGTACTTCAATGCATACAAAAAGATTAAGGAAGTAACAAATATGAACAAAGAATTCATTACAACAACTCTAGTAGATGATAACAACCAAATAGTATCTAGCCCAGAAAATGTAGGAAATATATGGGAAAATACATCGAAGATCTGTTTGGTGACGAAAGAACAGAACAATAAATATAGTACAAAACAAAATACTTGATATTTTACTTTGATGGTACACAAGGCAAATATCGAACACAGTATTTAATCAAATCTTGCCAAGTACTTTCGATCACAAGTCTCCGGCTTCTATATAAAATGTAGCTTCTCCAATTTTAAATTTTAAAGTGTTTGTTTGTCTTTGTTTAGTGTATTTGTTATGTCCCAGTTTACATTTATGACATTCTGTTACTGCTGGATAGGCCACAACTGACGAAATGCCCCTGAAGATGTTCTTGTGATCGAAAGTACTTGGGCAAGATTTGATTAAATACTGTGTTCGATATTTGCTTTGTGTACCATCAAAGTTCATTTATTCGAACATTCAACCTTATATTGACTTGATATTTTAACATCTGAAGTTACAAAAACAATCAATACGACAAAGCCACGAAAGACCTCAGGTCCAGATGAGATATATAATAATTAACCTTCACAGCTCGAGTGCTAAATATCGAAACCCTTTTAGGTCAGGCATGTGTGATTTTGTCTATATTTTTCTGTCCCCTTTCCCCGCGATGGCGACCTGTTTGGGGCGCCTTAAGAATATGGTTTTAGTGGTATCTCGCAGTGGCGTAACTAACAAATAAAACTATGCTAAATACTTAATATAAGAAATATTTCCTACATATATGTAGATATGATAAAACTTATCAATGAAGAAAATCTTCAGTCGTTAACACTACTATTTAACATAATATATACCAGTGAAATCTTCCCAGACGACTGGCTTAGATCGACATTTATACCTATACCCAAGAAAATTAAAGCAAATAGATGCTCACAGTTCAGATTAATTAGACTGATCAGCCATTTTCTGAAAATTTTACTGAAAATTGTACCCATCAACGTATATATAGAGAATTCGAAAGAAATCTGAGCGACAATCAATTTGGATTTCGAATGGAGCTTGTTACGAGGGAGGCATTATTTGGCTTCCATATATTACTACAAAAATGCCGAGATCAACAAAAAAACGTGTTTCTCTGATTTATCGACTACGAAAAAGCGTTAAAAAAAAGAGTAAAACACACAGAACTCATAGAAACCCTAACACAACATGGTATAGACCATAACACTTGGCCCTTATTAAAAACTTATATTGAGATCAAATCGCGTCGATTAAAATAGACAATCGTATGACAGCAGAAATGTCAATAAAAAGAGGACTTCGCCAGAGCTGTGTAATTTCTCCACTATTGTTTAATATATATTCCGAAAAGATCTTCCAAAATGCCATCGAAAATATTGAAGAAGGAATAAAAACCAACAGAGAATATGTAAACAATTTAAGATGCGCAGACGACACCGTCATTATTGCGGACAGTGCTGAGGGTTTGCAACGACTTTTGAATGCCATAACCAGAGAGGGTGATAGCTTAGGGCTGAACACAAATAAAACAAAAATAATGGCCGTTACACGTGCACCAAATGCCGATATTCATATTCGTATATAGACATATAACATATAACAAACAGATAGAACCCGTACAAAGATTGCAGTATCTTGGTTGCTGGATAACAAACGGTCTTGACAACGAAGTTGAAATACGTGCCCCTATAGAATATGCAGGGTCAGCTTTTTAAAGAATGAAAAAATTCATAATAACTATACCTTATCGTTGAATATCCCATATCAATTTGTAAAAAAAAACATTCATTTATTCCATATTGTTATACGGAGTGGAAACATGGACTCTCGGAATCAAAAGCGTAGAAGCCTTTGAGATGTGGGTCTTCCGAAGGATGCTGAGGATCTCTTAGACAGAGCACGTGACCAAAAACGAGGTGATGAGAAGAATGGGGACTGAGAAAGAACTAATAAATATTGTAAAAACCAGAAAAACGAGTTATCTAGGACATATTTACAGAGGAGAAAAATACAACTTCCTACGACTGCTAATGGAAGGAAAAGTGGAAGGACGGAGAGGTCTAGAAAAAAGAAAATGCTCCTGACTGAAAAATGTAAGAGACTGGACAGGCATGGACACACATTCGATACTAAGAACAGTTCAAGATAGAGAGCAATTTGCTGTAGCTTTAGTCAACCATCAGTAATGGAGAGGGCACCTTAAGAAGAAGAATTGTAACAGATGGGAATGGACAGTGTCGGTTATTTAACGATTATATAGAGAGGTGTCTTTGGGCATAGAGGTATGATCTGCGCATCAAAGCACATACAAAAATTAGGCTTATAAAATCAATTAACCGATTAGATAAAGAATCAAGAGGCGGGAAAATTTAAACAAAAATCACTCGAGGAATTGAAAATAATGGCAGGAAACAGAAAAGAATGGAAGAGGTGGGTAAATGGAAATTAAAATAGCTAGCCCAAATCCGACACCCTGATAGGGTAAAAGGAAGGAGAGAAAGAAAGAAAGAAAGAAAGATAAAGAATCAAAGAGAATGGAGCTAGATATGAACTAATACAAACAAAGTGACGATATGGGAAATAGTTAGATTAAAAAATAGACTTAGTTTTTGTTCTAATTCGATCACTTCCTATTTACGCTATCACCCACCATCAACTGTTTCCTATAACTCTCATGACACAATTAAATATTTTAAAATACCCGTGACAAGTATTTAAATAATCTCCGAAAATAACTTTTTTGCAATCCTGGCGAATACCGGAAAACACGGAAGTTTATGAATACCTAAATAATGAAGGTCAGTATGTAATTGGTTTTTTTTTTTCGAGATCATAAAATTAAAGTAGTGATCTTTGTAGTTGTTAAATAGAGGTTGTACGTAAAAAAATATTTAAATACTTAATAATAATAATAATAATAGACCATTTAATTGATTTAAAAAATAAATTAATACAAAATACAACCAATTTTTAAAGCACGGATTTCTATAAAAATTACTTCCAATAAAAAATGAAACGTAATTGTAATTGTCTTTTCTGTGCCACTCAGCAAAACAGGGTGTAGCACATAACCCAATCCATCACCCCCTTACATTCCTGACATATGTACCAGGTGACAGCCCTTTTTTTGCTTGCACTGCACTGTCAACATCTTTTCCGCTTATTTTCTTTTTTCAAGTAGTGTTCCGCAACAACTTTTTTTCTGCTTAGCCGTTGTGTTTGTCCCAATAAATGTTTGACCACTTCCTTTCTAAACTGAAGGTACGACATTCTTTTGGCGTGTTTCTATTTTTATTCAACAACCAGTTGTCATTACACAAGCAGATATCTACTAATTGAAAGAAAACTTTTATGTACCATACCAGTTCTTCTTGGTGCGCCATAATATGAAGTCATCTGGTCAAGTTTGTCAATTCCCGACATAAAGGAATTGTAGTCACGTATCATTACTGGCTTCAATTTTTTCCGGCCTCTGCGTTTTTTAACTTTAACCATTTCGGGACCATGCTTGGATGAAATCTTTATTACATTTCTCTTATCTTTCCATTTTAATACTCTGATTGGACTTTTCCTTTGCCATACGACTTCTCCTTTCTTTAATTTTTTTGTAATAACACCCTTTGGGTTACTTTTTCTATTTGTTCTTAATGTTTTACAAACGTAGGTCTTCTCTTCATATAAAAACTTGGCAAGCTCATAACGGTTGTAATAATTGTCCATGTATATAGTGTGCCGCTTCTCTAAATATTCATTAACCTGTTCCTCCTCCTCTTAAGTGCCTTCTCTATTGAAGTTGGCGATCACTATGGCAAATTTCTCTCTGTTCTGGGCTTGATGGATAAGTCATTTCCCGTTGTGTGAGTCCAATCTCTGATGTTTCGGAGCCAGGATTTCTTCTTTCTTGCTATACCCCTTTTACCCTCGATTTTGCCTTCTAATATTACCTGGAGCTGCTCAAATTCCTTATGGCGCATTATGTGTCCTAGATATGGCGTCTTTCTAATTTTGATTGTATTAACCAGATGCTTGTTAGCTACTTCAAACGCATGCCCATTTTCATCTACTACTGTCCCCTTGTCGCTATAGATTAGGATTATTTTTATTCCATATTTACTAAATAATGAGAAGGAGAATATTCACTTCTACTAGAATAAAATATTTCTTATTATGGTCCTCCTCGAATTCATGTTCGATATTTTCGGTATCTCTGTACTCACTAACTTCCCTACTAGCCATCTCGGCCTCTAATTGGAAATCTCGTGTACTTAGAAGTCGTTTTGACATTGTTAATACGTCTGAAATAAATAAAAGTCGAGATTACAACCGAGCCATAGCGTGTGAAAGAAGGCTTGGTCAGGTCTACTGTGGCCAAATTTAGACCCACTGTGATAAACCGTGATGAAATTAATTTACATTTCATCACGTAAGTTCGGTGTCACACATGTGTGTCAGCGGTTCTTACGAAAACTTTACCGTCACACATGTGTGACGGTTGGTCGTGAATGTGTTAATGTAAAATATATGATGATTTAAAACCGTATTTTTGCTTGTCTTTGCTTTGTGATCAAAGTCAAAGCTTTGATCTTTAATTCAAAATAGTCAAAAATTGTCGAAATATACTTTTGTCTTTAATTTTCCTATTAGTAAACCAGTAATAGGTTTTTAAATGGAATGAAATGACACAATATTAGGTATATAATTATATTGACACTAGTTTTAAATACCAACCTTATAAACTGAATGCGAAAACACGTGCAGATAACCTACAAAAATTAGTCGTCAATGCTCCAGGAAGTACAAGTGTTTTCCTATCGACGATACTCAAGGCATCTATGAACCGTTTCTCCTCACAATAAAATATTAAAATATATTCATTATCAGTTGTATTTCCTCCATTGGATATCTATAATTTTCCTTGAATTTAATTTGACCTTCACCGTCAAGTGCGAAATCGAAACGATTTCGACATTGAGCAAATATTGTAATATTGGCAAAATGATAACCTAAAACTTTTATCGATAAAAGATGAAGGTTGAGCCAGTTGTATCTACAGCGTATGTTTTTTTAATCTAGTCTATATAAGGTGAGCTTTGTATACACACATTTTTTTTATTTAATGCTAATTCAATGAATATTTTTTTGTTAACATATTTACTTATAAACTTGAAACTTTCCGAGCAAATAAAAATTAGCATTGTTGAAAATTGTCAGAATAAATAAAACTTCTATGCGATTAAACAACAAAACAACGGAACTGAAATCTATAATGATCTGTTGGTCATATTTAGCAGTAGTTTAGTTTAGTTTAGCAGTGGGGCCCATAATTACTTATGCGATGCTAGCTTGCACTATGTAATCCGAAAAGTACGGACGAGATACCAGCAGAACTTCTGTATTATGGGGAAGACGCACTACATCGCCAAATGCACCAGCTAATAACGTACGTGTGGTTAGAAGAAAGGAAACCAGCACGATGGAAAGAAAACATAATAGTGCTCATCCACAAAAAGGGGGACAGAACAAAATGCGCGAATTATAGAGAAATTTCACTCCTGAACACGGCTATAAAACCCTCTCAAGGCGAATATCAAGCCGATTTTAGGGCAAACAGATTAACAATAGATCAACTATTCACGTTGAGGCAACTTCTAGAAAAGGGATGGGAGTATAACAGACCCATACACAATCTTTTCATAGACTTTTGACAGGCATATGATAGCGTAGAATTCGACAGGCATATGATAGCGACCAAGTATGGAATGTCATGGCTGAGTTCTCAATACCAAAGAAACTCATTCGGATGACCAAAGTCTCTATGGAGGGTTGAATATCTAAAGTACTTGTAAATAATAAACTGTCTGGCAGCTTTGAAATCAACAGTGGACTCAATCAGGGTGATGCATTATCTCCACTACTTTTTAACCTGGTATTAGAGAAGAATTGCTATCGGTTCAAGGTTCCAAGCTGTTACTCGCATATGCAGATGACATAGATCTCGTTGGAGACTCCATCCTATCCACAAAAGACATCTTCAACAAGATGGAAGGAAAGACGAAATATATGTATGTGTATAAATAGAACGACACGAAGGGACAGAATAAGACAAAATGTGACGGTCAACACCTTTAATTTCGAAGAAGTACAACATTTTAAGTATCTGGGGGACGTAATAGAGACGTAAGAAATAAAAGACAGAATCCAATCTGCAAACCGCTATCTATTCGCACTGGATAAGCTCATAAAATCAAAAAATCTTACAAGAAGTTCAAAGATCAAAATCTATAAATCCATCGTTAGACCTGCAATAACACACGGATGCGAAACGTGGACCATGACCAAACCAAACCAAGAAAAGCTCAGACGCTTTGAACGAAAAATATTTCATACCTCACCATGACATCACCACAACCCAGTATAAGATCAGAACCAATATCGAATCACAGCGACTAAGATTGGCAGGCTATGTGCACAGACTGCATAACGAAAGACTTGTAAAACTGGTATGGGAGGAGATTCCCACAGGCAAACGATCACTCGGACGTCCCATAATGCAATGGAGAGATAACATCCAAGCAGATGTCCGGAAAATGAGCATTCCGTTTGACCCTAGGTTGATGGAAGACCGAACAAATTGGAAAAAAGTTGTACAGTCAGCCAAGACCCACCCAGGGTTGTAGCGCTACGTGATGATGATGATGAATTCGAAAACTGCAAAGACTTGCTTGCATAGAAATCACGGATACAATGACATCCCCCCACGGATACAAAGATAGACCTCTCCCTCTACATATACATGAAAAGAGATCACTCCACAAAGTAAATTAAGACTAACAGAGTCAGTATCTAAAATCCAGCGGTCTGGCTGGAGGTATGGAAATCTCAAGTGTTGGAACAACCCAATCAAAATCGCTTATATCCCTAGAGGTGTGCTTATTACATTTATTATCCAAAAACATAAGAACAAGTAGGATTAGACGTTACAGGTCCGAACACCACACTATCAGTCGCTCGGGTTGTTTGGTTAACCCCTATATCCTTTGAGGACAGTTAATTGGTTAGCCCGGAAGCCTTCGAAATTGCAATCATACAGTCACTTACACGTGGGGTGCAAATTTGGTTTCTCGAATGTAGAGTTTATCAAGGGTTATTCTCAATTTTAACCCTCCATCCCTTCCCCTTCACCACCCACAACAAAAAGTAATTTTTTCGTTTTTATTTTTTTTCGATGGGTTTTAATCAATTTAAAAATTTCAAAAAAATTTTCATGTATAGTTAAGGCTTTCATAAAACTTGTCTATTTTTTATAGACAATAGATTAAGTCTAAATAACCTAAAAATTTATTATTTTTTTTTTTTTGAAAAAAGCTTTTTTGAGATTTTTTCGTAAAGTGTGGCACCTTCAAAACCACAAAAAAACTGTTTTTTTTTTGGGGTTTTGTAGATTTTTTCCATTTCATACTTCAAAATAGATTAAATCAATAATTTGAAGTATCTGCATTCTTTAGGACATTCAAAAATTTTGCTTTACACGTTTTTAAAACCCTAATAATCCATGTTTTTTCATGGTTTTTAAGGTTTTTTGTGAGTTTTGAGATCGATACAACCTGAATCAATTTGTCCATTTTTTTACGTTTTATGTAATTAAAGCGTTTAAAGTTTTTTTTAGTGTTTAAAGGTGATAAAAGATGAAAAAATCCAAAAGCATTAAAAAACACAAAAACACCCAAACATTATGTGAAACGTACCATGTAATGGCGCATAACAGAAAAAAAAATTTAAAAATTCAATAAAATTCCCAAAAACAGTTTTTTTCCCAAAAAAAAAACGAGCTTTTCGCTTTTCGCTTGCTTCGGATGTTTTTAGAAATCTCATCAGAAATACATCGCGCATCGTCTCATATTATTTTAAAAATAATTGATGGATTCGACCGTTACTTGATGGAAATTCATTTTAAGTAACAATAAAACACTGAAACCTTTGTTTTCAAACTTCCACAAAATTTATTTTAACTATTATCACTACAGCTGTTTCGGCTGATTGCCTTTTCAAGTGATCTATTTTTGGCATGCGTTTACAATTTATAGTCTCTAATGAAATAGGTTGAGGAGGGGAGAACTGTTTGTCTCAAGTTGGTCATTCAGAATTATATCTGTGTTTTTTTAATTTGTTGATTTCCATAAATTCTAACAAAGATAGCTTAAGGTCTTTATTTTGAATGTGAAGAATTTTAAATTGGTCATTAAAAGAATGATTATGATCTAGAAGGTGAAGTGCGTATGTCGAATCTGTTTTTCTATTATTGAAAGCCCTTTTATGTTCTGTTATTCGTTTATTAAAGTTTCTACCAGTTTGTCCGATGTAAGTTTTTGGGCAGTCGCCACATTGAAGTTTGTACACACCACTATTTAAGTGTTTTTTATTTTGGCTCTTGTTATTTTTAATATATTTGCCTAGGTTGTTATTTGTTCGGAAAGCTGGTGTTATTCCTTTCTTTTTTATGTGTTTGGCTATTTTTGTTGTTATTTTGCCTGTATATGTAATCGAGCAGAAGGTACTGGGTTTTTTCTCTAGTCGTGGAAATACTAAATCAAAAACTACACAAGAAAGCCCTGAAATTAGTATTTCCACCACCAGAGAAAAAACCCAGTACCTTCTGCTATATATTAAATAGGCAAATATATTAAAAATAACAAGAGCCAAAATAAAAAACACTTAAATAGTGGTGTGTACAAACTTCAATGTGGCGACTGCCCAAAAACTTACATCGGTCAAACTGGTAGAAACTTTAATAAACGAATAGAAGAACATAAAAGGGCTTTCAATAATAGAAAAACAGATTCGACATACGCACTTCACCTTCTAGATCATAATCATTCTTTTAATGACCAATTTAAATTCTTCACATTCAAAATAAAGGCCTTAAGCTATCCTTGTTAGAATCTATGGAAATCAACAAATTAAAAATCACAGATATAGTTCTGAATGACCAACTTGAGACAAACAGTTCTCCCCTCCCCAACCTATTTCATTAGAGACTATAAATTGTAAACGCATGTCAAAAATATATTACTTGAGAAAGGCAATCAGCCAAAACAGCTGTAGTGATAATAGTTAAAATAAATTTTGTTGAAGTTTGAAAACAAAGTTTTCAGTGTTTTATTGTTACATATTTTAAAAATTTTTTGAGTAAATTAAAAAAAGTCAATAAAGCCTGTAACAACTTCTGAATAACCCTTTAAAACCTGTTTTTTGTATAAATGATGGATGAGGCCTGAAAATTTTCTTCTTCATACATTTTTTGAATATGATTTGGAGTCTTAAAAATCATGAAAAAACTGAGTTTTTTTGGAGGTTTAAAGGTATTTCGGCCAGTTTTTTAATGTCATAAAGGACTCATTTACTTGGTCACTTGAACAAAAGGTCAATTATGCAGAATCCTCCTATTAGAAATTATTGCTTCTTGGTATATTAAAAATAATAACATCACCAAACACCTGGGAATTGAAACTGTTAAACAGACTATCTTTAAACATTCTCGGAATCATGAAGGTAGGCTCAATCGTTACTTAAATGTCGAGGCCCTTCACCTATTTAACAACACAAACAAGATCAGATGACTCAAGAGGATTAAACCATGTTTTCTGCAATGGTTATAACCAAGCTTCATTACTGGAGATGGCACTAGAAGAAGAAGAACAAAACAATATACTGAAATTAAGGTGTCTGCTGAGGTAAAATCCCATGTAAAAAGTTATCTACAAAATGCAATGCCTTTGCCATATATAAAACAAGCATAATTATATTGTTTTTTCTAAAACAATAACTTTTAAACAACCTCGTTGTAATTGTAATAAACTCTTCAACCGTTGGTCACTGCAGTTTGACAAACAAATTAATAACGTATTTTTATTCTGCTCCTTGAAATATAAAACAGCGTATCTATCTAAACACACAAACAAAAATGTGCTACATAATTTCTCCAACCATGAAAAAATATGTCTGGGTCACCTTACACAAATATTTGTTAATACACTTGAAAAACGATTCAGCGTAACAACCTTCTCTAATTTTATCTTTCAAAAACGCCTCTTTTTACACAAAACCAAGCGAGGAAGGCGAGATCTCTCAGTAATGACGATACCAGGTGAGACTATGGAAATACAAGAATGGCGCAATATTAGAGAGATGCGATATAAAAGGGTCATTTCAGATGGAGTGAAACTACACATCTTTTAATCGTTTTCTTTTCAAAATTCATTCTTTTCGTATATTTATATTTTCCAGAATTTTCAAAATGAAAGAAAATTAAAAAAAAAAGACAATCCAACTATTGAATAATACATTTACTCAAAAGTATATAAAATGTTCTCGTTTTGTTCGTGTATATTTTCTCCACTTGTTACACGTGGTAGTGGAAACTATGAGGATATTAATATCTACTTTTGGCAACAGTGTTCTTCCTTTTTGTTAACAAATTTCTATTTTTAGAAACCTGTTGTTCTGTCTCATCTCAAGATTTGTACCATTCTTCATTATCTTTGGCTTCTCTAGACAATCCTATGTGGATCCGTGCCAGCTCCTTGCACACTAACTGTTTTGTATACCATTAATGTATTTGAGGTTTTATCGGCACATCTTCTTCTTAAGTTGCCCTCTCCATTACTGAAGGTTGGCAATAACTACGGCAAATTGCTCTCTATTTCAGCTGTTCTTAGTATCGAATGTGTGTCCTTGCCTGTTCACTCTCTTACATATTTCAGCCAGGCACATTTTCTTCTTCCTGGACCTCATGCTCCTTTCACTTTCCCTTCCATTATAAGTCGTAGGAAGTTGTATTTTTCTCCTCTGTAAATATGCCCTAGATAACTCGTTTTTCTGGTTTTTACAATATTTATGAGTTCTCTTTCAGTCCCCATTCTTCTCAGCACCCCGTTGTTGGTCACATTCTCTGTCCAAGAGATATTCAGCATTCTTTTGAAAAACCCACATCTCAAAGGCTTCTACACGTTTCATACTTGTAATTCTGAGAGTCCATATTTTCACTGCTTATAGCAATATGGAATAAATGAATGTGTTTAAATAATAGTGTGTGCTGAATAACAAAATCGTTTGTTATTCAGCAACCAAGACACTCATATTTTTGTACGGGTTTTATCTGTTTGTTGTAGATAGAAATATTAATGTCAGCATTTGCTGGACGTGTAAAGACCATTACTTTTGTTTTATTTGTGTTTATATTCAGTCCCAAGCTTCTCCCTCTCTGGTTATGTCATTCAAAAGTCATTGCAAATCATCAGCACTGACCGCAATAATAACGGTGTCGTCTGCGTATCTTAAGTTGTTTACATATTCTCCGTTTATTTTTATTCTTTCTTCAATATTTTCAGGAGCATTTTGGAAGATCGGAATATAAATTAAACAATAGTGGAGAAAGTACACAGCCCTGGCGAAACTCCTCTTTTTATTGACATTTCTGCTGTCATCTTCTTCTTCGCGTGCCATATCAGAATTATCCGACGTTGGGGATCACCATTGCGAAGGCTTCTCGATCTTCTGCAATATAGAATAATTGTCCTGCATTTGGTATCTGAGTCCATTCACGAATATTTTTTAACCAAGAAACTTGTTTTCTTCCTACACCTCTATGGCCCTCTATTTTGTCTTTCTTACTATAGGTCCCAGATAAGACATTTTTCAATGTTTAACATGTTTAACATGTTTAACAGTCCTTAGCAGTTCTCCATCTTTGATGACGCTCCTTAGTACTTCTTCATTAGTTTTTCTTGCTATCCAAGATATCTTCAGCATTCGTCTATGAACCCACATTTCCAATGCTTCAATTTTGTTCATGATCGATACTTTTAGCGTCTATACTTCTGCACTATACAAAAGTACAGACCAAACATAGCACTTAACCATTCTTTGCCTTAGTTCTAAACTGAGATTGTTATTGCAAAGAAATGACTTCATTTTCATAAAAGTAGTTTTAGTCATTGCTATTCTACGTTTTATTTCTATGTCTGTATCTAGTTGGTCCGTTATCACAGTTCCCAAATATGTCATTTTGTGAACTTTATCAACTTGGACTCCGTTCAACTGAAGCTTTGCATCGGAATGTGGGTCACGACTAAACACTAAAAATTTGGTTTTGTTTGAGTTTATTTTAATGCCCATTTCCTCTACTACCTCGTGAATACGATCAAGCAGAATTTGAAGACCTTCAATTCAATTCTGCTGTCATACGATTGTCTATTTTAATCGACGCCATTTGATCGCTATATAGGTTTTTAATAAGATCCACTGTGTTATGGTATATAATATGTTGTGGTAGGTTTTCTATGAGTTCTGTTTGTTTTACTGGATCAAACACTTTTTCGTAGTCGATAAAACAGAGAAACACGTCTTTTCATTGATCTCGGCATTTTTGTAGTAATATCTGGAGGCGAAATAATGCCTCCCTCGTACCAAGCCTCATACGAAATCCAAATTGATTATCGCCCAGATTTATTTCGCATTCTCTGTATATACGTATATCACAATTAAAGATAAAAATACGTTTATTGACGTTTCAATTTCCACTTCGGAAATCGTTCTCAAAATACAAACAGTAAATTACATTAAATTTATTAATTTATTAAATCAAATTAAAGTAAAATGTCCAACGTAAAAAGTTTTGGAGGTGCAAAATTTTTAGTACCAAATTTATGTATCAAATCCCAATACCTAAATACGGCTTGGTTTACAAAAGTTCCGAACGCTGCTCCTGATCCAATTTTTGGCCTTCTAGAGGCCTATTTGCATGACCTTGCGAAAAAGTAAATCTAACTGTAGGAGCATATAGAGATGATGAAGGAAAACCGTTCGTTTTACAAAGCGTTCGCAAGGCAGAATTAAAAATGATGTGCAAAGATATGGATAAAAAATATGCAGGCATGATAGGAAATCAAGTATTTGGAAGAAAAGCCTTTGATTTGGCAATGGGAGAAGGTAATGAATTTTCAGAATGTGGCCGAGCTGTTTTTTGTCAAACTATTTCCGGATCAGGAGCAATTTGTATAGTAGGTGGATTTTTGTCTAAGTGGTTTGAACGAAGGGTAGTTTATGTATGTGAACCCACCTGGCCCAATCATCGTGGCATTCTTCGGTATGCTGGATTGCGTACGAAAACATACAGGTACTACAACTATAAAACACTGGCCCTGGACTTCGAATGTTTGAAAGAAGATTTGCATAAAATACCCAGTAGATCTATAGTGTTGTTTCACGCCTCAGCCCATAACCCCACAGGAGTTGATCCCTCACCTGAGCAATGGAATGAAATAATAGCTATCTGTAAAGAGAAGCAATTTTATATTATTGTTGATTTTGCTTATCAAGGTTTTGGTTCGGGAGATCCCGAGTCCGATGCATACCCTGTGCGACAGTTTGCTAAAGCTGGGATTGGTATGGCCGTATGTCAAAGTTTCTCCAAAAATATGGGCCTTTATGGAGAACGAACTGGTCTGGCCACTTTCATCTGTGATTCTCCAGACGAAGCAAAGCGAGTGGAGTCCCAAGTAAAACTAATAGCCAAATCTTTATACTCAAATCCACCAATTAATGGTGCTCGAATAGCGCTAGAAATTTTATGCGATAAAGAACTCAAAAAATTATGGCTCTCAGAACTCAAACAGATGGCAGCGGGAATCAAGTGGACCAGAAAAACTTTAAAAGAGGGAATAATCAAAGCTGGATCAAAATTGAATTGGGATCATATAACCAACCAGATAGGAATTATTAATAATTCAATTTACTTGTATTTGTATTTGTATTTGTATTTTGAGAACGATTTCCTAAGTGGAAATTGAAACGTCAATAAACGTATTTTTATCTTTAATTGTGGCTTATTCCCAGTTAAATAGTAATTAATTTACAATGCCACAAGAAAATAGCTTCAGAACAATATAGGTATAAATGTCGATCTAAGCCAGTGTTCTGAGAAGGTTCTAGTGGTATATATTTTGTTAAATAGTAATGTAAAGGGTCTGAAGATTTTCTTCATTGATAAGTTTTATCATCTCTACATATATCTCGTCTAGACCTAAGGCTTTCGTGGCTTTGCTGTATTGATGGTTTTTGTAACTTCGTTAATCTTTTTGTAGGCATTGAAGTAGTCATGTTTTTTTAGTAATTCACTTAGTTCCTCGAATCTGCTGTTCATCCATTCTTCTTTGTTTTTCTTGTGTTATCTTGTAGTTGTTTCGTTTGTATAGTTGTGATTGTTGTTTTGAAAGTGTGCCAAAAACTTTCTATTTATTCCTCTACTACCGCGGGTGCTTCACTGAATTTTTCTTTGAGTGTATCATTGAGTATTTTCTCTATCTCTGTCTGTACTGTTGGATCTTTAAGTTTTCTGAGGCTAGGTTTTATCTTCTCTCTGCGTTTGATTTTCTTCAGTTTAATTGAAATTTTATCAATACGTACACAGTAAGAGGAGTATAGTCATAGTATGTCTACGATGATTATAGTATGGTTGCTAACACTGGCTGGAAGGCGTATGAAGTATAGAAAAATATATAATTTTTTCTTGTAAATATTGTTTTTACTTTTAATGTTTTCTAGCATTCTCAATTTTTGTTACTCCTTAATCTTAATACTTATTACTACCGATTTTGGTGCTACTTAATACGAAATCGAACTACATAAATTTCAACTTTCCTATAAAACGGAATTTACAATAAAATTGTAAAAAATTGTGAAAACTACTGAAATCCACGTTTTTACAATCACTCTATAGATTAATAGATTTAACAAAAGACCTCGCTGTCGATGAACACAATGACGTAATGTCACACCCACGAAAAATACTCCAGTTGATTAGAAATACGCACAAAAATTATGACGACAGGCCAAGGTTGGACAGAGTAAACATATAAAAATATTTTTTAATTTACTGGGGAATTGTTCAACATAAAATATATAAATTATAATGATCGATAAACGTAATACGATGTTATTGGTGCTATTATAATAAGGTTAATTTTTTTTTAAATCTTTTTACGCTGGTATTTTACACTGCGAATAAGTAATAAGGGAAGTAAATCTGTACAAAGTGGCTTTTTCGAGAACATTGAGAAATAAATTTTGAAAAATATCTCTTTCTTATAAAATCTTATATAATACATAATTAACCAATCCTTTTAACAGAATAAAATCAGATTGGAACCAAAACAATTAAACATTTTTAACATTAATCAACCCTGACGAGCAAAGAGCAAAGGGCAAAGGGCAAAAAGCAAAGAGCAAAGAGCAAAGAGCAAAGAGCAAAGAGCAAAGAGCAAAGAGCAAAGAGCAAAGAGCAAAGAGCAAAGAGCAAAGAGCAAAGAGCAAAGAGCAAAGAGCAAAGAGCAAAGAGCAAAGAGCAAAGAGCAAAGAGCAAAGAGCAAAGAGCGAAGAGCGAAGAGCGAAGAGCGAAGAGCGAAGAGCGAAGAGCGAAGAGCGAAGAGCGAAGAGCGAAGAGCGAAGAGCGAAGAGCGAAGAGCGAAGAGCGAAGAGCGAAGAGCGAAGAGCGAAGAGCGAAGAGCGAAGAGCGAAGAGCAAAGAGCGAAGAGCGAAGAGCGAAGAGCGAAGAGCGAAGAGCGAAGAGCGAAGAGCGAAGAGCAAGAGCAAAGAGCAAAGAGCAAAGAGCAAAGAGCAAAGACCAAAGAGCAAAGAGCAAAGAGCAAAGAGCAAAGAGCAAAGAGCAAAGAGCAAAGAGCAAAGAGCAAAGAGCAAAGAGCAAAGAGCAAAGAGCAAAGAGCAAAGAGCAAAGAGCAAAGAGCAAAGAGCAAAGAGCAAAGAGCAAAGAGCAAAGAGCAAAGAGCAAAGAGCAAAGAGCAAAGGGCAAAGAGCAAAGAGCAAAGAGAAAAGAGCAAAGAGCAAACAAGCAAAGAAGTCCTAAACCAGAGTGGGAGCTGGGAGTCACGCGAGTCACGCGAGTGTCTGTCAGTACTCTTTGCCACTCAGCAGTCATTGATAGTTATTTTCTTTTTTTTTTTGGTCCACAGGCAGTGGTACTTCCTGACTCGCGAGAAATGTGAGGGGATTGATCCTATTAATCAATTCCGCGGTGGCTAAGGTGAATTTCACCATTTAATCAAAGAGCCACAGGAGGATCCTGTCAAATTCAAAGCATATTTCAGGATGAATGTGGAGACTTTCGATTACATACTCGAAAAAATTCAAAAGAAATGGACCAAGACATGAAAGAATTTCAACCAGAACCTGCTCAACGTCTTACTGTTACTTTAAGGTTGGTATGCCACATATTTAATGAAGTGATTTTCATTAAACAAGATATTTTATTTATCATAAGTCTTTATTATAGAGCTAATAATAATTATTAAGTTACATATTTAATTATTATAAACTTGCAAAATCGTCGTCGATATCTAAATAACCAATAAAAAAGGACCAAATAGACGATGGATTGGATAAGTTGCTGTATTCTCAAGCGAAGTAAAAGCTTGTCTGTTTGTGGAAGGGGTGTGACGTATGGTAGTAGACTGTTGAAGAAAGATCTATCATCATCAACTTGTCGAGACTACATTGATGTATTTCTCACCATGTCAAGCTTTTTTTCTTCAAGGCGAATCAAAGCATTTCCTATTTCATCAGAAGATCGTTTACGTTTTCGGGTGGTAATAGCTGATTCTACACTGTTGCTAACTGAAGCATCATGTGAGACAGCGTCGAGGTTATTCTCACTAGCCTTCTCGATGTTTACTGGATCAGCTGTAGTCTCATTGGAATCAATTATGACTGAATCAGTATCCATTTCGGGTAAACTTTCTCCAGCTGATCAGGTGATGAATTAGTCTTGAAAAAATAGTAGATTGATTTCCAGATAGCCTGAGACCCTTTTTCACCTGAGAAAATGGGTGGTTTCTTCTCTAGTTCTTTAGGTAAGTTGTCTCGGAATGCCTTCCACTTTATTCTAACAGCTTTCCATAAAAGAAAAAGACAGACGAATTTTTTATTAACACACATTTTGAATTTTTGTTTCAGATATCTTGCTACTGGCACATTTTTCAGAAGTCTAGGATTCCGAATGGGAGCAAGTACAGTTAGTTGGATCGGACACGAAATAGTGGACGTATTTAAAAAAAAAACTCCGTCCTATTCACATGCCAGTGCCCTCGGAAAAAACGGTTAAAAAAATAGCCAAGCATTTTTTTTGAGAGATGGAATTTCCCCCTTTATCCCGGGGCTATTATAGGCAAGCACTGCCGATTAAAATGCCCTCTACATTCTGGGACTATGTTTTATAATTGATTCGGTGTATTAATGCTAGAAAAGGTGGATCGAATTTTTTTAATTACAAGAAATATTTTTCTGTAAATTTCATAACTATAGCTGACGCTGTCCTGATTCCCATTGATATGGATGCATATGGAAGTGAACGAGACTCTACCATATTTCCAGACAGTCCATTAGAAAGAAAAACTTAACTCAGGTCAACTAAATTTACCACGACCTCAATATTTACCAAATACGAGCGAAAATCCTCAACCTTTCATAAAATGGTTGGGGGTGAGACATTCAATAGTTCAAAACATCTTTTACGACCATATCCATCTCGTGACCTTGACCCATACAAAAGGGTCTTCAATTACAGACTCACAAGATGTTGACGCACTGTGGAAGGTGAATTTGGGTATTAGAGAACAAATGACGAATTATCCACACTCCTATTCTTGTACAACCGGATTTTATTGGTGAAATAATTAAAGCATCCTGCATTTCAGATAATCTTGTTCGTAAAAGAGATTGATTTAATTATGAAGAGACTAAAACATGCACCTTGTTGGACATTTGTAGCATTTCAAATTACCTTGCATATATTAAAACACCGAAATATTCTTTCAATCCTTTTTGCGTCGCCGTGATTTATATTAAACACATTTTAAAGTTTGTTTATATATCACAGATGGGTATTTCCTCGGTATTCTTTTGATCGAAGCCGCTTTAGGATTTTATGTTTAGTTTATAGCGAGTTGGATGAACGATTTTGGAAGAGAATTACATCACTCTCCGTAAAGCCGCTGTTAAGGCTGTTGGTTTCGTTGTACTTCAAATTTTCGTCATATTCGTAGTTTTTTCGTTTTTCGTCTTTTATTATGGGAAAATGTATAGTATTGTAGCAGTTCAATGTCTAGTTACAGTTTTAAGTGAGCTTAGGAAGAGATTTTATTAAGAGCAGACAGCGGCGTGTGTAGTTTGAGTGAACCGGAAAATTTGTGAGAAAAAGTGATTTATACTCAATATAATGTGTCAGTTCTGATAGGAGTAATCACTGTATTTTATTTTTATGCCGTCTCTCATCTAAGATATTTGTAAAACGGCGTTTTTTCAACAAATTTGAAAGATACCCACATGTTCCATTGTTGAGTTTTTAAGGGTACGAGTTTCGAAAGTTTGCGTCCCAGTGCCAGCTGCCATCCTCATTTTGTTTGTCCCTGGTCGTTTTTCTTTTGTAACATTATAACATTTGTAAATTATAACCATTTAAATTTTAATCTGTTTTGTTAAATTATTGCTTTCATCACAGGTTAAGAAATTGTAATAATTAAAATTATAAATGTTAGGGTATGGGCTAGCAGTCATATTAATTGTTCTCAAGTTTTAAAATTTAGTGTTGACATCTGACAGCTGGTTTTATTTTTGACATTTGATACATACCTAATCATATTTATAGCTAAGAAAGTTAGCTTAGTTAGCTTGGGCAGCATTCGGTAAACTGAACTATATACTCAGAAATCAACAAATTCAATTACATCTTAGATCTGAAGTTTTTGATGCATGCATTATTCCGATATTAACTTATGCGGCACAAACATGGACAATCACAAAAAAGAATATGAATATACTTAGAGTCACTCAACACGCGATGGAAAGAGCAATGCTAGGTATATCACTTAAGGACAAGAAAACAAACACATGGATAAGACAGAAAACCAAAGTCACCGATGTGGTGCAAAAATCATTAAAGTTGAAATGGGAATACGCTGGACATGTAGCTAGGAGCGATCTAAACAAATGGCACAGATCAATTTTAACCTGGAGACCATACCAACACAAAAGACCCAGAGGCAGGCCTCCTATGAGATGGACAGATGATCTGAAAAGGACTGCCGGGAAAAATTGGCTACAAGTAGCGTACAATAAAAAACAATGGAAAGGAAGACTTGAAGAGGCTTATGTTCAGATGTGGACGTGAATGGCTAGACAAAGAAGAAGAAGAAAAATAATCATATTTGAGATTTTGTTTTGTTTTTGTTTTTTAAAGATGGTTAACCACTATGCATAGTTCCATTTAAAAGGTATTTTTCATTTCTAATTTTTTCCGTTACAAATTGTTGCCCATTAACAATTGTAAGTTTTGTAGCATTTCCAATTTCTAGAGTTTGTAAACAGATTCTAGAGTATTATTTCTTTTAAAAATTTTTTAACCCCTTTTTGTATTTTTTAGGAAGAAAGAGCCTTACTTTCATCCAGTAGGAAGATTCTTCTAATCGGCGTCCATTTTAAATAGCTTGAGAACCTTCTTGTGTTTTGTTTCTCCAGAAGAATCATGTTAGTACCCCTTTTGTTTCATTTTTGGTAGTTACCCCATTTCAGTCCTCTCGTTATTCACTTGTCCATGATCCCAGCTCTCCAAATAAACCCTAAGTAGTCATTCGCAAAAGTTTCGATTAGTTTTGCTTGCCTTATCGCCACCCCAATAATTTCTGTCCGCAATTTTCAACCCCCTGTAGTAGGCAAAATAATCGTTACACATTGACGAATTTGATCAAAGTCCACATGGACATGGATGAGAAATTCGTGACTAATTTGCCAATTAGTTTATGGGACCAGGGGCAGTACCTTTTCAAACGCAATATATGTATTAATAATTTAATTCGTTTCATTCAAAAAATAAAGTAAAAATGTAGAAATATATTTATGTACTAAAATATTAAATATTTTGCCTTTTTTGTGCCTTTCATTGGCGCCCAATTCCTTCTTCTTCCTCCCTATCCAATTAGTAGATGTTGACGATAATTCTGGCATACTCGTCTCGATATTGTGTGGCTCTAAAGAGTGCATAGGCATCGAGGGCATTCTTCTTTTAATTATTGGCAGCAATTCTTATTCTCTGCCCATTCGATTTAATACTTCGACATTTGTTTTGAATTCTGTCCAATCGTCATAAAAATTCGCCAACTTCTATCCATGCTTTTTCTCGTGCATTTTTGTCACTATACTCTTTGCACGTGTCGAACATTTTCACTATATATACTACTGCTGCGTTTGAAGCACACAGTTTGACATCTTTCATAAGAATGCTTGGGTCGTCGATGCATTCCGGCCTTTTGGTCTAGCCATCTTGCCGCAGCTAGTTGCGGCTATGTTGCAACCGGTGCGTTTCCACCGCATCATAATGTAAGACGGTCCTAAGATAAAAGCAAAGAGAATGATTATTATTGTATACCCTGTATAATGTATAAATACATATTTTTAATTTTGCGTTCGGTATCAACAAATAAATCTGTGGAACATTTTATACAATTTTTCAATTCAATATTTAAACTTATATCGTAGGTATATTTATAACAATGGTAATAAAAATCGATTTTTATTTTTTCTACAACGTATTTACGAACGAGCGAAGGTCAGTTCGAAAGTTTCCAACGAAAAAATGTCAAGTCTAGGAAATATTATTTTCGTACGGTACATTTCAGTGTTACAACATGAACATATATTTTTCGATTGAATATTTATTACCCGAACAGTTTACTTAAACCTCGCCACTTGCCAAAATGTAATACGACGATCTTGACCTTCATTAGATATGCCAAAAATATGACGTCTCTCTATTTAGAATTTATAAATATTTATTTTCCAAATCTGAACAGAGTGTAATATTCAGTGTTATATTTTATCAAGGATATCGTCTAATTGAAGATACCGAAAACCATATTTACAGGATGATGCGAATGTTTCAACTTTTACTGATATTTACCATACAAATTTTCTTGTTTGTAGTTGTAGCTACAGTGGAGCTGATGGCAGATGGCTAATCATCATTATCACCCAGCTCTTTACGTCCACTGCTGGACATAGACCTCCCTCATTTTTATCCATTGTGCTCTATCTTGAGCACTTTTTATTCAATTTCTTGACATTTTCTTAAGATCGTCAATCTAACGAGCCAACTTACAAAGTAAACAGCTACACATATCTTAGTGTTAACATAAACAGTCAATGGGACCACTCTACTGAAATAAAACAACGCCTAGGAACAATCCGCATTCGTAAAGATGAAGTCTCTTTTCAAAAGTCACGATTTACCACTTAGTAGCAAAATGTCTATCATCAGATGCTATGTATTTTCTATAT
Source organism: Diabrotica balteata (assembly GCA_918026665.1). Taxonomy (NCBI): domain Eukaryota; kingdom Metazoa; phylum Arthropoda; class Insecta; order Coleoptera; family Chrysomelidae; genus Diabrotica; species Diabrotica balteata. The sequence goes on along the minus strand of OU898278.1, from coordinate 3,483,071 downwards.
TATTATAAAGAGTAGAGGCATGAACGTTTTTTGAAGCTTCTTAAGGAAAGCTCGAGACCTTCGAGATGTGGTGTTACAGGCGCATCTTACGAATTTCATGGTGTGACTAATATTCAGGTCCTACGTAGAACGGGCAAGGAATGCGAGATCACTAACATAATTAAAGATCGCAAATTAGAATATATTGGCCATGTTACGAGAAATGAACACAGATAAGGCTTATTGCAACTCATCCTTTAGGACAAGCTATTTGCAAAGAAAAGACCAAGGAGAAGAAGAATATTTTGGCTTCAAAACCTAAGGAAGTGGTTCAATACATCTGCAACGGACTATTCCGAATAGTTGCAAGTAAAGTTAGGATAGCTATGTTGATCGCCAACATCTGGAACGGATAGGTACAGTAAGAGGAAGTACGTGAAATGAAGGTTACTGCTTCTCTCAATGTGTTTTGAGAAAAGTGTTCAGAATTAAATTTGGATCGGAATTTTGGGATGATGTTATTTTCATTTAGGGATTATAGGACTTTTTCCTTAAGGATCCTCTGGTAGACTTTTAGAATGTTAAGAAGAAAAATTGGTCTGTATGATTCAATGCTGGTTAGGCGTTTTGCTGGTTTGGGACTCATGGTTCTTCTGACTACTTTTCAGGGAGTTGAAAAGTAACTCAGTAAGAGACATGCATTGATAATTTTGGTCAGCAGCGGGATTATACTCTCTGGTCTAAGTAAGTTTTTTAAGGCATCTTCTATGTATGCCCTCTGGGCCAGGAGAAGTGTTTTACCATCTGACGATATCCCCCAGGCACAGGATCCATAATTGGATGTTGGATATTATAGTCTCCAAAGTGATGTGGAGGATAATAGAGTATATCCTTCAGTCTCCTTTCAGTACCAAGTTTACACCACATTTTGAAATTTCGATTTCCGAGGGTGATGAAAGTTGCCTGAAGTGTATTTTTAAAGGCTTCTGATTTGTCTTGTGGATTTGATAGAACTATATTATTTACAATGAAATGAGAGTGATTCCTTGACTTTTGTTTCGTTAGGGTTTTGAATTTGTTCCACAATTTGGAGCCTCCTCTGTGGTCCAAACCAGAGGTAACTCATCTTCTCTAATCTTGTTTTAACTTGTCAACCTCTAGTCTTATAAACTTTAAAAATGGTTGTATTCTGTTTTGATGTATGCGCTACGAAATCTTTTATACTCGAATTCTCGAAACTCTTTTTCACCATTCATTTCAACGAGAATTCGTTGTGAAAGCATTGGATTATATGGATTAATTTTAACTATTGTAATGACCAGTGATGAAGCCTCGCGAAGGAGACTTTCAAGTAACTTTCAAGTAACAAGGAATATTATGGTCGATGAACTTTTGGAAAAGTTCTCAATTTGTTTTACGATAATCTGGTCTATTTATAGCAGTTGTAGCTTATGGTGGGGAGTTAAAGTCTGTTTTGACTAATAGTGGTAGATGGTCACAGGTTATCGAGTCCCTTGGACGTACTCTTGGAAACTATGGCAATAACAAGAAAAATGGCAGAACAGTTAAGAGTAACTGAACGGGCCATGGAGAGGGCCATGTTAAATATCAGCCTCAGAGACAAAATTCCTAACACCGAAATACGTCGAAGAACGTAGATGGCAATGGGTAGCACATATAGCAAGACACCAACAGATGGTCTCATAAAGTGACATTCTGGAGACCTCGAGAAACAAAAAGAAGCGTGGGAAGACCTAAAAAGAGATGGATATACGATATAACTGCTGTAGCTGGAAAGCAGTGGATGAGAATTGCAAAAGATAGGGAAGCGTGGAAGTAACTGGAGGAGGCCTATGTCAAACAATGGATAAATGAAGGCTGAAGAAGAAGAAGAAGATGTAGTACTCATCGTCGAATTTATCCAGCATACAGTCTGTACATAGGTTGTGGTCAACGATGGATGCTCCAAGGTGACTGAAAAACGTGATTTCTTTATTGTTGATTCTAAAAATGGGCAGCTCTAGAAGTAGGTTAGAGTCATTCTGCCTGGAATATTTGTGGAAGTGTCATCAAATTGGGTGTGTCTGCTATTGAGGTCGCCTATTAGTACCGTCCTGTCGAGTGATGAAAAGTACTCGATCAGCAGTTCGGAGAGGAGCTGATTGGGATGTTTGTAATAAGAGATTATCGTGATATTAATGTTATTAAGGTGCAAGTCAACTGCCAGGTAGTCTGTATCTGAGAATTGGATGTTAGGAGGTGGAGATGTTTCTGTTAATTAGAATACCATTCCCTTGATTGGTCTGGCTTTTAACTGTATAGTATAGGGTGTAGCCTGTAAAGTTTGGAGTATCTTTAAGACTTGTATCGGTAAGCGAGAGGATCTGGATGTTTTCAGATAAGCAAAAAATAATTGCCGAGAGCGATGAAAAACTCTAAAGTACTTAAAAATTGATAGACCTGGTAAAACGGCAAGAAAAGTTGTCACGAAGATAAGGTATCACGGTAAGTTTTCAGGCGTTTAGAAACAAAACAAGAAATAAAACAAAGAGATCTCCTCTCTAAAACTATAATCAATATAATGCTTTAATGTATAAACTAACGCGAAGATTACAGATAGGAAATAAAAAAGCAGGAGCATTACATACTACATCAATGAATGTCAAGAAAAACAAAAATAGATATCATATTTATAAGACAGTGGTAAGACCAACGGTGGTGTATGCATGTGATAATTGGACTTTGACCTGAGCAGAGAAGGAAAAATTTAATGGGATAGAAACATTTTAAGAAGAAGAGGAAAACATTAACGGGATAGAAATATTTTAAGAAGAATTTTAGGAGTCAAAGAAGCAGAGGAAAACTAAAACAGAAAAGCGTCCACAACTGGCAAGTCAATGCCTAAAACCGAACAGAATTGAACGGAATTGTCAAGCTGTGGGCCTAAAAGATTTCACTTTAGAATATTATATATATTTCGGTTTATTTTAATAGTTCTATATTCCTTCCTAATGGTTTTGTTCGCTGTTCCTTGTATATTTCGTTTTTAGAGTCATCTGGTTTGATCACTTTTATCTTCCATCCACGAACAAATAACAATCATAATCGTTTTGAGTAATACTTTGTATTCACCTACTTTTTCAGCTCGTTTTCCGGTTGATATACACTCTTTTATTCATTTCAAGCGACAAGCAAGAACATTACTGTAACCTTTCACCCATTTACACCTAAAGAATCCATCAATCAAAATTATAGGTTGTTTTCTCCTTCGTTTTCAGATCAAGGTCTCTTAATTTTCAGCCGTGTAGCCGATTGTATGCAAATCGCGGATATTCAGATGTACATATTTATCTGTCTCGTCCGCTGGGTTACAATAAAAAAGTGAAATCTCGTTTATGAGATTAATTATAATTTTATTCAATTTAAAAGACTTGCCACGTGCCTTGAGAGACGGCTGCGCACGACTTTCACTGGCCGTATTACGGCTGTAGTAGAGAGGATTGATGTATTTCCTTTGAATATAGTGTATAAGTGGAATGGAAAGAGGTTAAAAATGGAACCAAGCTTAAAGAAGGAGAGGTATAAGATGATTAAAAAGAAAAACAAATCAAAACCTTGGATGAAACCATCAGATGTATGTATATAGTTTTCAGCAAGGTATTTCCGACATACTTCGTAGTCCTGAAATAAAAAAATAAACTATTTAAATAATAACAAATGCCTTACTGGAAAGCAAAAACTAGGCAAAATACTAGGCAACTAATGCAGAAAAAAAGAGAAATGAGAAGCGAGACGGAAATCATAATAGACGAAATAAAACTAGCCCTAAGAAAAGCTAAGAATAGTAAATCTCCATGCCTACTTTCTTTTAATGGTGCCCTATCCAATTAGTGGATGTTGGAGACAATTCTGGTACTCTCGATCTTGTGTGGCTCTAAAGAGTGCATGGGCATCGAGGTTCGTCTAACCCCTTATGTTTTTAAGCCAAGAGTATTTCTTTCTTACGATGCCCCTTTTCCTTATATCTTCTCTTCCATAATAAGCAGTTTTTTTCTTTTTATTATTGGCAGCAGATGATATGTACGCAGAAACAATCAAGTTACTTAATGAAGAAAACCTAGACATTATTGTTAAGCTCTTTAACGACATCTACGATACGGGCAGATTCCAAAAGATTGGCTTCGATCTACATTTATCGCCCTACCAAAAACACCACGTGCGAACTTCTGCAAGGACCACCGACTAATAAGCCTAATGAGTCACTTTTTAAAACTTTTCCTGAGAATACTTCACACTAGATTGTTTAAGAAATGTGAAGATGTCAGTGGATGGAGTCAGTTTGGTTTCAAAAATGAACTTGGCACGAGAGAAGCGATCTTTAGTATGCAAACATTGATACAGAATTGTTTAGACCAAAGAAAGGATGTTTTTATCTGTTTCATCGATTACGAGAAAGCATTCGATAATGTAAAACACGAATTGATGATAAAATACCTACAAGAGCTGGGATTGGATGCAAAGGATATAAGAATCATCGCCAATCTGTATTGGAATCAGACAGCAACAGTACGTCTTCAAAATTCCAACGAAACAGAAGATTTCTCCATTAAAAAAGGAGTAAGGCAAGGTTGTATACTGTCCCCATGCTGTTCAATTTATACGTAGAAAAAGCCTTCGCAGAAGCAGTGGAAGACTCTAATAAGGGTATTAAAGTTAACGGCATATTTATTAATAACATCAGGTATGCCGATGATACAGCCATAGTGGCAGATAACATCGAAGATCTTCAATGCCTTTTAAATGATCTAACTCTTGCAAGTGAAGCTCGGGGTTTGAAAATAAATATCAAGAAGACAAAATCAATGATTATAAGTAGAAATGATTACCCCAACGCAAAGATATATGTCTCTGAAGAAGAAATCGAACAAGTCAGATTCAAATACTTGGGAGGTTTGCTGAATGAGGGTTGGGACCCCGAGAATGAAATAAAGAGCAGAGTTGAACAAGCCAGAAATGCTTTTTTGAGGCTTCGTAAGTTTCTGACTGATCGCAAATTGGACTTCAACCTCCGATACAAGATGCTTAAGTGTTACGTGTGGCCTGTTCTCCTGTACGGAATGGAAGCATGGACGTTAAAGGCCAGTTCCATTAGCAAACTTGAAGTGTTTGAAATGTGGTGCCTGCATCGAATGCTCAGAATATCATGGACGGACAGGGTCAGAAATGAGGAAGTACTCAGAAGAGCGGGCTTACAGGATAGGGAACTTTTTAATTATGTAAAAAGTAAGAAGACTGCATACTTGGGGCACATTATACGAGGAGAACGATACACTTTTCAGCAACTGATACTCGAAGGGAAGATAGAGGGTATGAGAGGTCTCGGACGCAAAAAAATGTCATGGCTGCGCAATATTCGACAATGGACAGGAATCCACAGCTATGAAATGCTTCGCAATGCTGCTAAAAACAGAATTATTTAATCCAGAATATTTAACATCTCACCTGACAAGACGATGTACGGTGGACGCCTACGCAGAAATGCACGGCACCTTAAGAAGAAGAAGATTGGCAGCAATCGATTCTTGCCTACTTAAGAAAATAAAAATCCTTTTTAACATGCCTTTTGGACAATAATATTCCCGACAAATGGCACAATGCTAAGGTTCCTATTGTACACAAAAAGGAGATCCTCATAAATTAGAAAACTACAGACCTATAAGTCTAAGTCACCTTTTCAAACTCCTTACAAGAATGGTAACGAATCGTCTTGAAAAAAAACTTGATTTCTACCAGCCAATAGAGCAAACAGGATTTTGTACCGGATTTGGAACAAGTGACCACCTTCAGAGCATTAAAACGGTAATAGAAAAGACTATCGAATACAATCAACTACTCCTTCTGGCTTTTGTATATTTCCATAAAGCCTTTGACACGGTAGAATTTGACAAAATCCTGAAAGCACTACAAGCATGTCACATTGATTACCGATATACAAGGTTAATTTACAATACATATTAGAAGAACGCAACTATGTCTGTGAAACTACATAAAAACACGGATCATATCCCAATCGGCAGAGGAGTCCGACAGGGTGATACCTTATCGCCTAATCTGTTTACCGCAGTAATAAAATATGCTTGTAAAAAACTTAACTGGAAAGAGAAAGGCCTGAACATTGACAGTAGAAGATTAACAAACATCTCCAAAACAAAATTCATGACAAACCTAGTACCTAGCAGATATATCGATATTGGGGACAACGAAGTAGAGCTGGTGGAAAAGTACGTATACATTGGACACGAAATAAAGATCACAAAAGACAACCAAACATGCGAACTACGAAGAAGAATAAACCTAGCATGGGCAGCCTATGGAAAATTCAAAAACATCTTTAAAAAAGCGATATACCAATTTTTTACCTTTAAAACGTAAAACATTTGACCAATGTATGTTGCCTGTGATGACTTATGGTGCCGAAACTTTGACATTGACTACAACTCCTAAAACGCTGCATAGCTCAGAGGAAAATGGAAAGGTCAATGCTAACTATATCGCTCGTGACCGAGTTAGCCATGAAGACTTAAGACGAAGAACAGTAGTTTACCGATGTTATTGCCACACTAAAATGGAACTGGGTCGGACACGTCGCCCGAATCAGTGACAAAAGAAGTAGAGGAAGACCCCCTATTCGTTGGGCTGACGATCTCAAGAAAATGTCAAGATATTGGATGAAAAGTGCTGAAGATAGAGCACAATGGACAAAAAATAGGGAGACCTATGTCCAGCACTGGACGCAAAGGAGTGGGTGATGATGATGATTTAAGGGAAGTATTGGAGATTACTGCAATTGCAGGTGAAAGAAAATACCAAAACATGATGGTAGTTTTATGTTGATAGGACCTTGCAACATTCACAATCGCATCTTATCCATTTTAAACCAAGGGAAGAAGATATCTTGGACATAACAGAAGATGAGATAATGTGAGCTCTGAAAGAGATGAAAATTAGCAAAACACAGTGTGTGGTTGGCATTGTAAAAGAATATATCGAAGCCTGAAATACTCCATTTAATTAATGTTTGTTTGAAAGGAAAATTTTATCGCATTATTTAAATGCTAATATGCACAAAAAAGGAAACATTACAGATCTCGTAAATTATCCAAACACAAGTGTAATAAGTTATAAGCGACTCAACTATATTGCGACGCCAGGAGACATTTTTGATCTTTAGTTAAGAGTCAATGTCAGGGCCACCTTCACGTTTAGGAGCCAAAATTAATAGCATTTTTAGCGGCGTCGGGAAAAACTGTTGTCGCCAGAAAATGTAGGTTGCAAAATTTTCATTATAAACTCAGAGTCGGAGAATCTTTCCAAAGAAGTCTGAAAGTCACCGAATTATTGTCAAGAACATCTAGAAAGTGGAAAATTTCTTGAATGTATGAGAACTTTATTTCAATATTAGATAAGTTTGGTGTAGTAAAATTACCAGAGAATTTGCGAATGAAGAATTGCATCTTCAAATAAAAGCAAGACCAGGGTTAAACCAAGAAAGAAGATGAAATTTTCCAAAGCAGCGTTTAGATTAATCGTAACATATACAGCATGTCTCTGACTAAATCAGATGACAAGAGGATGAAGGTGTTTGAACAAAAAATTATTCGAAGGATTTGCGGATTTGCAGGTAGCAACCAGGTATGTAGATTTTTTAGCCAGGAAATCCTTGGCCTTCCTAGTCCACGTTTTCCTTCTACTTTTCCTTGTAGAATTAACTATACAGCAACCCATATCATTCGCTGTTCCTCATGATTTGAGCAATGCATTCGATTTTGTTTGTTTTTTGTTGTTGAACAACTCGTTCCTTTTTACATTCTTAATAAAACGTCCTGGTTAGTAACGTGGTCGGTATAGGACATCTTCAGGATTCGACGATAAAGCCATTGTGAGAGTCCACGACTCAACTCTGCTTAACAGTATAGGAAAGATATAACATCGCAGTAACCTTATTTTTATGGGTACTGATAAATCATAGCGTTTGAATAGCTTAGCCATTTTTTGAAATATAGATCTTGCTTTCTCTATCCTACATTTAATTTCTAGGAAATTTCATTGACATTCGCACCAAGCCAGGTGTGTATCTTGACTCTTTCTATTGGTTGACCATTCACACTGATTCTTCCAATTAGCTGTTCCTTCTTAGAGCTCATCATACATTTTGTTTTCTTAATGTTCAGTGAAAGTCCATATCTCTTACTCACTTTTGTGATTCTGGAACTCCTGGACGGCTTCATAACTGTCAGCGAATACCATCGTGTCATCCGTATATCTGATGTTATTGATACATTCTCCGGTAATTCGAATTCCGGCTTCAACAGCCTCTACTGCTTCTTAAAAGATCTCCTTCGAGTATATGTTGAACAGCAGGTGTGATAGTACACATTCCTGTCGGACTCTACGCTTGATTTTGATATCATCGGATTCTCTTGCCTCTGTACGGATAGACGATGTTTGATTCCAGTAAATATTGCTAATGATCCTTAGATCACAGGTGTTTATTCCAATATTTGTTAATATATCCATCAGCTTGTCGTGCTTTACTGTATCGAACCGGTAAACACGGATAATGTCGAATTCAGAAGACATTTATGGATGGCTCAATTTTTCGTAAGTCATCGTGGACGTCGTAAACATTTAATGTACAATGCCATACTAAAACGTGGTACTTAAACCAATTGATGATAACTTCAAAAACTACAGGCCAACAGCCCTATTGCGAACAACGTTTAAGTTATTAAAACGACTCATCCTTAGTAGAATTAGCACAAAACTCCTTGAAGCAATAACGATCAAACAGGCAGATTGCCAACCAAAGAGAAGTAGCGCAAATTAAGTTCTTTTGATAAATCATAACTGACTTTACTGCAGACGACTTTTAACAAAATTAACAAAGTGAGCTGTGAAAGACGAGTTCAACCTCACGACCCCATGGACCAGAGAATGGACTGAACAACAAAGTTATAACTACATAATGCATAAATCTGAAACGACCATCCCCACTTTATGACTGCGAACAACTATATACAAACAATCAGAGACATGACAGAACATTGCCCGAGAATATATAAAGCACTACGTACCATTAGATTAAAGCAAGACCTACACCGTCTAGTGGAGTTCTGTGAAGAACAACATCTTACAATTACAAACACGTTCTATCAACATCATTCACTGAGCTTATTCACATGGCGCAGCCTAGATGGACGAACAAGAAATCAAATAGACTACATCCTAGTAAGATCAAGATGAAAGTCGTCGGCCATCAACTGTAAAACATATTCTGGCGCAGACTGTGGAAGCGATCATCAACTCCTGGTATTGAACGTTCTACTTCGTTTTAAAGTCCCCAAAAGAAAAACTCTAAGAAAAGTCATGTCTCTAAATCCATCAAAAATCAATGGCTTGCAACAAAACCTAGAAGCTTTTTCTTTAGACCAAGTAGATAGTGACCCTGAGAGCACTTGGATCTATCTCAAACATAAGGTAATTGAGGCTGCAAAAGACTGTGAGGCAGCGGTTTCCACTGGCCATAAGTCATGGAAATTCGATAATACATGGACTGTGATGCAACGCAGAGAAGAACATAAAACTAAATACGGAACAAACGATGAAAGCAGAGCGTTATCGAAAGAAATCGGAAAACAGTGCCGCAAAGAAAAGCTGATTATATCTCTCAAATATGTAGAGAGATAGAGGAACATGGCTGTCGAAATGAACCAAGGGGTTTATTTCAGAAGGTCAATCTCCTTACCAGAGAATTTAAATCCCAAACGTGGTCTATAAGGAAGGTAATCTAAAGACCGATACTGACAAAATATTAGAAACATGGCGAAACTACTGTGGCGAGCTATATAAAAATAACTAGGTACTAGCAGAAAATCAGTGGCCCTCTGACTACCCTAGAGAACCTACTGTCTTACTCGCTGAAGTCAAAGATGCAATTAAATCGCTAAAGAGAAATAAATCCCCAGACATTGTAACATTTTTTTTATAATTAACATATTAAATTATTTCTAATCCTTTACCCCTGTGGATGATACGCCGATGGCCGTGTTTACGATTAGAAAATTTTATTGGACCTACAAAATCTTTTCGGCTTTAAGGCCGGGTTCCTTTTGATAGATTTGGTAAATATCGCCGAAGGCACGTATAGTAATTTTTCTGAAGAGAACGTAATTCTGAAGATTTTAATTTCATCGCGTTCCTAGCTAGAAGGGTACCGTTATGTTAGATGTTCGTTAGAGCATTTTACCTTCTTGGAAATGTATACTGTCCCATAATTTTTAGGTGGGAGATACCCTCACCTTTTTTTGGTAGTTTGGCCCACTTTTTTTGGCCTGTCAAGCAGCTGAAGATAGGGACCAATGGAGAAAAATTATTAGGAATATTGGAAGACATCAGAATCCTCATTAATGGAAAAACGACAAGAGAGAGACAATTAGATAGGAAGTAAAAGTTATAAACGATTTTAATGGTTACAGAAATTAATTGATGAACGGAGAGAATAAATAATAGAGAAGATTGAAGATAGATTTTCGAGAACGTATATTAAGATTGTCTATCTCTTGTAATCCTTGAGCAAATTCCCCGTTTTTTAATTAATATTTTTATATCCTCTTAATTCTTGATATAGATTAATTTTTTTAACACCGCTGAATCACCTCCTTGCGTTAGACCACGTGCTGGTCTTCTGAGAATGTCATCCAAAACAATTCAAGCAATGAGTCATTTAGGAACACGCCACTGCCGCCGTGCTGTTCTGTTATTCAATATTTAAAATGTCTATTAAAACTTTCGTACCAAAATAACCTTGGTACAAAATAGATTCAATGTCATCCAAGACATACGTCCAGCTTTAATTCGATTTATAAAATGTATAATCGGTTTTTTGATAGCGGTGGTCAATGTCAAGTTGTTGGAACAGGAAATTTGACTTGTTCGAATAAAATATTTTGAATTTATTAGTCGGGTCGATGACGACTAGCCGAAATTTGAGAAGGACAGTGCATTATTATTAATTTTTCGTAAGTGCCGGACCAACTACTTATACTCTGTTTGAAAATTATTGAGAGCACAGTTTTTATAACACAGCTGATAACTCTTAATGTGTTGTAATAATTCGGTCAACGATGTAGGATGCGATAGACAAGTGGAATTATTTTTTGCGTTATTTTCCAATCATAATCATAATTTGGCCTCTAGTCCACAACATACCTTCAATGGTCAGGCGGTGCTAAGAATTCACGGATGGAAAATTAAAATATCTACATGAAAATTCAAAACATAATATAACGCAGGCAATCTTAATCTATACATTCTTTCACAATGCACGTTAATTCTCCTACAAGAAATACTAAAATAACATCTACCATAATTGATTATATTATCTTAGATTTCTTACCCCTTGATGTACGCTCTACAATTATTAATGCAGGACTATCTGATCATGAAGCAGTATATACCAAGTTTAACATTCTTAACAGACAATCCTCAAAAACCCAACTTTTAGGTACAATTTTTTCCACTCAGAATTTTCGTAAATTCCAAAATTAGTGCTTGATTTCTGGGTGACACTTTCCCTCTGTGGATGTGGACTATAATTTCATTGATTTTTGAGATAGGCTTGTCTGTATTTTCAATAAGGCATTTCCTTTAATAATAATTAAGTTTAAACATTACAAACCTTGGACTACCAAAAGTATCCGCATATCAGCCAAGAATATGCGTTCACTACTTTACATCAAGAAATTTACTACCAACGTCTTTGTCACTGAATATATCTCCAAGTACAGAGGAACCTATCCAAAACTTATTAAAACAGCTAAAAAATGTGCTGGGATCAGAATCGTCTGGGAACCTCTAAAAATGTTGCAAGAGAAACCCCACAGAGAAAACACAGCTCAAACATTTTCTCTTCCAAATACTGAAAATCTAAATGAATACTTCGTTAATGTGAGTAAAAATATAACATCAACTATTTTGACACAACAAGATCCTATTTCCTATCTCTCCAATTTAAAAAAGATCTCAAATTTATTATTTAAAGACCAGTTAATAGATCTGAACTGATTCAAACAATCAGTCGTGTTAAAAGCAAATCTTTCTGTAGTACTGATGGAGTATCCATAAAAAAAATTTTAAATTCTCCAAGAAATGTGTTGGAATTCCTGGTCTCACCTCCTGGAATTAACGATTCCTTTACAAAAGTTATATTTCCTAAAGACAACCATTAAAGGGTGGTGAAAAATCGAATATCTGGAACTATAGACCTATTGCCTTACTATCGGTCCTATCCAAAATTATTGAGAGACTTATAAAAGCCCGATTTTGTTCTTTCTCGTTGAAAACAACATTTTATCACAAAGTCAGTTCGGCTTTTTATCTAATAAATGTACCTGTGATGCTATGTTTTCTATACTATATGAGGTCTATCAAGAACTAAACAATAATCTTTACACTGCCACTATTTTTTGTGACTATGCCAAAGCTTTTGATTGTGTAAATCACGACATTTTGATCAAAAAACTAAATTTCTACGGAATGTGAGGTGTTTCTTTGAATTGGTTCCCATCTTACTTAAAGAAAAGAAAACAACTAGTTAGAGCAAATGATACTGACCCGTCACACAAGCATTGTATGTGGAGTACCACAAGGTTCAGTATTAGATCCTCTACTTTTCCCTATCTTTATAAATGACATCACTAACTTACAAATCGATGGAAAATATTTCTTTTTGCTGCATTACCTGGAGGAAGTCTAATCTTGCAACTCTAACTTCTGATCTACTTAAAATAAAAACCTGATCCGACTCTAATTTACTCTCTTTTAATACGGATAAGACAGTAGCATTATTTTATAAAGGAGCTCTTTAACCCTTGCTTCTTAAAAACAGCCAGATCAATATCGTCGATTCTGTAAAATTTCTTGGTATTCATATCGATTTGTTAAGTAAGAAACTAGCCTCAGTCTGCTAGGCAATAAGATCTGTTTCAAAGGAAATCAATTTAGAATCTTGCAAAATAACATATTTTACTTTGTTCGAGTCCCATCTTCGATATGGCCTTCTTTTTTGGGGTTCTAGTTGTTGTATTCTGCACATAATATGACCTCAATATAACAATGGGGGCATCAAAAAGGGAAGAAAAGATATTCTGTTCAATCCAGAACTCGCTGGTTTCCCCCTTTCGCATTGGGTTTGTATATTATAATAAAAAAAAATGGAAGCCAGAGGACAATACAAAACTCTATTTTAACAAGAAGTGAAATTAAACATCCAAATATACAATTATACCTAAAGAAAAATATACACAAACTTAAATATTAATCAATACGAAACGACACTAAAAAAATAACCATTTAAGGGATAACACACCATAATGGATCAAACAGAGCGACAACTACGACGTATTTAACAACTAAAAGACAAACCTACCATATCCGCAAACATACTATACATAAAAAGATAAAAGACAAATTAATAATATTACAAAAATTGATATATAATATTATAAAAATAAAAATATGGATATATATGCCAATGGTATAAAAACAAATTAATAATGCGGTGCATACAATTATTAATAAAAAAACTCAGATGAAATATAATCGGTGTTAACAAAATACAAATATAGAATACATTCAATAAAACAAAACAAATGCAAAATGTTCAATTGACAATGTTCAATCGCATTCGCGGCACAAATGAGATAAACAAATATGAAATCTATATACCAAGTAACGTACTTGATATATATAGCAACAAGATATATGAGGTATTGTACCTTACCCAATGAAATGATAGCACCACCGTTATCGCAAATTACGTCTGCAGCGACGCACTGAAACCATAAAAAGTTGATAGTGCAACCTTACGGAATTTGACAACTGTCCCGGTCACAGGACCGATGCGGAGTATCAGATACCGGTACCTTTAACCCACACACATACACGTCTGTGTGATTTGAGAGATAAAACTCGACTACCTTTTTGTATATGGAATGCATCCCCTATGGTGTTATTCCGCAAATGGCTCGTCTCGTAAATTAGTTCTTAAAAGCGCTGTGCCCTTCTATACGCAATCTCGTTTAAATATACGGGGAGAATCAAAACTTTAAAAAAATTTGTTAATATATTACATAAATATTTATATATCGTTGCGAAACTGCAACACTAGTACAATTGCCCAATCTGGTGTTGTTTTTAAATTACAAAAAAAACAACAAGGTATCTTTTGGCATCAGTAGAATAACAAATTGCAGAAAATACTTCAAAAATCACTGGATTTTAACTCTTTCCTGTTTATATATTTTAGAAACTGTTTCTATTCTACTCTATTCTATGAGTAAGATGATATGAAAACAAAAAGGATCAATTGTTTCTGAAAAATGAAATAGCTTTTTCTAAGGAGGAGAGACAGCTTAAAATAATGTTAGAATTTTAGTCATTACGGCAGTTGCAAAATGTAATAGTGCGAGTAATGGTGCTCAAACTAAACGGGCAACCATTTGTTGTAAACCTAGTATAAGTACTCGTATACGCAGCATTTAAGGATAGCACTGAGGTAGATCTCGAAGAATTTTACCTTGAAATCGAAAGAGCTAAGAAATACATGAAAAGTGATGATACAAAAATCTCCATAGGCGACTGAAATGCATAACCGGGATCAAATAGTCGGAATAGTGGGTTCTCATGGACTTCTGCGCTTCTAGGAATGACAGAGGTATTAAATTCTGTCAAGAAAACAATATTTTAATTACTAAAACACCTGGTTTAAACTCTCGAAAGGACGACTATATATATGGAGGTCTCCTCAAGATGAAGAAGATCTTATTACAATCAACCCCAGATATATAAATAGCATCGTTTACGTTAAAGCCTGCTCCGGATGCGACTGTCAAATAGATAACAATTCGATCGTATTAGATATGAGAGTGACACTTAAAAGGCTCCAAAAATCCAAAATAGACAACAGAATCAACTTGATTAAGGCATCTAGAACGTATCATAAACGCAGAAATCAACAACCAAAGTTTTTCAACGAAATAGAAGATATAATATGGATAATCCTTAAAAACTGCATCATAGCAGGAGAAAACACATTAGATGTAGACAAGTAGATCGTAAAAGAAAACCCTGGGTGATCGATGATATACCTAGATAGAATCTAGATTTGATAGAGGCTAGATGCATAGTCAAATTTGAAAAGCAAAAATTGCATTCTTGACCATGAGCTTTGTGTTCAAGAGCTATGATCTCACTCTAGAAAGAAAAATAAGGCTCCTTAAATGTTACGTGTACTCAGTGCTTCTGTACGAAATAGAAACGTGAACATCGAAGGCGGAAACTCTATCAAAACTTCAGGCGTTTGAATTATGGTTATACAGAAGAATCCAGAAGATACCATGGACAGACAAAGTCACCAATGAAGAAGTACTGCGAAGGATGAACACAACCACGAATTTGGTCAACATCGTGCAGGAACCTAAGCTGCAGTATTTGGGACATATAATGAGAAATCAAGGCAAATACGAGCTACTTCAATGCATTTTGTAAGGTAAAATTGAAGGAAAAAGGGTTCTAGGACGAAGAAGAATATTCTGGCTTGCTAACCTGAGAGTAAGGTATAGAAAGACCTAAACACAGCTATTTCGTATAGCAACAAAGTTATCATAGCCAGAACAATCGCCAACGTTTAGAACGGACATGTACCCTAAGAAGAACATGGCTAACAATCCTCAACCACCAACAATTCTGAGAACTGCTTCTTAGCAGCCCACTTGTCTCCCTAATCTCTTGAAACTGCATCCACAACAATTATATTTGCAGATTGATGTCTGCTCTTTGCCCAATTCACTCCCTGGCAAGAGAGCTACCACACCTTGAATAGGCGCTCCGCCTAAACGAGGTATCATAACAATGTCATTCATTCAGTTCCAAATCTACTGCATAGAAATTTCAGCTTCCAAAATAAACAATTCTTGTCATTGTATATGTATAACCTACCTCTCACTGATTTAAGCATATATTTATTAATTTCTTAAAATAATACGTTTCTAACGACCGCTAAACTGTCACAACTATGCTCTAAATCTAATTTATGTAAGTATATGCGTCATGTCAGCAGTTTATTTATTCGTACACGTTGGTTTTGATGTAGACCCCATCCTAATAATCATAACACCATTAGCACGAAGGTCAAAAAAGTAATAAATTAATTGATTCATAGAAACAAATTGTATCTTTATGTGTAATGCCTTGTCAGTAATTTCGTATTCGCTGTTATCACAGTTTAGCGTGCCTGCAAATTAACTGTTTGACACGCTGATATTATGAGAAAGTACTTCAAAGAGTTTTTTTACATTTATTAATTGTTCATATTATTGTGTTGGACTTAACGTATATTATTAACACTACTGAATCACAGTACATATAAAAAATCAACACATTCAAGAAATATACATAAACCAAACATGACAATAGCAAAACCAAAAAATGTAAATTAAAACAAATCCAATTTTAAACAAATATTTTCAGAGTAATATTGAATACCTTTATAACTAGATAAATTAGAAGTATGAATTTCATTTGAAAAATTTTTTAGCAGTGATCTTTGTTGACGCTCCTTAATACTTTTTCATTAGTTTTCCTTGCTGGCCAAGGTATCTTTAGCATTCGTCTATGAACCCACATTTCCAAAATTATATTATTCCTGTTACCGGAATAATATAATACACTTCCGTCCTTTCTATATGATCCTAACTCTGACCATCTCATTTCGCCGATTCCCAGTAGGTGTATTTTCATTCTTTTCACTTCTTGAAGTGCGTTGTCAAGTTTCCAAGCCGCAAAAAGACTTCTAACATTCCATGGGCACATTCTAAAATTAGATTTCTTTATTTTTAAGATTTCTTCACGAGGTTTTCGCATGTTTACGATCTGAGAGGACTCTTGGTATAAATATGTTTCTCCTCTCCTGTCGAATCTTAGCCTCCACTTTCCATGATTAGTAACGGTTTGCAATTACAGTGTCTCTATGTGTGGTGCTCTGTGAGTTGTTAATGCAGTGGTTCACCTTTGCTTTCTGCATTCTTATGCCGTTGACCATTATTTGTTGATTCATCCGCCTTCTGGGCCGATTTCTCAACCCCAGGACGCCCTACCATTCACCAACTCATGCGCCCTAAGCCATTGGTCAGTAAGTGGGGGATTGCTTATAGGCAATCACTCGGACGTCAGAGTCAGAGCCTCATTTGTTATCTAGCAGAATGCACCGGATGCCCATAATCAAGATCATCACACGGGCAGGTGATGTTGATATTTGGATAGGAGAGGCTATACGTTGCGCATCACTATCCATTGCAAATTAAATGATACTCAAATTAAATGTTGAAAATAACCAAAAATGTCATTGTCTCAGATGTATCATAATATGATGGTATTACAGCTTATTACAAATAATATAACCGAACAAAAAGTATAGTAATTACCACTTGATTATAAGAGTACCGAAGATATAAAATTTTTGGGTTGTATATAAAAACAAAGGTTGTTCAGAAATACAAAAATATTGATGAACATCCCCCATCTAAAAAAACAAAGCACTACACTGTACTAAGTATAGGCACAGAATAATAAACAATCAGAAGGACCACTCTCAGATGCCGCCTTTGAAGTTTTTCAGCACGCGCGCCATGTTTTAGGAGGACACAGACATATGATTTGTGTGGTTATGTAATTGTTTATATTTATGTTTAATTATATTATATTTATGTTATTATATTTAACAATGTTAATATAATTGTATAGTATGTCTATGATTGCCGTAAGGCAAATAAACCTGGTTAATTTTTCCATGCACACCACATAAACAACACTAATTTCTTTAAAATCCTCCTAAAACATGGCGGAACGTCTGCGCGGAGGAGATGCGCGTACTTAATTTTCCGTGGAGAGTGGGTATTCTGTTTGTTTATTATTCTGTGGTATAGGAATACAGCAAAAATAATGAGTTTTATTTCCTTTTTCACCATTAGAACATTTTTTTCCTTGTGTTTGAGTCTGCTTTAGTAGTTTATAAATAAAGTTAAAAAACTTAAAAGGATTTCTTTTTGAACACGGAAAGGAAGCAAGTTTTTTGCAATGTACTGTTTGGAAGCATGTACTTAAAAGATAGAGTGACTTATCATCATAATGTAGTTAATAAAAATCATTAAATAACTGCATTTGTCTGTCAATTTAAAGGAATATCAACCAGGTTTTGAGCAGGAGATATTATTACATGCACAATCCTAAAAAGTACCATGAAAATCATCACTTGCAGTTATAGAGTCTATTTTTTTTTCAAATAACAGATCGTTATTCCACCCACCTGTGCTGGTCTCTGATTTGCAGTAATAATCTTGTTTCTTTTGCACTCTCCTGCGAAAGATACTCTTCTCCTGCGTCTCTTAAGACTTTTCGCTTCATACATTTTTACTCAGTTACATTTACTTTTATTTTTATTAATTTATTAACTGTTTTTAGGGCACTAGGAGACAAAATTACGTGCGATTAACGATGACACTATATTGTCAGAATATAACATAAATTATTGTTCCAGCGCACGCTTCAATTGTAGTATTCAATCAACAACATTCTTTAATCCAACTTCCTCCTATGAAAAACATAAATCAAATAATGAACGTAATGAGAACCATAGTCAATTAACGTATGATATGTAATAGTTTGCGTTCTTTGTGCAACATTGTTTTTTCCTGTTCAATAAAACGCCTCGCCTCGCCTCTGGCCACTTGACCATTGCTTGACATTCGTGATTCATTTCCTTATTTATTCTTTATTGATCGTTAAAAGCAAATTTCTTGAGTTCGTTATCGTTTAATTGCCAAAACGTAAAGCTTTAGATATGTTAAATTACAATAAATTAAGAGGCTGCAATAAATACAGACAGACAGAGGAAAATATTTAGGAAATGATAAGGTTTCATCAAATATATCAATAGAAAATATGTTCCGTTATCGGATAGGTTAATAAGCATGCGGTATTGGAGAATTTATTGCAAATGTCCTTCCACTAATTCAATGTTTGTAAAACTATTTAATAAGAACTAATCACACAACTACAAAACTATTCTCCGGAGACTATGAAAATGCAAAGAAATTATTAGCACCATAAAATACAGAAAACTGACGTAATAGTAAATACTGACTTCTACAATAATTGACTCTACAAGGTAAGGCCGGCTCCACACATGGGATCCAACGTTGCCCCCAACAGCGTTCGTCCACTGTGTGTACCGACAAAACTGTGTTGGAGCCAATGTTGGCGCCAACGTTTTTATGACTTGCTCCAACGTTGGGAGTTTTCCGTGGAGCGTCGGTTTTTTGCGTACACATCAAAGAGATTCGCTCTAATATTGGTGTTGCCGTTGATGCCTTAACACAACGTGTGGATGCCTCACCGAACGTGGGAACACAGTTGACCCAACGTTGGATCCCATGTGTGGAGCCGGCCTACGATTGAGCTGCTGTAATTATAATAAGATGGTCCAGTGCCGTCAATGTGTTCGCCAACATTACTACACGTTAATCGTGCTTCGGAGGGCACATTAAGCTGCCGATCCCGCTAAGCTAGTGACTGCATCGACACTAAAGTATTTTCTACCTGAGAAGACCGCTTTGCAATTACATTCTGGTAACTTTATTACTAGCGGACCAGATAAGCAGCGATATATTTTACATTACCTTTACAAATAACATTTTACTGATCTATTGTTTCAATCAGAACTGCTCAACAAGTTCAGATCCACACAATCATTAAAAAATGATTCATTCTATTTAAAAATATCTTTCTGTTAACGACACTGTTATCGACAAAATAGATCAAATTCAAACTTGTCATCATATTACACTTCTGTTTATCGTTAAAAATTATTGATGATCGTGAGTTGTATTGGTGTTATTTAATAATTTAGCAAAATACGTTTAGTTAAGAACGGCGTTTAGTTCTGAAAGTCGAAAGTTATTTCAATTTGGAAAAAAATTATATGGGTCAATGGACATCTGTTATGGTAGTTCAGAAACGCACATGCGATGCTTGAGGTATCTCAGAGAGGTTCCGAAGAATTAATAACGTGAGTGGGCATGAACTAAATAAAGTAAGCAAGAGAAATATTCGATATCCAAAAACGAAAAAAAAATGGACTACTTCTTCGTTCATTTGGCGACTTACCTTGTGCTATTCGTACCATCCTATCCTCTGCCATTTTGTTTTGCTGAAAACTCGAAAGTGATTTAGTGCCAATTTGTAACATGGACAATATAAAATACAGGAAATTAAATATTTTTACTTTTCAAGCGATCGGAATTAAATATTAACGCCCCACTGTTTGAGGCCCACTGATCATATCTTATTTGCATATCGGCAGTCATAGGGTAAAAGGAATTTAGCTACTTGAAACAGGGTAAACATACAAATGGCGCCGGAACTTGTCCAAAAGGCTCTCCCTGGCAAAAATGCCGTACGATATTATTATTTAACCAAAGGAAGAAAAAAAATACTTTACAAACATTTCAGACCTATTTATAATAGCTATTGCTACAGGTAAATAAAAACTTCCTAAATATATCGCTGCTATGTACTTAGTTTATGAATCATTTCCTTTCAATATTTGTTTTTTGCTGGGACATAAAAAGTTTGGAGTGAGTATCAATACCAAGAAAAAAAACTACGACGCATTGGCGCCTCTTAAAAATAGTTTTGACACAGTTTTTACTAACTAATGAGTAGTTTCAGGAAATACTTGGAATACAAATAAATAGAACACATATTTGTACTCATAGACAGTGCCGTACTTAATTTTTTTACTGATTAGGAAGAGCATTTGTCGACGCTTTGATATAAAAAGTAAAAGTAACTTGAGAGTTTGATACTTTAGACTTAGTTGTTTCCGATCTGCAGGCATTACTCTTATTTCTACAATCGTCTTTTATTTTTTTTAGGCCAATTTCCTTCTAGATCAAATATTGGAATAGAAAAGTAATTTTGAAGTGTGTAAACATTTATTCTGGTCCAATTTGCCAAGAAGAAAATCTAATGATCGCAAACACCTGGTTTAAAATACCAAAAAGAAGATTATATACATGGAAAGCACCTGGAGATAATCAAAACCACATAATAAAAAACCTAGCCTCGAAAAACTTAAAGATTCAGCAGTACAGGCAGAGATAGAGAAAATACTCGATGATACACTCATAGAAAAATTCAGTGAAGCACCCGCGGTAGCAGAAGAATCAGTAGAAAGTATTTGGCACACCTTCAAAACAACAATCACAACTATACAAACAGAACAACTACAAGACAACACAAGAAAAACAAAGAATACATGGATGACAAAAGAAATCCTAGAACTGATCTACGTAAGATCTTACAAAAACCGAAATGAAGTAAAATATAAAGAAACCCAGAGAACCATGCGAAACAAAATCAGGAATGCCAGAGAAAAATGGATGAACAGCAGACATCAGGAACTGAAGAAAATAATATATAATATGAAGAAAAAATTCACTACAACTCTAGTAGATGATAACAACCAAATAGTATCTAGAGCAGAAAATGTAAGAAATATATGGGGAAAATACATCAAAGATCTGTTTGCTGAGGAGAGAACAGAACCACAAATGAATATAGTATTCAAGACAGAATACTTGATATATTAACATCGGAAATTACAGAAACAATCAAGACGCAAAGCCACGAAATGCCTGCTTTTTATTAACATCTTCTGCGGACGCATCTGCAGATGTATCATCACAGGTTGACCACATATCTGGACACATCTGTAAATCGTTCAGTCTGTGTTAATTCCCGGCAGACGCAATATCTACGCGAGTATTAAAAAATGGATGTTAATACTGTTACGATAAAAAATGACTCATAACATCTAAACTATAAATATCCTTTTTCATTCAAGTCTGTTATATATCATATACC
Organism: Diabrotica balteata; assembly: GCA_918026665.1. Classification (NCBI taxonomy): domain Eukaryota; kingdom Metazoa; phylum Arthropoda; class Insecta; order Coleoptera; family Chrysomelidae; genus Diabrotica; species Diabrotica balteata. The sequence goes on along the minus strand of OU898278.1, from coordinate 3,461,051 downwards.
AGCCAGTGGAAACTTCAGGTAACATCCATGGGCCCGATCATTCGATAAGAACATGTTTACCTTCCATACTAGTCGATAAGGTCATCGATTCTTCGCCGGGGAGCCAGTCACACGGTTATTGGGTATATATGGGACATTTTATTTAAACAGTTAGTTAGTCAAAAATAAATTGTTGTATCAAATAAGTGATATAATAAATTGATATAAATTATTGTGTTTTAGTGAATTAGAATAAGGAAAATAAAGTAAATAAATTAGAATTAATAAAAAACTCAACAATACAATAGCTACCGCAGCTATATGTCTATTTAGAACGTTCAACTACTACTTGAGTGTACATCGGAATAGAATCATTAAAAAAATAGAAAAGAAGAAGTCAGAGGTCAGATGTGTGGAAAGGCGTCGGACGCCCGCACCGAAAACTTTGATCTGTGTTAAAAAAACCGACAACAATCGGATAGCTTGCAAACGCATCCGCGGAAGTGATATATAAACAACAGATGATCAAACTAACCCGTCTACACATCTCCAGATGAATACGTACATATCGTCCGCGGACGCGTCTGTCGATGTGTAGAGGAGCCAATAGGCTTATAATTATTGCAATTGAGATTGATTTGTGTGTTTAAGCAACAATCAGGGTTCAGCTTCATTTCTTTGGATATCTTTAAGTTCTTCTAAAAGGTTCATAAGTCTAAAATTTTTATTTGGGATGGTTACTGTTTTTGATTGGGAAAAAGTAATGATTATTAAATTAAATTGATATCCAAACGTTTTTTTATCTGTGTTATTGAGATGTTCTATGATTCTTTGAGCCAGGTTTCTCATTGTTCTACCCACAAAGTTATGTTACAATCTTTTGCTTCTCTTATCACCTCCATTATTTATTGTTATTATCTTGCTCTTCTCTTCGTTTATTTACATCTTTATATTTTATACCTCTTCCGACCAAATTCCACCAGAAAGTCTTTTTCGTTTTCTGTCAGTCATCTTTCCATGTCTATAAATGTAGAAGAATCCATATTAGAGATCAGACTGAAAATTATAAACCTTAAAATGTTTTCCTCAAAATTTATCTTATACCTACGTGACGACACTGTAAGTGGTACATATGCATCAAAATATCTTGCTACATATGGAGCAGGTGCACGCCGAATGAGGATGGTACAACGTGAGTAAGTGCCTTTTATCAATTATTGACCCCATTTGAGCAAACATTTTTTGTTTAAACAAAAACAATAGGTGTTTGTTACTACATAGATTAAAATATATGATATTGTTGTTTTTTACTTAAGTATTTGTTCCCAAAATATGTGTATCAATTTTGCCTTCAAAGTTCACACTGGATTTCAAGATCAGTGGGTAAGTAGTTTATTTTGTTTAATTGTTTTTTAATTAGTTATCGTATGGTTTTATGATAATACTTTAAATATTGTTTCAGACAGAGTGACTTTAGTTTACATATACATGGCTTATAATAATCATAAGAGAGAAAGAGACAGAAAGACAGTTATTACGATTTGATTTCACGTACAGTGCCTGAGGTTATTCGCTTATACGTATTTCATCCTATCAGGGCTCATCAGAAGTTCTAAATGTGAAAACAATTCTTTTCTGTCAAGAGAAAGTAATAACAAACTAACTTCATAAAGACACCACGGCGCTAAAAAAGAAATTCGAAGATTTCTTGGTTGTCGAAACCAAAATTCAGATATCTAAAGATGAATGCCAGGATAAGCAATTCACCATTTACTGGCCAAAGGCTTAGGGCGGATGAGCTAGTAAGTGGAAAGACCCTCTGTTGTCCTGAGACTGAGAAATTGGTCTCGAAAGCGGAAGAACCAAGAAAGTGGTCAACGGCATCAGAATGCAGAAGGCAACGAGAAACCACTGCATTAAAGGTATCTGATCACATCTCTAGTATAAATTAGAATGGCTAGCAGGAGGACAACCATCAGAACGCAAGGCCTCCTCGGTCATCAACATGCGAAACCCTTGCACAAAAAACCAAAAAAAAATACTCAACTTTCTCAAAGGCTCCTAGAATTATGTCAATAAAAGAATGGTAATTGCCAATACTTGGTTTCAGCTTCCTAAGAGAAAACTATATACATGGACGTCTCTTTCACATACAGAAAATAACACTGTCAGAAACCAGATAGACTTTATACTCGTAAATAGCAGACATAAAAACTCTATAATCTCAGTTAAAACTTATCCTGGAGCAGATGTTAACTCAGACCACAATCCGTTAGCTGCTGACGTGAAAATAAAATTAAAAAGAATTGAACTCCAAACAATAACCAAAAATTAATGTAAGAATGCTAAAAAACGAAGATATAAAAAACGAATTAAAAAATAATGTGAATGTTATTCAAAAAACACTAACTGACAAAAAACAAATTATGAATGTAAATAAAAAGTGATATATAATATAAAAGACACAATACTGAAACCAGCTCAAGAAAGTTTGATACAACATAGGTCAGAAGCTAAAAAACAGTGGATGACAGAAGAACTACTATTACAGATGGAAGAAAAAAGGAAAAGATCTACAAATGTATAAAGAAATACAACGAATAATTAAGGAAAAATCAAAACAGCTAAGGAAATCTATTTGGTGAAACAATGTAAAGAGATAGAAGAACTAGAAACAAAATATGATATGAGAAATATGCATAAAAAATAAGAGAAGTGACTGGAATGTGTCAAAATAGACAGCAGGGACACATCAAAGACAAAAAAGGAGTACTACTAATAGATTGGCAAGCTAAATTAAGACCACGGAAGGAGTACGTTAGTGAACTTTTCCAAGATGAAAGAGGCGAAATTCAGAAAATACAAGAATTAAATCCTTTAGAGAGACGGAAGATCACGATAGATGAAATCAAATATGCTATCAAAAACTCTGAAGACAATAAGGCAGCTGGATTAGATGAAATACCACTAGAACTGTTAAAACTAGTGGAACTAGTGGAAGAGGATAACTTGAAAGTATTGGCAGTTTTATTCAACACGGTGTACGATACGGGAATACTACCACAAGAGTGGCTGAAGTCAGCATTTATGACCATCCCTAAAAAACAAGCAGCAAAAGAGTGCTGTCATTATCGAACACTGAGCCTCATGAGTCATACTTTAAAAGTACTGCATAAGAGAATATACGAAAGGCTAGAGGAGGATACTGGCGAGATGCATTTCGGGTTCAGAGTATCTTAACATAAATCTGCTACTGCAATGACTAAAATTTATTAAACAGCTCGTTAATGATTGTCTTATCCATTGTATTAGTAGGATATAGCTCACAGTGCTTATAATTTATTTGCAAACCTGAAAATATCATTTTTATCAAAAAAACTTGTATTTGTCGTTATACTTATGGCTTATCCCTCGTATGTGGGCCTCTTGTCTGATATTTTTAATTCAGTTTCTTTAAGTATTGTCTCATTCTTTAAGTATTGTCTCATCTCAATCTCAATCGTTATATTTAATTCAGTTTCTTTAAGTATTATCTCATTCTCAACTCGTCCCCAGAATTAGCTCCCAGTGATTAGTATTAAATGATTTTTTCGAAAATACTTGCATTTATTATGTTTGTCCATCTAGTAATGGCATATCCCTCGTATGGTGTACCTCTATCGATATAAAAGACGAAGAAAATATTAAAATTAAATGTTTCTTAAACTATCTGACAGCAAATAATTTAATAAGAGACACACATACGAGGGATATGCCATAACTTCATGGACTAACATATGAAATTTAATGTTTTTTTTTTCGACAAAAATAATTTTGTCAGATTTGAAAGTAAATCATAATAATTGGAAACTAAATTTGGGTATCTCCCATGATTATCATTTGTTGTCTAACCTGAGAAAATGATTTTGTCGGAAAAACCTTCCATTTCTGGTGTTAGTCCCTATAGTTATAGCACATCCCTCGTATGTGCACCTTTATTAATATCTTTGCTGTCGAATAGTTTAAAAAACGTTTAATGTTGTTATTTACTTCGCTTTTATATTAATATGGGCACATATACGAGGGATATGCTACAACTACATGGGCAAACACAAGAAATAAAAGTTTTTTTTCTACAAAAATCAATTTTTCAGGTTTGGCTACAAATAGAAATCATTGGGAACAAAATTTGTTTACTACCCATGCGTATCATTTGTAGCCAAACCAAATAAAATGATTTTTGTCGAAAAAAACTTGTATTTCTTAGGTATCCATGTAGTTATGGCCTACCCCTTGTATTTGTGCCTCTACTAACTTATATTCTTTGTCCTTCATACTTTTCATACTATAGTTCAGCTCAAAGTATATTTTTTAAATATTTCAATATTTTTTTTTTATTTTGTTTTAGAACTTTTTTTGTCGGAAAAAACTTTCGAGATCTCTGGTGTTAGTCCATGTAGTTATAGCATATCCCTCGTATGTGTACCTTTATTAACTTATTTGCTGTCTAATAGTTTAAAAAACGTTTAATTTTGTTACTGACTTCGCCTTTTATATCAATATGGGCACATATACGAGGGATATGCTATAACTACATGGACAAAGACAAGAAATAAAAGTTTTCTTTCTACAAAACTCATTTTCTCAGGTTTGGCTACAAGTAGTAATAATTGGGAACAAAATGTGTGTACTACCCATTATATCATTTGTAGCCAAACCAAATTAAATGATTTTTGTCGAAAAAAAAACTTGTATTTTGTAGGTTAATTCATGTAGTTATGGCCTACCCCTCGTATTTGTGCTTCTACGAACTTATTAGCTCTCTGATATTCTGAGAAACGTTTAATTTTGTCGTTTTCTTTGCCCTTCATACTTTTTTATACTATACTTCAGCTCAAAGTATCAATAAGACTTTTTTTTATAAATATTTTTTGTCGGAAAAAACCTGGATTTTCTAGTGTTAGTTCATGAAGTTATAGCACATCCTTCGTACGTGTACCTTTTTAACTTATTTGCTGTTTAGTAGTTTAAAGAACATTTAATGTTGTTATTTACTTCGTCTTTTATATCAATATGGGCACATATTCGAGGGATATGCTATAACTACATGTACAAACACAAGAAATAAAAGTATTTTTTTTACAAAAATCAATTTTTCAGGTATGGCTACAAATAGAAATCATTGGGAACAAAATTTGTTTACTACCCATTCGTATCATTTGTAGCCAAACCAAATGAAATGATTTTTGTCGAAAAAAACTTGTATTTCTTGGGTTAATCTATGTAGTTATGGCCTACCCCTTGTATTTGTGCCTCTACTAACTTATATTATTTGTCCTTCATACTTTTCATACTATAATTCAGCTCAAAGTATTGATATTTTTTAAATATTTCAATGTTTTTTTTTTATTTTGTTTTAGAACTTTTTTTTGTCGGAAAAAACTTTCTAGATCTCTGGTGTAGTCCATGTAGTTATAGCATATACCTCGTATGTGTACCTTTATTAACTTATTTACTGTCTAATAGTTTAAAAAACGTTTAATTTTGTTACTGACTTCGCCTTTTACATATATCAATATGGGCACATATACGAGGGATATGCTATAACTACATGGACAAAGACAAGAAATAAAAGTTTTCTTTCTACAAAAATCATTTTCTCAGGTTTGGCTACAAGTAGTAATAATTGGGAACAAAATTTGTTTACTACCTATAATATCATTTGTAGCCAAACCAAATGAAATGATTTTTGTCGAAAAAAAACTTGTACTTTGTAGGTTAATTCATGTAGTTATGGCCTACCCCTCGTATTTGTGCTTCTACTAACTTATTAGCTTTCTGATATTCTGAGAAACGTTTAATTTTGTCGTTTTCTTTGCCCTTCATACTTTTTTATACTATACTTCAGCTCAAAGTATCAATAAGATTTTTTTTTATTTTGTTGTAAACTTTTTTTGTCGGAAAAAACTTGGATTTTCTAGTGTTATTTCATGTAGTTATAGCACATCCATCGTACGTGTACCTTTTTAACTTATTTGCTGTCTAATAGTTTAAAAAACGTTTAATTTTGTTATTTACTTCGTCTTTTATATTAATATTGGCACATACACGAGGGATGTGCTATAACTACATAGAGAAACGCAAGAAATAAATATTTTTTTTTCGACAAAAATCAATTTCTCAGGTTTGGCTACAAATAATAATCATTGGGAACAGAATTTATTTATTACCCATGATATCATTTGCAGCCAAACCAAATGAAATGATTTTGGTCGAAAAAAACTTGTATTTTGTAGGTTAATTCATGTAGTTATGGCCTACCCCTCGTATTTGTGCTTCTACTAACTTATTCGCTCTCTGATATTTTGAGAAACGTTTAATTTTGTCGTTTTCTTTGCCCTTCATACTTTTTTTTACTATACTTCAGCTCAAAGTATCAATAAGATTTTTTTTATTTTGTTGTAAAATGTTTTTGTCGGAAAAATCTTGGATTTTCTAGTGTTAGTTCATGTAGTTATAGCACATCCTTCGTACGTGTACCTTTTTAACTTAATTGCTGTTTAATAGTTTAAAGAATGTTTAATTTTTTATTTACTTCGTCTTTTATATTAATATTGGCACATATACGAGGGATGTGCTATAACTACATGGAGAAACACAAGAAATAAATATTTTTTTTTTCGACAAAAATCAATTTCTCAGGTTTGGCTACAAATAATAATCATTGGGAACAAAATTTATTTACTACCCATGATATCATTTGCAGCCAAACTAAATGAAATGATTTTTGTCGAAAAAAACTTGTATTTCTTAGGTTAATCCATGTAGTTATGGCCTTGTATTTGTGCCTCTACTAACTTATGAGCTCTCTGATATTCTGAGAAATGTTAAATTTTGTTATTTTCTTCGTACTTCATACTTTTTTTATACCATACTTCAGATCAAAGTATTCATAGTTTTGAAAGATTTCAATATTTTTCTTTATTTTGTTTTATAATTTTTTTTGTCAGAAAAAACTTGCATTTCTGGTGTTAGTCCATGCAGTTACAGCACACCCCTCGTATGTGTATCTTTATTAACTTATTTGCTGTCTAATAGTTTAAAAAACGTTTAATTTTGTTATTGATTCGTCTTTTCTATCAATATGGGCACACATACGAGGGATATGCTATAACTACATGGAAAAACACAAAAATGCAAGTTTTACTTCAACTAAAATCATTTTATCAGGTTTGTCTACAAATAATAATCATTGGGAACAAAATTTGTTTACTACCCATGAGTATCATTTGTAGCAAAAGCAAATAAAATGATTTTTGTCAAAAAAAACTTTTATTTCTTGGGTTAATCCATATAGTTATGGCCTACCCCTTGTATTTGTGTCTCTACTAACTTATTAGTTCTCTGATATTCTGAGAAACGTTTAATTCTGTTATTAACTTCGTCCTTTTATCAATATGGGCACACATACAAGGGATATGCTATAACTATATGGACAAATACAAGAAATTGCAAGATTTTTTTAAACAAAAATCATTTTTTCAGGTTTGGCTACAAACAATAATAATTGGGAACAAAATTTGTTTACTACCCACGTGTCTCATTTGTAGCCAAACCAAATGAAATGATTTTTGTAAAAAAAAACTTTTATTTCTTGGGTAAATCTATGTAGTTATGGTCTACCCTCGTATTTGTGCTTCTACTAACTTATTATTACAGTTCTCTTATATTCTGAGAAATGTTTAATTTTGTTATTTTCTTTGTCCTTCATACTATAATTCAGCTCAAAGTATTGATATTTTTTAAAGATTTTAATCATTTTTTTAGTTTGTTTATAATTTTTTTTGTCGAAAATTTTTCATGTAGTTATAGCACATCCCTCGTACGTGTACCTTTTTTAACTTATTTGCTCTTTAATAGTTTAAAAAACGTTTAAGTTTGTTATGTACTTCGTCTTTTAGATCAATATGTGCACACATACGAGGGATATGCTATAACTACATGGATGAACACAAGAAATGCAAGTTTTTTTTCAACAAAAATCATTTTATCCGGTATCCAAACCAAAGAAAATGATTTTTGTCGAAAAAAACTTTTATTTCTTGGATTAATCCATGTGGACACTCACTTATTAGCTCTCTGATAGGTTTAATTTTGTTATTTTCTTCGTCCTTCGTACTCTTCAGCTCGAGTAGTGCTATTTTTTTAATTTCAGTAATTTTTTTCCTTTATAATTTTTTTTTTCAAGATTTTTATGCTTTTCTGGGGTAAAGGTATAGAAAACAAAACACAGATGTAATATCACCAAGACATGTTTATTCTGTCGGCCTCAACAAGCTCCCAATTTACAAAAATACAATTGTTTACGACACAGACTGTCGACCCACCCAGCAATTTCCACTCTGGGCATATCTCCAGTCCGAGTTCAACACAAACAATCGCCGAAAACAATATTAACAATAGAAATAAAAATAAATACAAATAAATAACAGTTAATGGAGCCATGATAGTTTGTGGGAAAATTTGGAAGGAAATTTCCATCAATAGTTGTCCAAAAATAAATTAGGAATATATATAAATAGATTTAATTTGCTATTTGTACCTAAATATTCTAATTGTACTTCCCACTTTTTCAAACTGCTTTACATTCGTTTATTTATAAGGATAATTATAATTCACAGCAATTTTTTGTTTAATCAAAACAATTTCAAAATTGTAATACAGGGTCGTCCAAAATTAAAAATTAGAAGAGATCAATACATCAAGTAACTCACCCTGTATTATACATTAATTAGACATGCAATGACACAAGTTCAAAAGGTGGGAAGTGTTTTTATAGATATATTTTTAAATAAAAACAAAAAAAAAATAACATTTTTTTATCTATAGGAGATCTTTCTTCCAAACACATTTTTAGATTAATAATTTATCGTATGACTCCAATAATTGTCTAAATACTATCCAGAATAGGCTAAAAATCGGTTGGGGAACAGAATTGCACGTCCTATCGGCGTGTAGGGAGACAAACATGGGAGGCGCAACACAGGTGAGTTGGACCGCCATATTTAAAAAAAATGATCGGGCCTTAGTACGATGGGATGCATCGCATACCCCCCTCAGTCTCACGATTCTCCCTTGAACGCCTTATATACTAATCTTAAAATGGTATGAAACAATGGTGATACAAACAGGCGGATGATGAGGAGATGATTCCATGATAATGATTATGAGTCTCTTTACAAACTGAGATACGCAAAACACAAACTTATATTCATAAATATAGAGTAAAACGGAGACAAATTGCTGTGTTGCCAAATGTGTTCACGAAATTGTTGCTCAAACATAAATTAATTTAAAAAAATTCAAAATTTCAAAAGTTAGGTTCTAAAATTATGTTATTGTGGTACTTGTATGTTGTATGTATTGAATTAAATGAGAATGAATCACAATTTAAATTAAAACGACGTTTATTTTAATGAAATCCATGGAAATCAAAATAAACCTAATTTCCGATTCAAATTTTGAGCAGTTCTCATTAAATACAGAAAAAAAATCCACAGAGAAAATACTAAACAAGTTCCTTTCCACATGTACCCCTGATATTTAAAAACAAAACTAAAAAGTGTTGAACACAGTTCGTAAACACTGAAGCAACACAACAATACGATTCCGAAACACCCCTCATAAACCTACAAATCAATGTATCACATATATTAAACAATAATATAATTAAATCTATAATAGGATTGATTCGGGTGCTGATGCCAGTTTCATCGATCTTTATGTCATTTACATGGAACTATATTTTAAATTAGTGATTGTTTGAAACCTTAACTAGAGACAGAGAGTCGGAAAGAGGGCGCTAGTGTGGTTTGTTGGTCCGCTATGTACAAAAGGTCGCGTCCTCTTCCGACCATGGCGGAAGTAACTTTACATGAGAATCCGGGACGTCACCAATGGGCTTTTCCCTACTACTACTACAACATAACATGAGGGGCACACATCAACATACAGATATATAAACAGCAACAGGAAAAAGTATCCGATTGACTACGAATTTTCACTTCGAAAGATGAAAAATATAGAAATTGCGGAATGTTCCGAAACTTTACAAAATTTATTTAAATTTTACATTTTTTCCCTAGAACGACATTTCACAAAATCGATACCTTCTCTTTCGTTCGTTTTGCAATTTGATCATTTTTCCGGTGGCTATGTAGACAGAGATAGTAGGGCTGAATATACAGTAATTATAAATTATTTGGTTTTGTAACACGATCAAAAGTGGCACCTTAATGTCCTCTGTCGCAAAAAGTCTCTGAGTAGGCGATGGGCATGTGCACTCCACTTTGTACTAATCTCACGAAGCGGTTTAAAAACAAACCGCCACGGCTGTCTTACACTTCTAGAGTCACCACCTTCATCGGCCTCGGTGAAGGAGATGGTGATTTTTTGGACAAATTTAGAGGCTGCTGTGAGTCCGCTATATCAACCTGCAGCTCTACCATTTTGGGTATCGTCGTTAGTAACGAAGAGTGCGGACTGGCGGGAGATCTAGACTGTGGAGGAGCTGGTGAAGTAGAGTGTGGAGACTGCTGCGGGTGCAGATACAGCCGGCTGTAGTCCTGGTGCTGAGGGGGTGGTGTGTGGCTGTTGTGCATCTGACTTTGGCGAGCAGTAGTTGTTATCACACTGGTAGCCCACGCAGGTTGTAGCAACGACCCATTTGATGTCTTGTAGGGACAGGCGGTGGGAGCTGCTGTTACCATAGGGGAGGCAGATTCACCACCTCTCATTATGAAGTTGTGAATAACTTCGGTTCTTTTCATTTGCTCCGCTGTCATCCTTGGACCTTCCATAAGTGACCTGGCCAACATCGAGTGTGAACTGGACAATGTAGATTGAGGAGCAGCTGTGAGCTGCATTTGTAGTTGAGATTGCACTGGTTGTGGGGACATGATGACAACTGGTTCTGCTTCTGCCGAATCTTTGTTCCTCAAGGCTCTGAATTTTTTATGTGGTTTGTAGGCCTCATCCATGAGAGAATTTGTGTCGTACAAGGGGGGTGCTTGTAAAACACGTTTGAGAACAGGCATGTCCTCGACTATGTGATGATCATCAACAGATGATCGAGGGCTGGAACAGACTGAAGTGGGTTTTTCGATTTTTTCAGTTCCAGATTCAATACCAGAATCGCTAGGGGAATCGAGCTTTCTGAATCTGGGGTGAGGATTATGTGATGGCCTTGAAACTGGGGTTATTGTAATTCCGTTGTGGATTAAATGTGATGTGGCTGCTAATTCATCATCACCAGAAGAGGTTGAGCCAGAGTTGGCTCGATGCCTGTGCGGACAAACGCCACCTGCCAGGGTAGCGGCTAGCAAGGGTGCGTTCGTTATATTTGAGCTGATATGGTGACTACTAGCATGAGGATATTCATGGATTGATGTCATTTCTGAAGAGCACATCGATTCTGTGCTGGATACAGAGCCAAGAGGAGACTTAGCATCATCCATAGTTACATCAGATGATGATGACCACGAAGAGGCTGCTGGGCTTTTGCTGTTACTTTCTTCTTCCATATGGCCATTCCACGTATGATGATGGAACTGTTGTTGCTGTATGATCTGATGCTGTTCTGTCATTTTGAAGGCAAGTAATTTCTCCGAATGAAGAGTGTTTAACGTGCGAAGATCAGGAATCTTCTTCATTAATTCATCCATGATATGGGGTTGACCGAGATGGTTTTGGGAGACGACCATTTGTAAAGATGCCTTCAGTTTGTTATGCATCTTCTCGATCAATTCGGTGTTTCTTAGACCCGGACGATCAGCGGCGATCACGACCACAGAACAAAAAAGTCCAATCTCAGCGTCGGATAATCTTAAAAAGTTCATTCTTTCCGCGAAATCAAACATACTGTCCATTAAGAACCGAGCATTAGAACTATTGTGAACAGAGTCACGTTTTAGCACTTGTCCATTTAAACAAACCATACTGGCTGTTTGAGAGTCAAACATACACGCGAGACGCACTAACAACACTTCAAAAACTCCAGCTTTCAGCAAAGTAACTTGATCATCTTGAGCCAATAAGGTGAATCCAGGTATGCGTTTGGCGAACTCCACAACACCACGAATGGCTGGAGAGAATCTCTTTGAGAAGTCCTGCAACAATTCTTGCTGGCCCGATAACGGTTGTGGATTGGGATTCAAAGGACATGCCTGAAACAAAAGAGAAAATCTATTTAGTATTAAGTCGTAAAGCTATGAAAACAATTATAATATTTTCATATTATCTGCCAAAGTTAAAAATAGAATGACCTTTGAGCGACTCAGGAGAAGGTTAAGAATAATAGCAATCGATTCCAAGGTCTGTCACGTACACATTTTTAACGGAATCTTTAACATTTTTGTGCTCTCGTTGATAACAAATTGGAGTAGATGATGAGTTTGAGATAAACACAACCAGTGTCGTCTATAGATATTTAAGTACGTTTTAACCTTGTCCATAATTCCTGATAAATGTAACGCGAAGAAAGAGACGGATATAAAACACAACCTTGAACGTTTCCGCTTGTCCCTTTGGTAACAAGGTCAACAAGTCTGGTCAATTACATTATTGTTTAGGGTACGTTACCATAACGCCCTATTTCCGTCGCCGTAGTGCTCGGTAGATCATTATATTTTGTGAAATAATATATAAATAAAAATACTTACCAAACTTGGTGGACAAACTGTATACGAAGGATGATCCCTTGCACGCTGTAGCATAGGTTCGACTTTGTCCCTGGTGAAATCACAGGTGTCGATGTGGGCCCTGACGACAGTTTCGAGCAATCTTTGTTCATCTTCCAATTCAGCAGAGATAGCTTTTTCTAAGGAGCGCGAATTTGAACTTTGCTGCATAGCAGCCAAAATCCTGGCCTTTTCCCTCTTCGGCACACGACCAAATCTAACAGCTGTAACAAAAGAAATAAAATCGTAAGTAAATACCGTCGACAAACTTTCAAAAATATTTAAATTAAGGGTGGATATGTATGCATAAACGTCCAGGTGCCCTTTGGGTGAGCGCGTGCCAGCTGCTCTACATCTGTTTTAATCCGTTAAAAAAGTACCAGCGACAGGAGAAAGTGTTTGTGCTGTTCGATAATATGGTATAAAGTTGGAAAACGCGGGAGAGAAATTTGCCTGCTTTCACAAAGATTCTAGGTCAACGAGAAAGTATTTCGATAAATTCGATTGTCAAAAAATTGATCGCGATGTGCAAAAAAGTACCAAAACATATTTTTGTAAATTGAAGCTACGAATTCATAAAAATATGTACGTGTACATATAAAAATAGACAGAGAAAGTCATATGCTTTTTAATAAAAGATTAGTCGATGTTGTTGTATATTTAAAAAATTAATTGTACCAATGTTTCGTTTATAGTATAGTAAAAAAAAATATAAGTTTGTTGCAAGTATTTAACGTTTTTAAGTCCGATAATACAAAAAAAATGTATGGTTCATAATATGCCAGTATTTTTTAAGTAAAAAGTATCTATCAAACAGTAAAATTCGTTTTGTAGTGTAGTTCTAAGAAGTGTTTTAAAATAAAGTAGGTTTTAACACCAGTTATGAATTTATCTTGATTAATTGATAAAATGAAAAAAGAACAAAATTTAGTATCAAATATAATGAGATTTGAACGTTTTTAAGTTATTGTAGATTTGTTTTTCGTTGTCACAATATTGGTTTGCTAATTTTAAAATTAAATAAATTAATCCGCTTTTGATTATTCATTAATGCAAATATGATTAAGATATTACACTTTTTAAGTTATTTTAGATTTGTTTTTTGTCATCAAAATATAGTTTTGTTATTTTTAAAATACATTTTTAATGTATTCATTGATAGTACAAAATTGAACTGCTGAAACATTCACTAATTAGTGAAACCGTTATCACGAGTAAAACACTTTAAATTTAGCAAAAAAACACCTACGTGCGTTATGATAGTTGACAACACCATTAAGTATTCCCTTAAGGATGGGTAATTCTTCACCCATTGTACACTTTAACTGATCACTTTCACCAAAAAACACATGTGCACGTCGCGATTGACGTAAAATCGGGCTGCGAGCACGAGTGACAGCACGAGCTGGCATTCCCGAGATGGTAGCGAGTATAGTGGCGCGAATAATACTTCCAGCCAGCACCCACGGTCGCGATTCCCCTCTAACGGCGACCCCCCCACTAGTCGCCTTCCCCTCCATCACCCTTGAACTTGAGAGTTGCGTCGCTGGTTCGAATACATCGACGGTGCGCGTTTAGATTTGAAAACGGGCGCCGGGTGGGGAGGGAGAGGAGAACGACAAGGACGCTCGGTGCCCCCGTCACCCACCTAGAGGGCATTCCGGGGCCGACGCGGCACAGAGGCGAAATCAGGGGTACTCACGTCGGAAATTTGAAAATATACTCCACATTTGCTCGTGATCTATCGCATTTCTTTAATTATATTATTTATATTAATAAAACTATAGATACAAAAAAAGTCTCGTTTGATTTCATTATTTCTTTGGTTTTTATTAATATTTTTGATCCTTGTAGGCTGTTCTTTTCCTGCTCAGTACGAGAGGAACCACAGATTCAGAAAATACTCAAACGAATACAGGGCAAAACTACAATTAGTAAGATTTTGCCTGAACGTTTGCAAGGTCTTTAATGTCGAAAATATTCAGTAGTTTTAGCGCTTTTCGTTAATAAATTTCAGCACTTTTTATACCAAAGGTTCGAACCTTTGGTTGAAGCACTTCCTCTGAAGCTGAACATAATTTGAGTATGTTAAAACGTCATATTGGGGTTAACATGATATATGTTGGAATTTCGGGAGTCTGTAGGCTTAAAATAATGTGATTCGGTTCAAAACAATTCTTTAGTCGTTTTTGTTATTCAGTTTTAGCCCTTTTTATGTAGTTTTTGGTTTCCGATCTAAACATCAACCTTTTAGTGTACCTAAAAGATGAATTCAATGCCATATAGAGCATTACTATTTGGGTCAAATTACTATTTTTTTTTTCGATAATGGACTATTATTATATTTAAAAATAAATATATCTATTATATATAAATCTTCTTCTTCTTTAGGTACCGTTTCATCTAAGGAGGTTGGTAATCATCACAGTTATTTTCACTTTTGAGATTGCAGCTCTGAACAAATCGATGAAACTTCTCGATGATAATTCTTCCAATACTTCATTTTCCCTGCAATATGGTTTGTAGCAACACATATATATCCCCTCTCATATAAAATATATATAATGAACTTAAAATTCTAGATTTTCCGTCTTTTTAAATTAACCAAAAAGTCGAATCCACTTCTGCACAAGTCTAAAGATTGGCAGCACCCCAAAACAATAAAAAACGATGAGTTTTTTAAAACCAACCTCGGTATTTTTAGCAATGTGTATAAACAAGTCGAAGATTTGCATAATTATGCTAGAAAAAAAATAAACTTAACAAAAACATGATCATTGTATTGTTGACGATTCAAAATAATATGACCTTAACCACGCCGTGAGTTTTGTTTTGAAGCAAAAACGATAGGATCGTATTAGTAATTTAAATAATACAAAAAATAATTGTTTAACTTTGAACGTAGAAGAAATATTGTACGCGAAAAATATTTTGATAAGTCTGTGATCAATATTTATTTAAGAATGTTGTTGATAAGTCACAAGAGTATTAAATTTAACAAAAAAACTAAAACACGATATACATGTAATGGAAGAAGCTACTAAAAATTGAAAATTTAATAAATCTAGATGAAGAAAGCCACCATTATTCCTTGTTCCTTGGTATATATTTATGCTAATAAAAAATATAATTGAAATTAACAAGGTAAAATATTCATAGAAGAAAACAACAGTACGAATATTTAACAACATATAAATACCACCACTGAAAGACAAGTTATGTATAGTATTCTCATCAATTTGGTCATTATGAAGCGAAGTTGTAGATGATATAATTATACTTTACAAACCAATCCCATAAACACTCTTTCCTGACATTTGATACACATTAAAAAACAATCTAGGAATGGTAAATCATAACAATAAAAGAAAGTCATACATGTTTATACTTTCATATCACAAAACTGCGATCCTCAGTTATTATCACGCTCTGAACTACCAATGAGTTGAATGAAACAATTAAAAAATTCAAATAAAAAAAAATTCAAATAAAAAATCATTAATAAAAAAAGTATTTTTGAAATCTAAATCTCTTGTGTAAAATGTAGTTTCCTCTTGTATCAAAAACCTTCACATATTTTTGTAAATATTGGGGTAAAATATGTTCAAAACCTACAACATTTAGAAACGCATTTTAAAAATCTCTCGTTTTCCTACATTTTTGCCGATCCGGCAACGTCGCTGGGCGCTGCGATCTTTATTCCTCGAAATGTGCGATTCTACTGACGTAGTACAGGTTTCCGTCGCCAGAAAGCAGCACCTACCGACTAACTAGATCACCGCGCGGTGTTGTATTTTAGTGCTATCGCTATGGACTTTACAACATGCACTTCCAATGAGTCACATCTGTTTGGAATCGCGCTCAAGAGGTGATTCCCGACTAGAAGCCACGTTATGGGCTCGATTTGAATATCGTTAATATGGTAATTTTTAAAAGAAAATAAAATTGCCGAGCTCAGTTTATTATTTTTTAGTTTCTGGTGAAGGAGAATTGTTATAAATTGTCACGTAATTGTCATTTGTCATAATTATAAATTAATACAAAAAGTTAAGACATATTCGTTTTTGATTGTTAGTTCAATGATTGGAATTTTGATACAAATTATAGATCTATTTCTATACGGTTCAGAGACTTCTAAGAGGAATCTAATAAAAATGTAATGAAAACATATTTAAACAGAAAAGTAATAAGACAAATTGACGTAGCAGTGAATGAAAATGATCTCTGAAGAACACATTGCATCCTCGAACTTTATGCTATTTGGTATAAATTCAGGACTTAGGCAGGGGGATCCATTGTCACCATTGCTGTTCAATTTTGCTTTAGAATATGCAATAAGTAAACTATCGTCTGAGCTGATAGGAAATAGAGCATTATACACCCTTTCAACATTATTAAGATCGAAGCTGCTAAAAAGAAAATCTAAATTAACATTGTACGGCAGTGAATCATGGACTCTCAACCAGTTGGAAATCAATAAGCTTCTAGTATTTGAAAGAAAGGTTCTCAGAATAATATTTGGCCCTCAAAGAGATGAATTCACAGGGGATCGGAGAAGCAGCAATGCTAAATTGGTGACTCAGCAAATGGGGCAAAATGCTCCACTCAGAAAAATGCTCCCCGACACACTCATTAGGCGGAGAAAAAGGGGAAGATCAAGAACAAAATTCCTTGATAACATCGACGATCATTACCGGAAGATGATGGATAGGGAGAATTGTATTTAAATTTATCGAACATCGTAAGAGCTTTTTTAGTTTCCATATTTCTTTCTATTTTGTATCTGTATTATTACTTCGTCAAGATTTGTGTCATAACTTCTTAGCAGTCGGATTTTTATCTTTTGGTTAATTCTCATTTGTATAAAATGCTGTTTATTGTAAATAAATTTAAAGTTATCAATTTATTTTAGTTAAATATAGTAGGGAACATTCTATTAACGTTAATTCTGACAATCAACCATGTTCCAATTCGCTAATTTCCCTCCACTTGTATCTAACATGAAGCAACAACCACCTCGGGTGAAAGACGAATTTTATTAACTTAGAAAGTATGACAAAAGTTCAATGCCTCGGCAGAGATTAGCTACGAGAAAAAAAGCATTCTAAGCGATGGATGGAGAGAAGAAAAAAACAAAGCGATTTCAGTTCTGTTACGACATACAACTTTCACCGGTTAGGAAGTTAGAAAACAAGACATGCAACTGTTAAGCTTTCATTGAACTTACAACGGTTACTTTCACCTAATGTTAAGTCTAAAAATCGTGGTAAAAGTCGTTGTTAGATGTGCGGGGGAAGAGGTTATCAGCCTCGTTAACATTGAATATAATAGAGAGGCACAAAGCGTTCAGAAACGATTTCACAAGATTTAACTTTGGTTTTGTTTAATTAACTACTTGTTATTTTTTGAGTATAATGGCACCATGTCTTTATATCTATCATTATTTGTTTTGGTCTGCTAGCAAAGCTTCATGTAGGCAATAACCACGCTAAGCTATACCTTTTGTACCATATTTTTGGTGTCCTGTCTACCAAACTCAGTGTGTTCGGTTTCTGCTTTTTGCCATATCTAGCCATTTGTTTCTCTATTGCCTTTTGCGTGCGAGTAAATAAACAAAGACAAAGAACAATTTTTGATAAAGATAATAGATTGGTTCCAGCTATCAAAGAAACCAGGTAATCTAAGCTTAAATCAATCCAGATGTCAGTAAGACTTGATAAAATAAAGAAGTGGCTAAAATAAAGACGAAATAATAAAACAGTGTAACTTTTCAGTAGAAAACACCCTTGTGACAGTTTTTAAGTCCTTACACAAAGGATGAACAAATAAAAAACCGTTTTCAAGCAGTTATATACTACTAAAAAATATTTTACTACGAAACACAAAGCATAAAGTCATAAATTATTGTTCTGTTAATTTTATTTGTCCGTAAAAACCACAAAGTGCCTTATTAAGCAATCACTATTTATCAGAAACAAAAGTGAAAATTCTGAATTCGGGGTCTTTGACATTGCCAAAACTAGGGTGAAAAGTTTCAAAATTCGCGACCGATTACCAAACAGTGCTTTCTAAGAAATCGGTACCGAAGTAGCCCAAATCCGCGATGAAAAATTTGCACGTCGCTGTAATGGCAATTTTTAATGTTATTGTGATAGTGCGGTCAAATTTGATCCAAGGAAAAACAATTTCCGAGCTAAGTTAATTTGTTATTCAACTGTAATCGTCTCTTTAAACGGCAAAAATGCTCAATTTACGTTACAACACCACAAATATGGTAATTTTACAATAACATAAATATGAAACACACAAAAGCAGTCAAAATTTAATATTTAATGGGTAATAACAGCACCTCAAAAAGTGTTGTAGCCACTAGGGGCTATGGGCCTACAACATCCAGGTCAGGCATGTCAACTTTGAAGTGACATAACCAATAACAACATCTTTGGTTAACACATTTCGATCAAAACCTTTTTTGATAACGATTTCTGCAGTGTAAGTTGAAACGTCAAATACTAGTTAATTAAAAATGTGATTTTCATCACAATTATACCAATAATTGTGACTCAATCCCATGAAAAACATAATATGACGCTTCTTGCCAAAATCCCATATACAAACAGTTGAAATATCTGAAAGTGAACACGGTTCGTCTTTTTCGCCAAATTTACCTGTACTATGTGTCAATTTTGGCCAGATTCGTTGCGTAAACCAACGGTTGAATGAAGTAAAAGTGTACGCGAGTCGACCACTTCTATGTGGAACAATGATCTGTTCACTCGGGTTCAAGCGAAGTTGATGGCCTCAACACGATTTAGCGCCGCCACTTGCTTGCAATAAAATAGTTGTGCAAGAAGGAGAGAACATGCTGTTGCGATACCTCTACATCGAACCTGGGTGGTGTTAACTGACAATTTTTATGTCGATAAAGAGGTCAGTGTTCAATAAACTGTTTGTTTGTTGCTTAGTATCGATATTATTAGTTTGTAAACAATTATTTCACTCTAGAAATAATTTGTTGTTTACAATTATAGGAAAAAAAATAATTTAAAGGAAAAATCGCAAAGTATACAAAAAAAATGTTAAACTGGAAACTATATTCAAGTCAATTGCTTATAAAACCATAAAATCAGTACCAATTTTATAGTTTCTCTATATACTGCCGCTTTTGATAATATTTTCTTCAGTTCTGGTGGAATCTGATGGAATCTACCATCGGCCAATAAGACTTATATTTCAATGCAGATATTTGGACTTACACACTGCGACTTAAACGATCCTCTGTGTATTTGTTTATGCTTGTTTTGGTCCAAATGATTTAGACTTCAAAGAAAACCTAATATCCAAAAAAATGACTGAAAAAAATTCCCATGATCTATGTCTCATTTTACAGAAATGATCAGAATGTACTGTCTACAATGAAAACAACTGAAAGTTCAACTTTTTGAAGAGTCTTTTATATATGAAGAGAAAATACCTTTAACAGAATATATTCTTCTAGTCGGGTGCAATAAATTTAGCAGTAGTGTGTCGAAAGAACTATTAGCGTGGTCTTTGGCTCATCATCAATACCATTACAAGTAATTCTTTTATGTCCTGGCACCCATAACAAAGATAGTTATGTTGCGCCAGTTTCTTAAGAGATCCAAGTTACTACGGATTCACAATAGAGTCTTTAGTGCAGCTTTTAGGACTATACAAGAACATTTTATCCAAATTGAGTCGTGTTTTTGATCTACCGTTTGAAAAACGATTTTAGTGGTTCAGAAAAAGCTCAGGCAACATTTTTTAAGTGTTTTTTTTTTCGTATATATTCATCCTGGTCGTTTACAAAGGAAAACATGGAAAAAATAGCACCCAAAGAGCCATGAAAAGGCAAATGCTGAACATCAGGCTATCAGACAAGAAAAGAAATACTTGGATCCGCAACAAAATAAAAGTGACCGATGTATCAACGCAGATAGCAAAACTTAAGTGCAAATTCGCTGTACATACCATAAGACAGAAAGACGATAAATGGAATAGGATGATTATACACTAGAGTTACAAACGAAAAAGTGGAAGGCCACAAATGAGATGGTCAGATGACTCAAAGAAACACGTAGGTCCAAAGTGGATACAAACTGCCTACAATAGAGAGATGTGGAAGAAGGAAGAGGAGGCCTATGTCCAAAATTGGACAGCAAGGGCAGTGTAGATAGATAGATAGATATTCATCCTAAGTTACATTTAGATCCTCCAGTAAAGACCAAACAATGCAACACAAAACTTAAAAAAGTTGGAAACTCTTTGAAGATGCTTTGTATATTTGAAAAGCTATAACAAAAAAAAGAAACAATCTAACCGAAAGAACTAAATTTTTTCATCGCCCAAGTGTGTTCATCAAATAAAACCAAAAGTTTTTATCTAGAAACAATTTTTTTGAAGTGTATTTTTTAATAAAACAATTTTTATTAGCATTAATTATATAATATTGAATTCAAAGTTGAACAAATTCAATAGAAAATGAAAACAACTCTCAAACAGCAATCATTCAAATCAAGTCTTATCGCGTCATCCGAAGAACAGTTAATTGGGCTAAGCCTATGGAAAATCCTCATGAGCATTACTGAAAAGTCTCGGGGTAGGAATGACCTAGTATTGTGAACACGAGGTCGTTCACCTACGGCACGTTGAACTTTCTCGAATGCGCGCAGATGTGGAATTTGTGCAGAGGTCATTAAACCCTGGACCTGGATGACCTATATTTACACAATCTAACAGGGATTACTGGTTCCAGATTACTAGAAATGCATTCGGACTGCATTTTTTACACATAACAAGCGATTTCTCATGATTTTACATACAGCTGGTCGGGAAAATTGTTAAAAGATGGTTTAACCTACCTCAACAAACTATTCAGACACTATTTTTATCATAAAACATTATCTACAATATGTTTTTATATAATTAGAATTATAAATATAAATTTTTAATAAAAAACAATTTGGAGGGAATATTATCCTGACACAAACACTTATTTTTACAAATAAACAAAAAAGAAAACAGTGTAGTTTCTTTGTTGATACCTTACAGTACGATTTGTTCTGAATAGTTGTTTTTGTTGGTCATTTTTAGTAATAAAAAAATTAAAAGTACTCACCATCTCTGCTCATCCCAACTGCGATGCATTTCTTAAGCCTGCAATACTGGCAGCGATTCCTGTTGATCCGAAGAATGGAACACTGCTGGTTTTTGGTGCAGGGCCTGTACTGTATCTTCTGCTGGATGCTGCGTCTGAAGAAACCCTGCGAAGAACACTCATTTTTTAGACAATCGTCACCACTATCGCAACCCGAACTACTACTATCATCACTACGAGTAGTAACAGACCCTTGTGGCACTAAGGACTCTGTACAATTTAGCACAGCCATCATAATTAATTTAATTGATTAGTTAATTGCACATAACAAACGTGATCGATTTTTTTAAGAGAGTGATCTCGTATGTGTCGACCAATCTGCGAGAAATTCGAGAGAACACTGAGCAGCAAGCAACAAACGATCGAGTTCGCCAGTGTTACCATCTGACCTACTTCCCGGTTGTTAACCCGCTAAAGCTAAAGCTCGCGAGGCCAGTTCACTCCGTGAAAGTGAGAGTGGCGGTCTCTTTTCCACCCGCAGCGATGCCAGCGAGCCAGAGAGAAAAGGAATGAGTTTCGCCATTCGCGTATTGCCCCAACTATTCTATATGGCGAATATTTTTCGCAAAAAATTATTACAAACGGTTATCAATCATATCAACCTGATTATTTAGATGTATTAGAAGTTATTCGGTAGAGAAATTAAGAAATATTAACGAAAATCCCGGGGTTATGGGCTGAACAACGCTGCTGGGTCGTTGACCTGCCAGGGAAACTGGTGCAATTTATATAATTGTGCATCGGAATAAAAATGTAAGTAGCATAATAAAACAACAGTTTATCGTGTATGTCGATAAAAGTAAAACAAAAATTGATAATACAGCAAACAAAACGATAGAATCTAGGTCAATATTTGGTAGATAGTTGCAATATTGAGGTCATGACAATTATTAGTTGAACTAGTGCAGTGACTGACACCGAATTGGGTTATCTCGTATTTCGCGAATTGACAATATTATATTCAGAACGCTGCAGGTCGATGAACTCACAACAAATAAGAGTATAGTTGTAAATAATATAGATGACCGAGAAGGGAGATAGATGGGCCAGTTGTAAAAAAAGTTTTGAGTCAACAATGAAGTGGAGGGGGGCCGGTGAACGTGATGCACCGCGAAAAAACTGTAATTTCGGAGAGAGGGGAGATGTGGGAGTTTTGTGTTGAGTCATAGGCGAACTGGGAGATTTCTGAGGAATTTTGTTTACTCATAAATATATCCTCGATTATGCAGGAAGTAATTTATATAAAAAAAAAAATTATTTGGGTTTGGTGAGGTCCAGAGCTTTCGTTTTTCGTTTTATTACACAGAATGATTATTAAGCAAAAACCTGGATAATTGTCACTCTCTTCCTCAATTACAAACAAACAATATGGAGAAACTGAGAATCTCTTTCGCGAAAAAACCAAAAAATTACCACAGCCCATCGGCATTCACCTACTGAACCAAATCGGTCAGCTAAAAGAAAGAAAATGTTTTCTCCAGTAGAAAAAAATTACTATACTTCGTTTTATAACACATTTGACATTTGCATTTTATGAGACAATGCAAATGAGATAAGACCTTCTTCCACAAAAACTGTGTTACCCAAATACGAATTTACATAAAAGATGTTAGCAATGTTAGCAAAGAAAACAGGAGTAATTGATCGAATTTGGACAAAAAAGTTCAGCTACAGAGCTTCTCGACCCAAGCCAAAAAAATGCAGATATAAGCATGTATGTACTTCTTTTTTTCGGTGCCATATTAAGTCTCCATAACATTGGCGATTTCTTCACGATATTCCGGTAATCGGAATAGTTGTTCATGATACTTTCTTCCTCCCAATTCCTCTGCAGCTCTCAATTTTACCTTTCATGTTAAGCTGAATAGCTAAATTCACGAATGGTGCTTAAAGAATATGAACTTACTAACGAAGGGAAGATACAATAAGAATAATTATATATTTAGAGTCCATATGGTCGCCTGAGTGCATATTCAGAGGAGCTTGTTGGCGAATATCAAAGTGGTTTTAGGACCATGGACCATTTCCAAGGCAGATGAAAACCTTCTGCTTATATTTGAACGAAGATTCATGAGAAAAATATTCGGTGGCATATGTGAAAATGGTGTTTGGAGAAGGAGGTACAACTACGAGATATGTCACAAATATAAACATATATTTGGTGGTAAAGACGTAGTATCTCTTATAAAAATAGGAAGACTAAAATGGACAGGACATCTGGCAAGATCACAGCAAAACAACCCTCCTAGAAGAATCCTTATGTCACAACCTGTAGGAAGTAGAAGTAGGGGTAGGCCAAAATTCAAATGGAGGGATGGTGTAGATGAGGATGGGAGACAAATAGGCGCAGCAAACTGGTAACGGTTGGCAATGGATATAACTGACTGGCGTAATAGACTTGGGAAGGTGGAGGCTCTTTTATAGGGCTGTAGCACCAATGATGATGATGATTTAGAGTCCATAGGTTTAAAAGAAATGGATTTTGCACCACATAATAAAAAACTGAATTTATTTCTACTTTCTGGCAACAATGAGGAAAATCTCACCCATTGCCAATAAGTAACTACCAGATAGCTGTAACAGTGGACATCTATCACCTCACACCCATCCACAAATTTATTGTCTTCCTACTTAACTACAAAATACCAACGAAAAGATTTTTTATATACAATTTTTATAACACCTTTTTTATCATCTATTTTTTCCCTGATATTATTGATAATTCAAAATCGAAGAAAACCAAAACCGTTATCACCTCCTCAACCAATTTCGAAAAACAGTTACTTCAGTAATACAAGTCGGATTTTTCTCGTCGTTCATTGTTCGCAAACAGGCCTACCACTCCAAGAGTCAAACACCTTTTTCGCGCTGCTACGCATAGCAGCCCAAAGAGAATATTCTCGAATATAGTGTGACGTTTGTTCACTATCGCTGTTGCGTCATCGGGGACTACCCGGTCAGTTGCAACATGTGTCAACGATCGGAGTAGTTAACGTTTGGTTAATAATGAACGTACAGGGTGTCCCAAATCTTTTAAAATACATTCTCTTAAAAATATTACAGGTTTTAAATCTGTGAATATTTTTGTTTGTGGTTTCTATAACATTTTTAGTTTTGTGAATCCATTTGTCAGCGGAATCCAAATTTGAACGATTTTTAGTAAAATTACTGTGGCTTTAGATCGTGCTTTTAAAAAGAGTTAAAAATATTGAGAATAAATCTATTTAATTACCTTAATTTCAAGTGTTTTTTCCAAGGGTTTTAAAACTATTTTGACTATATTTACTATCTTCTGACATTATTTTCAATATCAGTTTGTAAGCATTTTAAAAATTTTTGACACTAAGTTTTAAGAACTGTCAAATAGGAATACGACGAAAAAAATTTAAATAACGATATTAATTTTTGGCAGTGACATTTCGGTGTTGTCAATGGTATACACACCATAATTTTGTTATTATGTCGTGACAATCAGATCTTCAGAGAATTAATGAATAAAAAACATGCTGAGAAAACTCAGAGTGTACAATTTTCAAATAAGATTTTTGTGAACAGGTTTAAGGTACTAAACATGCTTTTATATATTATATATACGTTTATTAGGGGTGTTATCCTCAACCCTTTATCTCTTGCTGTCCTCTACCATAAGATCAGTAAAATAGCTTCAGAACAATACCACACGCAGGTCAGAGACACCAGCAACTTCTAGTGTTATAAGTAGAGGATTCATTTAGAATTTTAAACTGGTGCCTTGAGTTTTTATTTTTCTGTGCACCGGGATATGATTCAAAATCACTTCCACTAAAGCATTTTGACTGTTATGAACATTTAAAATGTTTTTAAATGTTTCCAATTGTTAGAAGAAAATTATAGTACTAAATATATGAATAAAATGTCCCAGAATTTTAAAAAACTGATACCTAAGATTCCTATAGTCCAAGAATAAGACCAGTCTGCTACTTAAGGTTCATAAGCTATGCCAAATCTATGCTAATATGAAAAACAAAAGCAGAAATAACATTCGAATGGAAAAAAACAAAATACTGGTGATGAATTCATGATGAATTTAAAATAACTAAAAAAAAGTTTCTAAATTGATCAAATATCATTTTAAATATATAATGTATTTAAAATGACTACAAATCGATTCTCTTGTGACATCCTGTAAACTGGCAATCGTTGCCTTTAGCCGGAAAAAGAACTGTTATGGATTTGAACAATTGGACGTTACAGGAATAAGTAATTGTTCAATTGAAAAATATTAGCTGTTACTTCCTGGTAAATAAACATATGCATGGGGTCATTCACAGCAAAGAGTTATGTCAATACAACCATTTCTTTTAGAGATGACGAATTGTGATATCGAATGTGTCTAGAATTCTTTATTCTTTTTGCGAAGTTTAATACAATACATATTATATAGTGAGGTGTGGCACGAATTGGTGCCAAAATGAGAATCTAGTTGGAAATTACTTTCAAACTAGAAGATAATATCAGATCAGATAATATGAAGAGAAAGAAGATTTTTCGAGTAAAAATATGTTTCCATAAACCAGTGGTTAAGAATGGAAATGATAAAAAACTCATCACAAAACTGTGAAGATAGTAAAGAAACCAAAAAGTCCTAAAGCTAAAGCACTGGCAAAGACATGAAATATTTATAATTGGAGATTTTGCAACAATTTGTTGATGAGAATATTGATAACGAAAGGTAAAATATCTTGAGAGAATGATCAAAAAAGTATAAATAACAAATACTACAAATGTGTTGAAATGATCGTAAAATCCAATTATAATAATATTGAAATAACCTTTATAGGGACCTTGCAAAAACATTCACAAACCACGACTCCTAAACAACTACAGCGTACGGAGTTATTGTTATCAAACCGACGAAATGTTTACAATTTTTCCACACTTTAGCAAAAGGTCAGTTATATTAAAATAATTGGCGCTTCCTGTTTTCCCAAATTAACATATTCGCGGATTGTCAGAACGTGCCATAGGCCTAAACCTATCCCAACATAATTCTTATCGACTCTGTTTTATGTGTGTGTATGTATTTCGCGATTTGGTGACCCATTTGGCATAAAAAATATCAACAAACTTTCAATAAGACAAGACCGTTGCTAGAATAGTATTTTACACTCGAATTATCCCGACTTGGATTTCTTGGTAGAGTAATAGTGAAATAGAGGTCAACTAACTACAACAAAGACCACGCAGTGTATCTCGATCTGTTGTTATAGTCCAGTGAGAAAATTTTATACAATTTTCATTATTTTCGCGTATTATTTTATTGTAATATATATTGTAAATTACTCCACAGGTTTCTCATGTTCTTTCTGTATATTTGTTACTGTGAAAATGCGTTGAAAGACGGCATTCATATTTGCTGAACACCCTCTATTAAAACTTCATTCGGTATGCCATCTATTTTTTGGCTATTTTTTAACTGACATATGACGCATGCTATCACCTCCGATAGCAAATGAGGAACGAGAAACAGTCTTTGGAAGTCATAACTTTGGACGTGTTGACAACTTCACATACCTTGGGTCGCTATTGACTGCTACCAATAAAACAAGCGAAGAAATCAAAAGACGAATAAATCTTACAAATGGGGCATACTATGGACTCCAAAAGCATTTCCACTCAAGAAACATTCAAAGAAGAACTAAAATTATTATATACAAAACATTGCTGAGGCCGGTCCTCACATATGGAGCAGAAACAAGGACTCTAACGCAGAAAGATAAAAGACTTTTGGGAATATTTGAGCGTAAAATACTCCGCAAAATATTTGGAGGATAAACGACCAAGGGCAGTGGCGCAGAAGATATAATTTGCTCTTTGATGAGCCAGATGTCAGAACGTTCGTTAAAACACAGCGACTTAGATGGGCTGGACACATAATACGAATGCCAGAAAATACCATTGCGAAAAAGCTAACCACAGGAACACCTGTAGGAAGAAGAAGCAAAGGCCGACCGCGAATTAGGTGGTTAGATGGAGTTGAAACCGACTTACGGATATTAAAAATCAGAAGATGGCAACAGGTTGCCAGAAACCGAACAGAATGGCGACGAATCTTAGAGTAGGCCAAGATCCACAGAGGATTATCGAGCCAAAGATGATGATGATGTATGCTATCACCGATTTCTACTTTTGTGATCTCTATGCTGACTTCATTATAACTATTTCCTTATTTTTTATTGTGTTTTTTTTTAATTTAAGGATTTTTATGCGAGGATTTGATACGAAAATGGCGTGAGTGAAAAATGGCCTTACAGGACAGGTAAACAGTGCAATACCTGGTTGAATTGATGCCTCATATCAAGAATCATTCAAACTGATGAATGCCATGACTTTCCCTTCAGCTTTGAGCCCACGGAGGGAAAGTAGTGGTTATCGTGATGTTGTGTATCTCCAAATATCTCTGACTTTGGTTATTCTTTTTAACTCGTGTATGAATCTACTGAACAAAATCTATGAAACTGCAGAATTTCCTACAGATTGGCTAGTTTCCACCTTTATCCCTCTCTGCCACCAGATGGCTCTGATTACAGAATTATAAGCTTAATGAACCATGCACTCAAAATCCTTCTTTCTGTTTTTCGTTCTCGCATATATAGAAAACTTGAAGAAAACATTAGCAGTTTTCAGTTTGGGTTTAGAAGCGGACTGGGAACGCGAGAGGCCCTATTTTCCATACAAGTAATGATACAAAGAGCTCTAGACGTAAATTGCGAAGTCTACGCATGCTTTATAGACTTTGAAAAAGCATTTGACAAGGTGCAACATCAAAAATTATGTTAGATACTGAAAGAATCTAGACAGGTTTTCTACCACGCCTTACTCACCAAGTAGACTTTTTAGTGTATAGAAATCCCATATCCAATACAGACCAATACAACAAATGTGGAAGTTGTTCAAGCAGTACCAAAATAAATCGGTTGAAACACATTATTTATCTAGATTAGTATGAAAAGCAATAAGATTAACAGGACCAATATAGCTGGCAGATCTATTTAATAGAATTATGAAAGTTAGACACATGCCAGATAAATGAGCAATTCAGATTGTTAATACATGTGAAACTACAAGCAATAAAACACTGAACTTTTGTTTTCAACGCCAACTTTCAGAACAAACAACAACTTAGCAAATATATTAAGAACAACACGAGGAAAAAGAAAAAGCACTTACACAGTGGTGTATACAAACTTAAATGTGGCGACTGCTCAAAACCTTACATTGGTCAAACTGGTAGAAATTTTATAAAACGTGTTGCAGAACATAAAAGGGTACTTAATAATAGAAAAACAGATTCTACGATTGCACTTGACCTTCTACATCATTAAAAAGCACTTACACAGTGGTGTATACAGACTTAAATGTGGCAATTGCCCAAAACCTTACATTGGTCAAACTGGTAGAAATTTTATAAAACGTATTGCAGAACATAAAAGGGTTCTTAATAATAGAAAAACAGATTCTACGATTGCACTTCACCTTCACCTAACATTATTAGAATCTATGGAAATTAACAAATTAAAAAATACAGATACAAGTCTGAGTGACCAGTTTGAGACAAACAGTTCTCCCCTCCTTAACCTATTGAGTTAAAGACTATAAAGTGTTGAGACGCATAACAAAAATAGCTCATTAGAGAAAGGCACTCTGCCGAAACAGCTGTGGTGATAATAAATTTTGTAGAAATGTGGAAAACAAAAGTTTTATTGCTTGAGAATATTATATTATTAAACACAAAATCAGAAAGGCAGATCAACTTCCATTATACGATGATGCCATTTAGACGACGCCTTCTTAATTTTTTATTTTTCTCAATGATTTAAAAGTCTTCTAAATCGATATTTAGTTATATATTTCCAGGTCTATAACAACAAAATGCGCGGGTATCTAGAATCTATTACCAATTTCTCGAATGGATAAAATAAAAAGTAACCAGGTCGAGTTGGCCCAAATAACGAACTTTGTGTATTATAATATGCGGGATTGCTCCGTGCGGGCCAATGAACTCTGCGAAACAAACGCATGCGCCAGCGTCCCCGTTATCGCTGTGATGCAATGCGAATGGTCTCTTAGCAGAGTACGTCAACCTACATCGACGAACGTTGACCCCAACATTCGCTCGGATCTCGTGTTGTGTACTATTAGGATTATAGACTGACTCTTTGGTTTGGTAAAAAACAAAAGCTCGATCTGTGACCTCTTTTTTGCATCCGACCTTTGTCGCCCCACCGAAAGATTACGAAAATTTCACAATAAAGAGAAATTTATTGCCAAAAATACATAGAAAAATGTCACTCAACCACAATTGAATAATTGCAAATACTTTATTTAGGCGTTTCAGCCCAAATTTAGACTGTAGGAGGGTTATTAGCGAGTTCAAGATGAAATAAAGCAAATTCCTTTATTGAAAAACGTTTCGTTTATGTCCAAAAATAAATACATAAGATACAGGTGTAGCATGTTATAGCTAACGCCGAAAAGTTTTAAATAGAGTTAGTTAATAAGCCACGGATGAAATGGAAGGAAGCTAAAACTAAGAACGACAATTTTGATTGTAAATTTGAATATACGACAATAAGAACCTTGAATGACCAACAAAACTCTTTACAGTTACACTTGTGAACTTCCTTTAATTATATACGAAATTCTTAGTCTATCTATATAAAAAAGAGAAGAAGAAATGCAACTTTGGACACCACAAATAAATGACTTTCGATATAATTAGACTGCTCCAATTAAATCCACCTTTCTATGTATCTATTTTTTCTTACTACTCGCCCATAATGGAATTATGAACATTATCCTTGATCTTTGTTTCATATAAGACCAACAAATATCAGGTACTGCTAAAAAACCGTTTTGAATTGTTGTAGTACTATTAAACTTACTACGGTTTCAAATCGTCGCCCGTAACGCAAGCGTGGGTAGCTATTTTATTGTTTTGAATGTATTTGTATTACTAATACAGTTAAAACAATAAGGAAGATTTTAAACGAAACATTGAAACGTTCTAGGTACCGTTTGAGATATCAAAATGGGCAAATAAATGTCTTTGACGTAGTTCGTTGTATGTTTTATTTTATTGGTGAGTGTATAAACGACATTTCTATATGAGGTAGCGAAAAAACTTCTTGGTACTGTTTGTATAATGTGGAGTAGTTCCTTTGCTTTGTCTCCATACTGTAGCAGTTCCTTTTTTAATTTTTGGAAGGGAAAATATGTTGATTATATGTCAGATATAAAACAAAGAAGTTAGGTGTCCTCTATGACGTTCATCATTTTTCCCTTGACCCTTGTATGGATTCTCCACATGTTTCTATCTTAAATGATAGTATATTTGATCCCTTTTACTTATATAGTTGACGAAACATCTTCCCCCATGTCTCCTTTGGCTATTCGCTTCTACTCTTGGCAGTTTTTTGCCTTTGGCCTTAAATTCGAGTTATAAAACCATTTTACCATTTAATGTATCATCTTCAAATGAACATTAACTAAAGGACTTTTTCAACGGGCTCAATTGTATATGAAGAAGAAAATGACCAAGCTGGTGTATGAAATGACAATGAAGATATGGAAGTACATGACCTGCAAGTTGATTGAAAAGTACGAAATCTGAGGTTGAAGGATCAATATGAAAAAGACAAATATATATCTATCGATGGACCACCTACTGACCTAACATTACATAATGATGAAAAGGTGTACAATGCAAGACGAATGAAATGATTACTCTACAAAATTTAGCTCGAATTTTCTCGTTTATGTGATCTAGCACTGTTAGAAATAAATAAGGAAGCAATTAGTATCTGTAAGATACCTGAATTAAGACATGAAATAGAAATCAATTTTCAGGAAGTAAAGATAGCCATACATTCATTCAAAAATAGAAAGTCACCAGGACCAGACGGAATAACCAACTAGTTTCTAAAACACTGAAAAGAAAGTATAACCCTAGAAATGACAAAACTTATACAAAAACTAATATTGCACTGCAAGATACCAGACTCAAGTAGAAACAGCATTATGATACCAATGTTCAAGAAAGGAGATAAAGAAGACCCCAACAATTATAGAGGTATAAATCTATTGAACACTAGTTCAATAGGTACAACAGCCAAGAAATACAATATCTAAATATCCACTACAATGTGTAATCTGATGGGAAAATAATAAAGCAGGAAGTAAAGTTTAGATATCTGGGAATAGATATAACTAGTTACGGAGATGTTGAAGAAGAAGTACGACAACAAAGCTTAAAGGCACGTAAAGTGGCGGGATCTCTTAATTACACAATCTGAAAGAACAAACACCTAAGACAAGCGAAAACATAAGAAGAGCATGCAATATAGAAATTAAAGACAAAACGAAAACAGGAGTGAACACATTAGTATAATGGCAGAGGATAGGATAGAACGGAGAACTGGAGACCAAGAGAAAACAGGCGAGGAGTAGGCAGACCGCAGAAGAGGTGGACAGACGATATCAAACAAGTCGCGGGCAAGCAGTGGATGAGAATTGCCAAAAGTAGAAATCGATGGAAGCAAATGGAAGAGGCCTATGTCCAGCAGTGGACGAACACAGGCTGAAGAAGAAGAAGAAGAAGAAGGATATAACGAATAGCACGAGATAAGTCACCAAATGAACGAGGAAGTATTGGCAAACCAAGAAAAAGATGGTGCAGTAATTTAAACAATTTATTAGGAGGCTAACATTGAAGAAGAAACAGGCTTAAAAGCCTATATACAAGAAGGAAAAAGAGGATACCTTTTAGAAAATTTGTTTTAATTGCATTTCAATATTTACAATTAAATAACAAATTGTAAAAAATGCCTTCAGTAGTGAAAACATCTGCAAATTTACTTTCTTAAGGTTCCAATTCGTCTAAATACGTTGCTGGAGATTCGGCCATTTCCTCGTTCAAGATCAGAGATATAAAACTACTAGCATGCACATCCATCCTTTCATTCTATACTTAGTAAGTGCAACGATCCTAACCCAATACCGTTAGGAAAAACGTGCCAAAGACAAACACACATACACACAGGCCTCGGCTGGCGGCATTTGGCGGGCTTTGGTCGCTCGGACGGCGGGGGACTCCGCGAAGGAGAATTCGAACATCTTTAGAAAAAATGACGGTCATTCACCTAGGAGGAGTCGCCGCGCAGGGCGCCACCTGGCGGTCCGAGCGGCCAGTAGCGCCGTCGACATGAAAGGTCATTCATACCGATTCTTATATTTACATATACATTACATTAAACATTGTATGATCAATATAATATATCAAATGTATTAATTAGAGATTTTAAACACGTTTAGAGCATTTTAAGACACACAAACATTCAAACTACAGCAAATTTGTAAGGGTAACATTTCTTGCAATGTAGCAATATCTAGTTTTGATCGATTTTCTGCAACAATCGACATTTTGTGACTTAAAAATAACGTTCCTTTGCTTATGTAATGTATACAGAATATATCGCATATAAATAATATAAAAACATTGTACGTTTGTTGCTGTACCCCTTCGATAAATACAAAGCGCACCGTCATTGAATGGAGTAACCCGCCAGTGCATGCACCGGTAAACAATCTTTACGAGGAATTCATAATTGATCATTTGTAAAAATTTTTTAGAGTGAATGAACTTCGAGACTAATGAGGTGCTGTTCCAGATTTCAGTTTTAAACAGAGAACACGACATACAATCAGTTTTTAATTATTTCGAAATAATAACCAAAACAAACAAGAAATGTTTTTTTCTGTTTGTTTCCTAAAAATTGACCTGAATAGTCAGAATTTTATGAGACAATTAGGAGCACAAACCAATGAAGTTTTCCTCACTTTGGAATGGGTAATAGGGGGAAAAGTGAACTTCTAGATATGTGTGATGTTGAGGTCCACAGTCAGACCTATCCAACGACTGCTGCAGATGTTTTTGAGGCATATTTTAGCCAAATGATAGATTTATTACCGACCAATTTTGTAATGGTGATGGACAATGCCAGTTACCATTCAAGATTAAATAAATCGTTACCTAACACTAAATGGAGAAAGCAAAAACTCTTGGGTTAGCTAACAACCAACGAAATAGTCGTACCAGCAGAAGGTATACTCAAAAAGGAGTTATTTATTGCATCTATGCTCACAATATTCACCAACATTTAAGAAGTATAGTGTCGATGATTTTTTTTTTTTTTTTTTTTTTTTTAACCTATTCTCTATCCTTCCATTGTTGGATATAGGTCTCACCCAGTTCTCTCCATCTTTCCCTATCTCGAGCTGTTCTCTGCCATGTGGGACCTCCTTGTTTCCTGATGTCATCTTTCCACCTCATCTGTGGTCTGCCTCTTGATCTCTTTGCATTGTATGGACGCCACTTTCCGATAGCATTGTTCCATCGTCCGTCTTGGAGACGTTCATTTTGTCCAGCCCATTTCCATTTTAGTTTTGCTGCTTGTTCTATCGCGTCTACTGTCTTTGTTCTGGTTCTGATCCACTGGTTACGTTTTCTATCTCTAAGTGATACACCCAACATTTGTCTCTCCATCGCTCTTTGTGCCTTCCTTATCCTATCCAAATTGGCCTGTGTAAATGTCCATGTCTGTGCTCCGTAGGTGAGCACCGGTATTATACAGGAGTTATATACCTTACTTCGTAAGTATAGAGGGATTGTTTGATTTTTTAGAACGTAAGAAAGTTTGCCGAACGCTGCCCATCCCATTCTTACTCGTCTCGATATTTCGACTGTTTGATTTTCTCTATTAGCTCTGATTGCTTGTCCTAGATAGATATACTCATTTACCTGTTCTATTTTTTCTGTTTTTATTTTTATTGCCTCTTGGTCTTCCGTGTTTGTTTTGTTTTGTTGAAGTTAATTTTTAGGCCTTTTTGCAGTGATTTTTCATAAAGTTCATTCAGCATTAATTCCAGTTCTTGTCGTTCCGAGGAGATCAGGAGTATATCATCCGCATATCTAAGGTGATTTAGGTATTTTCCGTTAATACATATTCCTCTGTTTGCCCAATCTGTTGATTTTATTATGTCTTCGAGGGTCAAGGTAAACAGTTTAGGTGAAATTATATCGCTTTGCCGGACTCCTCGTTTAACTTTTATATTATCCGTTATTAATTTATTTTGTCGTCCAGAATTACGGTCATGGTTGCGTTTTGGTAAATATCATGTATCAATTGTCGGTATCTTGAATCTATTCTACTATTGACCAGAGCTTCTTCAACCGCCCAGTGTTCAATGCTGTCGAAAGCCTTTTCATAATCTACGAATGCTAAGTACAGCGGAAGGTTGTATTCATTGGTTTTCTCAATTAAGATTTTAAGCGTATGTAGATGGTCGATTGTGCTGTATCCTTTTCTGAATCCGGCCTGTTCCACTGGTTGGTAGTTATCAAGTTTATAGGTTAGTCGGTTGTTTATTATTCTTGTGAAGGTTTTATATAGTTGCGACAAAAGGGAAATAGGACGGTAGTTGTTTAGGTCTGTTCGGTCTCCCTTCTTGTTCGTTTGATATTAAGGGATATATCCCTTAATATCAAACGTCAAGATGTGCGTCATCTATTATCTGACTCCATATCAAATCTTTCATCTGAGAATTGGCAAAAAGCTTTAGGGCGTGTCATAACAGAGGAAGAAACATTCTGGAGACTCGATATGTTAATAGAGGAAACAATAGAACCAATTATTATTTCTGTGGAAAATGAAGAAACTGATGATTATGCCTCCATATCGGAAGAAGACAACTTGTGTATTGAGTTATGTAATCATATATTTATATTACTAATTATAAGTTTATGACACTAGTACCCGAAATATATTTATTACTTTTTATTTTTTTTATATTAAAGAAATTTTAGGTTACGTTTAGTTAGTGTTAATCCCTTAGGGTTTGCTCATTATTGTATTTGGGGTTTGTCGGGGTGGTCATATAAAAATCGAGTGAAAATTCTTATAAGAAGGCATCAATTATTACGTTTTATCTGCATTAATCAAACCCGTAGTTGGAACTTTGATATAAAATTAGTGCTGTCAATCATTTTCAAATGTACTATAAATAAAGATTCTCCTCTTTTTCAATTCTTTCGATTTAGACTAGGAAAAGATACCCAGTGCATTTTTCAGAGGAAGAGGAAAAAAATAAATTGTTGAAACTGTGATTTTGCGTTGTCATTTGAATCTTTCTTTAACGTAATTGAAAAGCAAACGTCAGGTACACTTTTATCAATGAATGGAACTCGATTAACAACACATACACGAATTCTTTTCGTATATTTACCACTTTCCAAATTTAGATACCAAAATCATCTAGCGCATACAAAAGAGCTCCTAAAAAATACCTTTTTTTATACATTTACTGGTTTATTCACTTTCGCCCCAGACGAAATAGATTAAATAGTCTCCTTAGTTTTCATTAACGAATACCAATTTATCCATATTCAATGTAAAACAAAAAAATGTTATTTAATCGACTGTTCATGACACATTTAATTTATTCGTTTGGCATTGGGTGATTTTAAAACATGGCGTGTCTGGCCCGGTTTTTAAATAAAGATTGTTTAAGTGATTAAACAACAAAAAATCATAATTATGTTCGTCAAGGAGGACAAATATATATCTGTAAGCGTATGAGAAGGTTATCTATAAAAAGAAAAATAAAGAGTTCATTGTTAATATAAGATCAATGGAAATGTTGATTTATTTTTGTAGAAATTGTCAAGAACAAATGGAAAAAATTCTTTTATTAGTATTTATGGTGATAAGAACATTGAAATAAATCAATTTTAAAATATTGTATAAACTCCAACGACCACAATAATCTACAAGAACATAGGGATGGATGAGATAAAAAAAACTGCTAGCTGGAAACTAGAAAGCAGTAGTTTTCATACTTTTCTGGACTTTGTTGTGGCCTTTAAGGAACTTTTATTCGATTATAGGAGCAACATATTCATCTAGAACGATGAAAAATCGTTGTCTGGTGGTTTATCTGGGAATTTATATCAATATTGGGCTTAGACTGAGTTAAAGTTTCCAAAAACATTCCCATGATAAACTCCTATTGATATAATAGATTTTTTGCACCAAAACGACCAATTCACATAATACCCATAGTACAAAAAAGTCGATTTGACCTAGAAAAACCCTACCTACTCTCCCTGAGAACTTTTTTTTATAGAAAAACCCCTTTTTACACAATTCTCCCAAAACTAAACCATTTATTTATCTATTATTTTTTTACCGACCCTAAGTAAACTCATTTTTGTCGCGAACCGCCCTATTACCTGCCGAAAAATCGAACGGATGTTGCAAATAACACCCTTTCATATCGCAACCCTTTTCAAGATTTCCAATTTCTCACAAAACCCGATTCGTTCAGACAGGTAAGAACAGAAATTAATACGACCAGGTATAATTTTGCCAAAAATTGCGTCGGCCATCTGCCCCCATCAACCCTTCGTAATAGATTGGAAGGGTGGGTCACACAGGATAGGTTTCAGGAGCAAAGAGAGAAGAATATTTGTGTAACTATTCTCAAACAGAAACAAACAATTTGTAAGTGCTTCAAAAATAAGCGTTTAGCTTCTCTCTCATATATTTCATCACAAAAGTTTTTCATGCTTTATTCAGTCGAATGCCTTTTGGTAGTTTTATGAAAATTAGGTAACTGAATGGTAAATAGGGCTTCTTGATTAGCGATAACGATTAATAAAAAGTTTAGTAATGGAGTACAAAGTGCAAAAACCTATCCAAGCGCAGATGCAGACACGGACCATAATTTATTACTAGCAAACGTCAACATTAAACTCAGAAAACCGGAGAACAAAGTTAAAACCACCAAAATAAACATCAAAAACCTAAAAGACGACAACTGCCAACAGCAACTAAACGCAGAGATAAATAAATTAACTGAAGGAAGCGTGGAATGGGCAGATATGAAAAAGCCATATTATAAGCGGGAAAAGAGGTCTTAGGCGAAGAAGAAAAAACCACTAAAAAAGACTAGATGACACCGGAAATAGTTGAGCTAATACTGAAAAAAGAAAATACAAAAATAAAATGGAAATCAATATAAAACCGTCAAGAATAAAATCAAATATGAAATCAGAAAGACTAAAAAGGAATCGATGAACAAGGGAATGCCAGGAACTAGAAGAACTCAGCAACAAATATAACACTTCAAACTTACATAAAAAAATGAAAGAACTTACAGTCAACACCAGGCAAAGAAGAACACTCATAACAAGAGATTATAATGGAGGAATACTTAGAGATAGAGGAATACTTATTTTCAGATGACACGGTAATTATGGCTGAGAGTATAGAAGAACTACAAACTAGATGCAATAAATAGTGAATGCATTCAACTGGGGCATGACATCAATACAGATAAGCCAAAATTTATGATAGTATCAAGGAGCCCGATAAATAATAAATAACTAACCCTTGGTGGACAGTAAATAAAGTGACAAAATATAAATATCTGGGAGCTTACGTCAACACAGAATTAGATCCAGATCAAGAGATCAGGGTACGAATCTGAATCCTGCGCCGAGACTGAGGTTTGTTGAATGTTACGTCTGGTCCTAACTATTGTACGGGGTAGAAATATGGACGTTAAAAGCGCAAATAGTTAAGAAGCTTGAAGTCTTTGAACTTTGGATATACAGGAGAATGTTGAGAGCCCCATGGACTGCCAGGATCATCAATGAGGAAGTGCTGAGAAGAATTGGTCGAGACAAAAAATTGTTGAGAACAATAAAAGTACGCAAGACTGCATACCTTGGACACGTACTGAGGAATGATAAATATAGTCTTCTGCAGGTCATCATGCAGAGTAGGGTCGATGGCAAAAAGGGGATAAGTAGAAAGAGGAAGTCACGGGTGCGAAATATTCTGTTAATGAAGACGGCATAGAAAGAAAAAGAAGTTTATCCATAGTATCACGAAATCCAAACTGTGTGATTTTC
This sequence comes from Diabrotica balteata, assembly GCA_918026665.1. NCBI lineage: Eukaryota > Metazoa > Arthropoda > Insecta > Coleoptera > Chrysomelidae > Diabrotica > Diabrotica balteata. The sequence goes on along the minus strand of OU898278.1, from coordinate 3,422,164 downwards.
ATACGAATTATTGTAAGAAAGGTCTTTAATAAGTGGTTCTTAAGACTGTCTACAGTTGTTTCATATTTTCGAGTAAGATGTTTTTGGTAAATTTATAGATATTGTCTAAAAAAGCAGATTTTCTTAAATATGTTACATGAATTAGAAAATGAAAAAAAAAGAAGTATTAAAAAATATTCTGAAAATATCAAGAACCTTGAAAAGAAATATGAAACCACTACCAAATTAAAACGATTAAAATGAATGAAGAAGAGGGGCCCAGATTCGATCTCCGGCAAACACACCAACAGTTCTTCAATTTCTGCACAGAATTCAGATCTGCATCTGGGATATTTAATACGAGAAATAAAACTAACCCATTCAGGGAAATCCAGCGAAAATTCGTAAAAAACAGTCTAGAAAGTACACAAAACTCTCAAAGATATTGATAAAGAAGAAGAGATATAATAGTAAATTCGACATTTCGCCTGTAAAAAGAAGTTTTTGTAACCAAAATTGAAAAACTCATCTCAGAATTTGTGGTAGATTTCAGAGAGACTTTTGTAGTTTTTTTTGTGCACAGAAAATACCTGAAGACGGCTCACGAACAAAATATTTTTGATTGGACCTTTTGATATTTATTTTTCCCTTTTTTTTTTCGTCAAAAGGGCGAATGGAAAGTAAAACGCAGGTGGCGAACGCAGGCGGGTCGAATTATCAGGTAAGTCAATGAAGGCCTTGAAATGCCACGTCGGGTTCATCAAACCGAGCTGGCTGCTGACGTATGCGGTAGCGGCGTTGCCACATCTATCGACGGAAAATCCTGGGAACGCGAAAAAGCGACAGAAATTTTTATTTTAAGTAATTTTTCACACAATACATAGTAATAGAATAGAATAGGAAATACTACAGTATGATTATTAAAAAGATATTTACTCTATCTGTACGAACAATAGATATAGAGATTTATATAGATCAATAATAGGAAATATTTCTTGTAAGAAATTTTTCTATTTTTTTTTTCAAGAAATTAAATCACAACGACTAAGATGGGCAAGCCACGTGCACAGACTGCATAACGAGAGACTTGTAAAACTGGTATGGGAGGAGATTCCCACAGGCAAAAGACCACTCGGACGTCCCAGAATGCGATGGAGAGATAACATCCAAGCAGATCTCCGGAAAATGAACATTCCATTTGACCCTAGGTTGATGGAAGACCGAACAAATTGGAAAAAAATTGTACAGTCAGCCAAGACCCACTATTACTAGAATTTTGGTCTTGATAACGTTATTTGTTATATTAAAAATTATACTTGAAATAAACTTATAGAACAACTTATTTTTAATTCCCAAATACCTTATTTAGTCATTATTTATTTTTAATTTATTTATTGTTAGTGTTGTATACGCTTACAATCACTTTTTAGGTTAATATAGAATAATTTTAAAGCTTCTTCAAAAATATTTAGCTCCAGATAACCATTAAGATTCTATTATGTAGCTTACATTAGTTCTAAAATGAATACGATACTATTTGTAAAATTGTGAAAAGAAAAAAATATTTAATTACAAACACACTCGTGTTGTTTATGTCAATTTTGTCACTCTGAGCTCTATACATTTATATTTCCAATATAATTATTGACGTCACAAAAATACCCACGAATACGACTTTTCAACCCACCTGACAACGTTGGATGACAGTTTTTACCCATGCAATCTCGCCGATACGCATCGGCGTGGACAAAAGCAGAGATTTTTTCGGTTTCGGCAGTTGGGATCCATCCAATGGACCACTTTTACTTTTAGTTGCTTTGGGCCACGCTGAACAGAGCAATAATTGGCAGTTCGGATGATTAATGGTCGACGCACGGTCTGCAAGAGTTAATGATAGTTGTTGGATCGAGTTAAGAGGAGAAACAAAAAGTAGCTGAGAGGATGAAGGCGAATGACTGATGGGTTTAGATTTTTTTATTGCGTAACTTTACAATTAGCTAACATTTGTTAGTTTGCTTGTAAAAAGTTTTATATTAATTTTAGAGTTTAGTGCCCGTTCGATCTTTTCATGAAACATGATATACTTATGAATTTGATTATTTTCATCTAATTGTTTATTCGAAATTTCCATTTTGTTCCGTATTTACTATTTTACCTGAGATGATCAGGTAGTCGTAGCGAATGATGGGGAAGACATAGACTACATGTTTAGAAAACTAAAGAAAGAATATGAAAAATGGGGCCTCAATATGGATATGTCAAAGACAGAGTATCTTAAAATAGGAGATGATGAAGAAGATCCAGAGTTAGAAATTAGAAACACAAAAACTCGCAATGAATATAAATATCTCGGATCTATAATATCTAAAGAAGGCACTACCAAAAGAGACATCGAAAACAGAACGCAGCAGGCAAAAAAAAGCGGTTAACATTTTAAACTCTCTACTATGGTATGGCGGTCGAAAGGCGAGAGGCGGCAGAGGCTGTAGCAACCTCGCTTATATATCTTTATTATTTTCTCATGTCTCTAACTATCTTTTTGCATCATTTGATGCTACTTCCATGTAATGTATCAGTCTTCCCTACTCACCGTGCTAAAAGTTGCATAGCAGCATCAATAACCAAGCATCACATTTCTCCAATACGTACCATCAACTTGAAAAAGTTGTGAGAAGAGATTGTGAATGACTTAAAACAAAAGGCGAATCAATGTAAACTTGTATTCTCATTAAAAAGCACATTTTTAAACCACAACCTGTGAACGAACCTTGAAAAATTTGCATTCGACCCTAGTCAATGTTATTTTTTGTACGTATCTGGTTCGGCCAATAACTACCGCATTTTAATTCCAGTTGACAACCTTGCAGAAACAGTAGCTCACGCCGATTCGCAAGATTCGGTAATGTTTGGATTTATGGTTGAAAAAATGATCGATGAATTAAAAAATACTATTTGATAGAAATTGAAAGCATTTTTTTACATTTCCTTATATAGTCAAAATGGATGCAAATTGCCCAAGATAGAGAGGTATGGAAGAAGGAGGAGGAGGCCTATATCCAAGGATGGATGTTTAGGGCTGTATAGATAGATAGATAGATATGTAGTCAGAAAAAGATTTGGAAGAAGAGATGTGTTGTTTCCAAGATATTTCACCTTTTTTGTGGTTGTCATTTTTTTGTGTTTTTTTAAAGTTTGTTGAGGTTATTTCCACAAAAACAGCCATTTGATATCTTTTCACTATAGTAATGTTGCAGATATTATTGTCGAGATGAATTGTGTAATAGATGCGTTCATATGACATTCTTCTTCTTCGCATGCCATATTAGAATCATCCGACATTGGCGATCACCTTCTCGATCTTCTGTAATATGGAATAATTGTTCTGCATTTGGTATCCAAGTCCATTTACGAATGTTTTTTAACCAAGAAACTTGTTTTCTTCCTACACCTCTACGGCCCCCTAATTTGCCTTTAAGGATCAGTTGTAATACTTTATATCGACTTCATCTTAATATATGTCCCAGATAAGACATTCTTCGATGTTTAACAGTCTTTAGCGGTTCTCTATCTTTGTTGAATCTCCTTAGTACTTCTTCATTAGTTTTCCTTGCTGTCCAAGTTATCTTCAGCATTCGTCTATGAACCTACATTTTCAATGCTTCAATTTTATTCATGATCGATACTTTTAGCGTCCATACTTCTGCACTATACAAAAGTACGGTCCAAACATAGCACTTAACCATTCTTTGTCTTATATGACATATAAAGTGTCTCAAATATTCTAATTCGACAGTAAAATCATGTCAAAAACTATCGATATTTATGAAGCAGCACAAAGAAATTGATCTTCGCGATGGTTCTTTATCTTTTTGTTCTACTTCTTTTTAAGCAATTCTGGTTGTTCATTGGCAGATTAATACCTTTATGAAAGGTTGTCACTCCAACTTTTGCGTGGTCAAAGTGAAGTCATTTCATCCATGATCAAAGTGAAGAGCATGGAGCTCAATGAATCCCCTTGTCTTATCCCGCTGCCTATTTCTATAGGTTCTGTAAACTGACCATCTATTCTGACTTCCATTTTGTTGTTTTTGTAGATGTTTTCGACAGTTTTTATAATTTTTCTTCTTCTTTATCTTCAACGGAAAATGTAGATGCTTTGAAGCTTGCAATGCAACATTTCATATTCGTATTTGGAGGACATTGATCGCCAGCCATGTCTTCGTAAATCTACTTAACTTGTAATCTCTTCAGGTACTTGGAAGATGACTCGATACTCCAATTTTTGATCGACATCCTTTTTTTATAAATGTTATTGAGCAATTCTGGTTTGAATCCTTCTGGTATTCTTCATCACTATGGTAACTTGCCTCATATGCACCCACGTATAATAGCACAATTATGCAGCATAATATGTCAAAAGATCTTTAACAAACTAAATAGCATAGTCATTTATCTACCCACCTTTCTGTAAAAACGAATAACGACAACTCTTTCTGTACATTTAGGAAATTTATCAAACCCACAAAATTTCCAAATCGGGGAATTTGTTATTTGCCAAATTAGTGAATCTATTTGTACGAAAAAGGCAATCTGGCACTGCCAACGCTAAGGTCAAACCATAAAAAATAGCAAAAGCTTCCTACAAAAAGCAATGACCTCGCTGTACGTACTTGAACTTCGTATAAAAGAACCTTGAATTTTAATGGATCCATTAATTTTTTACGAGAAGAGGGAGATCGATACCGGGTGTAACAACTGGAAAAATGTTCCGAATTTAATAAATAATTATATAAAACATAGAAATCTATATATAGGTCCTAATATATGGATCAAATGTGCCCTAAAAAGATATTTAGACAGAAAAAAATTTATCTCGAAGAACCAGAATTAACAAACAATAAATACACTCAAATTAGGAATTTTTAGACAGTTTGATCACCTCAATACTTCCTTCTGCTTTCCAAACAGCGCAACAAATATATAATAGAAAACAAATATGGATTAGTTTAATTGTTTTCAATATTTCCCCACCCGGAGTCTACTTCGCTGCTTAATTCAGTTCCTGCGATCTAGTTGGCTGTCTTCTCTCTCGATATGACTCCCCACCAGCATGTTATCCGCAGAACTTGTACACGCCGGACATTGACATTACAATATAACCGACCTTCAACCTTCCTGCGATTTGCACAACGAATACCATACCAGGTAGAGAAAAAGAAGAAGCAGAGGCGGAACAAAGTGGATTAATTCGAAAGATGCAAGAAAATTCCAATATGAATCATTAAAAATATTTTACTACGAGAATTTTATAGTACTTGCGCTTTAATTTGGTTTAAAAAGCTTCATTCATATTCTATAAATTCATACTCAGCGAGATTCGGGTTTTTATTACTCTGGACAGCAGATATGATCTAATTTTTTGCAAAGGAAAATTTAGACGATCGTGGATTTCAGAAAAATCAATAATAGTAATATATCTTAAATAAAGATAATATGGGATAATTGAACGAAAGATATGGGTAAAGGTGTGTGTTCGTCATAAAACAACACATAACTTAATCAAAATTAAGAGAAAATTATAGATATCTACAAATTTGAGTTCAAAAATATGTTACTTAACAATAAGTTCTTTATTTAAAAAAAAATCAGTAAAATTCCTTTTCTAATCCGCGTCACTGACAAATAGACGCAACAAAGACCGATCATCCTGGCTTGATTTACTTTTTTCCCTCCCACCCAACCTCTGCCTTCTTTGTTTACCTAAAACACCCTGAAATTCAAGCTGTGGGTCACCCTTGAAATATATGGTTTCCGGTTGTGTGATTTTGGTGGCCAAAATTCCCAAGGTGAGTTTTATGTAAGTGCTCACAAAAAAATACTTCCTTGTTGGAATTTCGCCAAGGTTTTTTTTGCTAAATCGAGTCCTTAGTAGTACACAAAAGGGCGTTTTTGTTCGTAGATACGTTTAAAATGTATACAGAGTGATTTTTCAAATAATCAGTCACATTTAGATTAATTTCATTTGTAGTTTTAATTAAAACATGAATTTTGCAGAAGATGGTGCAGAGAACAAGGAGAAATCTCTTGTTTTTTTAACTATTTAAAAAATCACTTATATACTTTATATTTGCCCGTGAATAATAACCGATTTGTTAATGTCTTACCTTGCATCCTTCACAGGAATGTACTCCATAGTGGAATCCTGATGCTTTATCTCCACATACCCTGCACAAAACCGTCGTACCATCAAATTCTGAAAAGAAAAAAATATATTATTATGTGCAAATGCATAATAATTTATTGGTTAATTATGACATACTAATATGAGTTTTGATTGACAGCAATAAATACAGTAGATGATATAAAAATTCTCTGAAAATTTAATCTCTATAGTTTTCATTGTATGCTTTCTACCAATTTGCATGGTTCTTCTTTCCAATACCTCGTCTACTTCACTTCTACACGTTCGTAAAAGTCTTTGTCTCTTTCTGCTTCCTAGCGGACCCCATTTTGCAAATCCAATGCTCTTCCAACATATCGTACGCTCTCCCTTAAGTTCCTTATCCTCTGTATTATATATTTTGTCCAGTTTTGCGACTCTACAACTTCTTCTCATTTAATGCATTTGTTTTCTTGTTTATTATCCAGTTTTCAAACCCATAAATCAGCACTACTGATTGTCATGCAGTTATATGCTCATCACTTTTGAATTGATGATGGTATGAATCCTAAATACAGTGTATAATGGTTTTATTCGTCTTCTTTTCGAATATCTTTGGTTATTTTATATTTTCTTTTAGGTAAAATCTTACTTTCTAATCATCATTAAAAAACGGAATAAAAAATCGATGAAAGAAAAAGTTTCATATTGTACTGTCATCCTAACAGGCTTACGGGACAGATGTTTGTTTAGCGATAAAAAAGCTAAAATTATTAATCAACGGAAAAAAAACACGAGTGAAAAAGAAAGTCACGTTCTGCTTTCTCTATACGCGATGCAACATGAAGCAGTGCGTGGTTACATCACCATCATCGGTGAAAGCAACGTAACTAAATGCACGCCATTATATAAGCCGTGGTCATGTGTGTAGATGTGTATTTTTTTATTTTATAAGCCATCTTGTCAGTTCTCTAAGTATGTGATTGAGCAGCTTTGATGGATGGTCGAAGAAAATATTTTTGAGATTGTTATTTGATCAATTCATGCATCATGACAATTTTATCGAATATTTTGCTAGGTAAAATCGATCAATATATATCAAATTTGATTTGAGCAAGTTGATAAAATCGTTTACCTTCGAGAGCAATTAAATTGTAAAGCAAAAAGTCACGGCGAAATTAGATCTAGGATAGAGCAGGCTAGAGCTGCGTTCAGAAGGATGTCCAAGGTGTTATGTAACAGACCTAAAATTGGCATTAAGGATCTGCCCACTTAAATTAATTTTAAGGATGCTTTATGGTGTTGAGTCCTGGACTGCGAATAAAATCGATCTAAATCGCCTTGAGGCTTTCGAAATGTGGTGCTATAGAAGAATTTCAAAAGTTTACTGTGTGGAGAAGATTCAAAACTCCACAATAATAGAACGTCTCAGCAAGATTACTGAGATCATAAAAAGCATCAAACAGAGAAAGCTGGAATATTTCGGACATGTAATGGGAGGTCCCAAATATAGGTTGCTACCAAATATCATGCAAGAGACAAACGCAGTCCAGGACGAAGAAGAACCTCATGGTTGAAGAACTTGCAAGATTGGTATGGTGTTGATACAAGCATGCTATTTAGGGTGGCAGTGAATAAAATCAAGATAGCTATGATGGTAACCAATGTTCTGAAAGGACATGGTACATGAAGAAAGATATCAAATTTTTTACTATAATAGATACACTATAATAGATTTTTTTCTATATGATTTTTTGGTATAACAAAAATGTTTTCTAGTTTACATTTTTATCTCTGCTATATCTAAAATTGTGTCTTAATTGGGAAATCAATTCACAACATTGTTCAATCTCATTTAGCATTGAAAGACTAAAGCTAGAAGAAAGTCTATGATATATGTCATAAAAATTTGCAAATAAACTAAAATAATCTGAAGATTATTGATTAAAATTTAATTTTAAAAAGATATTTATTGTTCTAGAATTTTTGAAGCAAATGTAGAAATAATCTTTGTAAATATATATCAAGAGAATAAATAACTCCTTTTTTTATTATTAAGTAATGACTTTTAAAACGGAATTATAAACGGAATTAATACAACAAAAATTTTGTTGTATTAATATAATTGTTTTGATGTAAAATTACATTTTGTTTTATATTTGTAATAATGATAAAGACCCTTAGGAAAATGTCAGTAATTTGCGACATTGCTATTGCTTTTGGTACCATTTAGAGATGAAATTTCAGACAAATTTTCCATCGTAGATGCAAAAGTGATTAAAAATAGCTTACAAATAGAAAACATCGTTACCTATTTGTCTCAATGTTGTACAATAATGTAAATAAATGATCTGAACACTCCGCAAAACTTCTAATTAAACAAAACATTAAAATACAAATGAACTGTGTCATAAAAACTTTCAATAATTACGAAATTGAGTATAGCAGAAAGATTGTTAACTTTTCCGAATATTATTTCCAAAAATTTAAACGAAAAACGCATGGAGTAAGGACAAACAGAAAGGAAAATGAGAGAAAATAGAAAATTTTGCGTGTAATAAATGGAATTACTTACAAATTTAACTTGATATTCAAAAAACAGTAATAATAGATTTTTTAGAATTAACAAAATCAATTCTGAATTCGCGTTTAAGTCTAAAAATATTAGAAGAATTGTTTTCAAATGACATCAAATAAAATAAAAAGAATTAATATTGAAACTTTCAATTTTCTAATAAGTAAAATTATTATATAACATTAAAATGTTTTGAAACTCCAACATGTTTATTATATTAATAGAAGTGTCATAGGTAATATTTTTATTATTTAATAAACAATACCTAGATTTAGAGCAGGTTCCCGGTGTCCTGAATGTACGAAGTTAGGTATACTGGTGGCAGTGGTTGATTCAGGTAGCTGGGGGATGTTGTGAACACTGCTATCCGGCGAAATAATCATTTTGCCAAATTTTCTTATATCAAAACACTGATTATCCGTTAAACAAAAGAGACACTAAACACAAAAAACCATTTCACTGTTAATATAATGTCAAGAATAGCACATGTGCGTTGACACTGAACAACAATGTCCAAGAGCAAGCGAAGAACTGACGATAGTGAAAGTCCCAGTTGATACTGGGCCTCTGTTGCCCGGTTGTATAGTAAATATTACCTGAAGGGCAACAAACCAATCTAAGTTTAGACGAGCGGGGCGCGCGGGGCGAGAGATTTTAGCAGCATAACCGCGAACTTGGGTTCATCGCATTTTCAACTTCGAGGTCACTGACAACAATGCTCCTGCCGGCCAATCGGCGACGCGCTGCCGCTCGCCGATTGGTCGAGAGCGGTGGAAGCTCCGCCTCGTGGAAGTAGGGATCCTAGAGTTCAACGACTCGAACCTTGACTGAATTACCCAGACAAATGAGCAACGCAACTTCGGCCAAGGTCGCGACGATTGCGCGACCGAATCAGCTCACTCACTCTCGCGTGCAGTAATCGAAATCTTAAATCGGTTTGAATCCTTTCACTAAATTTTTTTTCGATGTCGATGCCAGCTCCACTGGTAACAGCTCTTTATTGATAAAATACACAGCGATTCAAACCTATCAAGATGCCATATTAATTTATTAATTTTCTTTACAACTCTCTTTTTAATTTTTTTTTATATAATTAAACTATAACCTGTGTCTCACCACCTAATATTTATTTTATCGATTGTATTTGTTTTTAAATGTATAAAATACATCAAAATACTACTTCAAAAATACTTTCCGAGTTACACGAAGAAAAATGTTTCATTAAATTGTAAGTTTTGTTGTACTTTGACAGCAATACGAAATGGCGAAGTATTTTGTTGGATATATCCCCTACGGATGGTGACAAATGAGCTCTTTGGACAAATAAGTGCCTGTATCGACTAAAAAGGGCTAGGGCTTCATAAACTTTGTGTAAAGTGGTATTTTGGGATTCAGCTATGACTTTAAAGTGTTTGCTGGTTCCCAGAGTAATATTGTACCTCTAAGAGCACTAAATCTTAGTATGAGCAGCAACGTGGTTGTCAAATTAGCAGATTCCATACCAAAACATCAACATTACAAGTTTTTTTTTTTGACAATTGGTTCACCAGCATACCTCGTATGATATATCTGACCAAAGAGGGCATTTTACCTTTGGGAACAGTAAGAATTAATCGTGTTTCTGGAGTTGTGATACCAACTGAGAAAGAAATGAAGAAGCGCAGCAGAGGTCATATGGTAGAGAAAATAGACAATGTGGATTTACAATGTATGTGGATAGACAATGTCAGGTAGCGTTCTGTTTTGATAATAAAATCGCTACCATAATGCCAACATATGCTGGAAGTGAACCAAAGGGAGAAAAAAGAAGATTTTTCAAACCAGAAATGTCACAGTGTCCTAATCTACAACAACTACATGGGAGGTGTAGATCTTCTTGATTCCATGTTAGGATTTTATCGTATAAAAATCAGGTCGAAGAAATATTATTTACGAATATTTTTTCATTTCATTAGAAACCGGTCGCTTTATTTTATAAAAATAAATATTGCGCATCTATGACATTCGTTTCCTTTCAAGTTGCGGTTTCCTAAAATCTGGCCCTGCATGATATTCTGCAAAAGCTGGTGTTTTGTTCCTGTCATCAAGTGGTCAAGGTATTGTAGTTTTGGTATCTTTATTTCATTATTTAGTTCTGTTTCTTTTGAAAGTCTTTGCAAGACTTCTTCATTCGTGAAAACTTCCACTTTTCTTATCATCTAGAAGAAAGCACAGTAATCGACTATTTATAACTAATTCAGGTTTAGTAATAACAAAGTTCGACAAACTCTCCCAGCGAAACGTCAAAGTTCTATATCTATGTTTATATTCCATGAAAGTTCATTTAACATGTTTATGAATGTTTGTGTTTAGCGATTGTGTTGAAATGAATGCACATAATGATTATGTACCTGTTGTATTACAATAGTTTATCTAATTTTATCGGTGTTTATCAGTTACTGCTACAAATTGGCTGAATTTAATTTGAAGATTATGATTTTACGTAAAACTAGTCACTTACTATAAGGAAATGAATTAAGAAATGTCGTCAAAATTAATTAGTATGAAAACCGAGAATTTTGGAACCTTGCTAGGACTCTGGAGTCTTGCTAAACGACAGGGAAAGGGACTTTTAGGGAAGAGAAAGAAGGGAGAGACAAAAAGATCAATTATGCACACAATTTACTTATTTTATATTTATTTTTCAGATGGACATCGACCCACTAGGGGGACGGGATAGAAGGAACACAGACCTTTACAGACCATTGGACCAGAAAGGGTCTCAAACTGTAAAGGATCGGGTTCAGGAAAAAATATGTTATACATTTCTGCTACTTTCCTGCATTGATTTCTGCAAGTGCTTATTCGGGATATTTCTGAAAAAAATCCCGTTTTATATTATGATATTTTTCCTTAACACAGGATCTTTTATTTGTATATGTTGGTAATTGACTATGGCAGAGTTAGTAGATTTAAAAAAATCTTTTTGGAAGCCGTACTAGAATCGTCAAGACCTGGCATAATGCATAGATGATAAAAATACGAAGTAGGCTTCAAACATGTATTTGGATGCAGCTAAGGATGGCAAACAAAAGCTGAATTAAATAAATAGTTAATATGACAATTAAGTGTTAAATAAAACCAAAATTTCACCAATTCACCAGGCCATGAAAAAGTGTGGTTCTATCAATGAAAGCAAATTTGTTATCATCACCGATTCAATGAGCGCATTACTTGGAATAAAACAGCTATATACAACTCACGCCATACTTCTCAAGATCAAAGAAGAGTTATATTATCTACAGACGTAATAAAAAGGTATTTCCTTCATCTGGGTACCTTCCCATATGGTAATGAGGAAATGGACTCTCTGTCAAGCAATACAACCACCGACCAAAGTATTGCTATCATAAATCAAATGCCTTGGACTGATCACAAAGTAAATATCAAAGCACACATGTACAGAGCGTGGCAAATTACTTGGGATCACACTGCTAATAAACTCAAAGAATGTCTAAGTCAAGTAGGAACCAAACTCATCTTACCAAATAATAGAAAAGACCAAGTCGTCATCAACCGACTCCGAATAGGACATACTTTCCTTACCAACAAGCATATCTTCAACTAGGGGGCTGCTCCAATGTGTACCAAGTGCAACACTCAGTTGTCAGTGTAACATATAATTGTTGAGTGCCCAGTGCACCAGAACGAAAGAATCGCGTGTGCCCTTAGTGACAATTAAAAAATTGTACTGAAGTCGAATTTACGTTATCTTAAAATGATACCAGATTGTAAAAAATATATGTTTTTATGTAACAATATGTATCTTACTGTTTGTGTATGTCCCACCGCTAATAACCTTTAGTAGTTGATGCGGGTATATTTGTTTAAATAAAAAAAAAAAAAACAAAATTTAGTCATAAAATACACCACCCACTTTACATAACCAAAACTGGAGAAGCTTCCTACAGAGGGAGAAGTTAGTATCCTTCTTTGTTCGATACTTTTTCATGTCATATAAAATAAACGTCTTACTAACCCAATCGATACGGCATCAGTATTAGCGGTGTACTGAACTTGAGACCTTTCTTCATTCCGCATTATTTCACCTCGTCACCTACAACACGATCGATTTTTTTTCTAATAGCAACAGTGGTCAGTGAACGCTAAGATTGTTCTTATCCCAATAATACTTTTATCAATACTTGTGGGTCAACGTACGCGAAATGTGTTTTGTATTGATCTAAAAAACCCCATGTTGGCTTTCTTTGATATTACCTAATGTTGGTTCATATCGAACGTGCGATAACACTTTTAATAACAGGATTAAGAAATTGAAATTTTGACATTGAAACTTACTTTATCGAGTACAAAAGCAAAATTGTTTATGTAACAAAAGCTGTATTAGTTCTTGTCATAAAGGAAAACTTCTGTTGATTTATGCAATAATATTGTTGGTAACTATTTATTCTCTTATTATTCGTTTCAAAACTTGACGATCATCACAGCAATTTAAATTTTGTTTACAGTTTTACGAATCGCCAACCAATTAAATCATAAACGCAGAGAAGCCATGGAATATTGCTTCTTCCAGAGCCTCGCCTACCATCTATACTTTCTTACAATCTAAATTGGATTACCGGTTAATTTCAAAAAGATAACTAAAAAATATTATGTACAAAACTTTTCCTTGTTTTTATATTCAAATTATATATTTATTTGCATCTGATATATTCAGCGTTTTTGTCTCTTTTTGGTGATGGTCCAACAGGCAATATACTTCGTAAGAGCATTTAATATAAACCACCCACTGGAGGTGGTTTATAATCAATGGTAAGAGCTAATTGACAGAAGAATGGCACCACATAGCTTAGTCAAAAAAGAGGGGTTACCTGGAAAGTTTTTTTGAGAGTTTAAATAAAAATAAAATAATGAAATAGAACTATATTAACAAGAATTATATCAACAGCATCTTTCTGCGATATTAAAAGTATCAGATTGAAAGACGATATGATCAGAACGAAAGAGTTCTTTCACAACGTGAGAAAATAAGTAGAGGTACTGGCTTGCAAAATAGAGAAAACAACGAAATATCTCGATCACACTCTTAGAAATCAAAAAACTATTTTCTGGACAAGGTTGTAAACAAAAAATCAAAGTTACGGAAGGAAATAAAAACTGAAACTGTTCTGATTCTTACTTAGCAATATAGGCCAGTAAATTGACAGACATAATTAAAAAAAACTCTTATTTATGCAGTAATTTATAAGTAAATGTTAATAACTTTGTTTTTTGCATAATGAGATAACGTAATTTAAATTATGGCAATTAATTGATGAATTATTAAAGTGTAGTAAATCTCAGCTAGATAGACCAAATAGGTTTTAAGAAATTCAATTTGTTATCCCCGAGAACTATTATTTAAACAACTGTACTGTTTCCTGACTTATAACAGCCAGAATATTCTGATGTATTTTACTATACAAAAATGAGATAGCTCAATGAAGGAAGTGCATGACAAAGGACGAAAGGAATGGACCAGACTTTGGCTTTTTATTACTTGGCGTTTTTTACAGATCTTCTTAGTCACATCAATAAATTAAACCTTAAACTCCAGAAAATAAAGCAAACAATCCATGCACCATCCCGAAGAAATATCTACAACCTGAATTTTGTTTTACTTAAAAAAATAGATAACATACGTTATATATTATATAAGACGTATCAATATTATTGTTAACCACCATTTTCAACAACAAACTTATACCAATATTTTTAACTTCCTCCTTTTTTATTATGTAAATTTGGAGTATTAACATGAAATCAATGACACTTGAACGAAACACATTAAAAGTTCCACAAAAGGTTATTGGCCAATGCCAACCTTGAATGGTTGATTACAATATGGTCGTTTTTATATCCAAGGCTATGGATTTTGAACTAGCTCTAAAAACTATTAGCGTATTGTGAGGCAGGTAACAACAGGCCACCCTGCGCCAGTGCCGTAGAAAAAATCGACGATTATGGAATGTACTTGTTTCTGAATCTTCCTCCAAGACACGTTGGAAATATTTAGAAGTTTAAAAATTCTTGCGCGAAATTTGTAAGAAAGTCTTAATATTTTTTTTACCAATTAGGTGAAAAAATCATTCCTTTTTGTGGGAAAACTTTGTATCCTATTGAAAAATAGTCTAAAGATGAAACAATCAAGAGAAAACGAAACGTTTAGAACTTTTTTGATTTGTTTAGAAATCTCATTCAGCATTTGCTACTAACAATACACCATTAGTATACATAAGAACCAGGAAATGTTACCCTCTAGTTTCCCTGTTTTTGATTTAACACTAATTAAATAAAATAAATAAGGCAACCAAGGGCAATCCTACTTTTACCTGAAATTTATTAATCTCTCTCACACTTTTCCTAACATGTTACTCCCTTATACATGTCTTTCACAATCTTCATATACTCACTGGGAACTTCTTATGATCCTCCACAGAACCACAGGATCTCCATCAGAACATGTAGGAACTTATCACTTTATATTATAACAACACTACAGGCCTTAAAAGCCCTTGGTTTTGATGTAGGTCTCCCTCTTCTTTTTTAGGAGATGAGAATTTTTAAGACGTCTATTCCTTTTGGCATTCGTAACACATGTCCCAACCCTCTAACTATCTGTGTTCTAACTTTCTGTGTTATTTTAGGTTTCTTATATATCTCCACTGGCTCCTGGTTTGTTTCTTCATGACACCAAAAATTTTTCCAAAGATTCACGTCTTCCAAATCTCTAACTTCTTTTGTCTTTCATCACTTTGCAGCTCCCCATAAAATGATTAGACCCTCCGAGATATAGCAAACTGACCACCGGCATCTTTTGGAGGCTTGTAATCTGATCACCTCAGATAATTAAATTCATCACCAGTAGTTTTGCCCCAAGGCGCCGGTTTTCTACCGATCTAAACGGATTTGGGAGCTTCAAATTTAAGTGTATAGGTTTTCGATAGTGAACTTTTTAATAAAAATATTTTTGGGCATCTGATATAACTTCGTTATTATATTTTTCATCTGCCTTGGCTCAGAACGGAATCAACGATCAGTTCACTGTCCAAGGCTAAATGAAATGAACTCTTTCTTTTCACATTTTTGGAGCTAGTTAATAATAGAATTTAGTGGAGTTCAGTGCAACTATTATACTAATTGGTGTTGAGATTATATTGAAAATTGCATCTGTTGTTGAATAACCTGCATAAATCCAAGCTGATTCTCCTTTATTAAAGATCCAAAAACACAAAATGATAATTATGTAATATCCTTTACAGAAAAATAACGGCCCACGGCACCAAATGCCAAACAAAAATGTGATTTTATTGTCGAACAAAAGCTTTACATTTTTGCTGTATGGGAGGCGGTTCCTCGTGTTTTAACATGACTGTAATTGTACAAAAAACTATATTTTTAAGACAACAGAAGGTACAGTTGGGGCACGTGATACACCAGGAAATTGGAAATTTGCAGAGGCGGGCGTATTTCGAAAAACCGGGACTAAAAGTAGTTTTTATAAAATACAAAAACTTGATCGTGAAAATAATGTGACAAATTAAAAATTTGTTTTCAATTAAGTTTTAGTCTACCTGTATGTAATAGAACGAAAAGAAATAAACCCAGAAATGCATATTGTATCTGTATAGTTTGAAAAAGTCTTTGACAAGGTCGTTCTTTGAGGTTATGGAAAAAACAGGATGCTATACACCTGACTATTAGTTTCGAATATTAGGATCATTCTGGCGATAATTATTTTATTGACTGATGCTTTAACTATATTAGTTGGAGTGTAGAACCATTTCCTCAGGTTTTTTAACCATGATACTCTTCTTCTTTAAGTTCCTCGCTTTCCGAATACTTTGACCTTTCTTCGGCTACATCGCTTGGGTAGGTTTTAACCTAAAAACATCACTACAAAAATATAATCGAATGAAACAAAACCAATTTTGTAATACATTAATTAGCAGCATCATAAGAGAGGTGGAGGTTAATAGCAATAAATGGCTTCCGAAAATAATGCATAAACTTTGGATGAAGAAGAAGGGACGAGGAAACATAATATATATATATATATATATATATATATATATATATATATATATATATATATATATATATATATATATTGTTATGATGTGTTGTTGTTGTATGAGCAATGAGTAAATTTGAATGATATATATGTAAGTACAGGGTTTTTATCGCGGTTCTCAAAGAATTAGTTTGTAAGTAATTTTTTAAATTATCTTTATTATAACTATTATGAAACAAACCTATCTATCTAATATAATCACTATCAATTTAAAACAATCTATCTAAAATTTGAAATTCTTACAATTATTAAATTATTAACAAAATTTGGTACCTTCTTTCACTGAACGCCTAAAGTTTTTCCAAAATTAAAGTTATTATCACCACTCGATATCTTCTTACTAAGCCTTGGTTATCCAACTATGTTAATATGTTCCTTCTTATTATCTCCACTCACCATATAAATATATATTTAACTCCTTGTAATTTCCATATACTTAATGTACTTTGAAATATACTGGATCTTGTGGTTGTATTATTGAATGCTTATTTCAATGAATTAACTTCAAACTGTCACTATATTACTGTAGTAATAATTAATCTCCAACTGTATTTAACTTAATAATTCATTTAACTTAATCAATGCCTTCTTCTAGCATTGAATAATCTCTTCATAACCTCATAAATACCTGACTTAATAATCCTTGAATTGTTATAACTAACTCCTCAATAATAATCTTGTAACTGATTTAATATCTTCTAACTAACTCACTTAACTCAATTAATAATCTTCTTGTAACTAAATTCTTGAATTATAACTTTACTAACTGATAACTGATCATACTGATAACTGAACTTTTAACTGACTTGAACTCTAACTGAACTGAACTAAACTCTAACTCATAACTGACTAAACTGAACTCCCTGGTACAAATTATATGGCTTTTTATATGTTTTTCACTGTTTCCAGAATACTCTAGCAACAAATAATGTTCGACTCATTCTATTTTTTCTATTTGAAAATTCTGGAATCGTTTCTTGTCTGTTATGTACTATGTATACAGTCCCATTGACATTTCTAGAGTTTTCTATCTATAATTTACTTGACTTTAGGCTCTCCAGATCAGAACTACACTATTATATGTAACTTAAACATTTATATGAACTATATTTTTACAATTTTACATCCACAATTATATTCTAAATTAACATTCCAAAAATAAATAACTTTTTGACTTTGACACTACAGTGTATGTTTGGTTGCATAGCACATGGCTGAATTAAACATATTAAATATTAAATAAAATAAACAAAAAACTTCTTAAACTTAATTCTTATGCTAAATTCTTAAAAATACCCTCATATAATTATTTTTTTAATAATATTATCTAATATATAACTTATAAATTATGTCTTCAATTACTATCTAAATAAATCTACTAATCAACACTGCATATCTGGTTGTATATATTTCTAAGTTAATTTATTGTATGTCTGTTTTCATAATAATATATATATATATATATATATATATATATATATATATATATATATATATATATATATGTATATTAAAGCCCTGCTCTCTATTCGGATTGCTGAATATAGGCTTCTCCTAATTCTCGCCATTCATCTCTGTTGTTTGTAAGACGTTTCTACATTGACCCTGCAGCTCTTTTAATATCGTTGCTCCTTCTTCTTAACGTGCCCTATCAAGTTCCCTTGACGTTGGCGATTAACATGGCGAAACTGTCTCTGTCTCGAGCTATTTTAAAGAGTTGCTCAGCTTTCCTTATTCCTGTCCACTCCCTGATATTCTTCAACCAAGAAGCCTGCTTTCTACCAATTCCTCTGCGTCCTTCGATTTTACCCATCATAATAAGTTGAAGAATATTATATCGGTCTCCCCTTACTACGTGTCCAAAATCGTTGCTCCATCATGGTCTTTTGGCTTCATATGGCCGCCAATTCCCGATTTCATTATTCCATCGGCCATTCTTAAGACGTTCGTTATGTCTAGTCCATTTTCATTTCAGTTTCGCTGCCTAATCTACAGCATCTTTTACTTTTTTTTTATTACGATTATCTTCTATTTTATCTCTAATTTGGCTCGAACCATGCGGTGATCGATACTTACTGACGCCGTATTTATTACTCTTACGACCTGTATGATATCGGTTTTGTTACACAGCATGTAATCTATTTTGTTCTGGGATAGCCACGTCCACTTTCTTTGTGATTTTTTCTTATATAATGTGTTTATCGCATAGTATTTGTGGGCTTGTAGGAAGAACTCCAGAGCCGAATTGACCTATATAGTTTCCTATATCATCGCATACGTGCTGTGATAATTCGTGCGAGTTTCTGCAATTTTCTCATAAAATTCGTCTATCTCTTCATCGGGATGTGCTGCGGTTGGAGCGTATACTTGAATATTTTCATTTTCAATTTAAATAAACTACATATTAATACTTATTAAAAAATGGTGCATAGTAAAAAATCTAATGACTCTTCAACGATAATGGAAATTCGAAATTTTGCCGTGAACAAGAAAAACGTTTTCCCGAATCTAGGTGAACCGATGAAAACGAAAAGAATTAAAAGAGTCATCAGCGGTGTTCGAAGATGCGTAGATGCGTAATCACACAAACGAGATGAAAGTGATAACGAGTTGTTTATAGATACGCGTCCTTGCTTGCTGGAACTGGTAGGTAATAAGTCTATCACCGATAGTTTTTTTAATTATCCTTTCTGTGGATTAGTGACACGGCGAAAGTGGTTTCGTGATTGGTTTCAATAGATTGTTCGGAAAATGATAGTGTGTTTTGTTTGTTGCTTTGTTTTAATTAATGCTATTATATTTGTGGTGTACTGTTTAAAAGGAAAGTTATTATTTTGCGATAAAAGTTCGTTAATGGTCACAAGAGACGTGTATTATATGCTTCGTTGGCTATTAAAAGTATTCGCATTCTTAATAAATAATAATCTTTGGTTCACATAGAACCATTTTCCAACAAAAATAAGAGTGAAACTACTTAATTCTTCCAATTAAATTTGTCTCACTTAATCAATGCAATTTTTATTCATTATTGAATATTAATTGTTCTTTAATAATCTTTGATCACTATACATTTTTCGTATTTGTAATACTTTCGTTTAAAAAGATTACGGATAAGATACGGAATTAGGCATTAAGGTGAACGGCATACCAATTAGCAACCTACGCTATGCGGACGACACAGTGATTATAACTGATAATTTGGAAGATCAGCAGTTATTACTTGATAGGGTGAATAGCATAGGTAAAAAATATGGCCTCAAAATCAACATTTTGAAAACGAAATATATGGTCATTAGCAGAAACCCTCCAGAAAACCCGATATTATGCATAGGTGACAATCGTATAAATCGCGTGAAAACTTTTAAATACCTTGGCACCACAATCAATGACCAATCGGATCCACAACACGAGATAAAAACCCGAATACAAATGGCAAGACAAGCTTTTGTGAAATTCAGACCGCTCCTATGTAATCAACACCTAAACTTCGAAATACGCTACAGAATGGTTAAGTGCTACATATGGTCCATCTTGCTTTATGGCATGGAAACGTGGACTTTGAAAAAAACATCTATCAACAAACTTGAAGCATTTGAAATGTGGTCATTGAGAAGAATGATGCGCATACCTTGGGTGGATAGAGTTCGAAACGATGACGTCCTTAATAGAGCCGGCGTGGAAAGAGAACTCTTTGAATTAATTAAAAAATGCAAGATTGGTTACCTTGGGCACATATTGAGAGGAGCAAAATATGAAATACCACAGTTAATCCTACAAGGGAAGATCGAAGGTAGGAGAGGAGCCGGCCGCAAACAATTGTCCTGGTTAAGGAATATTAAAGAATGGACAGGAATACACAATACAGGTGAGCTGTGTCACGCCGCCAAGAACAGAATTCTAGTAATGAGATAGTCGCCTAGGCACTTTGGTGTATGGCATGTTAAGAAGAAGAAAAAGATTATATGATTAGGCTTTAGTATTATACATTTGATGTATGAAAAACTAAACAAATATCAAATTTTGTTGAGTTTGATATATCTTTCTCAACCACATCGTCCTATGAACGAATAAGTGCCTCAATAGACCAGAGCAGAATCTTCAACAAACTAAGAAATCATAAGTTTACACAGTTGACATACTCCAGAAAAATCAACAATTGACCAGATTCATTCAATAAGACAGATCCTCGACAAAACATTAGAATCTAAGATTGAAACCCATCACCTATTCGTCTACTTCAAGGCCTCATACGACAGTGTAAAAAGAACAGTATTATACCAATCAATGCGTGAGATTGATCTTCTTCTTCTTCTAGTACGGTCTCCACTAATGAAGATTGGCTATAACCATTGCAAATTTGTCTCTATCTTCTGCTTTTCTCTAATTTCTTTTTCTCTGTACTTATTTGGGTTTTTGTTTCTATGTATATTTTCTTCTTTGTTCCATGATTTCCAGTATTTTTTGACTCATCCAAGGTTTTCGCCTTTCTGTTTTCTTTTGTAGAGTTTCTTTCTGTGTTTTTATAACAGAATTTTATGACAATGTCTAACTTAAAAGCCAGCGTAGGATGCGGGGAGAAAATTCTTCAACGAAGACAAAACCAAGTACATATTGGTTACTAAGGATTCTATAGTAAATGAGGAACGGGAAACACGATTTGGAAGTCATATCTTTGAACGTGTTAAAGGCTTCACATACCTAGTCTCGCTAGTGACTACTACCATTAAAATAAGCAAAGAAATTAAAAGACGAAGAAGAAGCAGAAGCGACCTCGAATTAGGTGGTTAGTTTGAGTTGCGAGGGATACTAGAGATCAGAAGATGGCAACACGTTGCCAGAAACCAACAAAATGGCGACTAATCTTAGAGCAGGCCAGGATTATCGAGCCAAAGATTATGATAATGGACATCTCATCCGAATGCAAGTCTAAGGAACTTGATGAAAACAAAACAGGCAAGGCATAGAAGATCCAGACACGAATTAGTAGATTATCAAACCGAAGATTAAAAGGAGAAACGTGAAAAAGTAGTCACATAGTAGGAAACGGTACTCAACAGGTTGGCATGGTACTGAACCCGGCAAGTGAGGTAGTTAGGTTTGTTTTATGTTACCAGGCCTGGCAAATGAAGTAGTTAGAATAGGTTGATTAATAAAATGAGATAGGAAGGTTTAGAGAAAAAAAGAACAGTATTTTTTTCCACAGGTACTCCAGATTTTTAATTGTTATTGCTCTCCTTTCTTATGTTGATATATCACTTTATTCATTCTCTCTTCAGTTACAGTTTAGCTATACCTATAAAGACGAAATTTGTGTCAAATATTCTTATGCCTTGTTATTTCGTTCTCTATATGTTTTTTTTTACAAATTCGCCTTATTTCTATTTAGATTATTTGAAATCCGAACTGACACAAAAGTTCTCAAAAGAAGGAAAAAAAATGTGCTCTTACAATGTATTACTTAATAAGAGACAGTTCAATTTGTGGGCTTACTTCCTGTATCTTTTATAACAACCTATGCTCATATTCATTATTATTTACCAAAAACTGTTAACCCTGATATACAAACGCCAGCATGTATGTAGGTACCTCGGTTCGGGACACGTGGCAAGCAGATTTCTTTCTCTGCTTCCTCTTAAATACAGTCATTTATATAACGGTCACAATGTGTTCGTGTGCGCAATATTATTTTTTTTTTCATTCCCTATCATAATTTTATTCCGGGTAAAGGTATTCAATAACCTTTCCTGGTTGTCGACTCGCGTCTGACATGTGTTGGGGCGGGCGAAAGGACCCACAAAAAGATCATAATTGCTATTATGCAACAAAAAATCGGCTCCACATGTTGGATTACGCAGAAACGGAACCACATCATCAAATGGCACGCAGGGACGAACTTAGGATTTGTTTTAATTTTTTTTGGAAATTTTTTACATGAAATATTAATTCTGCCAGAAAACTACTATAAATTTGCGATAGATTAGTTGTGTAACGTCCAAGAGGGAAGCTATGTAAGTTAAAAAGGCATTCTTCAATTCAAGAGGTCTTTCTTTTTACAGTTAATAGTTCCTTCAATTTTGAATGGTGTCTGGGGTTGTCCTAACTATGACAGAATTCTAACATATCTTGATAAACAAATTCTTTATTACCCCCCAATATGAATGATCTTTGGTTTAAATCTACTACAAAAACCATCAGTAAATTTCTGACGAGCATTTGTAAGCTGTTCTTGTAATCTTACCAAACTTTTATTATGTAAATATTGCTGTTGATAAGATAGAATAGAATAGAAATGTACAATGTTATGGACAAAA
This sequence comes from Diabrotica balteata, assembly GCA_918026665.1. Classification (NCBI taxonomy): domain Eukaryota; kingdom Metazoa; phylum Arthropoda; class Insecta; order Coleoptera; family Chrysomelidae; genus Diabrotica; species Diabrotica balteata. The sequence goes on along the minus strand of OU898278.1, from coordinate 3,399,026 downwards.
CTTACAAAAAGAAAACAAAAACAATAACAATTCAAAATTTAGTGAAATTTTATAAATTGTCAATACCACTAAATAAAAGATAATAAAATACATACTCTTCTTCATACAAACTCTTCCAATGAATAATATGGTCATTCAGATAGATAGATAGGCTTTTGTCAGGAAAGAAGTTGCAAAATTAAGTTGCAAAGTTGTGTTATTCTACTGAGGTGAAATATGCGAAAAACCACTATTTCGTGACGCTATTCGTGACGCCTTCTCGTGGCGCTAGGTTAGCAGTCTAGAATCCTCGCTTCAAACACGGTATTTCCTTTAATTAAAACTAATTTCCTTAATATCTTTAAACCTCGAACTTTTCCTTCCAAGTGAAAAGTCTAAAACAGTCATAGGTCAGCTATCAAATCGTGAAGACTTAGGTCTTACCAACTTTGAAAACGTGAATGAACTATTTCGCTAAGAGGAATTGCCTATCTCATAGTGATTGTAAATTATTATTTTTTATATATAAATCGTAATTACAAACAGTTTTGGATCAATTATGTTTCAGAACATATTACAACATCCTCTCGAAATACGTTCGATTAGTACAAACAACGATGGATTCAACTATAATTATAACAGCAACGATCCACATACAGAATGATACTAAAAGCTTTGAAACAGTTCCAAGGGCTAAAACAAGGCGATGGGATGACTTCACCACTGTCCAATCTGGTTCTTAAACATTTCATAAAACGACTGAATGTCGAAAGAGCCAATATTCCAACTGACAGATCAGTATAACTTACCGCCTTCGTTGATGATTGATGATCATGTCTCATGGAATAGAAGAGACGGCAGAAACTGGAGAAGGCGACAGTGACACATTCCCAACATTGGAAACAGTGTCCCATGAGATTAAAATAAATATAGAAATGTCAAAAATATCAACACAGACAAGGGGTAAAAGAACCAGAAACCAAATTAAAGTAGAGAACAGAAGATATTAAAGAAGATAGGGAGAATTAAAGAAGCAGAAATTTCAAAAATAATACTTGAAGGGCAGCAAAGCCTATTTCACGCTGACTATTCAAAACTATGCGAAAGTGATGCATGCGTAAGGAAAAATTGTAAATGAAAATTTTAAGGAAGATCTTTGGATCTATCACCGAAAATGGGATATGTAGAACTATAATATAGATACAATCGTGAAATGTTCAAAAATACGTCTTTTATAATTCGCTAGACTCCATAGACTTCAATAGACTAATAATTGACATAGACTAACATTGAACGTTATAGTAGTAAATTTTATTTTAGTCCACACCTGATCGTGCCATTTGATACATTCTTCCAAACCGTCGTTTTCGTGTGGCCGGCTTCATACGTAGGGCCGGAAGAAAAGGATTTCGATATGGAGTCGTGATTGTACCTACGCATTCGCAGGTATGTTTCTATTCTCGACATAGGTTAGCAAAAAATTAATTTGATGATAGGGTTGGGAGATTGGTGCCCATTAATAGAAACTGAAATCATTTTCCTTTCACAAACCTACAGTTCGGCTACCTGAATCTGCGATGTAATCATGTGATGGAAAGTTACCAAATAGATATCTATAATCACACAGACAGTTTTTAAATTTTTACAAATTTTTTAGTGAAAATTAGTAAAAACATAAATTTGAAATTTCAGAGTTGCCAATTTTTATAGCAAGTAACTGGAAAATATAAACTTTTTGATGACGTGATTCGATGGTTTGTTACAGTTATTAATAATTGTACTTCTGAGGTGATTCTTTCATAGGATTTGTACAGTAAAAACTTCCACGCTTAAGTCATAAACCTGTATCATATTAAAATAGTTCTTCCAAATAAAAAGGACCATAATAATAATTTCTGTTGCTTTTTAAATTATCCCTAAAACGTTTTAAGTCATAAACCGACCCAAAATGTTGAAAAATAATATCATCTTCTTTGTAAACATGCTTTTGTCCGAAAACTGCCCCAATAATCTTTGATTTTCGGCATTGGATCTTGCCGACGCGTTCTAGGAATTTATTAGGGGAGAATGTTTTCTAAAAGAGGGCAATATAGTCATAAATGTCCGAAAAGAAAGTGTGACGGAGCACTCGGGCCAGATGCTGTAAAAAATCATAAAATCTGAAAGGGTTAGGTAATGGTATTTGTTGGAATTGGCTACATTTGGCGAAAACATGGTCGTAAATATCAAGGATTTAATTTTGCAATTTTAAATCGGTGAGAAGCGTATTGAGAGGAAAAGAACATATTTTACATACAAAAATAGAGCAACTGAAGTTTTTTCTTCTTTTTTATTGCACAGTTTAAGATATTTGTTGTAAATGTGGGCGAACTTGCTACATTTGTTCAAAGGATGTTCAAGTTCTTCATTTCGGTTTGTATTTTAGTAGGTTAATTACTTAATGGAATTTGATCAAATTTCAATTTAGTCGAATTTTGTTTCCATTATTAATAACTCCCGATACAGTACTTACTCAGGACAATATGCTTATTAACAAACTTTAGGAATTATCATCCCTTAAAAATCTCATTGTTGTTGGAGATTTCAATTTTCCAGAAATAATCTGGCCCAATATTTCCAAAACTGATACTATCAATTCCCAAAATTTGTTTAAAAACATCAGGAACTCAAATTTATTGCAACTGATAACTGAACCTACAAGATTAAGATTCAACAATAATCCTTCAATGTTAGACTTATTTTTCACAAATGACGATCAATTAGTTTCTACACTTGAAGTGTTCTCTCTTGTGGGTCTTTCTGACCACTCGCTTACTACTGCTCACATTCAATTTAGTTTAACAACGCCTTGCAAAAATAATTTCGTAACGTATGCCACTACTGATTTCTTTAATGTTAAATTCAATTTTATCCCAGTTAAACTGGCAATCTATTTTCCTTAATCACTCTGATTCATCGTCAATGTGGGACTCTTTTATTCATACTGCTATTACAACAATTTCTGATCATACAACCGAACGGCAGCTATACAGAAATCGACTAAAACCTTAGATTAACCTCTCAGCTACCCATTTAATTCGACATAAGCGAAAGCTTTGGCGAAGTTATATTATAAACTCACTGGTTCCCCTGATGATTTTCTCGCCCACCATAATTTTTAGAATAACGAATCTTCGGAATGTTTATCGTTATTCTTCTCTCAGGTTTTTACAGATGAACCTAATGATACCATTCCTCAAATAATGGGCATTTCTTTGTCTAAAACTCTTGACAATATATCTTTCACACCGGATGAAATTAAACATCATTTAAGAAGACTGAAATAATTAATCAACTGGATTGGACAGACTCACTCCTTTTTCCTCAAACAATGTGCAGAATTTGTAGCATCCCTAGACACGAAGTTATATGTGAATCCAACTATTAACCAACATATTCTTCAACAAGATGTTGACGCAATATTCAAATGGTCCTCAGAACTTCCGCTTACCATTGAAAAATGAGTTGTTTTACATATCGGCAAAAATAACCCATTACTGCCGTACGTAATTAATGGATATTCCTTAAACCTGGTAACCTCCCACAACGATCTCGGAGTGATAATTAATAGTGACTTAAGTTGTCGTTTACACACAGACACGACATCGTGTCGGTGTGTAAACGTGCAAACTCGAAACTCTATTTGATCCGTAAATGTTTTACACGTATATCTCTAACCTCTGTTAGTAAACTTTACTCAATATACGTTAGACCTTATCTTGAGTTTGCCGGACCAGTGTGGAATCCAGATCTCAGTCGCGATAAAATTCTACTTAAAAACGTTCAGCGTCAAGCCACAAGACTGGCATACGGCCGTGTAATGGCTCGAGTAAAAAAATCATTGCTCATCTTACTACATTCGAGCAGCGACGTCTTACAATAATACAAATTAAAGAGGGTGACAAACTACTGCAAGGTCCAGGGAGAATCTTTAATGTCTGGAACAATTTGGATCAAGACACCATATCGGCAACTAGTGTTATCATCTTTAAAAATAAACTTGATAGCGTTTTATTTTATTTATAGGATTGTGTTTTTTTTTCTCGGCACGCATTATTTATTTATTTATTGTTTCACAATTCAATTTTTGTATTGTTTAACTTTACTTAACTTTACAATTGGTATTAGTTTCATAAGGATATTTTTTATTTTTGCTTTTTTTTGCTTTTTGGGCATAATAGTAGCTCGCTCCTCTGTCCTTATTTGTTATATAATAATAATTTTATTCTTTAATTTTGTATTTTCCCAATGATTATAGATACATTCAATTCTTGCCTTTCTTGTCATCTTTCTAACCTTCTTCAGGAGCTTACACAGATATATATTCCACTAGTCAAGGCCACAAAAATGATGCTACTGAACTCCTAAAAATCGTACGAACAAGCTGAATTTTGCCGAAAATTTCAATTTTAAGACGCAAAAAAGATGTAAAAAAGTTTACCACTTTTATCCCCAAACTTTCCCCTAAAACCCCGTACAGAGACGGGAGAAAACGGAAAAAAATCAATTTACTAAGAATCTGTACGCCATCCGCCATAGGAAAAATGTTTCATGGTATCGTTTAAGTTATAGACGAAATATTCAAACGAGATTGTCACAAATCCTGTAATTCACCAAGTAATCGACTTCATAAATCCTTTTTCGGACACACATTCATCTTAATAGGAAACACTTGATCGAACAATGGCCCATTTGTTGCCCAATAACCGTTTCTCCATCGCTCGTACCCAATGAGCAGGCACTTTTCGCGTTCGCCTCATGTCTATTGCATAAGTATTCTCTAAGCAAACCGAAAAATGATCATAAGGTATTCGAAATTTCCGGTTTCAGGTTGTTGACTGCTGATTTGTCTACTGCACCAAGAAATAAATAAATAACGGACTATAGTCCAGGCTCTCGGGGTAGTTTAAATGCAAATAATTAGAAGGTTATCCAGAAATATGTTCAGAATAACGGTATACAGTGTTAAAATGGGATAATTAAAAAAGACAAAAACATTTTAAAAGGTGGTATGGTAAAAAATACTTATCAGTCAAGAAAAGTAATTGTAAAACTAATAGGCATGATTAAAAGATATTAAAATGTATAGATTTGATTTTCAAATAATAAAATTAATTTTTTTCATAACCTTTTCTACTAAAAATGATAAGAGAAAAGTAAAATTTTGTAAAATAAATAGGTTGAATAGAAAGTAACTAATTGAATTTTTATAATCTATGCATTGAGGTACTCCGAATTAAAAAAAAACATCAGTTTTTGTTGATTAGAACAAGAGATATTGCGACTTTCATAACTTTGAAGATATAAATTTAGTTTTTAAAATAGCAAAACCAAGAAATGAAAAAAGGGCTAATTCGGGTTTTAAGAGTGGTAGGACATTGTATTTCTTTAAAATTGGAGTAAAAATGCCAACATTTCGAATAAAAAATTAACATTTTAATAGTTAAATGACTTAATTTGATAAAGTAAGCCTTTCTCTTCAATTTGGTGCTTCAGAATTTGTGTTTATATTGTTCTGAAGCTATTTTCTTATGGCATCTTAAGCAATTACTATTTTAATGGGAATCAGCCACAATTGAAGTTTCAAATAAATTTATTGACATTCAATATTCAATCAGTGGCACTCTCTCCGTCCTTTGTCAATTTACGTGAAGTTAGATGTCGATTCAAGCTACCTCCTAGAACATACTGCATCGTACCTTCCACCTTCCACATTTGACCCCAACGAATAAGGAGAATTCATACTTGGAATTTTCACAGAAAAACAAAATGTTATGAAGAAGTAGGATATGGTGAAGTAGATAAGAGAGTTGCAGCATTACCAATAGAAAAGGAGAAACAAGAATTCAGTAAGATTTACCAGTTCTTTTTAAAATTGACTGTTGAAGATAAGATAGTAGATTGGATGCAACTGAAAGATATTTTAGATTATTCAATGAAATCAGCTACAGCAGCGTGGAAAAGCTGCACAGATGTTGTATTAAACCAGATTCTGAGGTTATTTAACCAAGATGTTCTTCTTCTTCCTGGACCTCGCTTTCCAAATATTTTTCCTTACAGGATGGCTTGAAGAAGAGCATATCTGGATTTTTTTCGCATAATATGTCCGAAGAACTGTATCTTTCGAGATTTGATATTGGCCAGTACCTCTCGGTTCTTATTCATTCTTCTGAGGACCTCCTTATTTGTGACTCGGTCAGTCCACATATAGCCACATCTCAAATGCTTCCAGTTATCTGCACATATCTTCGTTCAAGGTCCACGATTCAACACCATAAAAAGACAGAGAAGTATCAAGAGAGAGGTTGTGACTCTTGAAGAAGGCTCTCATCTGATTGAAGGTGGATTTAGCTTTCCGATGCGTGCTCTAATCTCCTGGTTGTTGATCCATTCTTTATTTATTATGGTGCTGAGATAGTTGTAGCGCGTTACTCTTTCTACAGGAGATTGGTTGACGTAGAGTTGAGCTACTTTCATCATTTTCTTGCTAATTATCATAAGCTTTGTCTTCGTAATGATTACATTGAGTGCATATTGTTGACTGTAATACGTAATTTTGTTCATGCTGTCTAGTTCATAGGTCTTCTAAATTGTCCGCAAATACTATGGTGTCATCTGCATATCTGATGTTGTTCAGCCGGTAACCATTTAGTAGAATACCTTTTTTCAGTTGTACAGATTGAAAATTAGAGGAGACAAAATATAGCCTTGCCTCACTCCACACATGATTTTCACATAGTCAGTAATCCGTAATAAGTTTGTCTAATTTATTCGAAGGTACGAGCCGTTTTTTGTTGTTGTTTTTTTAAGTAATCGGACGAGGATAGCACTCAGTCAGTCATGACATTTCTCTCTCTCTCTCTTTCTTTCGAACTCAGCAGAGGCGACAGAGTGTTTCTTTTTGAAGACAGCTCCCTCCCGACACACAACGAATCACGTATCAACAGCATCTGAAAAAACCGAGACAACAAGATATCTCTTAGATTTTGTGTTGCTCCATATTGCTTTGTTGAACAATGCTGAACGTAAGCCTTCGAGACCACATAACAAACCAACAAATCAGGCAAAGATCAGGAGTTCAAGACGTCATCGAAAGAACCACGACGCTTAAGTGGAACTGGGCAGAGCACCTCTTAGCCAGAACACAAGATAGACGGTGGACAGGACGTATTATGGAATGCACGCCCAGAAACTATAAAAGAAGCCGAGGCTACCACTGACTAGATGGACCGATAATATAAAACGTGTAGCGGGAAACTGGCTACAAGCGGGCCAGTGTAGAGAACACGGGAAAGACCTGAAGGAGGCCTATGTCTAGAAGTGGAAGCGATTGGCTGATTGATGATGATAATATCGCTTTGTTAATTAGTTTAACTAGTTAATAAAGTTATTCCTAATACCGAAAACCGGCATTTAATTATAGCATAAGCGTGGTCGTCCTCTCTGTGTTGCCACTCTCTTTTGAGGTATCAAAAATTTACAAAAGCCGCCCTACTCCCCAGTTACATTGTTCCCTTCTTAACTCGTCCGAGCTATCTTACGATTTTCAGTTTTCACATAAACTTCTTCCGCCTCGTTCAGAACAAGATTCACGTATTCGTCAAAGCCGATGATATGCTCCTCAATTCTTAAATTGATATTTTCGTACAGCCAAACTTGTACTCTAGATCTATTTTGAAGATCACTTATGCACTGTCTGTGCTTTATAAGCCATTATTTCTGATTTTTTTTTTAATTTCACCAACTTATTTAAAAGAGTGGATACCTGCATTAAAGGCTTTAATGTCGCTAATTTCTCTGGCCTATAACGGTTATGGCCCAAGAGCCAACGCATAGCGATCAGAGTCGATAGCACATTCTATTGTATTAGTCACCTTTTTGAGAATTGGATGTGTTAAGAAGTTTTCAAAACATAGTGTCATCGACCTCACGTGCTTCTTTTCTAGATCATGCACTTAATGTTATCTCAGATAGGATTTGTTGCGAGAAAAGATAAAAATTAATGTCAGTAGGTTGTTTTTGACTAATATAGACCAAATATTGTTTAAAAACTGTGTAGATATCGCTCGTCGGACTAGAAATAAAAATAAGAAGGATATTTTCAACTTAGTTATACAAAAGTCTAAATATAACATGTATATTAATGGCATACATCGATTTATTCGTAATTAAATAAAAATATTTGTATGCAATTTTAATTGTTATTAATAAGCGTCTCTTATCAGTATTATTCTGCAATAAAAACTCAAAAATTGTTCTAGTATAGCATTACTATCATATCAAATTAAGAAATTTGGTATCTGGGGTAAACAAAAACCTAACTTTGGTTCTACTGATGAAATTGTGGTTTGAAAATTATTTTATTTGAGTAACATTTAAAGAAAAATCTTTGTCAGTTACTTTGTCGTGATATTTCTGTGTTTTGAAAAATGTCCAAATTTCACCCTATATTGAGTCGATGATCGCTTAAACGCTTGCAGTTTGAGCCGATGTGACTTAATCGGGAAGAAAAGGAAGGCACTCAGAATCTAGCCTCGTCAAGACTGAAATCATTTGCGATGAGAAGATAAGACCGTCTTAAGTCACCTGTGAGCAATTAGCTAGCTTTATTAAGTTATAGAATATTTGATAAGTACATTCATTTGGGCCGGAGAAGCTAGTTGTTCTTTGGTTATTTAATGTATTAAAGAAAATTTCATTATAGAGCTGTGTTGGATCTATTTAAAAAATGCTTGGTGTTTTAACATCCATTGTTTATAAATCCAGCCTTTTTTGTTATCTTGGTGTTTAATGTTTTGGTGTGTACCACGAAAAACTGTAAGCTGTGGTAATTATGCTCTAGGAGTAGTATTCACTAAAGTACTGTATTGGAGACATGATCTGCTAGCCACCCGTAAAAAGGTGAGAAAAAGAAAAAAAATCTAATTTATCAACTATTGAATATTCCAGCCATACTTGAGAACAGGAGTCATACCCTACAAACCACCCGTGGCCATAAAATCCCGGTCCAAAACATTCTAAAAATTCCCTGGCTCATCTTTCGACATCCTAAAAAGAATCTACCTTTCCCACCCACAAAATTGCTGACAACTGCCAGCAACGAACTCCTTGACGAATACATCGATTTCCTAGAGAACCCTTCTTTTTTACCTTAACTAGATAGATTGCTCAATTGGTCCTTTGCTCACAGACAGGAAGAGATCGGTTTTCTATGGTTTCCTGATCCCATTGCACAATTATACCTGTCTATAGGCAATTAACATTCACAGCCGCCCTCAACGCATAACAGTAGAGTCAGTCAATAACAAAACCATAAAAAAACAAACGTGAAAAGAACCGTTCCCCAAGATCTTTCTACTCCGCAGGATACCAGATCACCACCTCCAGCAGTAGCGATTTTCAACACCCAATAAGAACGATGCCGCTACACACAACTAAGAATACGTCTTGAAAACGTTCTAGAAGGTTAAATGAAACTTTCAATACACATCAACCCTGAGCATTACCCATTTCGACGGAACACGAATATAAAGAGGTGAGATGAAAGGTGAAACCTTAAAACACGTGTTGGAGAGTGGTGGAGTTCGAATTAAAGATAAATGCAATCGTCTACTTTCGTTTTCTACTTTTCTTTACGTAAGGAGTAGAAAATATGGTGTTTTGTATCGGTAAACTGTAAATCATCGTCCCAATAGCTTCCAGTAAGCTTGGATTCGCAGGATTCGCTTGGATTCCTAATTGACTTATTCTTATTGGAATCCTCACTTTAATACGAGTTTCATCTTGGTATTTACTCTAGTCACGAAGGTCTTACATAAATAAAATTTTTCAGTGTCAAATAGTTTTAAAGCATTTCAGTAAATATACATTCCTGTAATTTTGATATTAATTCATAAAACTAACAATAGCTTGACTTGTATTGAAAAGTTATTTTAAATAATTTGTATTAATATCTAAAATTGACAGTTGTTTTATGTGTTTTTAAAAGCTCTACAGTAAAGCTGGCTTTTAATAAAAAAGATCAAATTAATGTTTTAATGATAAGAGGATACAGCAATAGAAAAAGATCTTATATTGAAGTAGCGAACTTGTTCAACGATACTTTCCCAATCCATAAGGCGATGGTACAAAAATTATAAAGCACTTTGAGAAAACTGGACGAGTAAACGGACGGCTATGCTGACAAATGTGGCAGTCCTTGAGAGAGCAAATGCTGCTCGCGAGCTGCTTGATAACATCAAATGTAGAAAGATGGCCTATTTTGGACACGTAGTAAGGGGAGACCGATATTATATTCTTCAACTGATTATGATGGGTAAAATAGAAGGACGCAGAGGAATTGGTAGAAAGCAGGCGTCTTATTTGAAGAATATCATGGAGTGGACAGGAATAAAGAAAGCTGAGCAAATATTTAGAATAGCACGAGACAGAGACAATTTCGCCATGTTAATCGCCAACGTCAAGGGGACTTGATAGGGCACGTTAAGAAGAAGGACGAGTAAAAGATGGCATTTAAACATTTAGACCAAAAACTATTATAAATTACAATAAAACTTTAGATTTAATGCAGAATTTGGTTGAAGATCCACATACATCCCAAGAAATACAAATGCTGCTTAGAAATAAATTGTACCTGCCCTGAAAAACAAGTTTGGCATTATTTGGATCAGACATTTCTCGGAGGATGGATTGGTAGACTAGATAGTATTGAATGGCCTCCTGGTTCACCCGATTTGAATCCTAAAGATTATTTTTATTGGCAATGCTTGAAAAGTAGAATTTATAAAAATTCACAAAAATTTATATTAATTTCTATAGTAACATGGAGAAATGTAGTTGACGCATTCTACCATCGTTTAGGATACTGTCAAATTAACAACGGAGGACATTTTGAACACTTGATTAGGTAGACATTAATTTAGCCAAATTTAGCTTAATTATTATGTTCAAATTTATTTGCTGACTGCTGGTATTGGAGTGGAGATTTCAATAAAGGTACAATATACAGAGTGTTGTATTAAAAAAACCAAAGTGACTAATGATATCAGAGATCCTAGTTATCCAAGAATTAATATAATAAACTGAAGAGGTTTTATCAAAAAACAATGACCACTTCAAGTTTAGTAGCAATATCGTTAAAAAAATAGTCAATACTAAATATTCATGGATTGATATGAGTTAACTGTAAAAAAACCAAGTACACACTTCCTAGCGATAGAACAATTCGTAGTGATCAATCTCTAACAAATAAACAATGCCGTCGTGGAATTACGTCACTAGGCTTTTACGTTGTAATTTTATTTAGGTTACGCTTACAATTTCTTCGAAAAACATTTACTCATATACACACCAAACATCGAGTTCAGTGGAGTTCATTGATTCATAATAGAGAAAAAAAATGTAGAATATAACGTAACAATAAATTTATTTATTAATTTGTTGATACAAACATTGGACCGCAAGTTCTCGGAAGTTTTCGAAGGAGAAAAACATTTCTGGTAACATGACCGGGTTGTGTTGTCGAGTATAGGATTGACCGGTCATTTACACACAACAAAGTCACCTCTATTATGCCAATACGATTGTTTCTTACTTTATAGTACATTTGTAAATGATTGATAGCACAAATTTTATTGCACGTGAGACAAAACTCAACATAACATCGTAAGTGTGACGGAGATTTTCTAAAATAAAATATTCAACATTGTTTTGAAAATGTTTGGATTTTACTTAAAATTTTTAAACATACCAATTTATTTCAGCGGTTGTCTTAAATTTTGTAGACATTTTATCAACAAATGATTTAAATGTCAACAGTATTTACAATTTCCAAAAAGGAGAGGGTCAATTTATAAGTCAACTCAACTTTCTTACTTTCTTAGAAAGGATTAAAATTTCCAAACGGCAGAACATATTTTGCATATTGTTAATTGTTTTAGTTAAGTTTAACAGGCTGTGTTAATTCCTGTGATTATAACACGGAGATTTGTTAGTTCTATAATAACACATGAACATTTTACAAGTACTATTCGGAGTATAGTTTCTTTTAAGTGTTTAGATAAGAATGGAGTTGAAGAAGCAACTAATCTTTGCCAAACATTAAAAGAGATCAATTGTTAAAAACTTTACGTGAATTAGGATTCGTTTATGAGAATAACAATAGAAATTCTGCAAGATTTTCAGAAAAAGGCTCATCAGGCTAATTGATCTGAACTATGAGCATCTATTTGATTTATTTTTCTTGGGTATAGGTATAAATATCGAACTAAGCCAGTCTTCTGGGAAGATTCCAGTGGTATATATTTTGTTAAATAGTAGTGTTAAGGACTGAAGATTTTCTTCGTTGTTAAGTTTTATCATCTTTACATATATCTTATCTGCACCTGAGGCCTTTCGTGGATTTGCCGTACTGATTGTTTTTGTAATTTCCGATGTTAATATATCAAGTATTGTGTCGTGTACTATATTCATTTGTGGTTCTGTTCTCTCGTCATCAAACAGATCTTCGATGTATTTTTCCCATATATTACCTACATTTTCTGGGCTAGATACTATTTGGTTGTTATTTTGTTATTATCTACGAGAGTTGTTGATAGAGAGTCGTGAATTTTTTCTTCATATGTGTGACCTCTTTAATCTTTTTGTATGCATTGAAGTGGTCAGGTTTTTTTAGTAATTCCCTCAGTTCCTCACATCTGCTGTTCATCCATTCTTCTTTGGCTTTCCTGATTTTGTTTCGGATGGTTCTCTGGGATACTCTATATTATATTTCATTGTGGTTTTTGTAAGATCTTCTTACGTCCATCAGTTCTAAGATTTCTTCTGTCATCCATGTATTCTTTGTTTTTCTTGTGTTGTCTGGTAGTTGTTCTGTTTGTATAGTTGTGATTGTTGTTTTAAAGGTGTGCCATATACTTTCTACAGATTCTTCTGCTACCGCAAGTGCTTCACTTATATTATAACTTCATGGATCCTGTGGTCTCTTCTTTATTTGCTTTTATTTTGAGTGTTTTTTAAATCCTTTTAAATCCTTTTTTCCATAACTGTGTTCACAGTATTCAACAGAAAATATTGTAGTACTTGAACATGTCCATTTTAATTTCATTGCAATTTATAGATATCAATCGACAATATGAAAATTTTCACTTCATATTTGTGTAAAACTGGCTAACCATAAAATCAGTACCGTAAAAAATTGGTGCCTAATTCTCTATAAACCTATAAACGACCAAAATGACAAAAGATGTTAACGATTGGACCTTGAGTGCACCTGAAAGAAGCAATCCCACTTAGGAAGTTGACCAATAATAATGGGGATACACCTTTCAACATTTGAAATACATTATCCATTTCGTAAACTACTGAAAAATTGTAAAAGCCATTTACCGGGTTTTAAGAACTCATCTCATTTACATCAGTTTGAGCGTAGCCAAAGATGTTAAAATACCAATAACAAAAAAACAGGGATGGAATTAGATGTTTTTGTAAGAGAGAAGAAAAAATATGGTGCCGTGACTGAGACAGCACCTATTAAAAAATTCAATTAATCTCTCGTGAAGGCTTGGCAAAATACGAGTAGCTCGGAGAAATAAGATTTCTCTCGGGACTTTGATAAATTCGGGTATCTGAAAAAATTTTAAGTTAATATATATATAAACTACATATAGAAAATCTATATCTTATCTGCAGAGATTTCAGCGTCCTTTTTGAAATATTAACAATTTAATAAAAAAAAAAGCCATTTTTTCGATTTTTTGTCGTCAATTAACAAACCTAATGTATGAGGTCAAATTACAAAACTTTATCTTTCAAAACTTTAAAAAGCTTTAAAATGCCTGATTAGCCTTCTTCGGTCCATCTTTGGACATAGGATTACCCAATCCTTTTTCATTCTTCTTTGTCGCTACAGTCATCCACCTAGAGCCCACGTGCTTCTTGATATCATCTGCCCATCTCATTTGGGACCTTCCTCTGCTTCGTTTATATTCCCACGGTCTCTAACTTATAAGAATTTTGTTCTATCGGTCTTCTTTTTGTCTTATATTGTGTCCGGCAAATCTCCATTTTAATTTCAATTTCAATTTTGCAACTTCTTGTCTAACATCCCTCACTTTTGTTTTCTCTCTTATCCACTCGTTTCCCTTTTATCCATTAGTCTTATGTGCAACATTTGTCTTTTCATTGCTCTTTGAGTTTTTATGATTTTGTCCATGTTTTCTTTTGTAAATGTCCACGTTTGGGAACCATAAGTCAGAACAGGGAGTACACATTGATTGTATACTTTGTTCTTTTTCTATTTCATCTTGTCCGATCCTCATTGTGATATCTTCATCTGTATTTGTTATGATTTTGGTCTTGCTGTAATTCATATTAATGCCTATCTTTCCAGCTTCTACGTCCAGTTCTTTCATCATTTCAAACAATTCTTCTTTTTTATCGGTTATCAATAAGATGTCATCAGCGTACCTTAGATGGTTCAAGGGTTGTCCACAAATTTTTATCCTTTTTTCTTCCCATTCTAACCTTTTAAAAATATCTTCCAGAGCCTGATTGAAAAGTTTCGATGATATTGTGTCATCCTGCCTCACGCCTCTATTTATTTGTATTGATTTTGTTCCTTCGCATACTCTAATTGTTGTTTTGGCTTCCTTATATATATTGGCTATTGATTCCGTATATCTGTGGTCAATTCTTCTGCTAATCAAAGAACTTTTCACTGCCGAAGTTTCGACACTGTCGAAAGCCTGCTAGAAAATTAATTTTTTGTTTTAAATTTTATCTCAAGTGTTAAGCTTTTAAATAGTAAGCAAGAAATAGATAAAATGGCATTTTTTACACTAAATTGTTAATAATTAAAAAAAAAAGAACGACGAAATTTCTATAATAACTAAAAAAAATTAGATACCTGTATTTGTCACAGTCCGAATGGGGTCTTTCTGCACAAAACATTTGTGAACTAGAGAAAAATGTGTAAAATTAGTAAAAAAAAACCATGTAATAGGTAACAATTTCTTCTTCTTCGTTATTTTTCTATGTAGGCATATTTGTTTTTTTTTCTTTCGACTTGTTCTCCTGTCTCATATCTTTTTTATTTGTCACTGTACAGGTCTTTTCTTCAGTGGCTGAACATTTGTATCCAACTTTATTTTTTTCTCCTGAACTAGGCTTTGAAGATCCAGAGGACGACGATGAGGTAGACGCTAACTTGAATGATCCTAAAGCTCCTTTTCCTTTCGTTTTCACCAACGATCTAGTAGTAACGGCAGCTTTTAAATATGTTTTGATGAAGGATGCAACTTTTTCCGCATTTATTTTAGAATTAGCTGCGATATACTTCTTGATAGCTTGAAGATTCATTTCTTTCTTGAAGATCATTTATAGCGTAATTGACCATTTCAAACGTTGCTGGATGGGAAGGTTTTGCCCGTGGATGTTTTCCCTTTTGGATAGTGAAGATATTTGTGGTGTTCCAGATACCGACGTAAATAAAGCTGGTGATGAAGAAAGGCAGCAAATATTTGGTTTTTTGGTTTCACGCAAACAAATCCTATGTATCTCTTGATACGTATATCGACCTAATAGGTCTCGTCAGAAGAGCTATTCATAGGAGTCCTCAACGTGAAAAATCAATATTCTCTGCCTTTTAAGAAGCAACAATAACATGGCTTCAATACGGACGCACTAGCGACATCTAAATACAAAAAATCTGAATTGTGTTTCGAAACTATTTTACGAAAGCTGGTGATGTTTGATTTTCTGTTTTCTGTATCTGCCATCGATATATAAAAAATGTAATTAAAACTAAGCGCTTACAAATATTTGACTGTTTTTCAACAATGTCGGTCGAACGATTGTCTGACCGTCCTTTTTTGCCCTTGATTTTCACAATAAAGAATAAAATAATAGATAAAATGGGCAATTGACGAAAATTATGGTATCAACTTAAAAAAATTGGACCAAATTTGGATCTGTAAGTCGGTCTGTTGAAAAAAATCAGCAGAATTCCAAAAAAGTATTAAACTGGACACCGTAAGGAAGACAAAAGAAGAGCAGAGCGAGATTAAGCTGGAGAGAAGGAGTCGATAAGGATAAAAGAGCAAGAGGAATAGAAGAGTGACTTCTGAATGACCGACATGAATGGAAACTGGAAATCAAAAATCGGCGAAGAACGTTATGAATATGATGCGATATGATGAGATAGTTTAGTTGAGTGACAAAAAAATATAAAAGTAAAAATGAATTTATCAGGGGAAGTCTAGATATGATAGAAGCTCCTAGAAGAATACAAAGGTAAGGGTAAAGAAAATATGTTGGCATAGATAATCTATGTGAATTAGAATTAAGAGGAATTATATGAGGATTTATATTAGGAAAGAAAATGCGAAAAAAAAAACCATATATCTAAACAAAGCGTTTATAGTTTAAAAATACTTTTTAAAGGATTATTTAGTGAGAATTGATTTTAGAGCTACGTATATAATGCATTAAATAATTACAAATTTTTATTATTACACCTCTGGCTTTCGTACCCTTCATAATGACTTAATAAACTCTAATAATCACATTTTGACCTTCCCTTCAGCGAGCAGCAAATGGCTTTATTACCCGAAGAATTATCACCCTGAAATTTATTTACTCTTTGTTACCAAAGACCCACCACAAAGACCATGGCAATAAACATTTGAGGAGGCAAAATGCGACATACCGTGAAATTTTGAGAAAAAAATTAAGATTTTTGAGAGAAGAATGGCAGCAGGAGGCCGAAGTAAAAACCACTTGTGGATAATTTTGATTATGAGCTGGTAGGATGGGGTGTCTTCTTGGAATTTTTCAATGGTATGTTGTAAATTTGACATAGAAATGATGAGATTTTGGTATTAATGGAAGGGAAATGTAAAAACAACTAAAATGTATTAAAATATAAATAATTAGACTAGAAATGTATTAAAATATAAATAATTAAAACCAAAGTTTCTCAAGAGGACTGGATAAGTAGAAGAAATTAAAAAGTAGGAAACAAAGTACGTACGTTACAGATCATGTGTCTACATAGAAAATTAGCCCCCTCTGTGGCTCAGTGGTAAGAGCGCCTGTCTTTAAACCTAAAGGTCGTGAGTTCGAATCTCACCTGGGTGGAAGTTTTCGTTTATTAAAAAAAAAAAATAAATGAAAATAATTTCTACCTTTGTGTGATCGGTACTCACCGGAGGGACCGCAGACGTTCGGATACAATTAGCGTCTCTTAGCAAAGACAATGACGTCGACTTTGCTAAGTATCAAGACAATTACTCTACACACACACACACTACATTAATAAACTTATCTTGATTGAGACTGGCTGAATGACAAATGTCCAAGCCAAAACACACAAAAAAAATACATAGAAAATTTAAAAAATTAAAATATGGAGGTATGATAGAACTAAAGTATACTTTTCCGGGGTAGAACCAGAAGACTAGGGAGTAAACATAATTGATTAGTAGGCGAAATCGAATGAAAAATGTCTCAGTAATCAAAGCATTTTACGGCAACACTGAAATTCATCCAACTGAAAATAAATTCAAGACAAAAAAAAATCACGTCTAACTACAAAAAACGAAATAATGTATAGATGGAAACAATACTTCGACGAACTAACAGAGTTCAAAAAGGAGTCTCAAGAGAAAGAAGGTTATATAAGTTTCTTCTCGAGATAATGATATGACCTGATCCACTTTTACCTCCCGTAGTAATGATTTCTTCGTATTCTCTGCACTTCTAGAATTTAACCATTGCTTTGATTTACCTCATTTGGAATCATTTCCATTGAAACTTCAGGAAGTTCTTCATCTTTTTCATTATACTCTAGCTAGAAGAAAGCTATCCTTTTATAACCATATTGTGCAATGTAAAACAGGAATATATAATGTTTCCAGCTTGCGCAGGGCTGTAATGTAAGACCCACAATCAAACAATGAAAGCGGGATTTCAAAATCCTGCAATCTTTCTCAATCAGATTCCTAGTTGCAGTAAAGCATGGGTGAATCTTCCTTCTGGTGTATTTTCTGTAGCCACGGTTGTGATGGGTAACCTGAATATTCAATTAAATAGGCATTTTTAAGTTTATATGCCACAAATTGTCTTCCCAAAAATCAATTCACTAGATACACTTAACTCCCAAATCTCTAAATCATGTGTAGAAGGAAGTATTATAATTTATAAATGTAGAATTGGCATCACAAATTGCTTGCATAATACTTTAAAACCGTTTTCTGTTGAAGTAGACCAGGTCTGGTCGGATCATCAGCAGAAGGTGCTGAATTTCAATATGTGTGCAAAAAGTAATAAGATTTTGTCGGCTTTTTTTATCATGTTTATGATGAGAAACGCAAAAAATTGCTAAAATAATGCAAGAATTACACTGACAAGCATACCCGCCAGTGTTTACTAGGATAATGCAAAAAGACTCTAGAGGAAAAACTAGAAATTAATTACGATCCTCATTTTATGAGACAAAAATATAATATATCGATTTAGTTTTCGGCTTCCATTTCTGTATTTATCATCTACCATCATAAAGTATTACATATTAATAGATTTTGATTATTTCGTTCCACTTTTTAACCACCAAATATACATCACCTCCTCATAATATTGTTTGCTTAGACACCAGGAAAACCCATCCATTATTTCCGACCTACTAATTTTTTGTATTTGGTTTGTTAGGTCCGCAAAAACAAATAATATCGTTCCATCTGACTGGCAATCGAATAAAAAAACAATCAGACGCATTTGGCCAATTTAACGTTTTCCTCGAAGCCGTAAAAATTCTAGTACGTTCTAATGTTTCGTTAGTTACGGCTTAGTAGAGCAGATTTGCATTAGATTGTGAGGGGATTAGAGACACGCGCTGATCACGATGGGTCAACGGAACGATCAATTCAAGGACGCAGGATGCGGGGAATGGATTTTACAATTCAAATAGATACAAAGGAGTGGGTAGACTTTAACCGAAATTTTGAAATATGTAAAAATCAGGTGCTACTTCCACATATTATGAATCATCGAGTAGAAAATATCAGTACAAAACGGCGATGTGTAATTGCCAAAATTTACGACGTCATTGGCATTAAAAACATTTAAGTATATTTACTTAATTTAATGATGGTGGATTATGGTGATCATTAATTAGGTAGAGATCAGAAGCAAAAAACAGAAAAAGGTAACGATGAACAATGTAAAATGTGATATAACAAAAGCATAGTTACTAAAATCATATGGAAGATATACAGAGTGGTCACTTTATTCAATAAAAATATATTAAAATTTTTCCTACAAAATTCCTGACACACTTTGATTTTAGTTAAATTTTGACACGTTTTATGGTAGTAAAAGGACTAAGCGAAGTTTGATGCTGTTACAGTGAATACTGGATTAAAGAAGACTACTCCTACTGGGGGTTTAGGAGGGACCTCATAAATGTTTGTCCAAATAACAGCAATTTAACCTCTACTCGGAATTGCTATTCAAAAAAGCCTTGGAAATCACAAGGACAGGGGAAGATTGGTTTTCTGTGGTTTCCCAATCTCATTGCACAATGATACCTGATCCTAGGTGAGGATATAGCCACAGCTATCCTCCACGCGTTTTTCCAACAAACAAGAATGGCCAATAATCTGAAAGGAATCGTTTTTTCCACGGAACTTGTACTTCGTGACAGACTTGGTATGCTTGGCTAACTCTTCCGGAAGGTACGATTTCCGCCTCTTGCCTTCTTCTTGTTCTCGGTATCCTCCCCGTCCTTCTCCTCACCCTTTACCTTTTTTAGCGGCGGCACCCTTAGTCTTCGGAGTCCAACTGAAGTCATACGAACGAAAACTGACATTCAAACCAAACAAGCATTAGCATCCAAATAATAAACCAACCCTTGAAGAAGCATAGAGCTTAAAGCAAGGTAAAAACGCAATTGATTGAGACATAACAATTAATGGAGAAAGAATTTTTACTATAAGATATGCAGATGACAACTTCTATATCGATTTCAAACGGGTGTTTGATGGAGTAGATCGACAAAAGATGCTTTGTCTTTCTCAAGTGATCACTTGAGAAAGGCAATTAGCCGAAACAGCTGTAGTGATAAGATTTAAAATAAATTTTGTGGAAGTTTGAAAACAAAGTTTTCAGTGTTTTATTGTTACATAATATTAAAACATGTAAAATGTTTTGTTTGGTCTGTTGTTCCCCATGGAGTCTAAACGTGGACTCTAAAAGATAATCAGTCTGAATAAGTTAGAGGCATTGGAAATGTGGATGTACCGAAGAATTTTAAAGTTCCTCAGGTACTATAGAATCTCTATGTCAACTACATGCTTACACAATCTAAAGCAATCGAAAAATTCATTTCTTACATTTTGTAAAATGTTTGAGAATCATTTGTTAAATTTTTTGAGGAATTAAGTGTCACAAATTTTGCGAAAAACGTATTGGTACATTTTGATTCAATTTATGCTAGTTAAAGTCACCACCCTGTATATGAGACTAGAAACGATAGTATATTATATAACAAGATTATAACGAAAATCTGATACTGGCGAATGATTCACAACGCGATACAAATGTATAGAATTTTCTTTCTGACAGAGTAAAAAAGAATACACATGCTGCAATTCGAAGAAAAATATTCAAGAATTAATGCTAAACCCCCCCTGTAACAACCAACTCCACCGATTTGATATTCGTCAAGGTGAATGAGAGTCGGCGGAACGAAAAAGTTTGGAACGCGTTCATCTTTTTATTTGGCAGCAAAGTCGTTTTCGATGAGCGCCAAATCTTCGACTCTACAAGTTCAATGTCATTCGATAGTTAGTTTTTTCCGGGGTCTTCGTCTGACCATGGCCTCGCCAGATGAAAGCATCGCAATTCTTAAAGGTGTTACGAGGGGAGCTGATACGTTAGAGGAATAAAATATGAGGCTCGCTCTCGAATTTGCCGCTGGACTTACTAATCGACCGAAAATATTAATTTTATATCAAACAGAAGAAAATGGAGAAAAAGTTATTGAATATTAAGAAAATATATTTAAAATAAATAAATTAAAGATCAACATAAATGTTGGATAAAAGCTTCTGATTATTTTCTGATAATAGGAAAAAATGTCTGTCGTCACTCTCGAAAAACCTATGCAGCATATCAGCTTAGCTGACTGGTACGCGAAACAATGGCAGTTGCAACAAACCAGTGATACCAGAAGGAATGGACTCCTTTTGCATGAGACACGAACTGAGGCAACTGCGGAATGAAACAAGGACTAGAACTGAATGGGATACCTATCATAACAATGTTAGACTGGCTGATAGAATATCTGAAGTTGATAGATGGAGGGACGTTCTGATTTCTTGCTTGGACAGAGTAAACCACGAAATAAAGTTATTGAAAGATGAAACGTTTGATACCGAACGAGTATTACAAGTATGAGGCCTATAGAAGCCTTTGAGATGTGGTTTTTTCGAAGGATGCTGAAGATCTCTTGGACAGAGCACGTGACCAATAACGAGGTGCTAAGAAGAATGGGAATGAGAGAGAACTCCTAAATATTGTAAACAAGAGAAAAACGAGTTATCTAGGACATATTTACAGAGGAGAAGGCATCTTAAGAAGAAGATTTCAATGAAGGATTGCAGACAAGGCACTGACCTTACATATGACGGAGAGGACACAGAAGTGAAAAAAGTGTTTGGAACTTGTATTTGGTCGAAAACGTAAAGAGAATGTTAGTGGAGAGATGTCAGTCAGCGTGGCAAAAGAAGTCAAGTTTTATCTCAATCTTGATATTAATGACAAAAACGAAGCTTGAAATTGATAAAGATCAACTCACGTTAGATAAAAATTGTGCGAATATCACATTTAAAATCGATGCTCTCAGATTAGTGAAAGGTTCTGTTCCATACGAAATTTGGCTGGAGCATACACGAAACACCAAGCAACTAGCCGATAACGAACTAGCTGATACCATCAAACTTCAAGAATCTCTTTTTGTGGTAAGAGAAAGAGTGCGCAACGACATGTTAGCTCAAAGAGACCGAGTGGATTTTATCTTGCGTAAACCCATCTACCCATGAGGGAAGAAATGTAGAAGGTGCTGAAGGAAATCCGAGATTTGGAGGTATGTCTGCTGGCGAGAACTGATGCGTTGAAATTGGCAGAAACACGACTGGAAAATCGGTCATATAGACCTGGTGTTGAAATATAATCTTTATTTCTGATGAAGTTAAGCTTAATTTTATTTTTTATCCTTTTTCTTTTGCTCTATTGTTTATTTTTAGTTTATGTTTCAAGTTGTTTCTATACTAATGTATATATTGAAAAACATTTGATAGTTAATACAAAAAATTATACTATTATGTACAGAATAATTACTCAAAATGATTAAATGAGAAAAAAACTATGATTGTATTTTTTAGTACGTCAAATGATGCTAAGGGTGGATTATTTTCCATCACACCACAAATGAAAGAAAAACACATTCTTCATTCATTTTTCCTTGCAATTACAACTCTTCCAAGTTCAACAACGTCGTTCACCTTAGTTTTTTCACCTTTATTTCTTGGGATATAAGTACACGAGACATGCTCTGTTTACCTCACTGAAGAGCACATTTTCACAAACGCGAAACAGCTCATCGAAAATTACAGAATCGATACATCTCTCAGTGGTCGAGCAATAGGCCAGGCAAAGTTAGACGTATCTAGTGATTGTGAAAACTGTTTGAAGTACATACCTTTATTCTTATAATCAACGACCTTTATTTTCGACCAATTCTAGGTACTTGCATAAGGTATTCTTGTAAGCATAGAAATATGTTTCTACAAGATCTCTACAAGTAGTGGTGACTTTCTTTTTTGAACCGATAACGCCACGTTTCTCTATTCTACAATTGTTGGTATGCCTCTTTTGTTTCTTCCCCTTGAGCTCTATTTTAATATTCCTTTCTATATCACCATATTACACGTTTTTCTTGTATGTACCTTAGTATGTCTTGTTCCAGATCAAAATAGAAAATTAAAGAAGAAAAGACAAAGGAAAAAGAAGATTTCTAGACAATAACATCAAAACAATCGAAGACAACAATACTAACAATTATACGAGACAATTATAATAATTAAGAAGCGAAGTAGAGAAGCAGTAATTCCAGCATATAATGTTTTTGTGTAAGAATGAAGAAAAGAATCTTGTGGAATGAGCAGCAGCGACAAGAAGATGGAAAGAACATCGTTAAATCTCAAGCTTTCCCAACAAACTAAGGCATGAGGCAAGGAGACTTTTTTTATACTTACACACTCAAAAACACCAGTGTCCAGCTATCGCAGACAACCTGGTACTAATAGTGTATAAAAAAAGCTAAAAATTTTACTTATCTGTGGGATAACATCAATAATAGAAATGAGGAATCGAGAGAAATCCAAAGCTGAATCAACCCAGAAAATAGAAGCGCAGAAGCGCAAAACAAAATATCAAAATCCAAAGCTGTCAAAGAGAGGCTCTAGAGAACTGTCATAAGACCAGCCATATTGTATGGATGCAAACTTTGGATAAAAGAGAACGTTGAAACCTAGCAGAACATTGAGTGAGGAAAATCATTTAACGATCCATTTTTATGCATCCCTATCTGGTAATTAAAATTGTGCTGATCGTCGATATTTGAGAGATGATACAATCGTCTCATTGAACCTCTTTTTTTTTTAATGGTCGAATTTGATCGAAATATTAAAGCTGTGGCGTAATTCCGACAGGGAAAGCTTGCTCTGTGTAAATTAGCACATTATTTCATTTCTGATCGCAGAGTGGGTCACATATGTTCTATTTTCTTCAAAGTATCCATTAGGTGAGTTGTTATAATTTTTCTATAGGTTATGTTCTACCGGTTTTCGTGTAAATAGGGCACTAATAGCTTCTTCTTTCACTTTCTTTCAAAAGGAAAAAGAAGAGAATTTTTCTTTCTAATATTTGACAGCTTTGTTTGTCTTATATACTATTGGTAGTCCCATTTTATTTTTTTATCTGTCCTAAAATGGATACAACCAGCCACGTCTAGTTAATGTTCCTTCTGATGGATTTTGGATACTTTGCAGGACTTTGGCGGATTTATGGATGGTTTTGGAGTACTTTTGGACTGGAAATAGTAACTATAAATAATTTGGTTTTATATGCTACGCTTCTTTTTATCCAGTGGCTATCTGCTTCACGAAGAAAGAATTCAAAAGGAAATAAATTTTCCCTGCTTCTGGTACCAATATTTTTGTACGCCATTAGGTCGCAGGTCATTATTTTTATATTACTTACCTAAGTTATAAATGCCGTACAAATATTTATGTTTGGCGAAAAAGTCCACCGTTGAATGGTAACTGTGACTCACCTGTAGCGATAAGAATTGACGGCATAGTTACTTAAGTTATTACATATTGTAGTATTGATTTATATGTGATTCTTTTTCTTCTTCTTCAGCCTTTATTTATCCATTGTTGGATATAGGCCTCCTCCAATTGCTGCCACGCTTCCCTATCTTTTGCAATTCTCATCCACTACTTTCCAGCTACAGCTGTTATATCGTCTATCCATCTCTTTTCGGGTCTTCCCACGCTTCTTTTTGTTTCTCGAGGTCTCCAAAATGTCACTTTATGAGACCATCTGTTGGTGTCTTGTCTTGCTACATGTGCTACCCATTGCCATCTCAATGTCGCTATTTTTCCCATGATGTCGGTTACTTTAGTTCTTCGACGTATTTCGGTGTTAGGAATTTTGTCTCTGAGGCTTATATTTAACATGGCCCTCTCCATAGCCCGATGAGTTACTCTTAATTGTTCTACCATTTTGCTTGTTACTGCCATAGTTTTTAATCCATAAGTTGCAACTGGTAGTACACAAGTGTCATAGGTTTTTCATTTTAAAAAATGAATCTCAACTTACCAAAAGCAGCCCATGACAATCATGTCCTTTTAATTTCTAGGGTTTGAATTTCCTTTTTGTTTTTCATTGCATGTCCTATTCTATATATTGTTCTACCTTCTCTATATTGATGTTATCTATCGTGATGTTTTCTAGGCTGTTGTTTAATATCTTTGTTTTGTCGAGATCCTATTTGATTCGATTTGTGATTTAAATCTTGTAGCATTGATTTTAGTTCATGGATATCTGTGCTTATTAGTACTATGTCGTTTGCGAAACGCAAATGGTTAAGATATACTCCATCTATTTTTAATCCCTTTTCGGTAAAATTTAGTTTTTTAAAGACATTTTCTAATGCCAAAGTAAATAACTTGGGTGAGAAGGTGTCGCTTTGTTTCACACCTGTGCCAAGGTCTATTTTCATAGTTTCCAGATCATCATCTATTTTTACGTGAAAAGTAGCATCATCGTATATATTCTTAAGGAGGGCAGCATATCTTGAATCTACTCTGGCGTCGTTCAATGCTGTTGATAAAGCCCATTTCTCGATACTGTCGAATGCTTTGTGATAATCGACAAATGCCAGATGTAGTGGTATGTTGTACTCTATTGTTTTTTCAATAACTGTCCAGATTGTTATTCACACTGGGTCAAATAACCTATTAAAAATCTCACAATGGGTTGTAGTCTATATTTTTTATTGTTTGATTCCTTTAGTTGAATGAAGTTAAACCACGGTAAACGCATCGACTACATCGTCCTGAGCATTTTAGTGAAAGTTAACATATTAAAAAAATCTTTTTTATATAGCATATACATTGAACGTTTATTTCCTAGATTGTATAAAATAAATATTAAAAAAGTTACTCAGAGCGTCATTATTTTCTGCTTAGTATGGTAAAAAACGTTTTTGGGTCGAAAACCGCTTAAAAAACCGATTCCTTTCAAATTTTTAACACTCTCTTTGGACACACCATCAATCGAAAGTATTTTTAAGCATTGCCTGGTCTATGTTCGCTTCTTCTGTTCTCGGTCTTCCTTCATGCGTTTCATAAGCGCGGACAAGGCGGGGTAAGTGACTTAACATGACCTCGGAAACACCGCAAACCGACGCCGCGAAGATTCTCGATCGCTAAACGTCTCTGCATTAGGTCACTGTCCCAAAGAAACCTCTCAAAAATTTTCCGTGCGCGTTGCCACATGAAGTACTTTAGTGCACACTTTTAAGACTTATTTTGCATACGAATGGACGTCGAGTAAAACTAAAAACTCGAACTAACTCGAATTTGTCCCGATTGAATAAGGAACTTACCACACTTACCTCATCGGAAACAAATCTACACTGTTAAATTTTGTTTTTATAGTAGCCATATCTCACTCCTACACATTGCTATACACAATTATTTTGTTGAGTAGTATTTGGTTGTTTCCTTTAACATTTTTTTTTGGATCAAATGTCTCTTTATGGTACTGTGTAGTTTTTATATTTGTCTGTTGTTTTTGCGATTGTTCTAATTTGATCTATCTATCTATCTATCTATCTATCTAATCAGCCAAACTCACATTCTTGGGCATAGGCCTCCCCTATTAATCTCCATTGGTCTCTATTTTGAGCTATCTGCATCCAGTCCTTTCCTGCCTGTTCTCTTAAGGTCGTCAGTCCATCTCATCTGTGGTCTTCCTCTTTTTCTTTTCTTTTCCCAAGGTCTCCAGTGTAGAATTCGCTTATTCCATCTTTCATCTTTTTGCCGGAGAGTGTGACCGGCGAAGTTCCATTTAAGTTTTGCAACCTGTCTTGATATATCGTTCACCTTTGTTTTTTCTCTGATCCATGAGTTTTTTTCCTGTCTTTAAGACCGATACCCAGCATCTGTCTTTCCATTGCTCTTTGTGTTTTGGATATCCTGTCGATGTTCTCCTTTGTGAAAGTCCATGTTTGTGAGCCATATGTGATAACTGGTAAAATGCACTGATTGAATACTTTCGTTCGCATATATTGAGGGAACTTTTTATTTTTTAGAATATATGATAGTTTACCAAATGAGGCCCATGCTAGTCTAGTTCTTCTTTTTATTTCTTCTGTTTGATTATCCCTGTTCAGTTTTATTATCTGTCCTAGGTATATGTATTCTGCCACCTGCTCTAATTTATTCTGTTTGACTACTATTTCTAATTGGTCTTCTTGGTTTGTCATAGTCTTAGTTTTACTATAGTTCATCTCTAGACCTACCTCTGTCGCTTTTCTATCTAGTTCCTCAACCATCTTCTGTAATTTGATCACGACCTATAAAACGATAGATCTGAAAGTCTATTTTGTGGTCTTTTACCTTTAGTTCCCTCTGTAATACTATCTGGAACCGATACTCCACTTCTTCTTTGGTGTCATGTTTTTGAGATTTCTAAGTCCATTTTATTGAAAACATATTATACCTTGAAAACTATTAATGAAAACTATGACTCTAGAGATTCAAAGACTATCATAAAGATCAATTCTGATATTTTCAAAGATTTTGCGCAAATGAAATATTTGTTATTGATCAATTATGAACAGCGGCACTTGACCAAAGGCTTGACAAAGGCTTTCGATCGCACCCAAGTCGAAGACGTCTTATAGGATAGTATGAATAGTGCAAAATAAGTCACCAAATGGATGAAGAAGTATTCGCAGACCAAGAAAGTGATGGTGCGACAATTTAAACAATTCAGGAGACATACAAGAAGAAAAAGAAGAAGAAGAAAAAGAAGAAGAAGAAAAAGAAGGCACTTGACCAACAAAGTTTACAGGAAAAATTACAGAAATTTACAGCTTCAATGTCAATGAAAACATAAATTAAGATATTAATGTAAATCTGTTTAAAAAATGTTATTAATGATTGTAATGCCGTTGACATCGTTGTTAGGCTTTTGTATTGTTCCCACACAAACCATTTTAGAAGAAAAGAAATGTCACTAAATGTAGGAGTCGGTAAAATGACCTGCCTGCTCTCACACTACGGTTATTTTCTATGATGACGAGAAACAAATTAGTTTCCAAATCTAACGTGCAATTAACATAATTTTTTTACTCATTAAACGAAAATTAGAAGACAAAACGCGATATTTGACTCGTGGGTATTGCTTTCTAATCTAAATATGGGTACAAAATCCTCGGTCATATAATTTATGTGTTTTTAAACAAGAAAGTTCAAACAACGGGTCTTCATATACAATGCCCTAATTGGTTTAAAAATGGTAATATGTTGAAGGATAAAATCCTTTATCAGTTACTCAATAATTGTCAAAAGAATCAAATTTTGGGACAAAGTTGCTGGTAATGGTACATTTTTTAATACCCCAGAAAAGGTGCTTTGTGGATTACAAAGACCCTCGAAAAAGTAAATTTATTCAACACGGTGTACGATACGGGAATAATACCAGAAGAGCGAATAAGAACTTTGATCAATGACACAAATCATATTGCAGAAATAAACAGGCGAATAGGGATTGCCATATCAGCTTTTATACAAATGAAGTCAGTCCTAACGTGCAGAAATTTTAATTTGGAAATCAGACTGCGTACCAATCAAGGCTTTCGAACTCTGGTTCTACCAAAGAGTATTTAAAATATCATGGACTGATAGAATTACAAACAACGAAGTACTGGAGAGGATTGGTAAATAAACCAGGAATACCTAGGCCCCTATTATGGAGAATAGGCCCATAAGGAACTAGTCTTCGGCTGATCCGGGCTCCCATATCTGCTATAATCAGCAGAGGCTCAAAGTCTGAGCCCTTCCTACAGTTCCAAACATTTAATCCTTCACTAACCTTGTGGCCTCACAGTAAGGCACAAGGCTCTTTAAGGGAAATTCTCAACAAAGACCCAACACACGACTGCCCCTTCTGATAGACCAGTGCCGGGCATATCCAAAGGAGATGTGAGGAGGTTTCCTTGTACCCCTCCCTGCAGAGTGGATGAGCCCTGTCTTGACAGGGCATTCGTTCGTTCACTTCCACGCCTATGTGTCCCGGTACCCATACTAAGTTAACTTTATTGGTCAGCTCTACATCAGCAAGTGCTCTCTTGCACTCAAGACCAGATTAGAGCTGACTTTAAGCGCTCCCAAAGTAAGCCATACCTAAACTAAATGTGAAATTTTTTCATAACTCATAATCCAGGGAAAGATTCAAGGAAGAAGATCTGTTGGCCAAAGGCTGAATTGTTGTAACACCTGCAGATAATACATTATGTGAAAGGCACTAGAGACGAAGGAGTGGAATATGTACACCTTACCTGGTTTAAACAAGGGCGAAGAAATCTGCAAGTATTATATAGACAGAAAGCAAAAAATGAGAGCAGGAAAGAATAGACATTGCAAGAACAAGGACCGAACGGTTCAGCGGTGTATGAAGCTGCGACAAGTCGAAACTAAAGTCAGAAACTATCAAAAATAACAAAATAAAACTAGATCGCAGTATAAGGGAGGAATTAGGAAATAGGTCTTCTTCTTCTTAGCACCATCTTTTTCTTGTTTTGATCAAAGAACCGATATAAAGCCTCGGAACCAGGAAATTGGTAATTTTCACATATAAAGAAAACGACAGCAGACAAATATGGTCTTGGAAGATATTACAATGTGTCGCTCCGGAGAACTGAACGAGATAGACATCTACGAAAATACATGCCAAAAACATAAGAAGCGGATGCTTCAGAATAAATATTTCACCTAAGGAGTGAAATTTTTTTATTTTCTAATATACAGTGGAGTAAAACGACTTTTATATTGTTGGATAAGTCTTCAAATACTTCATATAATTTTGTCTACACGCCTTTTTAATATTTAACCGGCAGCTTTTCCTACCGTTGCTCATATTTTTATAACTTAAACACTTCTATATGCATTTTTCTGCCTACTTATAGCTAGATACGGTTCACCTCGTAACGATCTTCAGTTGTTCCGCACTGCACTTGCATAAAAGGCTGTGGGAGGACCTAAAGCGAAGAGTGTAACAGCTCCGTACTTCCACAACGTGCGTTTGGCGAGTTGAACGACCATTTATTAACTTTGATTTATCGTTAGATGCGTGTCTGAAGTACTAATCTTTCATAGTCAAGTTCACCGTACTGCAAATTGCAGTTATTCTACAACGCCGTAAGTGACAAAGGCCGAATGGGACTGCGGGATTGACAATAAATTGTGATTTGTTACGCTATCAAAGATAATTATTAATGTACAGGAGACACCAAATTATTTTAGATAATTTATGCAGAGGTGCATTTCTCTATTAATGGGATTGTAATTTTAAGCAGGTGTCCGAAACCAATAGATCAGCGATACTCAACCTTTTTTTTCCCTGGGCCGCATAGTAGCTATTGCCACAGCTTGCGGGCCGCAATCTAGGTGAAGTAGTATAAATACTCACACACACACACACACATATATATATATATATATATATATATATATATATATATATATATATATATATATATATATTTATATTTATTTATATATTATTTTCAAAATACTGATTTCAAAAATGTATAATACTTGCGCAAAATTTCGGTCAAATGCTTTTTAAATGCAATAATTTTTTTAATCCTTGGAAAACTAATAAGAATTTTGGAAAAATTTAAACGCAGAATAAAATATTACAATATTACCGATGGCCAAAAGTCCATAAAAACTTCTATAATGTTTATTTTAATAAGTTACAGGGGTGCAGGGCCGTGCCGTGCTATGATACGGCGAGGCAGTCGCATCAGGCGGCATCACAAGGGGGCGGCATTATCAGTAAAATAAAAAAAAATGTCAGGCTGTGTAAAAATGTCAGAAACTATAGACAAAACGAAAAGTTACAGATAATATGGCTAATGACCAAATGAAAATTTAATGCAATTGCAGAAAAGTTCATATATGTATTGCATTTCCAGCTGAAAATGAAATTCAAGCCAGGATAAAAATTCATTGGTTTTTTGGAAATCTGAGAAAACTAATAAGTATTTTTGAAAAATTTAAACGCAGAGTGAAAGATTACATTATTATCGAGGACAGAAAGTCCCTGA
This sequence comes from Diabrotica balteata, assembly GCA_918026665.1. Classification (NCBI taxonomy): domain Eukaryota; kingdom Metazoa; phylum Arthropoda; class Insecta; order Coleoptera; family Chrysomelidae; genus Diabrotica; species Diabrotica balteata. Next base: position 3,368,041 of record OU898278.1, on the reverse strand, counting down.
AAATTTCTATGTCTATTTAATAAGTTACAGAGGTGAAAGGACAGAGAAAATTTATTGTGATTTTTAATTTCAAATATTTAAAAGAAATTTTTTATTTATTCTAAGGGAATTTAGGATCTGGGTAATAATGAAATATTTTATTCTACATTTAAAGTTTTCAAAAATATTAATTAGTTTTCTCAGGATTTGATAAAAAATGCATTTAAATAGCATTGGATCAAGATTTTGCGCATACCCTCCTAATAAAAATGACAGTTAAATTTCAATCATATTTAAGAGGCGGCATACAATAATGTAATCTTTCATTCGGCGTTTAAATTTTTCAAAAATACTCATTAGTTTTCTCATGATTCGAAAAAAATTAATGCATTTAAAAAGCATCTGACCAAAACTTTACCTAAGTATGATACATTGTTGTAACCAGTATTTTAAAAGCGTTTAAATGAGATGTCACATGATGTCTGTACTTTCCAATTTAAAACAATCATAGTTACGACTACGATAAATTATTTATATCATATTTTTTTTTTTCAAAAGAGAAATATACCCAATATTATTTCTGTCATAGACGGACATCCATCTGTGCATACACATACCAACTTTTTAACGTCAATGCTATTTTTTCCAAAAACGTACAAATAACATTAATGTAATCACTTCCTTTGGTATGACCTTTCATCGGATGAAATTTGAGAAAATCTTTATGAATTCCATAATCCTCAGTACAGTACCGTACAAAAAGGGAACATTGTGAAGTTGATGAAATATCAGTGTTTGAATCAAATGCTAAACTCCAATATTTACAATTCTTCAAGTCGTCGATGATATGATTAAAAATATGTTTCGAAATATCTTCAATTCGCCTGACGCACGTGGAATCTGAGAGTTGTAGTTGTCTGATTTGTGATATTATCTGAGTTTTATTGCGCTGAACTTCTCAAATAGAATATTTGAAGCATTTATAGAGCATTTCTTTACAATCTCAGCGTCAGTAAATGGCTTCATATGTTTTCCTAATAAATAGCAAATTTCGTAGGACGCTCTCGTTACTGATACATCTTGGATCATTGAAACTGCCTTTATATTTTGCTGCTACTGTAACGACCTTCTCAAGACGCATAGTTTTTCTCTTCGCAATGCAGAGCCGACTGGGAAACTATCGCTGGGAAACTATCCAGGAATTGGAAATGCAAACATAGCATAACAACGTCAACTTCGGGAAATCCCCGGTTGAACACCACAGGCGCGGACCTTTTTATATTATAAATTAGACATTGTTGATTAGGGAATTTTTAGTAATAGTTTTATAATGAATTACAAAAATATCTAATATAATCGTATTTTTTAAATTTTTGGATTTTATAAATACATATGTAGATAAAGTCAAAAATTCTTAGTTAGCCTTCGGGCCGCATAAAAAACGCCCGAGGGCCGCATGCGGCCCGCGGGCCGCAGGTTGAGTATCACTGCAATAGATGATAACAGTTTTAATCAAAATTAGTAACATACATTCTAAATTTTCAATTATACTATAATATAGTAATACTAATAACAATAAAAATGGTGGAGACGAATTTGTGCAGTAGATGATACAACATCGATCAAACTGAGAGAACAATAAACCGTTTTACTAAGAACGAAAACATGCGCATCTGGATGGATCCAGATCCCCTGCACGGATGACATCCCAATGAAGTCAGTCAAGACTATATCGACAATATAGCGTCGAACTGTTGGTTGACATCAGGAAAGATGTTCCCTGAAACAGAAGGTTCATTACTTGCCATTCAGATCAGGTTATACCAACCAAAAATTACCTGATATATATCATGAAAGACCCTTAGGTCCAAAACGACAAATGCGGATATGGATGTCAAGCCCAAGAAACCATCCAACATCTTACCGGGAGCTGCCAGGCATTTGCTGTAACTGAATATAAAGAACAGCATGACTTGGTAGGGAAAATCCTTCATCAAGAGATAGCTTTTAAACTGGGACTTCTACAAACAAACCATCTCCCATATTATCAATATGCTCCTGAGAGTATGCTTGAGAATGACAACTATAAGCTATACTGGGATTGCCAGTGCTGGCTTGTAGTATTGATATTTCGACGTACCAAGTCACCTAGGACTCGATAACATAGCTCAATCATTTGGATTTCGTAGGTATCTGGGGAATAAGCGAATATTCCCCTTAGAGCAAGTGTGAACCGTATGGCTGAATCTGGATATTAACGGTAACATAGATCTACTTTATACCGCACAATTTGGAGAGTAAATGAATGATACCGCTGAAACCGAGGGAACAATAAATGTAAATAAACCTTCTCTCTAAGCAGTAAGAAAAATCCGTATCTGGATGAGATACCAAAGGCAGCATTCCAATGAAGTCATCCAAGACTGTCAATAATACAGCGTTGAACAAAAGTTTGACATCAGAAAATATGTTTCCCCAAACAGAGACTTTTCTACTTGCCATTCAGTATTAGGTAATTCCAAACAAAAGCTACCTGATCATCAAAGATTCTCTGGTGCTGCCACCGAGAGCCATATCATAAGAGACAGACAGCTGCCATGCGTTTGCAACAACTAAATATAACCAACAGCATGTCTCATGTATTAGGAAAGTATCGTCAAGAGATAGCTAAAAACCTAGAGCTTCCTATCCTATAATACCTATTATCCTCTCTTCTACTGGTGTCATTCCGAAGAACCTTCTAGAGAACATCAAACAATTGGGGCTAGCATACCAAGCCACCCAGAACTCGATAACACGGAAAGTATCCCCCCAAAGGGATATCTGAGATGGGGAGAATTTTCTTTTAAGAAACTGAGAGCAGCCTCACTTAAATTTGGAATAATTATTTACCGGTATGATTAAAAATTGTTTAATTTTTGAAGTACAATCACTTACCTGGCTGCTATTACAAATACAATATACTCCTTTGAGATGGGGTCTGGTTAAAACATTAAGAAACGATTTGAATTCAAGAGATAACACTAAAATAAAATTTTATTGACCAATGGTTCTTTAAATAAATTTAATACACCTGAGAAAAAATGTCTTTTTCGTCTTTAAAATAATATCAAGAAAACATTTCAAGATGTATTTTAACTTTTCTCATTATTTCATTAATTTATTAAATCAAATAAACAATTTAAGTTGTTTTAAAATTCCAAAAACCACTTCTTATCCTTATTTCACACCTTCCCACCGAAATATATCTTGACCAATAGAACCAACAAACATCGCATGGACTTTTAATTGAATTTTTTATTAGCACCAATTATGAGAATCCTTGTCCTTGCCATAAATAATGATGTAAATGCTATTATACCCATTATATAAAGCTTTTTGGCCTTGGATACGACAATTTTTGGCAAACTTGTGCAAATGACGGTTCACGGCCGGTCTGGAGTTCGTAACGTCGTTCGCTAATTTGTACTGGTAATAGGTTTGGCTATTTTAACAGAAGATAACACCTTGTTTTTTTTAGTTTCTAACCAAAAGATGAATGATATTCTACCATTATGAAATATTTTTAGACATTTTATACAGTAGGAAAACTTCCTGTCTGTATTGTATTGACTAAAAGAGAAGGCCGAGCAAAAATATTAGTATATAGATATAGGTATATAGATGAAGCGAAAATTGAAGAACAAAAAAGTGTTATATAAAAATACTGCATGTAATCTAATAATAAAAATATTTCAGCTGAAATACTTATTCAGCAAAAGCAATGAAGTTTGCAGATCTTTATTCCAGATCGTTTTTTAAGAATCTCTTACACTTTCTTCTTCTAAACTTTAAAAACTGCCTTGTTTTCTTCCATCAACTTAGTATTCGAATTGATCCAAATACGAGTTGAGGGTCGAAATAGATATAGCTTATTTCAGATCGAGTGCCGACCCCTTCCACGAAATGGTTCATTGCACAGACAATAAAATATCTATGATCAGACCCATGCAGTGGCGTTGCAATATTAAACAAATTGAACGAGTTGAACGGGATGATAATCGTGCTCTACGAATTAAATATTTGGACAAAATTAAGTATTCCAGAAGCGAAGGTAAGTCAATTGTGTATGTTGATGAAACCTATGTACATGGAGTGCAATGATGGAGTTAGGCGTACCAAAGAAGCTGACCATGATTGCGCGAATGTGTGTCAACAATTCCTTTGCACAAATTAGAATAGGAGGCAAAACTTCAAAGGCTTTCGGCATAAGCACCGGGCTCATACAGGGAGACCCGCTGTCCCCATTACTATTTAACCTAGCATTGGAATACGCAATGCGAAAAATCTATACCAGAGTCAAACCAGACATAACTACCAGAGGAGCAAAGATTATTCTCGCATTTGCAGATGATGTAGATGCAGTAGCACAGACAACACTGGAAGTTAAGGATATAGTATCGAACTATGAAGAAGCAACACTAAGCGTAGGCCTGAAAATAAACGAAGAAAAAACTAAATACATGGTCGTATCAAAAAAGGAACGACAGCGAATAAGACAAAACATTACCACAAACGATCATAATTTTGAGGTGGTCAAAGAATTCAAATACCTAGGAGCAACAATTACCAGTAAAAACACAGGAGAACGGGAGGTTGAAATACGAATACTAGCGGGGAATAAATCATTCTTTGCCATTCAACATCTAATGAGGTCAAAGTTTCTCTCAAGGCGTGCCAAAATCCAAATGTACAAAACCATAATACGACCAGCAGTGACATATGAAAGTGAAACATGGACATTGAGAAAGAAAGAAATCAATAAGCTATTAGTATGGGAACGCAAAATCCTGCGAATTATATATGGTCCTTGCAGGGACAGCGTGACAAATGAATGGAGGAGCAGATAAAACAATGAAATAGAGACTCTCTTCGGGAAAGGAAACATCGTAAGATACATAAAAGCCAATAGATTAAGATGGGCAGGTCACGTGGTACGAAGTGCTGACGACAGACTGATTAGCAATGTGTTTTGGGAAAGACCAGATGATAAAAAATCGAGGAAGGCCTAGAAAAAGGTAGAAAGACGCAGTCAGGGAAGACCTGTAGAAGATGGAAGTAAGGCCATGGGAAATAATAGCACAGGATCGGAATCAATGGAAGGCAATAGTAAACGCGGCAAAAACTCACGAAGAGTTGTAAAAGCCAATGATGATGATGATGTACATGCAGGACACACTACGCCAAATAGCTGGACAGATGACAGTGGAAAAGGATTGTTCAACAACATTTCAAAAGGAAGTAGTTTAGTTATCGTACATATTGGTGGGGAGATGGGTTCGATATAGCATGTCCTTTTGATTTATAAATCAGGAGATTATCACGCATTTCAGACAATTATGAAAAATGGATGAAAGAACAGTTAGTCCCCAATTTACCTGTGGGATCTGTTGTTGTTACTGATAATAAGTCATATCATATCATAATGTGCAAATTAATAAAGCACCAACCAGTAATTCAAAAAAATGGATATGATATCTTGGTTGACAGAAAAAAATGTACCATTTCTAACGTCAATGTTAAAACCGCAATTGTATGAAATCATCAAACGACACAAACAAGATAATATAGTTAGAAAAATTACGATGGACGAGAAAATCATCAAGGGAACCAGTAACTTTATATCTTCGCCAAAGCTTTCGCTTATGTCGAATTAAATGGGTAGCTGAGATGTTAATCCAAGATTTTAGTCGATTTCTGTATAGTTACCGTTCGGTTGTATGATCAGAAATTGTTTTAATAGCAGTATGAAGAAAAGAGTCCTACAATGACGATGGATCAGAGTAATTAAGAAAAATGGATTGTTAGTTTAGCTTTTATCGCAGTTAAACTATCAATCCACTGAATTTACATTAAGGAAACCAATAGTTGCATAGGTTACGAAATTATTTTTGCAAAACTAAATTGAGTGTAAGCAGTGTAATAAGGGAATGATCAGAAAGACCGAAAGGAGAAGACACTTCAAGTGTAGAAGTTAATTGATCGTCATTTGTGAAAAATTAGTCTAAAATTGAAGGATTTTTGTTGCCGCTAAATCTTGTAGGTTCTGTTATCAGTTGTGATAAATTTGAGTTCATGATAAAGTTTTTAGACAAATTTTGGGAATGGATAGCATCAATTTTGGAAATAATGGACCAGCTAATCTCCAACAACAATGAGATTTTCAAGGGATGATATGTACACCAAATCTTTGTATATTTTAAACAAGCGCGTCTTAATGGTAATGGTGAAAGTGGGAGTGTCCAGAAAGCTGGTAGGATTAGCCCAGATATGTGTACAGGATTCGTGTTTACGTATCAGAATTCTAGGGGTACTTTCGGCAGTCTAAACTTAAGACTAATTATAATTAGTGTCATGAGTTCTACTTTCTAATTGTTTTTCAGGATAATTCGCAATAGAATTGGATCTAATGCGATGAAACTATAGGAAAAACAATTTGGCTTTAGACAAAGATTTACAATCAAAGAATTACTCTGCTTTATAGATTTTGAACAAGCATTTGATAGGGTTCAACACGATAGGCTGTTTGAGTATCTAGAGTAGTCGGAAGAGGTCATAGAGATCCAATGTTTGTTAAACAATTATCTTGGACAAAAAAGCCTCTGTTCTAGTAGACGATATTGAGATCAAAGAAGTTTTTATTGCAACAAGGGTTACACCAGGTTATCTCTTGTTACACTTTAGGCATATAATAAAAGTTAACAGATATTTGATGCCGCAGTTCATACTCAAAGGAAGGTAACTACATAAGTGTTACCGTTTTGGCGTTATTTGTTTTTTTGAGAATTTTAGACAGGTAAATTCAAAATATCTGAAAACGATGGAAAGGTAAAAACTTTAGTATGCTACCAGTGTATATAAGATGAAAGAAACTTAATTTAAAGCTCTACATACAATTCATCGCATCATAGGAGGGAATTTTTAAATTTGAGGGAATTAGTAATTTGTTTATTGTCAGAATTATGATTTTTTGGCCATAGGGTACAGGTAGGCCAGTGATCAATTTGCATACCTCTCATGGTCTCTTTTAAAAGCCTGATTTTATTGCGGTGACAAGTTTGTGCCATCTACGCGTGTATTTATGCTAATTGGTGATGAATTTGTGTACTAGATTTGGACATACTTTAACAATCTGCCAATATTATTGTAAAAAAGATAACAAATAATCAAACAATACAAACAATATAAAAAGTAAAAGATTCGAACAATTTGGAACTTTGGCAAATGACTAAAATTAACTAACTTATTAAAAAATTCAAAGCCCACGCAATACGATACAGAAACTTTCGGTGGAATACAACTCGATGTCCATAAACATTTTATTAATGAAATATGAATCAAATTTGTTTACATGTTTACTTTTACTTATGTGGAACATAAACAATTGAACTAGAAAGTTATGAAGCTAGAACAATTTGTATTTTTCACACTTTGTAATTCTGGGAAGTTTTGCGTCTTAATAATTATAGAAACCATTGACCTAGGCATGCTTATGCCAACAAACAACTGACTGTATTACTTTTGTAAGAATTAATTTTAGCTGATGAATTCAACCGCAACATCAGCGAAATATATCGCGGTTTTTAGATAGTTATTTTTTCGTAATTTAGGACAAGATTCTGAACAATGTTGCGTCTTCATATCTTTCTTCTAGATCTCCACGTAGCTTTGCATACAGACAATTTTTATCTATCTATATGCATGCATACATTACTATTTATCTTTATGTAGCAGTTTGTTTTTGTAGGTTTTGTTTCGCTTGATTGCAGTTTTTAATCGATATTCATGTTTGTATATATACACTTTTTTGATTGCTTTACGAGTAGTCAGGTGTATTAAGTATCCTTTTTTTCTATAATTTCAAAAACTTTGCCGATAATTTGTTTTATGTTGAAAATATTGTTTTTGTCTTTCTAGAAAATTCTTGAGACGATTGAAATAACTAAAATGGTCATTAGACAAAAAGTTGTTAAAAGTTTACACATAGCCTCGTGGCAGTGTTCGTCTACCCATTAAGAAAACGGGGGAGAAGAGAGGGTTACTTCTAAATTCCTAGCAAACAATCGGGCAAGTGGCAGGCACGTGTATACTTCTCAATCTATCCATCCGTTTCAATAGAAACCATTAATTTAGATCTGACAAATTACTTCCTCTTGACTGATGGAGAATTCGGCATTTCTTATACCCTTTCTAGAGAAAAAAGGATCGTTTACCTTTTTATAACGGTAAAAAAGGATTGGGGAAACATCAGAAGGTTGCCGCTGTAAGGGTTTAAAAAATAGTTGAAAAGAACTATGTCATGCATCAATTTGCAACGTGTCTTATAAGGGTGTATCATCCTATCAACTGAATCCACTTCTACTTTTAATACCCTAAATGATGATTTATTTTGAAAGGCAGCTGCGGCAACACACTTCTTGTTTTTATTGGCAATGCAAGGTGATCGTTCGTGTGATTTAAATCAAAGATGCAGATGAAAAGTTACATAAGAATGCAAAACTTTTCGTTTTATTTTACGCCCTAATCTGGTTATTTTTTCGCTAGCATAAATACACATAGAGTGCTCAAAGATGCCGATTGATAATATGCTACATAATAGTAAATAAATCCACTGTAGTTGCAGTACAGTGGCAATTCTTTAAAAATATAATTATCGAAACAAGTCGCAGAGAACACATATGCAAAAAAGAAGAATTAATGACAGAAGAAATCTTGGAAATGATGGAGGACAGAAGAAGGCAAAAGAATATCAACAATACTCAGTATTAACAGCTTCACAATCAAATAAAAAGGAAAATAAGAGAAGCTAAATTATTTCGCTGGAAAATGCAAAAAAATAGAAGACTTACAAAATAAATATGATAATTTCAATTTCCATGAGAAAGGTAAAGACTTAGCTGGGGTAGCAAAACAAAAAACCTCAAGCATACTATTGGACAAACAAGGAAACATTTTAGTGGAGACGGAACAAAAATTAGGAAGATGGAAAGAATATATAGAGGAATTATTCCATGACTAGTGACAGGAAAATATATATGAAGATAATCATAGTAAAGACGAGGGACCCGAAATAGCAAAGTCAGAAGTTATGCATGCAGTAAAGTCCATAAAAAATAATAAAGCTGCTGATCCAGATGAAATACCAAGTGAATTGCTAAAACTGGTCAATGAAAAAAAACATAGATCTTTTAGTCCGACTACTGAACACAATCTATTGCACAGGAATCATTCCACGTGAAATGCTGACATCAATATTTATTTGTCTACCAAAGAAAGTAAATGCCAAAGAATGTAATGATTATCGAACGATCAGTATAATGTCACATATCTTGAAAACTCTGCTAAAAATCATCCATAATAGAATACACGCAAAGCTGGAGATGGATATTAGTGATTCCCAGTTTGGATTTCGGAATGGAGTGGCACAAGAGAGCCACTATTTTCTTTTAATGTGCTGACCCAAAGATGTTTGGATGTTAATCGAGATCTTTATGTATGCTTTATAGACTACAACAAGGCATTCGGTAAGGTAAAACATGACCGACTTATAGAAGTACTCAAAAACAAAAATCTGGATGTGAGGGATGTAACATTGATATCAAATTTATACTACAGCCAACAATCAAATGCGAAAATTGGAAGAGAAGTGTCAGAAAAAGTGGAGATAAGGAGAGAGGTCAGGCAAGGTTGCATACTGTCGCCATTGTTGTTTAATGCTTATTTTGAAGAAATCATACAAGAAGCTGTGGTATACGACAGTCGGCATAAAAGTGAACCGAAGTTTAATTAACCACATTAGGTATGCCGATGATACAGTCATAATAGCCTGGAAGACTTGAACTTGAAAGAATAATGAACAAAATATTAAGATGTGGAGAATAAAGACTCTCTCTTAACATCAAAAAACCAAATTCATAAAAATTAGAAAGAATAACAATACAAACGAAATATTAACGGTAGGCGGCCAGAAGAATGAGAGAGTATAAGATATACTTACTTGGGAACGATAGTCACAGCAAATAACGATTATACTGCAGAAATTAGAGTTAGAATAAAAAAAGCACGTGCCAACTTCGTGAAAATGAAAAAGATTTTATGCAGCAAAAATCTGACATTGGCCCTCAGAATAAGGCTAATTTAATGCTATGTACACAATGTACTCTACTATGGAGCTGAATCATGTAGATTAAACCGGAATGCAATAAATCGACTTAACGCGTTTGAAATATGGACATTTAGAAGATTGTTAAGGATTCCATGGGTAGATAGAGTCACGAATACAGACAGTGTTAGGAGAATAGACAGAGAGAGGGAAATGGAAAATACAATAAAAGTAAGGAAACTCTAATATCTCGGACATGTGATGAGAGACTAAAGATACAACATCTTGAGACTCATAATTCAAGGAAAAATAGAGAGTAGGAGAAGCGTAGGAAGAAGACGTGTTCCTGGTTGAAGAACCTGAGAGAGTGGTTTGGTTATAGCTCAAGGCAATTGTTCAGAGCAGCTGCATCGAAGGGCAGAATAGCCATGATGATTGCCAACCTTCGTCGCAGAGATAGCACTTAAAGAAGAAGTTGCAGTATGTAGCTGAATTTTCAGTTTTCAAATCCGTTTAAATTGGCGCATATGTCTAATAAGCCACTCACCATGAGACACCAGATATAAAAACAACAGTTAAACTTTTAGGTAATTTCCTTAAAATAATAATTTCTGAATTTAGTAGATGAACATGTAAATAGATAACAGGCAATCTTCTGCATTAGAAATCAGCGCCTTGGGGCAAAAATGCTGATGATGAGTTTACCTATCTGCGGTAATTAGTCTCCAGAATTTGGCGGTGACCAGTTTGCTATATCTATGAACATATAAATAGAATTTTAATACTTTTTGACATTTTCATTATAAATTTAATAGAAGTTTTGCACTTTCTTGTTTTTTTTTATTAATTATGAAATACAGTGAACCAGTAGGAAGTTTTCCTTTATAAATTAGTTGGTTGTCCTTATTTTTCACTTGTAATATAAATATCTTCTCGCAATTTTGAATAAAATCCAATTCCAATCTTTGAGAATCTTCAACCTTCGAGCAGGTGATTTTTAAAAGAATGGCTCTCAGACATGAATAATCTTTAACCATCCCTTAAAAAACCGTCTGACGTTGATTTGCGCACAATAAAAAAGAGAAAAAATCGCCTCGAAAAACCTAAATGCAAGAATGATTCTACTGGCGGTTAGCGAACCTTCTTCGACCGCCTTCTGTTCTGTGTCTTGTGTAGTTCAGTTCTCAGTACTCGACATCGACATCCACAAGAGGGTTCATTGTTCGGGAGGTCGTTGCATTGTGATTGAGATTGCGATCACCACCGCGTCATACGGCAATGTTGTCGACTGTTACGTGTTTGAACAGAATTACGGACTTTTTTGAAAGTTGCATATAATTGCAATCAAATTTATTACATTGTAATAGTTTTAGTTTCGTTGATAAAGTAGTTGACACTAAAAAAAAAAACAATATCACTAATTCTCGTGATAGCTGTATTATTTTCAACTGAGAAACTTTCTTCATATTTACTACATCGATTACTACTATTTTTTTGTTCACAATGTTCAAAATTATTCAGCAGTTTTCCGAAAATTTCCACTAAGAGCTCTCTGAGTACGGGTACACCTAAACTCATCACCAATTACCATAAGTACCCTTGTACATAATATAGTCGGTTCGCTATATTTACGCGGGTTTCGGATTAACAAAATTATGCTAATGACTCATTGATAACCAGTTGCAGTAAACGACTTCCCAGAAAATTAGGTAAAAACTGCATTAATGGTCATATTTTAAAATACATTAAAATAACATTAGGGTACGTATAAATTTGTTACAATATTGCAGTTGAATTCTTTGCCAGTGTTGACATTGTATGTTTGGTGGAAATATTTAGAAATGCCTAGACGTGTGTTAGATGTAGATAGTCTAATTTGTAGTGTACATAAGTATTTTACGGATGAAAAGTCCTTTAAAATCGGTAATGTCTGTTCAACAACACGTATGTGATGCTCTAGGAATTAGTGAAACCAAACTAAGAGGAGTATTACAATAGAGGAGTATTACAAGATCACCGAAAAACTCGCCTATCATTGAAAACGAAAGATATTCCAGATGGAAAAAAATTTGAAATTCGTGATACCATTTATCGAATGCGAGCCAACAAGGAACATGTGACCTTAAATACAATTCTCACGGAATTAAAAGATAGAAAATTTGACGAAATTGGCAGAACAAGTCTATGGCAAGTCATATAATTTGGGTTTCAAATTTCAAACGGAGGATAACAGAAAAGCCCTTTGTGAAAGAAGTTCTGTTGTGCATAAAAGAATTAACTTTCTAAGAAAATATTCTAAATTAAAAGAAGAAAGGGCAAATTTTATATATTTAGACGAAACATGGATATTTTCTAAGGGTGCCACCAAGAGAATATGGCAAGATGATAACGTAAAGTCTATCAAACATACTGATGCAGAAGGGAAGCGACACATAATTTTACATGCAGGAGGGAAATCGGGTTTTATAGAAGGTGTTGATTTAATATTTTCATCTAAATCAAAATCAAGTGACTATCACGATAATATGAACACAGAAATGTTTGTAAAATGGTTACATGAAAAACTTCTCCCAGGTTTAAGTGAGCCTAGCGTAATTATTTTAGACAATGCACCTTACCATTCTGAAGTATTAAACAAAAGTCCAACGAATTCTTGGACTGTTAATAAAATTAAAGAATGGTTGACAAAGGAACATATACCATTTACACAACATATTTTAAAATCAGAATTATTACGCTTAGCAAATATCCACGCAAAACCAAAAACCTTTGTTGTGGATCAGATTATTGAAAGTTACGGTCATCAAGTTTTACGTCTGCCACAGTATCATTGCCAGTTTAATCCCATCGAATATATATGGGGAATAGCAAAACAATATTATGACAACCATATTGGGCCTAATGGTTATAGCGACGACGCAGTTCGGGAAACTTGGCGAAAGGCACTTTCAATTGTAACTCCAGAAGTGTGGTGCAACTGTATATTCAAGTGCGAGAAACTAATAGAAGATGGGTGGACTCGTGAAAATAAAATAAACAAAATAAGTCCAATCATAATAACAATTAATGGTGATGACAGTGATGATGATGACGATTATGATATTTTTGATGATAATGACTGATTTTCATTTTTGTTGGCAAGTTAATTTTTTTTATTTTTCATTAGAAATTCTCTCCACGGAACAAATATACATAGACCATATTTTCTGTGGGAAGTGTAATATAAAATTATTATTAGGTTTATATTAGCCACATTAGACTCCATTAATGAAGTAATGCTCCTTATTATACTGTCAATTATATAAAAGATTTTCCATTATTATTTAATTAAAAAAAGCTATGGATTATTTTTCATTTCATTTGACCAGTTGATATTTCCCCAAAAAGCAGGTAATTAAAACTGGGTACTTACAATAAAATTTTTAATCCGAAACCCCCGTAAATATAGCGAACCGAATTTACAAACTCATCACCGCGAGAAAAATAGAGATTTTAATATAGACCCCGAGAGATTGGTAAATTCACTGGCCTACCTGCACCCCGTGGCAAGTATAGACCCCTTGCAAACCGCTATGGTTTGGTAATTTGACAAAAAAATCTCAAATCGAATGTATTAAATGCAAATGCAGCTCATTGTTTTTATTTATAAATTCTACAAAATTCTATTCTAAAATCTATCTAATTCTAAAAATTTCTCTTCATAATTCATTGTCAATTGGTATTCTCTTTGGGTGTTTTCTTAGATCTGGAGTTTTGTTGTCCTGCTTTAAATTTTCCACCTCTCTTCATTTGCTCTTGTTCCTTTAAGATGGATAGTGAACTGCTCATTGAATACGTTTTGAGCCAACGTGGACGAAAAACGATGCTTATCAATAATTTCACGAAAGACTCTAAAATCGAATTGCCTTTTGTGGACACGTGCGACGAAAGGGTGTAAGGCTAAATGTCATCCAACTGGTGAATAAATTTTATACCGTTTTTTTAGTTGTTTGGCGCTGTTGGCGGATCATTCCGATCAAACAGAAAAAAACGACACCTAAAGAACTTCGCTATTTTTCTTATTTGACACAATTTCCATGTTTCGCGAACGGTGGTAGAGTGAACCACCCTGCAAGAACTATAAACCTTTGTGAGTGTAGAACATTAAGTTTCTTTCCTTTTCTATGCAATAATGGCACACTTAAGTTTTTAGCTTTTTCTCCGTTTTTAGATATTTTAAAATTAACATGTGTACAAAATCGGTTATTTTCAAGAAACTCAAATAACGCCAAAACGGTATCACTTGGACCGAATGTATGCTCAAAAAATTTTTAAAATTATCAAAATAATAACAACAAAATTATTGTACATGAGAACGAAATAAGAAGAGAATGGTAACTGTATATATCAGAATAATATGAAGATGAGAGAAATAGTATTTCCGAATCCTACCAAAATTGTACTGACGGCCCAGAAATTATGCTAAAATAATTATAATAAAAAATACTAAACTTGGGAAAGCTTGTGGTCCAGATAATACACCAATTAAGTTCCTGAAGCTAATAGAAAACAAAAAGAATGGTAAAACTTTTTAATGCAATATAATACTGAAGTTATTCCAACAGACTCGCCCAAGTCCATCTTTGTCGCAGCACCTAAATACACAAAGCTAAAAAATATTCAGAATGTCGATTAATTAGCCTAATTAGACACACTCTTAAGATTTCCCTAAGACTAAGTACTCTATTTGGTCTGTACTTTTGTATGGAGCAGAAATATGGATACCAGAAGTATCAAGCATGAACTAAATTGAAGCATTGAAAATGTGGATTCACAGGTGGAGGCTAAAGATAGCTTGGACAGTAAAAAAAACACTAATGAAGAAGTACTTAGAAGGATCAACAAAGATAGACCATTTCTAAAGACTTACAACACCGGAAAATGTCGGAAAATAAGAAGAAAAAGATGGAAAGCATAGCTAAGAATAATCTGGGGGATGTAATACCATCCTGCTCAACCAAAGAATGCATAGTAAAGGAGTAAAAGTGTTGTCTACTAATGAACTCTTAATTTCGTCCCAACTTATGGGAAAAACAGATAGAGAGACAAAAGGAAAAATAGATGGACCAAATGATGACTCCTCTGGGTCTACATAGGGAATGAGTAGAGGAATGACTCCGCTTGCGGAATCGGTCACTGTTCCAAATAAGTCAAGTACCTCCCTAATAGGACAATAAGGTCCTACAGCCATAATAAGGCAAATTTTGCAGAACTTAATTATGCTATGGGAAGGCTGGATGTCACTACATATAGATACAAAAACTAGATAAAAAAGATTTTCAGAAAAGAAAAAATATAATGTAAGACAACTATAGATAGCCGAGTACGATTCATAATATCAAATTGAAAATAGCTGAGGAATATATAAATAGTAGAAGAGAAAGGATTTATTTATCACAAATTTGAAGTAAAACAATGATCACGAAAAGGGAAAAACTATAGGGGGGGGGGCACTTGTGGACAGAGGCACAAGTGGAGAGTTGATTTTTTTCCGTCTAGATTTCTTTTCGAGTCGTTCTAACTCACTCTTCGCAAAGTTTTTGATGATTAGATTTTGATGATCAGAAAGCGAAATTGAAAATTATTGCAAAGAATCAGATGATGGTCTTATGGAAGTTAAGACTCAAGATGGTAAAGATTTTGCATTGGATCTTACGAATATCGAGAAAGGGGATTTTGTTCTATTTAATTAAATTTGCTACAAAAAACGACACTCAAATTCTTTGTTGGATCTCAGATCAAAAAGGAACTAGAAGAGTCAGAATTTTTATTAAATTTAAAAAAAATAACGCCGCGACAAGATTTTGTATTTAAAGATCAGAAGGATGGAAGTCATATTTCTGCAAACGATATTATGCAGCTTAAAAGGGTACTTAACTGGGGTGAGAAAGGAGCTTACCACGAATATATAATTACGACAAATACAAATCATGGGAAATAAAGCATGTAAAAATTAATCCTGCTACAAAACCAATGCAGTAGAGAAGAAACTGAAGGCAGCGACAACGATCGAGTAATAAATACTATTGAAAAAGATTTAAAAAGTATACACCTAGAAATAAAGTTGTATTGAATAGAAAAATTACCTAATAAATAAATAGAAAACCCTGTAATAGAATAACTCATAATTTTTTAACACCAATCCCACAACATACAAGAAGTTTCGAGAAAAATAATCATTAACAAATAAACAAACTACACAAAAAGTATGATCTAAAATAGTCTATTTAAAAACATTCTGGAATTCTCGGAAAACGTGCTTTTCCGCAAGTTGCGAAAATCCAAATGACGTCAATGAACCTACGCTCTTCCGTGTGCCATTTCGGCGCAGCTGACGCAATTGCAGCCCTGCACCTAACAACTTCGCCACCGCCGTGCTGCTGGAGGTGAAGCTAACGGTCTTTGAACGTCTTCGCCAGAGTTCGACGCACGCGACCATTTGTATACGCCATACAACGTCGCGTCGTGCGAATGCACTGTGTGCGTTTTCAAAGCACTGTTGCCACGTGTACGAAGTGCATGTGCATCTACTTGCTTGTAGAAAAAAAGTTTGTTCATTACATATCAATTCATGCAACGAAGACTGTAGTAAGTCATTTTAGATGGTTTTTGAAGTATAAACACTGGTTAGCAGTTTCTAAAATTTCCAAAATAAACTTAAAATTTATAGGTATGTTTATTTAGAGGGTATGCAGTTCCCAAAATTTATCACCAAAAAATTATATTTTTTCTTAATATATTCTGTTTTTTATATGAGTTACTACATTTTTCGTCGGAACAATTTAGGGAAAAAATGACATACGATCATTTTGAAAGAAACATTTTAATACGAACTTTTCACAAAATCTTCTTCTTATGGTGCCGTATCCAATTAGTGGAAGTTGGCGACAATTCTGGAATACTCCTTGCGATCTTGTGTGGCTCTAAAAAGTGCATGGGCATCGATATTTGTCCAATCCCTTATGTTTTTAAGCCATGAGTATTTCTTTCTTCCGATGCCTCATTTTCCTTCTATCTTGCCTTCTATGATAAGCTTTAAGAACTGGTACTTGGAATTTCGAAATATATGCCCCAGATAAGCAGTTTTTCTTCTTTTTATTATTGGCAACAATTCTCGTTCTCTGCCCATTCGATTTAATACTTCGACATTTGTTGTGTGATCTGTCCAGGGAATTTTAAGTAGTCTTAATTTACTTTTATTTCACAAAATAGGTTACATTTATTTCTACTCAAAGTCATTTTCTTCAGATTCGCTGCTACTAGAACTTTTACGAGTCTTTATGTATATCATTCTTCGTTTGTGTTCCCCTCTTTGACCGTAAAAAAAGAAGTTATGGTACAAAGGCGGTATTGAAGGTGGATCACATCTGCAAAGCTCTAATCTTCTTCTCCCGTTGGCATTATAATTACTGTGGTCTTGTTGTTCTTGTTAATTTCATTAATTGTCCTTATTATCTGATGGTCTATTTGTTCAGCTTGTAATAAATTTAACATGTCATCTCGCTTCACCCTGTCAAAAGCACTTTTTAAATCTACCAAGTACATGTATGCTGGTTTTCCATATTCTTCTTCTCTATTATTTGTCTGATAATAAAAATTGCGTCTACTGTACTGCGGTTCTTTTTTTAAACAATTTTTATGTACTATTCATCAGACTAATGCATCTGTAATTTTCATGGTTTCTCGAGTCCCCCTTTTTAAGTATCGGTAGCAGATTATTTCTCTGTTCCCTTGTCTTCTTCTTCATATAATTTCGTGAAGTGCTCAGTTCATTGTTCCTCCGTAATATTATCTATGCGTACAAATTCATTCATTTCTGTTTTTGGTCTCCTTGTCATCTTCCACACCTTTTTCTGGGATTCATAGAGGTCGTATTCCATATCTTTGGTAAATTTCTTCCAGTGTTCTTTTTATATCTCTAATAAACCTTTCAATTTCTTACTATCAACAGGTAGAGGAGAAGTATAAAGTTTCGGCAACTTAGTGGAATGAGTTTGAAGTTGACTTTGTCTACTTTTTTTCAGACATAAAATTCTTGGGGTTTCTGTAAAATCGTATTTAAACTGAACAGTATTAGGTTCTTCTGGTAGTTACGACAATTCCTGCATTCTATTAATTTTTACTTAATTAAAAGTTTTATCCATTCTCCATTCCAGTTCTACTTTTGACATTTCTTTTACTGCGTAGGGTTGGCCAGTTAATTTCGCCATTTTTATTAATGTGATTCATTGAGTGGCGGTATAGACAGCACCCTGTCTCTTTTTAGCTGTCTCTATTACTGCATGCATACTATCTCCTTCATTATGAGTATGCCCCTTCTCCAAAAACCTGTGGGTTATATTTATGAAGAATTTTAGAAGGATATGCAAACATGGAGAAAATAAAACGGTTTCTATTTTGCCCCCCACAATTGGGGAGCAAAATAGAACCGTATAAAATATTTTTTCCTAAGAAGATTTCGTAGGAGCTGAAGATACGGAAGTCAGATGAAGTCATGAAGTTAATGACGACCTATGGTATCTCAATATAGGCAATTGGAAATAAACAGAGAAGAACAAACAGGAATGGAAGAAAATTGTAAACCAACCATGAGCCTGCTTGGCTCGAAGTAATAATGACATTATAATCATATATAAATGAAAAACATTAATCATACTATTGTTTTATTTTATTTGCATGACATGAAAGTCAGGATCTTTACTTAGAAATCATCTTAACGCCCAAAAGGTTTTGAACTGTGATGTTATCGCATATATACCAAAAGAATTGAGGATATCGCAACTGCAGAACAAAATCTTTTAGATGAACGTGATTGAAAATATCCATGAAAGTACCAGCAACAAATCTGTTCAACAAAATTCTGTGCTTAAACAGACATTCTTGAAGATGCGGCAACGGCGACTTGCATATGTCAAGTGCATTTACCCCCTTTTCGGCGGCGGCAGATGTTCCACGACCGCTATACAGCATGACTTGGCATGCCACGATTCGCTTTTGCGTTTCGGCTTGGTTGATACGTGACGCAGAATTTAAGGTGCACACACGCACGTGGTGTGACGTCATTGACACCTTCCCGTGCATCGGCATTGTCGATTGATGTGTGTGGTAATTGCAACTATTATATAGAAATTGGTTTGATTATAATTGGCAAAGGAAGTCCAAAAAATATTAAAAGAGCGAGAAATCGCAAACTTGCTATAAAAACGAAAAAATGAACAAAACTTGATCGGAAAATGTAAAACTAATGAATAATAATATAGTTGTACAATATTATAGACAATGTGTAATTCACTATAAATTAATGCATTAAATATATAGTCTAGAAAACTGATATTACACACAGACAACTTCAGCTTGAGACAACAGAGATATCAATAAAAAACCACAATATTTATTACACTGGAGGAAACAAAACTGATCATCGATATGGAGTAACCTTCATCATAAGCAACACTATTAGAAAATCAGTGCTAGGTGTGATTCAAATCTCAGAAAGAATAATAATGCTAAAAATTCAAAACTTTGATCAATGAAACCAATGATCATACTGCGGAAATAAACAGGCAAATAGAGGGGATGAGGGATGAGTCCTCACGTGATGAGGGGACCAAAATATGAAATTTTGAGACTCATAATACAGGGAAAGATTAAAGGAAGAAGATCTGTTGGCCGAAGGCAGAACTCATGGTTGAAGAATCTACGTGATTGGTATCAATGCAGATCGATTGATTTGTTTAGAGCATCAAGTTCAAAAATAAAAAGAGCCATTATGATTGCGAACTTCCGTTGGGAGACGGCACTCCCAAGAAGAAGAACTTCAGCTTATGGATAAAATGGTATATGTATGTTATATAAGACGTACGATTATATAAACATCCATGAACCAGGCAAGAAAAGAAGCAGATAAATGTAGAAATCGAGATAGTATGATTTAGAATACAGTAAAACCATGAATCAACTAAAAAATCTTGTAATCAGCAAACAATTAAAGTTGTACTAAGATTTTCACATTTATATGTGTCTAGCAACACTCTGAAAATGAGTTTTATGAAGTAAATTGGCCCATAAACTGATAAAATTGCAACCAAACTTCTTGTTTTCTAGGCGCCCATGTACCTATTATCCAAATTACCAGAGTACATAATTACACTAATTTAAAAAAACATCCGGTAGCTTAGTAACTGATTTATGTGGACGATCTGCATAAAAACTTCGATAATTCATATTTAAGCCCATTACACAAACGTTGAAAAAAACACACAAGAATTCGCTCCCAGCGATTTCTCGAAAATATCCTTTCGAAATCCATATCTAATCTTTGGAAAAACTACGGTACTGTGACCGAAGGTACCTACTAGCAACACATGCATTGCAAAACACCTCTTGGGTCTAGGTCGCATACCGAAAGTCGATGGCGCTGCTGTGGAAAATGATGTAATATATCAATATAATCGACTACATTTTTGTTAAAAGGTATTTATTAGTTTGACAGGCCAATAAAAGAGTAACGGTGCTAGATTTATGAAGCTCATTTGTCAAGAGCGCGAAACAAATGTCACGCATGAATTACTTTTATAACAATTTTAATGTTTATACATTTATCATCAAAATACAGAAATTTCCGTTCCCCAAAGAAGGTGTTTCTGCGAATTTGTGTCATTTAAATGCTTTTCTTCGTAAGTTTAAACATAAATAACTAACCTAACCTAAGATAACCTAAAATAAAAATGAACATAACATATTTCTCATGGTAATTAAATTTAAAAAATCGTTTTCCCAAAAATGTCCGTCATCCGATACTTCGGACACCTGTGGTACGAAGTGCTCCAATGAGGTTAAAAAATTACTAATTAGAAAAACATGAGCTGGCACATCGTGACTCGAGCCAAATAAGAAAATCTAGAACAGAAAATTCATGTAATTAGCAATAGTAATCCTACGGAATGGATTCGCGATTGCGTAACTCGATCGTTTTGAGAATAATTCTCGCTTTACACTGTACAGAAGGTAAGACCATTTTTAGGCCAGGCTTTGAACGAAAATTATTAAAATTAAATGAGTTGGCATTTTTAATATATTTATTTTTAGTTGTTGGTATTTTTAGTTTTATTAAGTGTAGATAAATACTTATAGGTTTAAAGCAACCAGGCAGACATAAAGAGTCTCTTGAGGGAGGCATACACATCTCCGGTATTTGGATCACTTCTTGACACAGACACTCACAGAACATGGACCCTTTAACGTACGTGCCCTGAAACTGATTCAGAGGAAAGTGATGTTGATGCTCCTTTGGATTTAGCTAGAAATTGAAATCCTATTAGTACAAATCAGCCAGCATTTAGTCCACCAATATTTCCCTTTATTGGAGCTCCTGGATGCACTTTTGCTTTGTCAGATGAATTTGACGTTTTATCGTATTATCAGTTATGTTTTGACGATGTTCTCGTTAATCAAATTTGAGCAGAAATCAATAGATTTGCTCAACAACAGCAAGCATCAACATCATGGTCACCAGTTACTGTTGAAAAATTGCACGTGTTTCTGACAATGAAAATGCTTCCAGGAATTGTCAGCGAACCAGAGAAAAGAATGTACTGGACGGCATCAGAAGTCTTTGAAACTCCGATCTTCTCGAAGTTGCTCGCTTACAGGAGATATTATGATATCCAGAAGATAATGAAGAGTACAATTCTGAAACTCATCCACAGCCCAAACTAAAATATGACCTGTTTTAGACAATATAAATAATAAATGCAGCTCTTTATATATTTCAGAAAGGGACATCAGTGTCGATGAAAGTCTTATGTTGTATAAAGGACGTCTTGGTTGGGTGCAATATATCCCAATGAAAAGGGCTCGGTTTGGCATCAAACTTTATTATCTCTTCGAGTCAAAATCTGGATATTTATACTCTAGCATAATATATACAGGGAAAGGTACTAAAGTAAGTGAAAAATACAAAGATTTACCCAAGTAGTCGTCGATTATAATGATACAATGGGAGGTGTTGATTGGCTAGATCAACATCTTCATGACTACCAACAACGAGAAAGAGAGGGAAAAAAGTACTATGAAAAGATATTTTTTCATTTATTGGCTATTTCGGTATGGAACGCATTTGTGTTGTACCAAAAAAATGGGGGCCAAAAAAGAAATTTGGAATTTAGAAAAACTCTAGTGGAAAGAATAATTGAAACTTATCATACACCCACTAAAAAAGCTGGAAGACGTAGCATACAACCTGGACCTTTGCGTCTACCTGAGAGGCACTTTTCGGAATATGTTCCGCCAACCGAGAAAAAAGGCTAATCCATGTAGGTATTCTGCAGAATGTTGCAACAAAAGAGACGAAAAATAAAAGAAAAAACTTGTGTGTACCACACACAATTGAATTTTTAATTTTAATTTTTTTATGTGTGTTTCTACATACATTTCATATTCTAAGGAACAATAAAACTTTCTCTATTTATCTTTCTCTATACTTTAATCTATCTATCTAATTAGCCTTAAACGCCCACTCTTGGGCATAGGCCTCCCCTGTTAATCTCCATTGGTCTCTATTTTGGGCGATCTGCATCCAGTCCTTTCCTGTCGTTCTCTTAAAATCGTCAGTCCATCGCATCTGTGGTCTTCCTCTTTTTCTTTTCTTTTCCCATGGTCTCCAGTGTAGAATTCGCTTATTCCATCTTTCATCTTTTTATCGGAGAGTGTGACCGGCGAAGTTCCATTTAAGTTTTGCAACCTGTCTTGATATATCGTTCACCTTTGTTTTTTCTCTGATCCAAGAGTTTCTTTTCCTGTCTTTAAGATCGATACCCAGCATCTGTCTTTCCATTGCTCTTTGTGTTTTGGATATCCTGTCGATGTTCTCCTTTGTGAAAGTCCATGTTTGTGAGCCATATGTGATAACTGGTAAAATGCACTGGTTGAATACTTTCGTTCGCATATATTGAATGAACTTTTTATTTTTTAGAATATATGATAGTTTACCAAATGAGGCCCATGCTAGTCTAGTTCTTCTTTTTATTTCTTCTGTTTGATTGTCCCTGTTCAGCTTTATTATCTGTCCTAGGTATATGTATTCTGCCACCTGCTCTAATTTATTCTGTTTGACTACTATTTCTAATTGGTCTTCTTGGTTTGTCATAGTCTTGGTTTTACTATAGTTCATCTCTAGACCCACCTCTGTCGCTTTTCTATCTAGTTCCTCAACCATCTTCTGTAACTCTTCCTTCTTATCTGTTATCAGGACTATATCGTCTGCATATCTCAAGTGGTTCAAGAGCTCTCCATTTATTCTTATTCCGTATGTATCCCATTCTAATTTTTTAAATATGTCTTCCATAGCCTGATTGAACAATTTTGGCGATATTGTGTCTCCCTGCCTGTTCCTCTTTCGAATTTTATTGATTCTGTAGCGTGTTCATTCGTCAATTTTATTGTGGTACTCGCATTTTTGTATATGTTTGTTATTAGGTCCGTGTACCTGTAATAAATTCTGCCGTTTTGTAGTGAGTTTTTGATGGCCCAATGTTCTATGCTGTCAAACGCCTTTCGGAAGTCTATGAATGTCAATGTATAATGGGATTTGATACTCGTTCGACTTTTCAATTAGTATTTTTACTGTTAGCAGATGGTCGCTAGTACTAAAACCCTTTCTGAATCCCGCTTGTTCTCTTGCTTGGTATTCGTCAAGTTTAGCTGTTAGTCTATACTTTAATATTTTTCATTAAACTTTAATTTTAATCTTTATATACCTATTTTAATTATTTCAATAATAAATTAATTTCATATATAAATACATTACATATACATATAGCACATTGTTTGGTTATCGCTAATAGTTTTATAGATTTTTTAGTATAATTACGGAAATGTTTTGTACGGCCCAACTAACACGCTTATAAAAGTTTATAAAGGGGGGAGTGGACAACAAATTTCATTTTATTTTAGGCTAAGGAAAAGCCACTTTTAACATTACAACAAAAAAAATAGACTAAGAAGGTCAAAAAATGGGACTCACGGCACAAAGTCTCTGAAATGAAAAAAGCTTTGAGAAAACATCCTGCCAGGAACGTTAACGGATTGAAGGAAAAATTGAAAGAAATATGGGATTCGTTTACATTAGAATTTTGTCAGAACTTGGTAAAAACTATGCTTCGAAGAATTGTGGATGTTATTAAAAATAAAGGGGATGTAACTAATGTTGTTCGGTGCATTAAAACTACTAAAATTTAATTTTCTTATCAATCTAACGTTGAGCCAACTGATATGATAGGAGCTCGTAATTTTAAGTGACATTTTAAACAACATGATGTTTGGCAGTTGGCAGACACTCGTGATTAAAACAGATAATGTTGAAGATCTTTAAACATTCAGGTACTAATCAACAGCTTTAAAAGGAAAAAAAAACTTGAATTCCTTGGGTATATTAGGGGAAGACCTGAATAAGAAAGAACCTAGATCTAATACTTGTTCAAATATGATAATATTTATTACTGTTTACAATTTATAATCAACTTATCTGTCACGGTTAAGTTGTGAATTTTTTTGAATAGAAAACGCACCATTCATGCCTGAATTATTCCATTTCATTCTCACCGACAGCAGAAAAACAATCCTCGACAGATTTAACTGACACATCTACTTTCACCTACGGGCCTATGAAACAGTAATAAGCCATAAGCAGTGCCAGTGCCCCCTTTGCGGGTCAATCACCTGTTCGTTTCCACCTCTAATGTAATATCTGGTAAGCATAGTATCGTTCACAGTAATCGTCACTGCATGTGTGTACGTACATACGTCGCTATTATGTTATTCGCCACTTTACGGGTTCGCTCTTTACCTGCTACTTATATGCTAAAACGCTGCTTTCGTTAATTACAACGGGAGCACGCGACACCACGACGGTGTGTGAGCGACTATGCATACTTTACTTATGTAAAGGTATTCTCTGTACACGCAGAAAAATGGATTTTTTTTTTTAAATTCTTCAACGATGATACAAAAGACAAAGTATATAGACAACAGAACACGCTAGCTAATTAACATATTTTTCACAAAACCGAATGAACACTAGCTTTAATGCGAGAAAGGAAAAGAACGGTGTTGGACAGAAAGAAGACAAACATTTTGGTTAAAGAAAACCTATTGTTTTCTCAGTTACCAGTTTTAAAAAAAGTCTGGGAACTCCCACCTTACAAGAGTGGTTTATGCGTCTAAAATTAGACGATGTTTTACTTATTGCATATTCTAAAGCAAAATTGAACAGCAACGGTGACAAGGGATCCCCCTGCCCAAGTCCTGATTTTTTACCAAATGGCATCGATGTTCTGTTTCCTATCTTTACTTGCGCATATCAGTCTGTCACACATATTTGCGTTAATTCAACTAATTTTCTTGGTATTCCCATTTCTAACATTGCTATTCACAATTTGCTCCTTTTTATGGAATCATATGCTTGCTAGAAATCTATAAAAATTGAATTTAACGAAGACATCAATCAACAATAAATATAATATGAGTAAAGAGTCTTGAACATGCAAAATCCGGATTTTGCATGTTCAAAGGTGGGCCTGAGAATGAACTTGACCAAAACTAAGTTTATGACAAATTTGGTCCCCAATAACCATTTGACTATTCAAGACAAAGTGGTAGAACTGGTGGAGAAATATACGTATTTGGGTCATGAAATAAGAATCAGCAGGGATAACCAAACATGTGAGATCCAAAGACGAATTACTTTAACATGGGCAGCCTTTGGAAAACTGCGAGACACACTTAGGGCCAACATACCAATCAGCCTCAAAAGAAAAGTGTTTGACCAATGCGTATTACCGGTCATGACCTATGGGGCGGAAACTATGACTTTAACCAAGACCACGGCTTCGAAACTGAGAGTGGCACAGAGACGAATGGAACGGTCTATGCTGGGAGTGACGTTGAGGGACCGAATAAGAAACGAAGATCTGCGAAGAAGGACGAGTATTACTGATGTTGTGGAACGCATAGCGGAACTAAAATGGAACTGGGCAGGCCATGTAGCGAGAATGCACGATTCACGATGGACGAGCAAAATTACAAATTGGAGGCCAAGAGCAGACAAACGCAGTAGAGGAAGACCACCTACACGTTGGGCCGACGACATCAGGCGTATCACTAAAAATTGGCAACAAAGAGCACAAAATCGTGAGGAATGGAGAAGTTTAAGGGAGGCCTATGTCCATCAGTGGACGTGATAAATAGAGGCTGGATGATGATGATGATGATGAAAGAGTCTTGAAGATAAAGAGTTACAAATTCTAATGTAGGATATAAAATTGCATTGGAGACATAAGGTTAGTGAATTAATAGCATTATTTTGGTTTTTTAAGGATGAATTAGTAGAAATCCTAGAGAGATGATACTAAGCTCATGGGAATAAAAAAATCTTAGCGCACGCGATCAAATGTTTTGGCCAGGAAAGAAAAAGAAATTTTTAGAAAAGCAGATACTAAACTCAAAATTTATTATTTCCTGTGGTATTGGATATTTTTTGCATATAATTTCTAACTATTTTTCAACTGGAACATTGGCTAATAATGAGATTACATCAAATCAAACTAACAAGTGTCTAGGCTCGTAAGTATCCTTTATACAGTTGACAAAGTGGCTTGCATTCTTGATGTAACGAGTATACAAGATTGCTTATGAGGACTGCGACAAATCATACATAGGACAGACCAATCTAAGAATACTAGTTAGACGAGAGGAACATCGAACTGCCATCGAAAAAAAAAGAGAAGATGTTATCGCTGTGACATGTCATAAATACAGAACATAAAATAAACTTACATGAAACAGTCAATAGAACAGAACGGCTGCAGATAGAGTCCTTAGGGATAAGGCAAGTTAAGAAGAAGACATGAAACAATGACGATAGCTAACATTTAAAATAGGACCAAACGTGTAATAAGGGATGCAACAGAGATTGTCTACAAAAAAGTATAAATTAAATTAGTGAATAAGTCACAAGAGACACTGCAAGGTATTTAAGCAGAGCATACAACCTATAAACCAGAGAAATCTCGAACCAGAATTGCATCGTATAGATCAATTTCTCTACTAAACACTCTAGGTACAGTCTATGAGACGATCCTCAAGGAGAGACACATAGAATTTCTAAAGGCCCAATCATCCCAAATTTCCAATTTTAATTCAGAGCTAAACGCTGCACACAAAAGGCATTGATTGAAGCAGCAACTTTTATATCAAAATCCATCAACGAACAAGAATAGATACGCGCCATAAGGATCTTCCTAGATGTCCAGAAGGTCTTTGAACAGATTTGACACACAGGCCTGATTGAACAGCTCCACCTTACTGGATTGTCTACACCATTCGTAAAAATAATACATTTTTACCGTTCAAATGGGACAATCCATGTTAAGGTCGCTAACAAGCTATCCACATCATTCACTCCACAAGCTGAAGTCCCCCAGGGCTCAATTCTAGCAAGAATATTATACACAGTCTACAAAACTGACATCGTATAAACAAAAAAGTATAAATTAAATTAGTGAATAAGTCACAAGAGACACTGCAAGGTATTTAAGCAGAGCATACAACCTATAAACCAGAGAAATCTCGAACCAGAATTGAATCGTATAGATCAATTTCTCTACTAAACACTCTAGGTACAGTCTATGAGAGGATCCTCAAGGAGAGATTCGTAGAATTCCTAAAAGCACACTTTATCATCCCAAATTTCCAGTTTGGATTCAGAGCTAAACGCTGCACAGAAAAGGCATTGATTGAAGCAGCAATCTTTATATCAAAATCCATCAACGAACAAAAATAGATACGCCATAGGGATCTTCCTAGATGTCCAGAAGCTCTTTGGACAGATTTGACACATAGGCCTGATTGAACAGCTCAACCTTACTGGATTGTCTACACCATTCGTAAAAATAATACATTCCTACCGTTCAAATGGGACAATCCGTGTTAAGGTCGCTAACAAGCTATCCGCATCATTCACTCCACAAGCTGAAGTCCTCCAGGGCTCAATTCTAGCAAGAATATTATACACAGTCTAGAAAACTGACATCGCCCACCCCTTAAATAGATCAGTCACATATCGTGGGTCGTTGAGACATACGTTTGTATTCGAGAGGGCGCAAAACCTGCTGGACAGAATTATTAGGTGGTGTAACAGATGTAAAACTCAAATGATTCTATTTAGATCTCCTCACAGTCGAAATGCTGTGGGAACCGATCCATGTAGAGAACCTCGAATTCATAAAATCCGTGTCCTATTTGGTAGGAGTTCATTTTAGTAGGACTCTCAATTGGAATATCGACATCAATAACACCCTGGATAGGATAAGAAGAAGAGCTAACATCCTAGCAGCACTATCTGGAAAATTTCCCAACACAGCAAATAAAACTGCCTTGCACACCTACAAGACTTTCATCGGGTCTATTGAGTGCAAGTCGTGTATCTACGCATCACTAAATAATCGTCAAACAAACATCGTTCTGGCAACAGAAAGGAAAATCCTAAGGAAGTGCATGAGAAAACATGCGCATTATCGGTCAGTATTCACCAAGTTGCGAATATTCCAACAATAAAAAGCAGAATCCGCACTCTTAACAGAAGATACACAATAGCTGGCTCCAACAACAGAGATAAACAATCTCTAAGGACTACTTGTCATTCCCCAAACAAAAGTTCCAGTTCTTCCAGCCAAGGTTTCACACTTCATTGGTAATGAACTTCTTAATGAGTATTACTACGCATTAGAATTACCTACCCTTAAATATCGCAAATAAAATAGCTGTACGCCAAAAACGCTGATTCAAGAGCCGTTCCTTTATATCACTGGTGACACCAGAGGTACCTTAAACTCATGGCTTGGTTGGCTAAAACAAAAACTATCCTTCATGATGCTTCTTTCTTACAAACACTACCAGCTTCAAAGCACCTACTCAACTAACAGCATGCTATCCAAAAATACCCACTCGCAACTGACGTTGCTCATCCCCTCTAAGGCGCCCGCAACAAAAAAGGGGCAGTCCCTCCCTGAAGAATCGGAAGCTTAAACAAGGTAGTAACGTTCAAAGCTAACGATATAGAAACTAGAAATCAGTTCTCATCGACCATCGGGAAGAAGCTGATGATCTGACTTAATAATGGCAAGTGTGACCTTACCGAAACGTCGTCAAACGACGACGGAATCAAATATATATCAGTATGTGATACTGTGAGTTATCTTCGAAATCAAATGAATGTTTTTATTTGAAAATATATGAACTTTTGGAACATAATTTTTCTGCTTAAAACTTAATTTTAATGAACGACTTTCACCATATATCATGATTTCTTCGACGTTGTAACTTTTAATCTCTTCATTCTATGACCGTTCTTCATTTCCCCTGGCCTTCACATCAACTACGTATACTTATAAGATTAAGACATCACTCGAACCATAAATTATGTATTGATAGAATCTTTCAACAAGTACTAATTACATTGAAACTCGATCTGTCTAACCGTTAGAAATAATTTGAGAGAACCACCCATATAAAATCAGATTAGACGTGACTTTGACACCTAAACTTTCAGCGGCATGTTACGGTGAACAGTTACACTATGTTTAGTCGATTTCATCTCGAAATACTGGATTTATGGTGTTTTTAAGATACAGTAAACGAAAGTAGGAAGTATTTTGAAGAATAAATAGCTGAATACACTCATTAAGTGTACAATATGTGTTCCAATATAGAATGTAATGGCTATTACAATATTTTTCTTATTTTATAATATGTAATTTGTAAATGTAGTCAATATGCAGAGGTTTTACAGCTTCTCTCGTTCGATGTCGTCTCATTTCAGGTTCTATATTTTATTATTCCTTTACCTAAACAAACAGGGAATTTAAAATAAAATTTTAAACTTACTTCTAAACATCTAAAAGGTTCATTAAATAAATTTTGATCATTTATTACCAATATTATTACGCACCCATAATGTTAACATGAACACCTCTCTACTAGTTACCTTTTAGCACGTTTTCTATTAAAATTAGTCGAATTAAATCTGGCATATAAACCGAATTCGATTTTATTGTATCGGTTGCAAAAGGAGCTGAGATCGGACAGATTCAACCTTGTGATCGTAATTAGTTTCTTTTAAATCGTGTTGGATTTTTCACATTTTTAACAGCGTGTCTGGGCATGGCAGTTCATTCCTTCAACCTCGCAGTTGAAAGTCCTGAGCGACGTGAGTTGGAACGGTATTTGAGAATCGTTCCTCCGGAACCGTGATGTCGGAACTTACAGAAAAGCTATTTTAAAAAACTTAAGTTGAGAGTTCTTTATCGTCTTCATTTCGGTTTATGTAGAGCAGTAGATAGAGGAAACAAATTAGCAAAAATCAAAAGGTTGTCCAAAAACCAACCAAAATAAGAATCAGGTGATTAATAAGTCACATACTGAGAGCTGACAAAAAGAAACAAAACAATACGAATTTACGTACGAAATTACGAAACATAAAAGGAAAACATTAAAACAAATAAAAGATCATGTTTATCAAGGATATATATGTGGATATGGCAAACGAAACACAAGTAAAAATCATGATAATACATACAAAAGGGCAATCTATTTTCTACCAAAGTGCCAAGCCTTTTTTGTCTTTTGTGTTTTTATGTAACCAAACGTTTCCATCTCTAGTTTTGAAAGTACTTGGGTCATTTAACTCCTCCGAGGACAACCTGCGAAACCACCTCGCTGTTTGTTTTTCACACGATAAAAAAGAGCCAATATATGGAGCGAGAGTTTTGACCTTGCTCACATTTTGTCTTTTCTCATATTTTTATTAAAGTGAAATGGGTTGAACATTGTAGAGTGGGAACAGAAAACAAGTTAAAGTAAAAATAATCTAAAGAATTCCCTAATTTTATAGAAGCTTGATAATTCGAAATTTTCCCTCACTATCTACTCATTAAAATCAATATAAATATTCAAATAGAAAACTTAGAAACATAGAAATGGTTGGAAATGATAAGCAGAGTCGTTTAGGAGAGTAGGAAATACGCGAAATATATAACAAAAAAGAAAAGGAAAAGAACAATTTTGTTTACAAAAAATGGGCGCCAGTGCTTTTAAATTAATAAATAAAAAAAAACAAATGGAATGAATTGTGTTTAGTTTTTAGTCGGCAATAAAACTCTTTAAACTCAAGTAAAGAATTAGTTACTGTTAAACTGGGAATAAGCCACAATTAAAGATAAAAATACGTTTATTGACGTTTCAATTTCCACTTCGGAAATCGTTCTCAAAATACAAACAGTAAATTAAACAAATTTTGTTTTTTGTTACATAGTGAAAAATTCTTCTAATAATTTAATTTTATCTGACTCATTTATATTGACAATTCAGACATACATTATGCATTTTAAAGTAGATGACTTTAAAATGATATTGCCAATATTGTTGAGTTGCGCTCCTGGGACGACTTTACTTATAAGATAGTTCATTCGATTACATGAAATCAACTTTAACTTGAGAATATCCGCCAGAAAAAATCATAGCATGTAATTCGTCTTTAAAAAGACAAACACATGACATGATGACAGTAAAATTCTCCTGTTAGTGATTCCATAGTAAATTATGAGGGAAAAACCAGGAAAAAAACCTCATAATACTATCCCGACATTGTAAGTATTTGTTCGTGAATTTAGTTTACCTTCAACAAACATCAAAATTCTGATTTTATATGTTACGTTATTTAAAAAACATAAATGATGTATCCTCTATATGTTACTGACTTACTAATACTGGTATTTTCTTATTAATAACTTCCTTTTTCAATATTGGTAACCAGATCCTACTACATTCTGCCGAGGAATTTGCGACACAATTGGCCTCATTTAGCATAATTAGAGCCGCTTCTTTATTTAATTTTTCTTCTCCTAAAAACAAAATTTCAAACCCAGAGTATGGTGGAGGTATGTAGATGATGTATTCTCAATATGGCCTCATGGATCAGAGTTGTTGGACACATTCCTAAATGATATAAACGATAAAGAAGAGACAATAACATTTACCATGGAAAAGGAATATAATAACACGCTACCTTTCCTGGATGTTTTAATCTCTAAGAACGATACTGGATATGAGACTCAGGTGTATAGAAAACCAACACACACCAATAGATATTTAAATTTCAAATCAAATCACAATACATATTAATGTAAAAAAGGGAATAATTAAATCCTTATACGATAGAGCCAAAATTACTTGTTCTAACGAAAATTCGTTCTTGGAGGAGAAACATTTGTTTACATCTGGTTTATTAAAAAATGATTATCCTTTATCGTTTATAAATAAGGAATTTTCAACAATCGATCGAATAGAACAGAACAACTTAGAACAAGATCCTACAGCATACACAAGGAATAATATGAGGAAAATAACAATACCGTACATAAAAGGATTATCAGAAAAACTTAAAAGGATAGGAAATAATTTCAACATTTCAACAACATTCAAAACAACAAACACGTTGAGATCTATTTTGTCCAAAACCAAACCTAACAATGAACAAGAAAGGACAAAGAATTGCATTTATAAAATACCTTGTGAATGCGATCAGTTTTATTTAGGTGAATCATCAAGGCCATTAAATGTTAGAATAAGTGAACATCAATCTTATATTAAAAATAGAGAATTTGATAGATCTCAAATCTGTAAACACGCATGGGATAATGAACATAGGGTTCAATGGAATAATTCAAATGTAGTCCTAAAAGAAACGGATAGTAAAAAAAGAAAAATCAAAGAAGCGGCTCTAATTATGCTAAATGAGGCCAATTGTGTCGCAAATTCCTCGGCAGAATGTAGTAGGATCTGGTTACCAATATTGAAAGAGGAAGTTATTAATAAGAAAATACCAGTATTAGTAAGTCAGTAACATATAGAGGATACATCATTTATGTTTTTTAAATAACGTAACATATAAAATCAGAATTTTGATGTTTGTTGAAGGTAAACTAAATTCACGAACAAATACTTACAATGTCGGGATAGTATTATGAGGTTTTTTTCCTGGTTTTTCCCTCATAATTTACTATGGAATCACTAACAGGAGAATTTTACTGTCATCATGTCATGTGTTTGTCTTTTTAAAGACGAATTACATGCTATGATTTTTTCTGGCGGATATTCTCAAGTTAAAGTTGATTTCATGTAATCGAATGAACTATCTTATAAGTAAAGTCGTCCCAGGAGCGCAACTCAACAATATTGGCAATATCATTTTAAAGTCATCTACTTTAAAATGCATAATGTATGTCTGAATTGTCAATATAAATGAGTCAGATAAAATTAAATTATTAGAAGAATTTTTCACTATGTAACAAAAAACAAAATTTGTTTAATTTACTGTTTGTATTTTGAGAACGATTTCCGAAGTGGAAATTGAAACGTCAATAAACGTATTTTTATCTTTAATTGTGGCTTATTCCCAGTTTAACAGTAACTAATTTACAATGCCACAAGAAAATAGCTTCAGAACAATATCAAGTAAAGAAGGTGGAAAATAACTGTTTACTGCATAAATATTCTTCAGCCTCAAATCCAAAGACAGTACACAAGTGATTATCAATAGTCATTGGATTAGTTAATTAGCTTAGCATTTTTGCTCTCTAGTGGAGATTTGGCAAAACACCGGCAGTGAAATTTTTGCAGAGAACCGGTCGAAATTAAAACCACAATATAAAAAAAAGAGTCTTTCGACGAACAGCAGTTGTATTACATCTTCTTCAGCAGCAAACTTACAGCCTATTTGTATAGGGAGAGAAAAACTACCTTGCTTAAACTAATGGTTTTAGTAACTTCATTCAACAAAGTACGATTTACTGTCTCACATGAAAATATAGTTAGTTTTTAATAAGCACAGAATGTTTTTCAGCTGAACTAAACAACAAAAAATCATTAAAGCAAACCAACCGATCAAAATAACTTTATTAGCACAAACAAAAAATATATACGTAGAAAATGAAATCCTATTTTGAAAGTGAACTCCTAGACACAGTTCAGAAACCGAATTAATTACAATATCTTTGAATAAATTAAATCGAAATTCCATCATCACAAACTAATTATTTAGAGAATATATTAAAATATTCATGAAAACTGGCAAGTCGGTTATAAATATACACATAAAATATATCTATACTTTCGTTAATGTCTGAGAGCTGCATTCAGCATCGAATATTGCCACATATTGCAGTTGAGAAATTGGTTTTTCTCCAGGTGTGACGTAATATACCTACTATTTTTTGAATCGTGTCTTGATATACTGTAAGTGAATTTGCAAGAATTTGGTGTGTACGCTCCAGAGAGTAATTCACCATTATTGGAAAATATGGGGACCATCAAAATCAAACCGATGTGCTGCTCATCGAGCTATGTGAAGGCCTACCGTTAAAAGAATTAATTGGATTATATCCCCATAAATATATCCACAAATATAGATGTAGAAAAATCCGTAAGAGCGTATCTCGAGAATTTAATATTAAGGAATAAAAAGAAAAACAGCCAAGACATACGAGAATGGATGATGGTCAAAAGGAGCATTGAATTATGCTTCAACGAATAGAAGACGAAGAGGCAGGACCAGGATTAGGATGGAGAGGAGTTAATATAGAAGGTATGCACTTTTCTTCTGTGGCACGTTTTTCATCTTCTTCTTCTTCTTCTACGGCACTACAGCCCAAAATGAGCCTTGGCCTCCTTTATTTTTTGCCTCCACCCTTGTCTGTCTGTGGCTGCTCTTCTCCATACACGGACTCCTAAAAGTGCTTGTGCGTCGCTGCTTACTGTGTCTTCCCAGCGCTTTCTTGGCTTTCCAACTGGTCTCTTTCCCTGCATTCTGGCGTTCAGTGCTCGTTTTGGTAGCCTATCCTCTCCCATTCGTATCACATGTCCTGCCCATTGCAATCTTTGTATTCTAATGAAGTCTGACAGGGGTGTTTCCTTATACAGTTGATAGAGCTCGTTGTTATATCGAATTCTGAAGATTCCGTTTTCCCTCACAGGTCCTAGTATTCTCCTCAGTACTTTTCTTTCGAATGTGTCGAGTTTGTTTTTGGATGTTTCTTTCAGGACCCATGCTTCGCTGCCATAACATGCTATTGGCCGAATTAAAGTTTTATAGATTCTCATGTTTGTATTTCGGTGGATACTTTTAGAGCGAAATATATGGGAGAGGGCAAAATAAGCTTTGTTTGCCTGCGTTATCCTTTTTCGTATTTCTCCATCCTCTGCTCCATCGGCATATATTTCTACTCCCAGGTATGTAAACTTTCCAACCGTTTCAATGTCATCTTCATGTATAATGTTTTGTGGGATTATATTTCTTCTCGTCTGTACCATTATTTTTGTTTTTTCTGTGTTAATTTCAAGACCTAGCCTTTTCGTTTGTGTTTTTAACTCTGCGTATGCTTCCTGTGCTCCTGTTGATGTTCTACTCATAATATTAATATCATCGGCGTAGGCAGCCAGTTGAACCGTTTTATTGGTCAGTAGGTTTTCTCGTGCAGTTTGCATTTGCCTAACCGCATACTCCAGTGCCAGGTTAAACAATGTTGGTGCCAGCCCATCTCCCTGCTTTAGTCCCTGCGAGATTTTGAAGAAGTCTGTCCGGTTGTTTTGTATTCGTACACATGCCTGAGTTTCATCCATTGTGGCTTTAATGAGTCTAATTAGCTTATGTGGTATTGCTAATTCTGCCAATATATAGTATAGTCTGTCCCTTTTGACTGAATCGTATGCCTGTTTGAAGTCTACAAACACGTTGTGAACATCAATGTCGTGTTCCCACGATTTGCTCAAGACCTGCTTGACTGTAAATATTTGATCCATTGTCGATCTTCCCCGTCTGAAGCCCGTCTGATATTCTCCAATAATATTTTCTGCTAGTGGTTGGAGTCGCTGGTTTATAATATACGTGAGGACTTTATACGCTGTACATAGTAGAGAAATTCCACGGTAGTTTTTGCATTGGAGTTTGTCTCCTTTTTTATAGATTGGGCATACTATACTTTTCTTCCATTCGTCGGGTATTTTCTCTTCTTGCCATATTTCTTTGATAAGCGAGTGGATATGACTTGATAGGTGGTTGCCACCTACCTTATTTTTTTTGGTTTTTTTTGGTGGTTTTTCATCTTCATTGATATTTTTTCTAACTCTTCCCTTCATGTATAAAAAGGTTGATTGTCTTATTTGACACAACAGAATAACTTTACGGACATTTGTCAATTACTACGACACCAACTAGAATATTCACCTGATAAGGAGGCAAATTACACTGTTTTAGAAAATGTTCTAGTGGGGGCTGCAGAAAAAGTTCTCATGTGGACTATTTAGCAGATTTATAATAAGATAATTACTGATAAAATAAAGACAACAAAGACAAAAACCGATCGTAAAGAATTCCTTATATTTTGTAAAACTCAAGCAATTTTGTAATAATAAAATTTAAAAATGTAATCTACCCAATAAGCCTTTCAAATTAGCTTAAATATATCATGTAGCATTTCATTTTAATTTAAAAATTATCCTCCCAATTAGCATAGCCATCAGTGAGATTATTTAGATAAAGTAAACTACCAAAAAGTTTTTATTGCGATTGAAGTTCAATACCCTCTAAATAATGATTTTTTTGTTGTATAATTTAAAAAGAAAATTAAAGTTGACCAAGTTTTTTGAACCCTTCAACATTTTTTAATGGACCCTGACATTTCCCGTACCTTTTAAGATTTCACAAGAGTACGATCACTTTAACGGGATATGACTTTTTACATCTTTTGTGTATATGCAATCTAAAAATTGAATCTTAGAATCTAGATCTTCACTTATAACCTGCTCAAATTTCAGCTCTTTCGATCCCTATTTGCTAAAGGTGACGAATGAACCACCAACACCAGAGGTGACGAAGAGGTACAAGAAGCATTAGTGAATTAAAAAAATAGAAAATCACCAGGAGAGGACAGAATACCGAACGAACTTCTAAAGTACGGAGGACCAGATCTGACCAAACAACTATTAAAACTAATCAAAAAAATAATAGAACAAAACAGAATTCCTCAAGAATGCAGATCATTGTTGCAAGAACAAAATAACTGTAGATGGAAGAGCTGTTAAAGGACCTAAAACAGAATAGTAAAGACAGCGCCAAACTATTTGGATACCTAAAGGCTCAACAAAGAAAAGGTAGATCAGTAGTTAAAATTGACAATATATCTTGGGAAACACACTTTACAGAACTAAATAGATTCAAAGAATGCCCGGAAGAGGAAGTAGGCGTAATGGAAGACATTAGAGACAATGAAATAGGGAAAGAAGGCAGAATTATACTAATATTTAAGAAAGAAGAAGTAACAAACTGTAACAACCATAAAGCAATATCTCTACTGAGCACAACATATAAAATTCTAACAGCCCTTATCAAACAAAAACTCACTCAATTCACAGAGAAAAAAATTGGGGACTACCAGCAAGGATTCAGAGAAGACAGATCCACTATAGATGCGATCCACATAGTTACACAAACAATCGAAAAATGCCACGAACACAAAATAGAACTCCACATCCTCTTCGTAGACTTCAGACAAGCCTTTGACTGTATTGGAAGAAATAAATTATTAATTGAAATAAAAAATCAAGATATACCAGCTTTATTAATCAGAATAACAAAAATGACCATGAATGGAGCTCCAGCTAAGGTAACAATAGAAGAAGGTAGCATAAAAGCAATTGCAATAGAAACAGGAGTGCGAGAAAGCGATTCCCTGTCAACCACATTATTCAACATAGCCGTAGAAGGAATTGTCAAGGCCAGCAAAATTAAAGGAACTATAACCCACTCCTCAACATAAATAGTTGCAAATGCAGATGATTTAGTTCTTGTGGGAACAGACAAGGAAAGACTAAAAGAAGTACTAACAATCCTGTCAAAAGAAGCACAGAAAAGAGGTCTAGAAATTAACGAAGGAAAAACAAAATATCTACTCTGCTCTAGAACAGAAGATAACAGGAC
Organism: Diabrotica balteata; assembly: GCA_918026665.1. Lineage (NCBI taxonomy): Eukaryota > Metazoa > Arthropoda > Insecta > Coleoptera > Chrysomelidae > Diabrotica > Diabrotica balteata. The sequence goes on along the minus strand of OU898278.1, from coordinate 3,329,795 downwards.
GAGAGAAATCAAAATAGAAAACAGAAAATAGAAAAAGAAATAGAAACACTTTTGAAAGAGTCCAACAATTTAAATATGTGGGAGTAATAGTGAATGGCCAAAACAAGAGAAGTGAAGAAGTAACGGAACGAATACTAGCAGGCAACAAAACATACTAGAGATATCATAGGCTTATGAAGGACAAGAATTTATCCAGAAATACAAAACTGAAAATATACAGAGTTGCAATCAGACCAGTAGTTACGTACGCAGCTGAGACAATGTGCCTCATGGAAAAATATGAAGAAAAATTGGGAATTTTCGAAAGGAAAATCCTCAGACGGATTATGGGCCCGATAAGAATGGACAACGGAGAAATGAGAAGAAGAATGAACCATGAACTAAGAGACATCATGAAGGGAGAAGATATTGTTAGACTTATTAAAGCACAGAGGCTGAGATGGCTGGGACACATAGAGAGAAGGAAAAACGACCTACTGATTAAGAAGATCACCAGATGGAAATCAGCAGCTGAAAGATCAAGGGGAAGACCCAGAGAGAGATGGCAGGACCAGGTTATGAGAGATATCCAAATTCTGTAAGTGAGAAACTGGAGGACAGCCAAGTCATACAACAAACTTTGACAACATACAAGTGGAATGCGGAGCGATTCAACGCAAAAGAAGTACTAACTGATCCTATTGAAGCTGGTAATGGGTAGGACAGGGAGATTCATTGAGTCCTCTATTGTTCAACCTGATGAAATGATGGATGAAATAATAAAAAAAGTATGAACTAAAAAAGGATACTAAATGGGAGAAAAACAACTTAAAATAATGTGCTCTGCAGACGACGAAATACGGAAGTGGAAGAAAACAGTCATCAGACCAGTAATGACATACGCGGCAGAAACAAGACTTAATACAGAGAGGACAAAAAGGATGTTAGGGACAGCAGAAAAATTGATGGTAAGACACTATGGGACAGAGCTCAAGTATAGACATACATAGATGCAAGGTAAAGAACATCAAGAACTGGGTAAGAAATAGAAGAGTAGAATGGAACGATCATATAAGCCGAATGACAACAAATATAGTAGTAAAGAAGGCTGATGGTTCCTCAATAGGAAGACGATCAGTAGGAAGAAGAGGAAGAAGAAAAAGAAAATATACATATTTTTAGCTTTTCTCTCAATAAATTGAGTTATATTGTTAACAATTCGAAATATCGAGTACATGATTTAAGTGTGTAACATCACCATACCAACGTGGAGTTCTTGCATCATTATAAAGTCTTTAATGCAAATGTTACTAAAAGAACCACAGGTGATTTTAATACAACGATTTGTTCCGCGTTGTATGGGAACGCATGAAGTGTGAAATTTGCGTTGTTCGTTTCGAAAGTAAATGATTATTAATGAAATACTTGAAGTAATTAGAGTAATTTGAAGTACAAGAATTTTTTTACATCATTGTTACACCAACGTACTCACAGGTTTCCGTCGAATTGCATTGTTAAGTAACAACAAGTGAATTACCTGCAACAAAAAGAAAAAAAACGTTATTAGATCGATTAGAATCTGGTATTAATTTGTAGGTTTACATTAAAAAAGTATTCGTTTACATACAGTTTATATAAAGTATATTATGTTCGATAAATTGTAACAGTGATGATGCTAATTCTGCTGCGAATGTTTGCTGTAAAAGTTGCAAACCAATTCGTTTTTTTTTTGCGGTATGCTTAGAGGTTCTACTAATTACGTAATTTACGTTAAATATACAATGTATTTGATTATACAACTTCAGCCGATTAAAAAATTGTGGAAGTCAAACTATAATGTGGAACTATCGACAAAATCATTTTGTTGTTTGTACCCTATAAGAAAAAAACTCATCAAAATTTCAATCATCCAGATATTACACGAGTTTTCAGGTTTTCAGATAGCCCACATTAGACACATTGATCACAAAATTGGCCGGTTTCGTATATATGCGCAATCTTCTTCTTCTTCTTAAAGTGCCCTCTCCTCAATGGAGGTTGGCTACTACAATTTTAAACTCTTCTCTATCTTCAGCTGTTCTTATTAGCTGTTCAAAATTTAGCCCTGTCCATTGTCGGATGTTTCTGAGCCATGATAGTCTTTTCCTTCCTAGGCCTCTCTTTCCCTCGATTTTTCCTTTCACTATAAGTTGGGCATATTGGTACTTATTATTTCTCAGTATGTGGCCTAGGTATGATGTTTTTCTTACTTTTACTGTGTTAAAAAGTTCTCTTTCCTTGCCTATTCTATGCAGCACTTTTTCGTTTGAGGTATGCGATGTCCATGAAATTTTGAGTATTCTCCGGTAGATCCACATTTCAAAGGCCTCCAATTTATTTACGGTTGATGTTTTAAGGGTCCACGTTTCAACTGCATATAGAAGAGTCGACCAGACGTAGTTTGATAAACGTAGTCGAATTTCGAGTTTTATTCGAGAATCACAAAGCAGTTTTTTTATTTTTTCGAAAGATTTTCTAGCCTGTTCTATTCTCGATCTTATTTCTTGATCAGGATTTAGGCTGCTATCGATCCAACATCCCAGGTACTTAAATCTATTGACCTGTTCTAAGATGTGCCCATTTATTGTGCAAGGTTAAGGTACGTTTTGGTTTTTTCGGATTGACATCACTTTGGTTTTTTTAATGTTTATTTTCATACCAAATTGCTCACAGGTCGAGTTGGTCTTGTCGATGAGTCGTTGTAGACCTGAGTCGGAATCCGAAATTAACACTGTATCATCGGCGTATCTGATACTGTTGATATTTACGCCATTCACCTTGACTCCATCCTTGGAATCCTCCAATGCTTCTTTAAATAGAAACTCGGAGTACAGATTAAACAGCAGAGGCGACAGAACACATCCCTGTCTAACTCCTCTCCTAATTTCTACTTCTGCGGATGTGGAACCTTCGATCCTAACTCTGGCTTTTTGGTTCCAGTACAAGTTTTTTAAGAGTTTGATGTCTTTTCCATCTAAACCGACTTCTTGCAAACGTTCTAATAGTAGGTCGTGTCTTACTCTATCAAATGCTTTTTCGAAGTCTATAAAGCATATAAATATATCTTTCTGTTGGTCGTAGCATTTTTGGGCGAGAACTAGTAAACTGAACAGGGCTTCTCTCGTTCCCATGCCGGCACTGATCGTCTCCGATGATTGTTTCGCACTTTCTATAGATACAATTATGTACGATTTTTAGTAGGACTTTTACTGCATGACTCATAAGGCTTATCAGACGGAACTCATTGCAGTGTTGTGGGTTTGGCTTTTTTGGTAGTGGGATGAATATTGACTCCAGCCAATCTTGGGGTATTTTACCTGTATCATAAATGCGATTGAATAAAAGGACAAATAATTCGATATTTTCTTCGCTGATTAATTTGAACGTTTCTGGGTATATTCCGTCTGGACCTGGGCTTTTATTTGTTTTGAGATGATTAATTGCATTTTCGCATATGCGCAATAATTCACAGAATATTGAAAAACAAGTCATAAAACGATACATTTTGTAAAACACTCAAAAGAACGAAAGGCCTTACGAGACTAGGCAACAAATATGAACAAAGAAAAAGAACGAGATATGATCCTGCAGTATTTTGAACTTCATCCACAAATCTCCAAATATGTATTTATTAGTACATATCCGTATCTTGCAGAAGCATAAAGTGTGAGAACTTGTCAGGTTGTTTACTGCTGCATAATTTTCTCTCATAAAGGACTATCCCTATCCTTCTTGCCTTTATCTTTGTAAGAATTCTCCTTTACGACAAATGTCTCGCCCTTCGGCAAATGTCTCGCGGTCACAGTTTCTTGCCCAGTGATCGCAACTTTGCCACAGCAAAACGTGCTATTCGTAAACATGACCGTATTTTTACACCAGAACAATACAATAGCAACATTCAAGAAGCTAAAGTAAAAGCTCCAAAATTTCTAGTAGTACCCTTAGAACATGCAAATTTTCTTTTTCTTAAGAAAACTACATAAAACCAAGACAAAACACAATATTTTAACATCAGTAAATTCAAGCACTTCCAGTATACCAGTGAGAAATATGGATATGTCGACGCTTGTCCATTTATTGGTTTTTTCTTGGTTGGAACTTTCAAGTTATGGTTGGAACTCAATATCAAGGAGGAAGAATGGAGCTTCCCGCAGATCAAGTCTATCACTCAATGTTGCCAGTGAAAGCTAACAAACTCGTTGACATCAGAAAGATTATGCATTACATACCAGAGGAACATAAACATTTCTACAAACAGATCCTAAGTTGGGGCCAGTCAATTCCAATGGAAGGGAATGATGAAAGTCTACTTGACTTCTAAAAGGATAACATTCCAATAAGTAAAATAGTAATTACTCAATAAATGTGTACATATAAAACCTATTGTTACATAAATATCTTCTGCTTATCCTATACTCCAAAAAGTTATCTAAGAGTTTTATGCTGTTAAAAATAGAATGAGATAAAACGTTTATTTCAATTTTCCAAAAGTTTTTAAAATTTTATGCTTTTAGATTCCACTGATTCAATTATTCAAAGCGTGTATTAAGAACGGAATGAAATGTTTTAATTGAAAAACTATTATCAAATAACTCGATTGTGTATGTTCTTCTAATACAATAGTCTGTCCCCTCGTACCACGCAGCCGTCCGCTACGGCCCTGAGTTCCACTGAAGGTGTTCGAGCTTCGCAATCGAGGTTACTCACACTAGATCGCGATGAGTGACCTTATTTGCGGTTACAAACCTTTGCTGACCCCTTTCATAGCACCATCACAATAAACAGCACGCCGAACTGATCCAGCGGCTCTCTCGCACTCGCAGCAAGTGCCCATACGTCGCTCTTCGTTCGGGCTTCCTCCACTCGAGAGAGTTCAATAACTTCGCGGATGGAAGCAATATGAATCTGTGTCGATTTTAGTCGGAATATAAATCACTGGTACTTTTAGTTGCTTTTCTTTGTTTTGTGATCGATTGTTTTAATTGGCTCTGTTTTAGATTTTATATGTCTCTATTTGGAAGTTACTGTTATATTGGAAGTCTGCTAAATGGTTTTCTTAGTTTAGAATATTGTTTTGTCTTTTTGAGCTCAAATAGTAAATATTATTATTATAAATATAGTTTTTGCTTAGCATTGAGTCCATTACTCGCAATTGTATTTGCAAAATTACAGGATTATTTTACTGTTGTATAAAATGTCCTAAATATTAACATCTCCAAAAATAGACAATGACAATGAACAATAACGACAGGAGCAGAAGAATCAAAAGAATCAGACTAAACTGACTATAGTGTATTTTTATGTATGAGAGAGTAATAAAACAATAAATTATGTATGCAAATCCCTAAACTGTTGATACGGGTGACTCAATGAAAAACAGATATTTGTCAACAAGTTTACAGAAGTATATAGGAAAACAATTTTAAATTGAGTATGACCACCAGGTATAAAGGTTGGAGCAGAATAGAATACAATAGTTGTGAGGGTTACTAATCCCTAAATAAGGTTGCCAGTGTCGGAGTGATGGAGGTTAACAGGTACTAATGAATTTGCAAGAAATGTAAGATGTTTATTTTATTGGTTATAATATATAACCAATAAAAGTTTAATAAGTACCTACCTATTTGCAAAATAAAGTTTAATTCTTTAGATAAAATAAAACGTTTTATTTTATCTGAAATGAGTGCATTCCACGAAGTAAGGGTTTCAACAATCAAACATTTAATTCTTTAATTCCAGGAATCTACGACAGTAATTGACTAGATAATTACCTTCTAAACTTATTCCACAGAAAATGTGATAGTGGGTTTTTCCATATTGTAGGAAGGTCCAAGTGGCGTATTCAAAATTCTTAACAGTTCACTAAAAGTAGGTACTTCAGTTGCAAGGTGCAGTTTATTGTGTATACTAGTGTTATGGAAAATTTGGAAGTGCCGTGTAAACGCCGAAAAATTGGTCCTTTAACAGTTAATGAAAAAACATTAATATTTAATTGTTTTAAATCATTTACAGACAAACGTTTATGTGAAAGTGTTGATGAGACCGTTGAGTTAGTTAGCAGTACACTTGGTGTTGGGAAATCTACGATTTACAGAGTTATTAAAGAAGTGAAATATGGTAGTTTTCAAATGCCACGTAATGCTCCAGGGAAACCAAAATTTCAAATAGAATATCATTTTAAAGAAGGACTTCGACGGAAAGTGCATGAATTCTTCTTTAGACAAGAATTTCCAACATTGGATAAAGTTCTTGTGTCAGTTCGAGATGATAAGGATTACCCAGAAATGAGTCGAAGTACGTTATGAAAACTTTTAAAAGAAAGCTTCCGCTGGAAAAAGAATCCCAGAAAGTCTATTTTATTAGAAAGAAGCGATATTGTCATATGGAGAAGACATTTTCTAAGAACCATAAAGGAAATGAGAAACCAAAAAAGAAAAATATTTTATCTTGATGAAACATGGATCAACGAGGGTCATACACCAAATAAATTTTGGCAGGATAAAATTGTTACAAGTCAAAGGCACGCTTTTGTAAATAACTTATCTACTGGTTTAAACCCACCATCAGGAAAGGGACGCAGGCTGATAATAGTACACATTGGCAGTTCAGACGGTTTTGTTGAAGGTGATTTATTAACTTTTGAATCAACTCGTACCGGTGACTACCATGAAGACATGAACGCTGATGTCTTTCAAGAATGGTTCGAACAAATGATAGATCTTCTTCCTAAGAACTGTGTAATAGTAATGGATAATGCAAGTTATCACTCCAGACTTATAGAAGGACTGCCCACAACCAAGTGGTTAAAAAAAGACTTGCAGAATTGGCTGAGTTCAAAAAATATTACGTGCCATCCCGGATCTATAAGAAAGGAACTTTATTCGTTGTGTGCCCTTCATAAAGAAAAATTAAAAAAATACGAAATTGATGAAATTGCCAAAAATCGTGGAATGACAGTACTTAGATCCCCACCATATCATTGTGAATTAAACCCGATTGAACTGGTATGAGCACAGATAAAGAGTGAAGTTTCAAGAAAAAATACCACTTTTAAAATTCATGATGTTAAACAGTTGTTTTTGGAGGCCGTAAATAATGTAAAACTTAAAAACTGGGAAAAGGCAGTAAATCACACTATTAAAGAAGAGGAAAAAATGTGGAAGCTGGACAATATTACTGATAAAATGATCGAGCCAGTTATTATAAATCTTGGTTCTGAAAGTTCATCTTCTGAATCTGATTTGGATTTGTAACAAGTAGCTGTAAGTTTTATATTAATATTTTTATTCATCTATTTAACATACCTTAGACGGTTTTAAAAACTCTTTTTCTCTTTTGTAATTTTTAAAAATTAAAAAAAATGTGAATTTTTTAAAACCCTTTTTAATGTAGGCCAGTCAGTTCTAATATAGTGTGTGATAAAAGAGGTCACTTTTGTTTACATACACATAACACTTTATAACATTGAAATAATTCATTTATTTTTTACAATTATTCAAAGTAATTTTTCAATTAATCTTGAGCACGCCCATGGAGTGGTCGGAGATACCAGTTAAAATTATGCTAATTACTCTCTCGTTCATAAAAATAAACTATAGATTAGATAGATGATACGGTGTTATTTGCAGATAGTCTTGGACGACTACTCCACTACAACCAATCTCTCAAATTCTCGTCCTTGTCCTGCAGGTATCTACCTCCCTCCTTGATCCTTCCATTGATCTATTACTCTGCTGTCTGCAAGGAGTATTGTGTCATCTGCGTATGTAGGAATATTCAGAAATGCTCCGTTAATAAATGTGCCTTCATTTACATCTTCTAATGCCTCTTTAAACAATTCTTCTAAATATATATTAAAAAGCAAAGGGGAAAGCACACGTCCTTGTCTTACTCCACGATTTATAGGTTTTTCTTTCTATTTTTGTTGTCCTTTTCGATTTGTACTGCTCATAATCCAAGGCAAAATAGGGAGTAGATGAAGTGTTTGTAGAAAACGAATACATCAGCTAAAAACTCTTGAGAATGGTATAATTAAAGCTCAGAAAAAGTCTGTAGAAGAGTTTATTCGCATATTAGAGCGAATTTGATCATTATCAATCTTCATAACGTTTAAGACACTCGAAAAGAAGAAACCAAGCGTAAGGCAATTAAGAAGACTCATCAGTACTCTTGAAAGATTCTTGAAGTTGCCCTAATTCTACTAAATTAATTGCTCAGTTGTAGAATTGGTAGAGTTTGGGAAGAGAATTTTTTAATTTATATTGTTCTGAAGCTATTTTCTTGTGGCATTGTAAATTAATTATTATTAAACTGGGAATAAGCCACAATTAAAGATAAAAATACGTTTATTGACGTTTCAATTTCCACTTCGGAAATCGTTCTCAAAATACAAACAGTAAATTAAACAAATTTTGTTTTTTGTTACATAGTGAAAAATTCTTCTAATAATTTAATTTTATCTGACTCATTTATATTGACAATTCAGACATACATTATGCATTTTAAAGTAGATGACTTTAAAATGATATTGCCAATATTGTTGAGTTGCGCTCCTGGGACGACTTTACTTATAAGATAGTTCATTCGATTACATGAAATCAACTTTAACTTGAGAATATCCGTCAGAAAAAAATCATAGCATGTAATTCGTCTTTAAAAAGACAAACACATGACATGATGACAGTAAAATTCTCCTGTTAGTGATTCCATAGTAAATTATGAGGGAAAAACCAGGAAAAAAACCTCATAATACTATTCCTACATTGTAAGTATTTGGTCGTGAATTTAGTTTACCTTCAACAAACATCAAAATTCTGATTTTATATGTTACGTTATTTAAAAAACATAAATGATGTATCCTCTATATGTTACTGACTTACTAATACTGGTATTTTTTTATTAATAACTTCCTCTTTCAATATTGGTAACCAGATCCTACTACATTCTGCCGAGGAATTTGCGACACAATTGGCCTCATTTAGCATAATTAGAGCCGCTTCTTTGATTTTTCTTTTTTTACCATCCGTTTCTTTTAGGACTACATTTGAATTATTCCATTGAACCCTATGTTCATTATCCCATGCGTGTTTACAGATTTGAGATCTATCAAATTCCCTATTTTTAATATAAGATTGATGTTCACTTATTCTAACATTTAATGGCCTTGATGATTTACCTAAATAAAACTGATCGCATTCACAAGGTATTTTATAAATGCAATTCTTTGTTCTTTCTTGTTCATTGTTAGGTTTGCTTTTGGACAAAATAGATCTCAACGTGTTTGTTGTTTTGAATGTTGTTGAAATGTTGAATTTATTTCCTATCCTTTTAAGTTTTTCTGATAGTCCTTTTATGTACGGTATTGTTATTTTCCTCATATTATTCCTTGTGTATGCTGTAGGATCTCGTTCTAAGTTGTTCTGTTCTATTCGATCGATTGTTGAAAATTCCTTATTTATAAACGATAAAGGATAATCATTTTTTAATAAAACAGAAGTTAACAAATGTTTCTCCTCCAAGAACGAATTTTCGTTAGAACAACTAATTTTGGCTCTATCGTATAAGGATTTAATTATTCCCTTTTTTACATTAATATTGTGATTTGATTTGAAATTTAAATATCTATTGGTGTGTGTTGGTTTTCTATACACCTGAGTCTCATATCCAGTATCGTTCTTAGAGATTAAAACATCCAGGAAAGATAGCGTGTTATTATACTCCTTATATAAACCATAAAGAAGAGACAATAACATTTACCATGGAAAAGAATCAGAATTTTGATGTGTGTTGAAGGTAAACTAAATTCACGACCAAATACTTACAATGTAGGGATAGTATTATGAGGTTTTTTTCCTGGTTTTTCCCTCATAATTTACTATGGAATCACTAACAGGAGAATTTTACTGTCATCATGTCATGTGTTTGTCTTTTTAAAGACGAATTACATGCTATGATTTTTTTCTGACGGATATTCTTAAGTTAAAGTTGATTTCATGTAATCGAATGAACTATCTTATAAGTAAAGTCGTCCCAGGAGCGCAACTCAACAATATTGGCAATATCATTTTAAAGTCATCTACTTTAAAATGCATAATGTATGTCTGAATTGTCAATATAAATGAGTCAGATAAAATTAAATTATTAGAAGAATTTTTCACTATGTAACAAAAAACAAAATTTGTTTAATTTACTGTTTGTATTTTGAGAACGATTTCCGAAGTGGAAATTGAAACGTCAATAAACGTATTTTTATCTTTAATTGTGGCTTATTCCCAGTTTAATAATAATTAATTTTTAATTTATGTTTTCGTCGATTTACAAACAATTGTGAAAATTTTTTCAAGGATTATGCTTCGCATATTAAGAGTGCATGAACATTATGAGTAAACTAGAAGATTCTCGTGAAAGATTCTTGAAGTTGCCCTAATTTTAATAAATTAATTGCTCATTTGTAGAATGGTTAGAGTTTGGAAGAATAATTTTTTAATCTGTTTTCGTTAAAATCAAGCACGTAAAAATTTCCTCCAGCAATGATCTACATTCATGATAACCTTTGAGCGATACGCACACCAAAGTAATTCTGAAAATATTTGCATATAAATGGCTAATTGAAAAATCAACAAGCCTTGTTGTCAATAACAGTACCTTAATGATTTTCAGTTCATTTTGTTGGTATTTACAATTCTTTTGTATGACGACTGAGCTGTCAGAACGTTTTGCAAAAGGTCATTACACCAAAAAGAGAAGATGTATGTGTACAAAGAATTTAATGGGTAAAATATTTAAATTGGAGATAATACTTTATTGACGTAATTTGTTTATAGGTACAGGTTCGCTGAGGTCAAAAATCTTTAAAATAAAACAGAACTTTTTCGTTACCAACGATAGATACACACATTTTTAAAATTTTTTTCAAAATCACTATATTTAATTATGAGGTTTGTTCAATAACTACATGATTTCTTTTATTATTGTTGCATGCTTCTAATTCAGCATAATGCATATCCATATTTTTTTTCTATCTATAGAGCAAATTGCTGCTCTCAAATCAAGAATATCATAAATATATTGCAATACTTCTTCATTCGATAGATTAAGTATTTGTTGCCTATTTCGGCTACACCCTTTCAAGAGGCGCCCTTCCACGGCATTATCTAACTGCCCCATGAACTACCTGGCCCCATTAATCCCAAGCAATTGCTGCCCCATCGCCGAGAAAGTTGGGGATTAAGTCTTAATGATCAGAAATTTCAAATTTGATTATAGTTGAAAGTAAGAATATAAACATTTTCAGTTATTCACTTCAGTTGCAAATATTACGATATAGTTTTGTGTTTAACATTTAAATGGCGAATCCAACGACTATGTTTAGTCAAAGGGAAGAACTTTTATTAATAATTAATGAATATAAATATTCAAAGGCCCATGTCTCCAAAGATGGAAAAGTTAGATGGCGATGCATCAAAAAAGGTGTCAACAAAAATTGTACACAAAGGAAGGTGATGAAAATTACGTTATTCTTGAAAAACATCGGTGGAGCATTAGTAATTCTACAAAGAGGGAAGCCGTAGAAGTTATACGTGAAAGACTTTTAAAGATTGTCCACAAGGAATTGATGAAGGAAAATTTCAGCAATTTTCCGCTGAAGATGAAAGGCATTTCTTGCGTTCGAAGAAATATCTATTCTGCAAGACGAAAATCCACACCATTATTGCTGAAGTCACAGGAAGAAGTTCTACAAGTATTAATGAACTAAATTTAAAAAGAAATACAGGTGAAAACTTTTTTTTATCTACGAAAAATAATTCTCCAATTTTTAGTTGTTTCACAAATCTTTACTTTTAATCCTACTATAAAACTGAACCCCCTAAAATCTAGGTGGCGTGGGGGAGTTCGTAGTGGTGACCCTTCCGGGCGCCTTATGTATTTGTTGTACATACGCAACAAGAAACATACTACAATATATTTGTATAAAATATCCTGTGATTAATAAGCAAAATTGCCAAAAATATTCTTCATTTTGAGTAACAATTAAGTGGAATATTCCAATCATATTCGTGCCAATAGTAGTTTTGGAAGCACTAAGTCATTTATGCTCATATTATGCTTACGCTAAAGAATTGAAGCAGTCCATTTTTTAAATTAAAAACAAACAAGTGAATTTTAATATTGTAATTTGCTCTTCATTATTTTTGGCTGATATTGACACCATCAAAAATGAAGAGCTCAATACCAATGAACCAAAAAGAAGAATTGAATACAAACAATACGTTAACTTTAAAATAATCCATTAAGAGTTTCATTATATTTGTACCAAAAATATGTTATTATTATTGCCGATGTAATCTTCCAAAACAATCTCCAACTTAAAATATTACACAACACCCATTCTAACCAAACCGATTTCATAAATGACGCAAGCTTCTCTAAATAACCCATAAAATATAAATGGAATTTAATAAACAAAATCCAAAGTAAATCTTGAAATATTTATTTACATAATCAGTTCATTCAGTTCATTCACTCGGGCCTTGAAATAAAGAGAATTCACGCGCACAGACACGTTCCGCCATCTACCGAACGACGCGCTAAACTCTAGCGGCTCTACAAGCCAGTCGAGTTTCGATTCGAAATAACAGATGGCGCGGTATGTTGCAGAACTACGTTTCATTGCCAAGTTGATATTGTGCCATGTGCTTCTGGTGCATGTTGCCGAGTGTACGGAACTTTCCTGGTATCGGGGAATTATTTTTGGGGCAATTGAGTGAATAATGAGTCTAATAATAGCTGTGGGAGTTCGTGTAGTATATGATTTTAGTCACGTAATGGGCTTAAAATAGTGAATTGTTCATAGAAATTATCTTATGATAGATGGAAATGTTTGGAAAACGAAAGTAAAAGCAGTTTACTATAATATACTATAAGAATGCGATTAGCGATAGGGATGCACTAGGGAAATAAAGATGTTGTAGACAAATTTAGATAGATTAAGACATCTAGATGACGTTAATAATAACTTGTACCGCGGTGATAAAGTTTTATCTTAAGAACAACATACAAATTACATAATAAACATATTGTATAATTCACAGCAAAACAATTTTACACAAAAATGTATACAAGAAAAGGTTTCTAGGAAAAAGTAATAAAAACAAAATAATATTAGGTATCCACATTAATAGTACATTGTTTACCGGGTAGAAAAAGCTTAACATTCCTGGACGACTGTGAAGATTGCTAAGTCGAGGCGCAAGCCGAGACTTAGCAACACAGAGTCCAGGAATTGTGGCTTTTCCTACGAGGTAAACATACTATTTTCCCGCAAATCGTTTAAAATTCGACAGATATTGATTGATTTAAAAAAACGCGATAATTTTATTCCCAAATAAGTGGTTACTATTTATAACTGGGAATAAGCCACAATTAAAGATAAAAATACGTTTATTGACGTTTCAATTTCCAATTCGGAAATCGTTCTCAAAATACAAACAGTAAATTAAACAAATTTTGTTTTTTGTTACATAGTAAATTAATTTACAATGCCACAAGAAAATAGCTTCAGAACAATACAAATAAATGGTGCTTTGAAATTCCTAATAAAATTACTTGGGTTACTATGGAAACGTATTGAGGTTGAATTGTCAAACTTGACGCTTATAAATTTAATTGCTGGTGTTTTCGAAAGTAAAATGATAAGTGATGATGAAATTTCCATTCCTGGGACTCCTCCAGAGCTGGTTGAGGCAGTGAATACTGTTTCATTAGAATTATTGCCAAAGAAATCAAGAGAAAACTACGAAAATGCATACAGACGTTTTATGGATTTTCTATCATTTATGTAGAACACTAACAACTGTACGGAAATATCATTTCCTTACAGTAAGGAAATGACATTTCCTTACAGTAAGGAAGTCCTGACTTTTTCTTCAAGAAATTTTGACAGGAATGTCAAAATTTCCTGGCGATTTGCGGAAAAAAGTATATATCAAATAATTACCAGACATAAAACTGTGCTTTTTATTTTGTAATGAAATGAAAAATGATTTAAATCATGGTTGATTTAGTATTCATTTATAATTAATTCATTTACTGTAATTTAAACATTTCTTTCCCCTAGAAGAATATACTTCTATATTCCAGTCAGATGGTTATACGAAATTGCTTTGTGCAAGAGAAATTAACCAAAGATCTTTTGGACATTTGAAGAGCATTATTAGCCCAGCGGCTATAGTGTTCTAAGAAAGTTAAAGGTATTCTCTGTTGAAGTGAGAATAACGAGAAAAAGTCGATAGATTGGCGGGACATGAGTGTCACATTAACTAGAAAAAAGCCTGTAGAAAAATCAAGCAAATGTCAAAATGGATATTGGACAGATTTGTGCGAATTAGGCAGCAATCAGATCAGAATCATTAGAGGATTCCTTACTGGGCATGCTGTATACAATGAGACTGTTTTATGTAGAATGAAGCTTTAGAGTCTATGATAGAGAACCTTAATCATATTTTACATGACTGAGAAACATTAGTTTGCAAGTGCCCAAACAGACAGAGTTCAAAAATATATGGTACTCATCCCCTAGACCTACCTGTATAAGCTGGTACCGGGTTTGGGAATTCTGGAGTGGGTATTATGAATAAATGGAAGATTATTATCAATAAGCCAATTGGCAAGAGCATGACCGGTTACCAGATGATTAAAAAAATAAAAAAAACTTAAAGGAATGAGTAACTTAATGAATGAATAAAGATAATGAAATTTTTTTGGAAAATCTTATCAATCAACTTTTGGTAAATTTTAATAACCTGTCACATATGTATTAAGAACCCTTTTCAGTCCTATATTTTCCTCTTATTTTCATAAAACCTAGGAAAAACCTCTATCCGATCATGAAGTCATGATGACTCATAGTTTTTCCACAAACAAGAAATGGTGCACCAAAGAAAACTCTTATAAAAAATAACGCGGGAAAGAAAAGAATTGTCCTGTTAAACTGATTTTAATTTGTCATTCAATAACACTAAGCATAATACTGAATATTATAGAATATAATCTGTTATTACTGTTTAAATTTTACTTAAATTTATTTGGAAGGATTTATTGCAACCAAAACACACTATAATTAAAATCTGAACAATTTAATACCTAATTATATTAAACATGCCCCTTATACACCAGATTTAGTCCTTAGTGATAATGTTTTAAAGATCTAAATAAATGTTTTTATGAAACCAATAGCTGCTCTTTGTAAACATCTTTAAAAATCGAATATAAAACCCCTAAATGCGATGTTTCATCATTAATGAAAATAAAAAGTGCTCACCTGGCGGACAATAACTGATCCCGTCGGAGTTCTGCAACCCCTGCACCGGCATTTTCGCGTTATAAACCAAACACCGACTTCCAACAAAATATCTGTGTGCGATTGCGAACGTAAGCTTCGGCGGGTAACTTTTTCGTAACTGGCGCTTCAAGGGTGGACGCTCTGGGGTTGTTAGCGTCGCGGCGGCACGTAGGCGTGGTGGCGCGCGCACAGGCCGATCACCTGTAGGATCAAGAAGGCGTCGATCGGTTCTTTTTTTCGGTGGCGTCTGGACACGTGACCCCTAACCGTGCACTTGAAAACGACGATTTATGTTTAGGGTGTGCAGATCTTTTCTATTTTTTTTTTCATTATATTTTCCATATATTTTGTTAAGAAATCAAACGTTTTCAGTACAGGTCGTGACTTTTTCCTTCTGTTTAAATTGTGACTGCATTTATTATTATATTATGTACCATCATCATTCAATCTTCGCTTATCCACTGCTGAACATAGATCTCCCTCATAATTTTCCATCTATTTCATTCTTGTGCCTCTTGCATCCAATTTCTATGACAACGTTTTAGATCGTCAGTCCAACGTGTTGGTGGACGACCTCTGCTTCAGTAGGCATCATCTCTTGGTCTCCATTCCAGTATCCGCTTTGTCCATCTATTATCTGTCATTCGAGCCACGTAACCTGCCCAATTCTTGTTCTTTGTCGTAGCTGGCGATTTGGGATCTTGTCTCGTAGTTAAACTGGCTCCATCGTAGTGATCTTGGCTCCATCGCCCTTTGACACACACGGATCTTTTGAACTGTTCGCCTTGTCATGGTCAACGTTTCCGCACCGTAAGTCAACACTGGCAAAACACACTGATTACCACCACCATGTACCACCATTCCTTAATTATGTTTCCATCAATATTAACCTCAGTAAAATTTAAAATTTAACTCTTTTATATCTTGTGCCCATTACAATAGATCTACGTTTAATATTATTCCTAAATATAGCCGATATCTGCTTTTTATCCAATTTTGAATTATTTAGTTAATTTCTCTTCTTAGCCTTCCATTGTCCATGTTTGGACATAGGCCTCTCCCAACTTCTTCCATCGGTCTTTATCCTGAGCAACATATTTCCAATTTGTTCCGGCTATTCTTTTAATGTCATCAACCCATCTCATCTGTGGTCTTCCTCTTGGTCGTTTACTTTCGTAAGGTCTCCAATGTTGTATTGTATTATTCCAACGTTGGTCTTTTTCTCTAGCAGTGTGGCCCACGAAGCTCCATTTAAGTTTGGCAATTTTGTTGTTATGTCCTCGACTTTTGTTTTTCATCTTACTTAGTCGTTCCTCTTTTTATCTGACAGTCGTATACCTAACATTGCTCTTTCCATTGTTCGTTCTGTTGTGGCTAGTTTATTCATGTTTGCCTTGGTTAGGTTTGACAGGTTTGACATCCATATGTCATGATAGGTAGGATGTATTGGTTGAACACTTTGCTCCTCAAGTATTGGGGTATTTTGCGCTTCTTAAGTATCCAATTAAGTTTTCCAAATCCTGCCCATGTTAGTCTTGCTCTTCTAGTAATTTCCGCACTTTGGTTCTCTTTGTCAAGTTTCAGGATTTGGCCTAGGTAGATATATTCCTGGATATATATATATATATATATATATATATATATATATATATATATATATATACACACACATATATATATATATATATATATATATATATATATTGTTATGCTATTTAAATTGTATTATATTGCTTATTTAGAAAAAATCCTGTCTATATTTATTAAATGATCTAATCTCCAATTAATCACAATAAATCAGCATTAATTAATTACAATCTCAGGCTATTTAACTTGTACTATTTACCTTTTATCGTGGATTCAAAATATTTTCCAATTGGCTTCCTAATTGGGATAGGTAATATGACCTCAATAAAATACATAGAATTTCAACTGAACTATATGTGAGATGTCCTTTATTTTAATGAAATTTTATATAACAATCAATCCTGTAATATTTGCAATATACTAACTTTAAATATATGAGAAGTTGTTTTCTATCATAGACCCAAATGTTATTTTACATTGATTTTTTATATGTGTTATAACTAAGCTCTTTTTATAATTTTATTTTTTTTAAATGATCGCAAAATTAACTGTCTCAAATTAATTTATTTAATTAATAAATGAAAACCACACTCCTGCTCTAATGAAAATTGACTGACCTTTCTTTCTCTGCCGGTGCAATTCTATGGCCACGCCACAAAGAAAAAAAAACCTTTCTCTGCTTTTGCTCCGATTGTGGTGCAGATGACGTACACCTTTCTCCTATCTGTCCTTGTATCTGCAACCCAACAACTCGTGTTATTCTATGCAGCCTCCTTTTGAGCCAATCTCCGCGCCTGTTTATAACTCCAAATGTTTCCGGCTTCGTCTGATATTAATATTCTTATACCCTTTGGTTTTTCTATCTCTCTGTACCCCGTGCCTCACACTGGTCAGCTTTTACACAACAAATAAACACACCCGGTAAATTACGTCTTCGGGACTTCAAACAACACAAATCACAAAGCTCCTTCCTTCTTGGGCGACGAAAACTGACTACTAACTTTTTTCCTCTCTCCTATCTCATAGCCAAAACCACCACCTCCTTGCATTCAAAAATTGACCAATGAAAATCATCCACCTGTGTGACGTATATCGTTACCAACCAACTCTCTTTATAAAACGTCATTCGGGTAATTCCAGAAAATAACATTCTTTAATTATTCTAACTAAATCTATCTGCTTTACAAATATTTCTTACTAATAGCTACAAACGATACCTGTTTCTCAATTCAATGTCTTTTGTTAATAAACTTTTATCGATATAATCTTTCGGGGAGAAAAACCACCGCAAATCCCGGTCTATTGTTTAAACACTGTCTATATACACTTTTATTCCGGGTAAATCCATTCCACAATAACCGACCTATTTAAATTTCTTATCGATAATATTTGAAAGTCTTGTCTCTGAGGCCTAATGAACAATTCTTCGAACAACTTAAAATACATATTTTGTCTTATACAGGATGTTTGAAAATTTATATGCCCGTGTCTTTATGAAATATCAATAATTTTAATTTTTATTTAAGTAATAAAATTTGTATATCGGTTTTTTATTGCTTATGGACATTCAAAAGTACAACAATATATATATATATATATATATATATATATATATATATATATATATATATATTTCTGGATATAACTCACTGCCATTTATAGTTATACGTCTGTTTAGTATAGGGAGTCAGTCTTTAGGGATCTTGCTATAATGGAGACATCTATTAAATAGCTCTGTTAGTACAGTGATTGTTAGCTAATTTAATATTTGGAAAATGAAATGGCATAATTTACTGAACGTTTTCATGAATATATAATCTGTGATCGCTTTTTCAATGAGTCCATTACAATGGACATCAATATTATTATTAAGTACTTTTTAAAACAGGGCTGAAACAGGGGTGTCGCCACTATTTGTTACACTTTTATTATATTAGAAAAATATCATTAAATTAGAAAAAAACAAAATAAGAAAATAAGAAAGGCATTACATGAAGTTGATGTACAATACAAGTGGAAAAAATAAAAATCCTCTTGATGAGGAACTCTAACGTGTTTTGTGAACTAGTTTTAAACAACCTTTAGCCCTTTTCTATATTTCTCTAATGCAATTTTACTCTAATTTGCTAATAAATTTATTTGACAAGTATTTTTCACAAAGTTCAAAGTTTATTTACTTTTTTTTAAGACAATTATAGAAGTTAAGCTAAAAATATATCCTTCGTCATACCTGGACTGTTAAAAATTCCGTTCTTCAACATCTCAAGCACTCTGCGGCAAATTTCCAACCAATCACTAAGCTATGCACTTATCACTTGTCAACAATGACGAAAACAAAAGTGAATGAAAGGGAAACTGTTGACGAAGACCACAATCAACAATGGATGTTTAGTAAATGTCATATTACCAATTAAGAATTTAGATAACAATCTGATCGCTCTTATCTGTAAAGGTTAGCGAACTGAAATAATGTCAAAGGCACTCGATAACTGCCATAAATATATTAATTTATTGTAAGCACCATTATTCAAACGCGGGCGATTATGCAGTGTCGCCGATGGAATGACTTTCAGAGGGGTGAAGGCGTAGAGGGAAGTTTCATGTTATTTTAACTGATCAGCGGTAACACGAAAGGCAAAATGTAAACATAATTCGTGAAATTAGGAAAAATTAGTTTTTAATCAGAAACATTCGAATGTCTCAGAATCCTCAAACGTGAAAAAAATGAATTACACACGAGAAGTCTTACTCTAGATGTTTATGTGTACTGGTCTTAATTGAACTGATTAAAAGCAATTCTCGTATCACTCGTCAATTCGTCTTTACCCTGTTTCGGCTATAGAAATATAAAGAACAATTGCTGGGTTCGAAATGAAGATAACTTAATAGAACCTCTCTATCTAAAAGTATCTAGACAAAACCAAAAGAAAAAAAAAAGATTTGATGAAGGAGGAAATACTAAAAGTTGATGAACAACAGAAGAGTATATAATGACAAAAATAAATCATTGTACCAGCAAACACAAAACGAAATACAACGACAAATTCGAATAGCAAAAGAAAATTGGTTAAAAGAAAAATGTGATGAAATAGAAATGCTACAAAATAAACATGACAATAAAAGAATTAACTAGAAGACTAGAATACAAACAAAATATACTAGTTGATAAAAAGGGAGACTCAGTAATGGATACAGAAAACAAATTGATGGTTTGGCAAACTATATAGAACAGCTGTTTACCGACAAACGAGACAAAATAGATAACGAATATTTCGTTGAAGAGACTGGACCAGAAATAACAGAAAGTGAAGTAAAACACACAATTAAAGAAATGAAAACTGGGAAAGCAGTAGGACCAGACGAAATACCGACAGAAATATTGCAACTTATCGCCGACTGCAATACACATAGATGTTATTGTCGAATTAATTAGTATCATATACAGAACAGGTATATTACCTAAAGAATGGCTTCTATCAACATTCGTGACTATACCGAAAAAGAAACACGCCAGACAATGTGCCACAGTGAAACATAATGAGTTAATAAAATTACCGAAAACAAAGAACATCGACACACGGGACATAATAATAATAAATAAGCTGTATTATGACCAAGAAGCTGGAAATATTAACAAAGCATTAGAAGATGAAGTAGCAGGCATAAAAATAAATGGCCTACCCATACGTGAAATTAGATATGCTGATGATACAATGCAATACAGTGTCACGAAATAAGGCAGGTCAAAACTAAAAAAGCAGGCTTGGATGACAGATGACATATTGGATTTGATGGAACAACGGCGACTAGCGAAAAACAACGAAACACTTTACAACAGCATACAAAAAGAAATTCGGCGTAAAATACGAGAAGCAAAGAGTCAATATCTGGCCAAACAGTGTCATGCCATTGAAGAAATTGAAAAAAGATAAGACACGTTTAACATGTATGAAAAAGTCAAAGAAGCGGCTGGTATCTTCAATAAGAAACAAACTGCATTGCTACAGGATGAAAATGGTAAAGTACTATTTGAAGTAGAGGACAAACTTACAGAATGGGAAAATTACGTTACGAACCTATTCAAAGACGATAGGAGTAGTTCACCTCCCGATATTACTAACTGCGACGGACCCCTAATAACACGGTCTGAGGATATAAAAGCCATACAATCATCAAAAGATGGCAGAGCGACTGGTCTTGATGAAATTCCAACTGAAATATATTAGCTTATAAATGATAGCAATGTTTTAGAGGCTATAACTTCGTTTTTCAATACCATTTATACCAGCGGACAACTACCTAATGGTTGGTCTAATTAACTGTTTATAGCTCTACCTAAGAAGAAAACAGCAAAAACTGTGCTGATTATAGAACCATCAGTTTGTTAAACCACCTATTGAAAATTTTTCTGAAGGTAATACATAGTAGTATCTACAATAAATGTGAGGAATACCTGGATGACACTCAGTTTGTGTGGAGATCAGGTGTGGAATCACAGGCTCTCACTTTTTGTAAGCTTTGTCCATAAAATTATACAATTTTCAGTGACAATAAAGCATATTTCTATTCTATTCTATTCTATATGCAAAAATTGGCAAAAAACAAATACAAAGACAAAATTGAAAATGTGCAAGGAGCTTCCATACAACGTTTTTATTTTTATACAAAGGAAATCTTTGGGCTATTTCTTATGAAATGTGACAATTGTAACAAGATTGGGTAATTATTAATAGGAATATAATATAAATACGTTTTCACTGACGTCAGTAAACGACAGAAAGATACACCTGCTGCTTTGCCTTTGGTATTGTCTCTTTCAGGAAGAAATAATTCCAAGCCGCCGTGTTTAAACCTCGAAAACCATGTGCCATTACTCGTAATATTTCTATTTTTATTTCAGTGACGTTGAACAAATAATTCGTGTATATTTTCTTTAATTTGTCACTCAACATGACTTTCCTGTTTTATAATAAAAAATTGATCATTTCCCTCTTTCGGTGTTGTCTAATTAAACCCTGAATAGTGAGAATGTACGTCACTAAAGATAATATTAACCCTTGCGTCAGTTTCCTCACGTTTGTACTCACATGATTTTGTTGGTAGTTTATATCAGAATGTAGTAAAAATTTTGACGACTGTTGCAACGTGTCCTGTTGTCTAAAATACATGATATGGACAAAGACGTCATCATTTGGTATAAACGTGAAATCCTAAAATAGCAAAAAATATATATAAAACATTCAGTAGCGGAGAAATTGATAGATATTAGTTATACATAGCTAATAGCTTAAGTGGTAAGATGTTTTTGATAAAAAAAATTTCTTAAGGGTGAGAGAAAGTTCAGAAATTATGTGGTTTTTTATTTGTAAACGCGCTGATGCTTTTTGCTAATGTTTGATAAAATAAAAACCCAAATACACCTATCAACAGAAGCAGCCATTGGAATATGGATACCACCAGGTAAAAGAACTAGAGGCAGACCTAAACTGAGATGGAGACAACAAGTGGAAGAAGACTTAAGGAGTATGGAAATTAGAAATATGGAAAGGACAATTAAAAGAAGAGAAGAATGGGGACAAGTACGGAAACAACGAAGTCATACCAGCAACTGTAAAACAAAACCCAGAATGGGAAGATCCGCCACACAAAAATGATCTTTAAGTGAAAACACCTTCAGCTTCTTTGGGAGCGTATAGGGGAACATTCTGTACCTAGGGACGGTTACCTAGGGACAAAATATCAGACAAACCTTAGATTTACGAAACATATCGGCAACAGGGTCCCTCTCTATGGTATTTAGTTGTGCACATGTTCGTGAAGTGAAGACAAGCTGTAGCCATTTTGTAATTTTTGACGTCCAAAGTAAGTATTTTACCGGCTGTTTCGTCTTATTGCAAATTATCAATTTGACTGTAGTAAATAATCATGTTAGGATATTAATCGTAATATAGACTACCTAATCTACTAATCAAAGCTAACGCTTGGTTGGTGGTAAAGTGGTTAACGACTTATTCGACTGCTTTTATACATGGAGTCCCCCTGTTGTACCTATGGACATGCATTTTTTTGTACCTGGGGCCGTCCGCAGGTACATTATTAAAAGTATTAGTACCAAACAATGTAACAATAAAACACTGAAAACTTTGTTTTCAAACTTCCACAAAATTTATTTACAAATTTATAGTCTCTAATGAAATAGGTTGAGGAGGGGAGAACTGTTTGTCTCAAGTTGGTCATTCAGAATTATATCTGTGTTTTTTAATTTGTTGATTTCCATAGATTCTAACAAAGATAGCTTAAGGCCTTTATTTGTATTGTGAAGAATTTTAAATTCGTTATTAAAAGAATGATTGTGATCTAGAAGGTGAAGTGCGTATGTAGAATCTGTTTTTCTATTATTGAAAGCCCTTTTATGTTCTGCTATTCGTTTATTAAAGTTTCTACCAGTTTGACCGATGTAAGTTTTTGGGCAGTCGCCACATTGAAGTTTGTACACACCACTATTTAAGTGTTTTTTATTTTGGCTCTTGTTTTTTTTTAATATATTTGCCTAGGTTGTTATTTGTTCGGAAAGCTGGTGTTATTCCTTTCTTTTTTATGTGTTTGGCAATTTTTGTTGTTATTTTGTCTGTATATGTAATTGAACAGAAGGTACTGGGTTTTTTCTCTAGTGGTGGAAATACTAATTTCAGGGCTTTCTTGTGTAGTTTTTGATTTAACATTTTATTAGTTGTTTGTTCGTTGTATCCGTTGTTTACTGCTATTTGCTTAATTATATTTAATTCTGTCATATATGTCATATTCTGTCATATACCAAACAATGTTTTGTTTCAGGAGTTCATTATGGCAAGAAGTAAAGAAAAGAAGAGAAAACAGGGACCTTTAAATTTCAATGTAGAGAATGCTCTTCGTGAAGTTTTTAATTCAAGTCTTTCAATTCGTGCCGCAGCGAGCCAATTTGGAATTGCAAAGTCTGCATTAGCAAGACACATTAAAAATTTTAAAACATCAGTCAAGACAATTTTATATACAGTCCGAATTATTAAGTCAAGCAAGTTTTTAATGAAGCCGAGGATATGGAGCTGGTAAACTATTTAAAAAAGTGGCATATGAATATGCAAAGCAAAATAAAAAAATATCCTGCTTGCTGGGACGATACAAAAAAAGCACGAAATAATTGGCTTAGAGGTTTCCGAAAAAGACATTCTGAATCTCTGTCACTAGAAAACCCGAGGGTACAAGTTTGGCCAGAGCAGCTGCATTCAATAAAGAAATAGTTGATATTTTCTTTCAATCATATAAAATTAGGTCGAGTAAATGGAAACTTTGAACCGTCAAAAACTTTTAATGTCGATGAGACAGGTGCAGCAACCTCCAACATTTTAGCACCAAAAGGACAAAGGCAAATAGGAGGAATGACATCTGGAGAAAGAGGTGTTCTAGTTACTGTGATATGTTGTATTAATGCTGCTGGAAATACTGTGCCGCCTGTTTCCGAGAGTAAATTTTAAAATTCACATGTTGAAAAGGGCACCACCTTTAGCAATATGAGCTGCAAATCCGAATGGATGGGCAAATGAAGATGTATTTTTTAAATTCCTATAACATTTCTTATCACATGTTATACCTACTTTGCAGGATAAGGCTATTTTATTGTTAGATAACCATGAAAGCCATGTTTTCATACACACTATTAACTTGGCAAAACGTTCGGGAGTCATTTTAGTTACTTTTCATCCCCATACATCACACCGATTGCAACCTCTCGATTTATCTGTTTCTGGACCCTTTAAGCATCGCAATGACTAATTGGATGAGTTCTCCTAGTAACGCAGGGAAACCAGTTACCTTTTACGACGTAGCAGAGTTGGCAAACACGGCATACTTGAAGGCATTTAATCCAAACAATATACCCAAAGGCTTCCAAGTATCAGGTCTATACCCTTAAACAGTGGCATTTTTACTAAACAAGACTGTTTGCCATCTAACATAACCGATCGAGAGAATCCATATTTACACAACTTTCATCAACCCTTCCTGTTTATTCTGACCCCGATCCACCGCATTGTGATGCTTCCGAAACAGACCCAAGCCCTTCATGTTCTGGTTTAACGTCATCTTCCACACCAGAAGCTAAGTTGGATTTTCAAGAACCAATTCCTGTTATGTCAAGTTTTATTTCACCATATGAGGTTCGTCCCATTCCAAAAGCTTTGCAGCGAAAACGGAACGTTTCTAAGGGGCGCAAAAAAGGAAGGTCTCGCATTCTCCCAGAATTTAATGAAATAAAATAAAATAAGAAAGACAGTATGGAAACGAAGCGCAAAAAGAACTGCAAAAAAAAACAAAAAAAGTAAAACGTAAGTTAAATATTGAAGAAACGTCATCAGAGTAAGATCAAATTGATTTTGAGATTAGAAGTGATAGCAGTAATTGTAATGATAATTCTTTGTCACATTTAGAAATTGATTCCATTCAATTTACTCCTGATGATCTTCAGAAAGGTGATTTCATTTTGGTGCATTTAAAAGGGAAAAAGCATTCAGGATATTTTGTAGTCTCAATATCAGAAGGTGGACGAAACAGAGTTCCAAATAAAATAATTATTAAAGAAATAGGTGGAAATATAAGTTGGAAAATAGGCATTTTCGAATTAGCTTTACAAAGGTATAATCAACTGTCCAGATTTTATTATTTTTTAATATCTTTATTTGTTTAATTTATAAAAATCAAATTGTAAAAATTGTCCCTAGGTACATGTTCCCCTAGCTTATATATTATATATCAGTTGTTGACTATTTTTTATTTAGCAGGGATATTTCGTTATAAAAATGTGCCCCATTATCGTTATCAAACAAATTTGTCAATTGTTGTTTTGCACAATTTTTAACCTAAACATTCAACATATTTCCAAAAATCGACAAAAACACTCGAGATTAATTTGAATAAACTAAAGCAGCAATAAAGGAATCATTCACCTCACGATTTTTTGTCTAGATAAAAAGTGATAACTTTTATTTTCGGAATTGTTACCAGGTTATTGGTGAAAAATGTACTTCGCTGAGGCAAGACTTGTTTGTTTACCGTATCTCCGGTCGTGTATATCACACTTAAACCAAAATCAATATCATTGGGTCAACAATTAAAAATGTTTTGAATTTTGTTGAAAATTAAAGAGGTTAAGGGTCTAAAAAGCGTTCATTTATTTCTAAAAATTACCCATTGTGTAATATTACGAAAATATTCTTAGGAATATTTAGAGGATTAAGATAGATAATAAACTATCACAATTAAAGCTTATTGAAGTATTATATCTTACATAAAAAGCCTAAATAACCGAGATCAGGAAATAGAAAAAAAAGTTCAGAGAATATCAAATAGATATCTGCGCCCTACAGGAAACAAAGAGGAAAGGTAAAGGATAGACGCGGCTTGGAGAATATTTACTAATATATAGTGGGGTTCCGAAACAAGACAGAGCAAAGGAAGGTGTAGCAATAATGGACAAAACAAAATATAAAGATCAAATAAAAGAGTGCCAGTACATATCTCAAAGAATACTTTTAGTAAAAATTAGGGCGAACAGCAAAATTATTAACATAATAGGGATATACCTATGCACCAGAAGACTGCAAACCTGACTAAAGAAAAATTCTATGATGAGCTACATTAGTGGAAAGAGAAGTGAAGCAAAATGAATTAATTATATTATTGGGAGATTTCAATGCCAGAATAGGAGACCAAGTAATACCAGAAATAAAACAAAGGTTTAAGAGGACATAGCATCAATCATAGATTATGTGGTCACAAACAGAAATATTCACCATAAACAGATAGTGGATGTGAGAAGTTTGACGTCACCTCAATGTGGAAGCGATCACTATTTAGTACTTGGTAAAAGTTAGAATCAATGAAAGATGGAAAGAGAAGCTTAAACAAACCAATTCAGGGAAATAATAACAAAGGAAAATTTAAGAGATGACTCCATAAAATCATTATATCAAAAAAGGCTAGAACAGAAAATACAAATGGAAAATATCGAAATTGAAAGCAATGTAGAGACTAGCTGGAGAAAACTTAAGAAAGATATTCTGGATGCAACCCGAGAAGCCCTTGAACGAAAATAATAAACAAAAGTGGTCAACGAAAACATCATGGTTTACACTAGAGGTTAAACAAAAATGTCACCAAAAAGAAAGTTTTCCTAAAATATAAGTCAGAAAAAACGAATGAATCATATAAAGAATATAAAAGAATAAGAACTGAAACTCATCAAGTGGTAAAAAAAAACAAAAATAGATTACTGGGAAAGATTCACAAAAGGACTAGAGATGGATTTCTATGGACAACAGAAACAAGTATGGAGCTTCATAAGACAACAAGCAAAGACAACAATGTCTCAACAACACAATCTGGAGAAACAAATACCTCACAACGGAAACGAAAACCAGGATATATAAATCAACAATAAGACCGATAATGACGTACACAGCGGAAACAAGAGCAGATACGGCGAAAACACAAAGACTGCTGGAAACAACAGAAATGAAAGTCTTACGAAAAATAACAAACCAAACTCTAAGAGACAGAGTAAGAAGAGAGGAAATACGGGCGAGATGTGGTACATATAGAGGAAATAAACGCGTGGACCAAAAGAAGAAAAGTGGAATAGAATCAACACATCGAAAGAATGACAGAAAATAGAAAAGTACGAATAGCAAGAGACAAATCGCCAAATGGAAGAAGATCATTGGGACGACCGAGGAAAAGATGGTCAGAGCAACGTCAATTGAGGCTAAAAACCGAAGAAAAACAGGCATTACGCCTATTTTATAAAGTAGGAAGAAGAAAAAGAATATATGTATAGCCTAAAATAGTGTGCATTTACATAGTGATTTATAGGATTTGCCTAAAATGAGCCTGAATATTGTTACGATTTTAAATGTTATGGCGTATAGAACTGTAAATATTTTATGACTAATTCTTTTTTATTGATTCTCGTAATTTGTAGGTCAAAATCTACCTGAGACACGTTGGGTTCCCCTTCGCTATAAAAGCGACGAATAAGAGTTTTCTGGAACCGCTCCGATACCAGTTTTAGATCATTGCCGCTCTGTCTACGAGGGCCTCGTATTTACCA
This sequence comes from Diabrotica balteata, assembly GCA_918026665.1. NCBI lineage: Eukaryota > Metazoa > Arthropoda > Insecta > Coleoptera > Chrysomelidae > Diabrotica > Diabrotica balteata. The sequence goes on along the minus strand of OU898278.1, from coordinate 3,301,710 downwards.
GTCTATTCGATGGAGTTCCGTTATAATGAAGAAGGCCATCGATCTTTCTAGATAACGGAAGTTTATGTATATAAACGAAACATTTTATTTGGAGAGTCAGTCAAAAAGAAGATCGCGATCTCGCGTTAAATTGTATCGAACGCAAATAAATTATTGGTAATTATTAAGTGTAAAATAAATTAGTATAAAATAAAGACTTTTGATAAATTATCGTGAGTTTTAATAAATTAGAATAAAGATAATAAATTAGAATAAAGACAATAAATTAGGACTAATAAAAACATTATATATGTTAATGAAAATTGTTTATTATCGATATTACATCAGCATTTTTAATATGTAAACCAGAGATTTTTATAGGGGTATAAAGTTGTTTATAAAGTTTATAAAGTTGTAAGTGGCCTTTTTGCACGTGTAAAAATATCACTGATGATATTCTGGTAATCCTTTTGGATAATTTTATTAATAAGTTAAATATATAAATTAAAAAAAAATAATTCTCTATATTTCCTTTTATGTTATATCACGTAATATATTTCAATCAAATTGTCTAACCAGGCACATTTTCTTAAAGTTTTTTAATACAGGTAACAAACAAAGATGAATGTCGACTGGAATATGAAATACGCTAATCCTGATCCGGTAAACAACAAAAACTACAGCTATATTCAGAGAATGATAAAAATATTGCACAGCTCAAACGATTAATCAACAGAACAGTACCGAAGGCGTTCTAAAGAACGTGTGCAAGGTTTTCGATTAAATTAACACCGATTGTGTAACAACGTTTTAAAAGTATGGAATGAGAATGAATGACCCATATCGCCCGGTTTGACCTCGACAACCAAACGATGTGAACGACCCAACGACCTCCAAAACGACAACACCAACCACCCTTGCCTAATCTACACTGCTAAAACTGCTTCTTGTGATTCTAAATCGATCGACTGGAGACAAAATACGAATATTTATAATAGCTTAAAAATGGTAATGAAAATAATGATAAAAAAACGCTGTAAATATAAATAGTGATGGAAAAGTGGATGGCATTTTGAAAGACAATGAAAAATGTATCGAAAGCAATAACAAAGTAACTGAACAGGTAAAATTTGCCAAAAAAAGAGGATGAAAAAGAAATACGTAAATTATTTGCCATTAACCAAAACACTCACCAGTGTAGTGAAGAAATCTGGGAGGGTCAGCAAACTAAGATCCCACAAGCCCCGAAAACGACGTCAGATATCCGATGCGATACGGTAAAGTATCCCCTTTGAAAAATAATTGAGTCACGCTATACCAATGTAGGTACTCTTATGTCGATTGCCACTATTAATGTCGATGTCATCTTCAATTATAGAAATTATCCTTCTCCGGGCAAGCCCTTTTTTTTTCGTCCCATTGTAGAAGAAGAGGTCTTACTTACTTACTTACTTACTCCGTGGCGTTACAACCCTTCGTGGGTTTTAGCCGACTCGACAACATGCCTCCACTGTTTTCTGTCTTGAGCAACCTCCATCTAATTCTTCACGCCCATAGTACTTAGGTCTCCTGCTATATTATCTCGCCACCGGAAACGCGGGCGTCCGCGTGGTCTCCTTCCAGTTGGGACTTCCTCCCACACCAGTCTTACTGTTCGTTCATCAGAATGTCTTCTGAGGTGTCCTGCCCCATTGGAGTCTTCTGGACTTCATTTCTTTTATGATGTTAGCGTCTGGGTAAAGTTCTTCGAGCTCTTTGTTAGTTCTTATCCTTTATTGTCTTGATGCTTCATCCAGCACAGGACCCACATCTTTCTTAGGATTTTTCTTTCCCAAACACATAGTCTCTCTTCTTTTGCCTTTGTTATCGTCCACGTTTCGCTTCCATACACATCAGGACGGTCGTATGATTGTTTTATAGACCTGTATCTTCGTACGTCGTGTTAGTTGTTTCGATTTTATAAGGTTTTGGAGGACAAAAAGACATCTGTTGCAGGCCTGAATCCTGTTTATTTCTTTTGATCCGTTATTGTCTTTAGTTATTGTTGTTCCAAGATACTTGAATTCTCTAACGCGCTCAAAGTTAAAGTCATCGATGGTGATGTTCTTACCGATTCTGTCTCTGCTTTGGTTATTGCGACTCATATACATATATTTCGTCTTGTTTTCGTTGATTTGGAGCCCATCTTTCTCTGCTTCCTCCTTGAACCTCACGAAAGTCTCCTTCATCCTTAATCGTGTGTTTCCTATTAGATCGATATCGTCTGCAAATGCCAGTAGTAAGTTTGGTCCTTCTCGATGAAATACTGTATTCGGTTTTTTGATTCTTGCACTTCTGATTATGTGCTCCAGAGCTAAGAGTTGTGGTGAAAGTGCATCTCCCTGTTTTAGTCCATTGTTTATTTCAAATGTCTCCGAGTATTGTCTAACTCTCACCTTACATCGTAACCGTCCATGCACATCCGTATCAACCTGATTAGTTTTTTTGGAAAGCAAGTTCCTGCATCGCTGTCCCTGCATACTCTATCAAATGCTTGTTTAAAATTTATGAACATCTCATGAAGCTCACGATCAAACTCCCAGCATTTTTCCATTATCTGTTTTATTGTGAATATCTGGTCATCTGGTCAATAGTAGAGCGGCCCGGTCTAAATCCGCATTGATGATCTCCAACGATTTCTTCTGTGTATGTTTTGGTTTCTTTCTCTAGCAGGATGTTTGCAAGGATTTTGTAGGTGGTGTTTAGGAGTGTTATTCCCCTGTAGTCAATACATTGCTTTTTGTTTCCTTTTTGTGTATTGGTACAATAACCCCTTCTTTTCATTCATCTGGCATTGTTTCTTCTGGCAAAATGTCTCGACAAATGAAGAAGAGGTCTCTCAAATAATAAAGTCTCTTAGTAATTCTAATTGTAGGGACGTTGACGAAATTAATAGCAAAATTTTAAGAGAAATTTGCCAAATAGTTTTAACACCTTTCACTGATCTTAATTAATTAATTATTAATTTAATTCTATAAACTGGAGTGTCTCCGAAAGTAGTAAAATACTCAAAAGTACTACCTATATACAAAAAAGCTGATTCCTCAAAAACTGACAAAGTAAAGACCCATAAGCATTGAGATTCCCGCCGAGCGGCGCCAGAAGTCTATTTCTGTTGCTCTAAGCATTTTCTGTTCTGTCTTTTAGGGCCACACTTCTCATCCATGTGTTGTCATATTTTTTAATATGGTGTTGAATACGCTTCTTTTATTTTCCTTAGAGATGTTTTTATCCCACAGTACGCTGTTTAGTAAGGCTATGCCTTTCCTTCCCTGTGTATTACGTTCTTTAATGGCTTCATCTAATTTTCCGTCCTGAGTGATCTTTACTCCTAGGTATTTGTAGTCGTCACATAGTTTGATCTCTTGATTTTCCTCTACGACAAGGTTATGTTGATCTCCTCCGATATTCATGTACTCATCAGTTTTTTCCATATTCACTTCCAAACTCCACTCTGGAAACTCTTCCAATTGTTTTCGCATTGTTCTGAAGCTATTTTCTTGTGGCATTTTAAAGTAATTACTATTTAAATGGAATAAGCCACAATTACAAATTATATTTGTAGTACGTTTATTGACGTTTCAATTTCCACTTCAATAAAATTTTTAAGTGGAAATTGAAACGTCAATAAACCTACCATAACCTTTAATTGTAGCTTATTCCCATTTAAATAGTAATTAATAGTTTTCGCATCATGTAACTAAGGTTTTCAGAGTCCTGTGCGATGATGACCTGGTCATCCGCAAAGCACAGAGTGTAACAAAGTTAAGTCCATTAGTGGTATGTCCATATACGTACATTTTTTTCTTCCATTTCTTGAGTGCTACTTCGAGGTATATTTTGAATAATGTTGGGGAGATACAGCATCCTTGTCTTAGTCCTTTAGTCACTTTGAATACCGGTATTATCAGATTTCCTGTTTTAATTCTTGTTGTTTGTTGGTAGTACAACGTTTTTACCGCTTCAATTCTATATTTATATATGTTTTCCCTAGTGCCTCACATAATTATCAAGCGGGACACTATCATATGCTTTCCTAAGGTCTACGAACGTTAGGTGGACTTCTTTGGCCACGAACAACTGTTTTTTTTTTTTTTTTTTTTTTTTTTTTTTTTTTTTTTTTTTTTTTTTTTTTTTTTTTTTTTTTTTTTTGTTTTTGTTTTTTTTTTTTTTTTTTTTTTTTTTTTTTTTTTTTTTTTTTTTTTTTTTTTTTATTTTTTTTTTATTAATTTTTTTTTTTTTTTTTTTTTTTTTATTTTTTTTTTTATTTTTTTTTTTTTTTTTTTTTTTTTTTATATTTTTTTCCCATATATTGGGTAATAGAAAAGTACAACATGGATCTAGCTTAGTCTATACGAGAGATCGCGAAACTAACCCCTCCACTCCGTATAAAAATACAATTTTAGGACACGGCCCGGGGGAACTAACTGGCTGTACTCAACACCACACCTCCTCAGGGGGGCGGGCGCGCCAAACTGGTGGGTTAGTAGTGGGGGGGGGGGGTTAGGGGGGGAGGGGGGGGGGAGGGGGGGGGGATGTCTAGGTTTGTAGAATCGGAGCGGGAGGCGTACCGTCGGTGGTTAGGGGGTCTAAGGCGAAATCCGCCGAGAAGCAGCCGGAGGCAAGCGGGCGAGCGCGCAGGGGGAGGAGCGGGGTGGAGGAAAGTGGCCCAAGCCTGTTCGGTGCGGGGGGGGTGCGGGGGGGGGGGGGGGGGGTGAGGGTCGTTCTGTGGGGTGTTGTCTGTTAGGGGTTCGTTCTGTGATGTGTTCGGGGGGTTGGGAGTAGCTTTTTGTGTCTTGTGGGAGGGTGTTGTTTAATTCTCTAACTTATTAATAGGTTTATAAGTGTTAGGGAGGGGGGGGGGGGGGGGGAGAGGGATAGAACGGTGGTGGAATCGACAAGATCTATAAGGAATTATAAACGCAAAACAGAAAATCGAATAGAACTAACAATACTAAATTACCAGATAAGAAATGGAACGCCCGACAAGAAAAATGACAGGGGGGGGGACAGGTTGTGGAGCGCAGACTGCGAGCTTCAGAGAAAAAGGTCGCAGGGTGCTTGAGCATATACGTGGAAAACAATTTTGTTACGTACGTAGACTCTCTTTTCTGAGATACTATTTTTATTTGAGGAATAGGAGGGATAATTGATTGAATTAATAAACGGTCAGACATTATCTATCTCATTAGAATATTATTTCGAGAGATCTAATGATCTACTAGTACAGATCGTGAGGCAAAAGATGGTGTCCTGGCTGGGGAGTTAGATGATGTGGTATTTATGTTTCTTAGGGTTTTCGTCATAGTCTAGTGCTTCGGCTATGGGGGTTCGAGGTTTTTCTCATGTGGGGAGTGTGTTGCACATACACTCTTATTTATATTGTATTGGCGAATCTAGTTTTCTATGTTTTGTGCTTATTTTGTAAAGTTTTGGATTGGGGTTTGGTGGCTGGGTTGGGGGTTTATTGGTTGAGACACAATTTCACATCGTGAGGTACAAATTGTTTGTAGTAAGCGTTCGTGTTATGAGTATTTGTTTTGGGAGAGTTTGGTTACTGCGGGATGTGTCCTGTGTTAGTGGAAAGGTATAGTCAATATGTGAGTGCGTGGTTCGTTTATAGGTTGTGCTACACCTGCTGTATAGAGACGGGGATATCGGTGAGGTTACATATTAGTGGATAAAGAGCTGTGCAATGTGCACGCCAGGCTTGTTAAATTAGGCTCTATGATTGGGAGTTATTATTGGTTGGTAGGAGTTTCCGGGAGGGCTTTGTACATTTAGCGTTGAAGAGGGTCGCAGGACTGGTATAGGAGTTGAGTTTATCATGTCTGGCTCTAGATAGAGGATTGTGGTGACTGGGCGATACGGGGTGTTCGTCACCAGCTCTCTCTACCGTCCTTTTCTTTTCCGAGTGATTGGTAGAGGATGGGCCAAGTCGCTCATGATTCTCTTGGGTCGGATAAACACAGGGGGATTGGAATGTAGGTTAATGTATTTGTTCTACGTTTGTTGGAGGCTGTATTTAGACGGAGGGGCTCGTTTTAGTCAGTCTGTTTAGTAAACCCATAACTACACAACTAGCTATTATTACTCTTAACCAATGCTATCTAGCGGGTATAGAGAGAGAGTGAGTGCTGTGGGGTATGGTGGAGGAGTGTTTATTGGGGTCTTTGGTGAAGTCAGGTTGGATATGTCGTCGTGGATTGTTTGTGGTTTTTTTTAGCTGAGTAGGTGTATTCGATCTAAATCTGTGGTGTATATTGTGAGGCTGGCTGGGGTGATTGAGTTTAAGGGGGACCGGCTGCTGGCTTGTTTCGATTGGGAGCTGTGGACTCTAGCTATTGGGTAAGTAGTATTTTTTGCTGATGGGGTAGTGTTCATGCTCGATAGATTTAGGTTAGTTTTTGTGTGTTGCGGGGTTCATGACGGTTGGGGGGAGCAGAAGTTTTGAGATTGATATTTAGGGTGTGGGGGGTTTATGGTGATCATTAAAGGTAATTTTATCGTAGGGGTATAGTTATTATGAGGAATTTGTTTTCAGATTTTTTATTTATGGTGGTACTTCCGCAGCTACAGAGACATTGTGTTAATTGTTTTATTTTGTATTTTTATAAGGTCGGTGTTGATTATGGGGGATAGCGAGAGTACACATGGAGGTTTGTTGTAAATCTTACAGAAACTATGCTTTAGCAGCATACAGTCAGCTGTGAAGGTCAGGGCGTCGGCGCGCGAGGGGTAATAGATTCGAGGTGGTGTGTGCAGCGTGATTGTCGAGGAGGTAAGGGTGAGGGATTCGGATATCACTCTTGCGGTCTTTCCCAGCAAGGGGGGTATATCTTGTAGTGATATGGATTGGATGTGTTGGTCATAGGGGGTGGGATGGGGTAAGTGGAGTACATTGGGAGGTTCTTTTGCGATACACTACAAATTTTCTTTTCAGGTTGTAGCTAGTGTGGTTAGAGATGGTGTCCATGATGATAGCGTTGGTAGGAGGCGGGGCTAAGGCTGATCTAATGAGCGTTCTCTAAGAAGGATGCAAGTATTAGCTGAGCTATATTGCGGCGACTATTGTGTGTCACGAATGATATTTTGGGCAGTAATGGACCTTTGTCGCTCGCGGAATCGTCAGGGGCGCTACGAGAGAGAGCGTTCAAGATGGCGACCTCCTACAGAACAGTTTTGTGCCTGAAACAGAGATGGTTCTGTGGATTGAGAGACCTCTGTAGGCTTTGTGGAGTAGTAATGGGTGGATGTTGTTTATTGAAAGTTGTTTGATATTGTAGGGGATATTGGAAAAATACTATTTAAGGTTTATTTTTGCAAGGGAGGGTGTAAGGGATAGTAACTATAAGTTTATAGATAAGTATTCTAGACTGGAATTCATTGAAAGGAGGTGTTTGTATAATATAAGGAATCATAGATATCGTTGGATGTAGGAATCAATGCGTTTTTGTAAGGAAGAGAGTATATTGGTAGATTTGACCAATATGATATTGAAAAACAGATAAGTTTTTTCCTGAGTGGTTGATCAGTAGCGGATGATGATGCCATAAATTTATACCCCAAGATTGTTTGTTTTTGTTGTGCAACAGCGTGGCTGGAACTGGGATTGTACTAAAAATTACTTTGATGGGTTGCGATTGCATAGGACGTTACGTATGAAGGTGATAGTGTTATTGTATAGGAGACATTTTTATTATATACAATTAGAAAGATCAGGATATTGCACTTTCACCTAAAACTCTGTAGCTCTTGGAGAACACAATAATCAAGAATTGCACAGTAATCAAAAACACGTTTCATGGTCATCGAGAAGGACCAAACTTCACCACTGGCATTTGGATGTAGTTTCGATCGTATAGGAAACAAGAAAAAATTTATGATTATAAGAGACTTTCGTGATTCAAGGAGGAAAGCAGAGATAATTGGGTACTCAAAATCAACGAAAAAAGAGGCGAACTCTATATGTATAATTGAGTCGCAAATAACCATAGCAGAGACAGAAGCGGGTAAGTTACCATCAACCCTCGAAGACATATCACATTGGATGCGCTCTTTAGTCTCCAACCAAGTAATCGAGGAACAACACTAACTAACTCCCCATAAGCTGTCATACAAACAAGACCTACCACAGGATTCAGGCCGAACCCCACGATGTCGTTTTGTCCTCCCCGACAACTTCTCAAAACGACACAACCTCAACGACGACCGTACGAAAATACAGGTCTATAAAAAACCCATCAACACTACTTCGACCAGCAGGAGTTGGCCTCGAAACGTGGACGATACCAAAGGCCACCGCGAGAGCGGACTATGTGTTATATGGGAAAGAAAAACCGCAGAAGATGTTGGAACATGACGGGATGAAGCCTAAGACAATAAAGGATAAGAACTAATAAAGCGTCTCGAAAGAACTTTACCCAGAAGCTACATTCCATAAAAGTAAATGAAAAGTCCTTAGACTCCAATGGGGCAGGACAACCTCAAAGTGTACGATTCTGCTGAACGAACAATAAGACTGGTTGGAGAAGTCCCCCCCAACGTAGACACGCGAAGACCGCGTTCCGTGTCCGATACTACTATAGCAGGAGCCCACCGATCCAAACGGGCGAGCCTTAGCAGGCGGAACTTCCCGCCCGAACCCAGTGGCGCCTGAAGACGTCTCCAGTCTCCCACCCACGAAGGATGACACGCCCCGGCACCGACAGTACAGTGACCGTCAGCCCTCTACAACTCCCCCATGGTGTACGCAAAAAACAGGGCTTGCCCGAGAAGGATATTCTATAATTGAAAATGAACAACGGGGCTTTGTAAATAGTGCAAGCGACAGTTGAGTACCAGCATTGGTATAGCGTGGTCATTAGTGTAGTTTCAAAGGGGAATACTTTACCGTATCGCATCTGATTTGATGACGTCGTTTTCCGGGGCTTGTTGATCTTAGTATGGCTGACCCGCTCCAATTTCTGCAGCCTCCCCAAGGTGAGAGTATATATGGTTAATGGCAAAAATATTTGGTAAAGAAGTTCGGTTAATCCTCAGGTTGTGTTTGCAAATGTTTACAGGGTCTGTTACTGTGGTGATTATTGGAGTTGCGTGTATGATTGTAAGTTATTTAATTAAAGCCCTCCCATTATCCCACCAATAATATTTCCAGCTTTCATTCTCATATATTTTCATACCATTTTTAAGCTATTATACAAAAACACATATTAGATACTCCCAGACGCTCGATATTAGAATCACAATAAGCAGATATTATTAAGCAGTGAATTAGCAAGGGTGTTGAGAGTGTCGTAAATGGACGGTCGATGGGTCCGTTCACATCGTTTTGGTTTTCGAGGTCAAACCGGTCAGATTGGGGATGGATGTGAGTATGGAAATTAGGGGTTTTAGGGGGGTATATGGGGGGGTTGGGTTGATTTTAAGGGAATATAGTATGGTGGTTAAAGTAGGTTAGGGGAGGGTGATGTAGACGGGGAGATTGCATATATTTTATTATATGTTCCTGAGGAATTTAGCGGAGTTTTTGTGTTGAACCGGGAGCAAGAGGTGGCGTATTTTCATATTCAATGAGTCATAGCATCGTTGGTGTATGTACCTGTATGAAATAAAAACTTTAAGAAATGTGCCTGGTTAGAAACAATGTTGGATGTGAAATAAATTTACGATTTTGTATGGGGGGGAAAGATATAACATAAAAAAGGTTATAGAGTGTCTTTGGGTGTTTTTATAAATGTTTATAGATTTTAAGATATTAAGTTTTATGTTATCCTTAAGGATTTACAGAATTCAATCAGTGATATTTTTGTTTTTACACGTGCATTAAAGCCACGGTCAAGCGTGTAGTACGTTGATAACAGCTTTATACCCCCTATACTATCTCTGGTTTAACATATTTAAAATAATGCCTGATGTAATATCGATAATAAAACAATTTTCATTAACATATAATTTTTTATTAGTCTAATTTATTGTCTTTATTCTACATAATACTTATATCTTTTTTCGAATTTAATTAAAACGCACATAATTTATCACAGTACATACAATTAATACAATTATTTTAACACTTAATACCTTCTCACGCATCACCATTCTTACATATTGTGCCGCTTCTCGCGGAACTACAATTTCTATACACAGCGCTATACCGATCAACTCGCCGACCTTTTCCATGCGCCAGTCGGCGCCCCCATACATTGCCGCGTCCTCTGCATCTCGTTCTTCACTACGACTAAACACTAGAACCAAAATACTCTCTCCTATAAAGAAGCTGCGGATCCAGCGCATACCCCGGTCACCTAGGATACGTGCGAACTACCTTCGCGCGAGACTCTAGCACGTATCATGCATGTGCAGCGGAGGGGTTGGGGTGGGGGGAGGGGGGGATGGGGGGGGGGGTTGGCCCCCATAGCAGCCGCTCTGTACAAGACTAATCAAGCATACGCTCACTATGAGATCAGATTACATACAACTCCCCAGTAGGATCATTGAAACCGTACAATAACCAACCGCATATGGGATCGGATCCGAAAATAACCTACGAGCTCGACGAGCTAGAGCTGCTGGTGCGTATTGGTCCAAAACGATTCCGGGATTGACATGTTATATAGTGAGTATCAAAAAGGACTTATGAATGGCGTTAAACAGCCAGTGATGTAAGAGAACTAAGTTTACGAAGAAAAAAACAGGCAGTGAAGAGGTGTAATGTGATAAAATAGAAGAAATGGGAACGGATTATAAAGTATTACTTTTTAGTGATCATACTATACATGATTTTGCACAAGTAAGCAGAAGTACCAGCGAGTTCGAGATAAATGTCTAATCTCCAAACTGCCCAGCTCTTAAGCTACTTCTCTATACTTTTATTTTATATAAATATCCTCCGATGACATCGCTCCAGTAATCCTACCCTTGAACACATGTTAGTTTTAATAAAGAAACCCTTTGTGATCATAATCTTCTCGATACACACAGTAATTGTCTCCAACAACACCAATATTATGTATGAGTTAAAATATTGGTTTGGCCGCCGTGAAGAACTCTTATGAGGTAAAGCTAAAACTCCTTACGGGATGCGTGTAAATGCAAGACGCCCCCTTGAAAGCACCACGAGCCCCGCCCGTGTATTGACTGTCCCCCCGACCCCACGCTCTCCTCAAAAAACAAAACAAACACTGCGCGGCCCAAAAACTCCTCAGAGACGTTGAGAACCGCCCCACCTTCAAAATGTCCCATGTCCCTCATAGGACAATAAAATTTTACCAAACCCGCAGCACCAGATTCTGGAATATACCCACTCACATCAAGTCAACACCGTGGATCTCTCGCGCGATGCCACAACCCCCAAAATCCCCCATCGTACATAATATTAAACCGTCGAATCCCCCATACCCAAATGTTAGCAAAAGAAACCAAACACAGCAACTTTCCACCTATATGCCAAAAATTTTATTTATTGTCCGCGCAGTATGAAAAATTTTACTATCCATGCCACAAAAGCTGTAATTGATTCTGCCCAAGCCAAGAACGCCTTATCGCCACATAAGCCACATGATCCTCAAAAATGTACGGCGCATCACTGCCAACCCCCCGCCACAGAACCGCCCATCTTCGACATGGGCAGACTTTATAAACAAACTCCAACATGATAACACCTAATCATTAACGGTATGCCTCTGACCCACCGCGCGCTACAGACCCAATCCCCAAAAAAAAGCCACCAACCAAAATTGAACCACTGGTGACGCACCTATTTCAACTTAACTGAGCCGAGACCACAATGAGCAAGCTTAATGGACACCCCATGACGTATTAATATAGAAGTTCCCAGCACTAATTCCGGATTAGATACCGTAATACGCTAGAAAGTGTATTAAACGTGCATTGGACAAGCACACCTGACCACATACCTACTGAAAGCCAAATATCAGAAGAAATTTCACCGTGAGGAAAATATAGAGGTTTTTCATCCCCTGCCTTTCACACATTGAACAAGTAATCGATAGAAATTCAATAACAAGGAATATTGAAAAAGTTGAAATCTCAAACGCAGTGTACTACTTTTATAAAAACCCTCTTGGAGGCAACCATTGATGGATTAACCACCCAACTAACAGCTTGGAGTTTAGTGATTCTTCCAAGCAAACAAGATTCCTAATCAACCAGACCAGAAAAGGGTCCTGAAGTTTATCAAATTACTGACCAAGGAGAAATTCCCAAATCTCCTTGCGAGATTTAGCCTGAAACTGACGTCAATGTTTGAAGCACTTATACATGTGAAAGTGCCTTTTCCTCCATGAAATACATAAAAAAATAAAAACAGAAGCAACCTTACCGATTCTTCTTACGTCATCTTATGAGAGTGTCTACAACTGAACTGGAGGTGGACATTTCTTTATTTGGTGGATGAAGCCGATCGACCACAGTCCTCACACTAATTGGATACATCTTTTTCGTTGCTTTTGCAATGTTTGTCTTGATTATTGAAAAGTGTTATCAAGAAATTTTCCGTTTATAAAAAAATATAGTTGTTGAGCAATAAAAGAAATAATACTCTTTTTTGTTTTAATTATTTTTATACCTCACTTTATTTTGTTATTACTTGTAACAAAATTATTATATGGCCCGCGACAACATCAAAGGTTTTAGTTTTGGCCCTTGAGGCATTTGCAAGTTGGACAACCCTGAATTATACTAATAATAAACGTTATATTAATGAAACAACCCGTATATTGAATGCCTCAAGTTTCGTATAACAACAAAGTTTTCTGTTAACTTTTGTGTTACGGAACGTGAAGTGTAATTATAATTTTGAAGACTTTTTAAACAAGAAAACAAACATAAACTAACAATGAATTGTGTCGGTATTAAGAGCGCTGACCCATATTTGGGTCGCGACCCGTTATATCTAGGTGAACTGTCGTCGGTTACATCAGTGGTAAAATTGCACGTTGGCTACGCAACACTATTCAGGCAGATTTCATATTTATCAGTTGGGTAGGTGTATAAACGTTCGGTTACCTGTCTTTTGTTCTAAAATATATTACGTACATCTCTAAACACGTTGGCTGTGCTCGGTAACATTGAATATTAATTTATGTACGCAAAAAATATAGTAAAATGCAAAGAGGAATCAATCGTCTTTTGTTGTTGCAACAGTAAACAAAGCATAATTACTAATATATAATGCTTGTACAAACTCTAAAGATGATTTTCATCATCATTAATAAGGTCAAACCTGGATTGAACATAAATTGTTCAACCCCATCTACATTACGTGATATTCATTCAATTTTTATTCATTATTTTTTTCTCCTTTCTCTTCCTGTTTTATAGCGCCATTACGTTTATAGTAAGACTCATCGGTTACATTAATCTAAATAAGTAGCTGTACTTTGTATCGGTTTTAAATGATCCAACCAATGCCTTCACCGACCGTTTTAGGACTGCTTTATAGCTCCAAAGCAATAATGTTATATATTAATCCTCTATATGAACTACCGTACGACATGAACCAGTATCAATGTCAAATAAAATTGAGTTACCTTCCACTTCTAATACTATTTTCTCTGGAGCTGAATTTTCAGGTTCTAATAAAGACAAAAATCCCAGAAATAATTAATTTTCTGCCTTCACTTCAACTTGTATATCCCCTTCTTCTATCAACATAACTTTCGAACGACAGACAGTACTTGTATGTTCCACTTTCTTACAACTAAAACATTGCCATGCTTTGACTGGACATTTTGATGAGTCATGTTTTCTACCACATCTATAGCATGACTTATTTAACTTCTACTAGCTTGATGACCACCACAATTTTTAATTGTAGTTTCCTTCTTTCTGAACATTACTTTATCTAACTTTTCTTCAATTGCAGCTACATTTTCCGATTCCATCCTTCTAACTCGACCTTCTGTAATTTCTATTGACAATGCTATCTCATATGTTCTTTCAGAGGAAATATCATCTTCTGTCAGGAGTTTACGTTTTATTGTGATTAATCGTACTCCCATACAAGTCTATCTCTGAGAGATTCTTTTAACAATTGACTAAATTTACAATATTGAGCCACACTTTTTGATTTTGACACAAAAATTTTAATATCCTCCTGCGCCTCTTGATTGGTGTTGTAAAATTTATACCTTTCAGCGATAACTAACAGCTTTAGACTATTATGTTCAGTCAGAACTCTTTTTAACTCCCCAAATGTTTGTGAACTTGGTAGTTCTAGTGCTAATAAGTTAAGACACTGTAAACTTCTCCACCAATGAGAGTAATCAATATTGCAACCTCCTTGTCTTCATTTCTTTACCTACTCGGTAAGTCGAAACGAGTGCGTAATTCGCTCATGAGGCGGCGACTGTCAAGGAATTGTTGAGCCAAGGGGACGGAGTGACGTTTCGTTGCGTTATGCGGTTCAGATAGGGCTCCCTTTCGGATACCCGGCTAGCATTCGTTTCGAGCGTCAACTTGGCTCCAGCCTGATTCAATTCGAGGACATTGCCAAACGGGGAGTTTGACTGGGGCGGTACATCTGTCCAAGAATAACGCAGGTGTCCTAAGGCCAGCTCAGCGAGGACAGAAAACTTCGCGTAGAGCAAAAGGGCACAAGCTGGCTTGATTCCTATCGATCCTAGCATCGGCTATGGATCCTTTTGGATAACTGACTTGTGGCGGCTAAGCGTTTATAGTTTTTGTTGCTTCGATGTCGGCTCTTCCTAACATTGCGAAGCAGAGTTCGTCAAACGTTGGATTGTTCACCCATAGACAGGGAACGTGAGCTGGGATTAGACCGTCGTGAGACAGGTTAGTTTACCCTACTGATGACTCGTCGTTACGTTAATCCTGCTCAGTAAGAAAGGAACCGCAGGTTCGGACATTTGGTTGACGCACTTACTCGAGCGGGTAATGGTGCGAAGCTACAAAATCAATCACTTCTGCAATTATATGTATGTTATTTATAAATATATAGATATATATTATATATTATATATATGTATATATATAATATATATATATAAAGATGACGGACCCGAAATAACAAAGTCAGAAGTTCCATGCATGGAGTAAATTCCAGTCAATGAAAAAACCATAGATCTTTTAGTCCAACTACTGAACACAATCTATTCTACAGGAATCAACAGCATCAGGTATGCAGACGATACAGTCCTAATAGCCGACAACTTGGAAGAATTAGAAAGAATAATGAACAAAATATTAAGATACAGTGAGGAATATGGACCCTCTCTTAACATAAAAAAAGTCAAATTCATGAAAATTAACAAGAAAAATACAAATGAAATATTAACGGTAGCCGGCCAGCAGATTGAGAGAGTAAAAAGGAATATACTAACCTGGGGAACGATGATTACAGAACAAATTAACTTCGTGAAAATGAAAATGATTTTATGCAGCAAATATCTGACATTGGCCCTCAGAAATAAGGCTAATTAAATGCTATGTACACAGTGTACTCTACTATGGAGCTGAATCATGGACATTAAACCGAAATACGATAAATCGACTTAATGCGTTTAAAATGTGGACATTTAGAAGATTGTTAAGGATTCCATAGGTAGATAGAGTCACGAATACAGAAGTGTTAGGAAAATAGGCAGAGAGAGGGGAATGGAAAATACAATAAAAGAAAGAAAATTTCAATATGTCGGACATGTGGTGAGAGGCGAGAGATACAACATCTTGAGATTAATAATTCAAGGAAAAATAGAGGGTAGGAGAAGCGTAGAAAGAAAACGCGTTTCCTGGTTGAAGAACCTTAGAGAGTGGTTTAGTTGCAGCTCAAGGCAATTGTTCAGAGCAGCTGCCTCGAAGGTCAGAATAGCCATGATGATTGCCAACTTCGTCGCCAACTTAAAGAAGAAAAACTTTATTCTTTTGTATGTTCAACAACACTTCCTTGAATTTACAAATTGACTAAGACCCAATATAAGAGAAGAAGTTAAATTCTCTTTCTTGAATATTCCACAAAAAAATTCTTTTTGTTAAAAATCGTATAAGTATCTTATCTCTTGCAGCACGCAGTATTTTTTGCATCGATCGTGCCTGCAAGTGTATGTTTTACTCGATTACACAATTACCCTCGTTACAGCCCTTCAAGTGTCTTCTCTTATGCTTACAAAAAAAAAACACAAAGCCAGAGTTCCCTGAACTCTACAATAATAAAATATTTCTCTCAAACGAACTGCACTTCATACGTGTACAACGCCTGCAAACTAGCGATACACTCATCGCATAAACTACCCATTCAAAAAGAAAACAAAAGAAAACATGTACGTTTCTCCCACACAAATGGGATCCGAGGAGATTACAGAATGCAGAATAAGAAAACGGTAATATCTTGGAGACCGGAAGGGCGATGTACTTCAGTTAACCTTGCCTCGTTCAGATATTTGAACCATCAATAGTTATTAGTAGTTGAAATTCAAGTGAGTTGCCTGTTTATAATCTAATTATCACTGTAACTCATATATATCATTGCTGATAATTTGCTAACGATGAAAATTATATACAGATTGAACGAATTTAAAACGGATCATACAATTTAATATATGTCTGTTTGAACTGCATTTGAAATAGTGGACCAATATAAAACTTGGACAAAAATAAATCCATACCTGGGTATAGACATTGTATAAAATATCGTTCAACTATCTGTCTCGCAACAATGTTGTTTGCGTAAAGGAAGCGATAATAGTTCAGGAAATGAAGCTCGAAAAAAGTTAAAACTTCGCAATTTTTTCGTCCTGCATGGATTGAGTTGAAATTTTAATAGAAGGTAGGCGATAGCCCAAGGATCAAAATCTATATCGAACCGAAGTGCGCTGAAGGGTTTTAGGGGTGAAAACTACCCCTAATTGTCAAAAACTATAAAATAGCATATTAAACCTGAATATCGGTAAGATTTGGTTTAAATTAGTTAAATAATGATTATTTTATACTTTTGAATAGAGTTCCATAATATTTCAACCCTTGTTAGAGATTAATGTAAAAAAATTACTAATTCTAAAAAAATGATTTCGCCTTGGATCGATTTGGATAAAAATTTGGATTTAAGCTCAATTCACCCACAGCTTTATAGTTTTATGTCATGTCTACGAACCCTGATTGTTCTTAGGGGTGAAAACTACCCCTTATTGTCAATAATTATAAAATAACCTGAATTAAACCAGAATATGGGTAAAATTTGGTTTGAATTAATTAAATAATGATAGTTTCGTGCTTTTGAATAAAGTTCCATCATATTTCAACCTTTAAAAAGCGACCCTTGTTAGAGATTAATGTAAAAAAAGTAGTAATGCGAAGAAAATGATTTCGCCTTGGAACGATTTGCATAAAAATTTTGGAATTAAGCTCAACTCACCCTCTGCTTTATAGTTTATGTCATGCCGATGAACCCTGATTGTTCTTAGGGGTGAAAACTACCCCTAATTTTCAAAAATTGTAAAATAACATTACCAATCTTAAGATGAGTTTAAAATACAATTTCATACATTTTCAACCATTAAAAATCAATTGTTATGAGTGCTATAGGTGAAAACAATTTTTTGCCAAAATTTTGAAACTTTTCAACTTTTGAAAATCACCCTTTACAACATTGCAGTTTTTATAAACTAATTTAATAAATATAAATTGAAAAAAGTATCTCAAGAATTATCTGTTATAATAATAGGAGTTTGTAATTTTCGTTAATTGCATCGCTTATTTACTATATGTATTTTTTTAAACGTTTTGACAATATCATTGAACAGCATTAAGTTTCTAGTATCATATGTATCTTCTTATTTTAGTTCGTTTAGTAAATTTCGCAGTAACGTCCCTGTAAAACCTCCCACACATCTCTCAACGAAGCACATAGAAGCTGACATTATGTCGCTCAACCCTAGTTACAACAAAATGAAAATGCGATGATACCGGCAGAATTGAAGCAGTTTCTTTGCACAACAGATCGGCGGGGTCAAAGTTTAAATAAGGTGTTTCACCTCATCTCCTATTCTACTATTCCTTTCCCCTCTACGAAGCGATTTTCATCGGGATTGAGTGTTCTTTTGTTGTCTTGTTTTTCAGGAGAAAATCACTTCCATTGAATGTTTAAAAATATAACTATATTAGAGAATTTTGCGCGTGGAAAAATTATACACTGGAAAAAGTTTGTTCTTGTAAAATATACAATAAAATATTTTGTTAAAGAAAAAACTATAAAAGAAAATAGCAAAAAACCAATAATATTTGTTTTTTTCCACTCCCAACAGTACAATAATATATTTTTTTATTATTAACTCCAATTGGTATTGTGCAAAATCCAAAGGAAATCACATATATGTAATAACAAAACACCAGAATGCACCATAAAGATAAAAGTCGAAAGCTTACAGAATGACTCCATAAGATGCGTTTTCAAAAAAAAATCCGAAAAAATCCAGAACGTGATGGAGTTAAAGAAAGCTGGGCAAAAATTAAGTCTTAATATCTTAGCCTATCTTAAAAATCCTAAAAAGAAGAATGAGTAACAGCAGAAAATAAAAGTAATATTAAATGAAAGGGGAGAAAGAATTGAAAAAGAATGGAATGTTATCCAAACGACAATTACAAATATGGCAAAGGAAACATTAGGTGAAACCTCAAGAAAAAGAAACGTGGAATGGTTTGACCAAGATTGCCAACAAGTAATAAATAGCAAAAATATAGCTAGACAGATAGCTATAAAATAATAAAATAATAAAAACAAACTTAAAATGACAAAAAAATAATAAAAATCCCTAAATTTGCCACAACTTTTACTACATCTCTACTTGGAATATGATCATTAATGCCTTTGTCTGATGTTCTCTATAATGATGATATATATTTAATTTGTCGATTGTTTATTATATAGTGGATTTTCTTTTTACATTTTAATAATCTCTTCTGGAAAACCTTTTAACTAGTTTAGATTTATTTCAAACAGTATAGGTGGTAAGAACACAATTTATCAGTCTTCGTATTTAATTCGGATTATTCAGATTATCATCGGGCATGAGGAAGTTTCCTCCTCCTTATCACATAGACGACACCGTGGACCATCCACCAATCCAAGCAGATGTAAAATCATCCTATATTGGCAGGTAAGCGTAACCATACTGACCATCAGAAAGCATCTACTATTGTTTAGAAGGAGAAAGTGGGCTGTTAGTCATATAGAATGCCCCACTATGTGGAGCCTAACTTGTCTCATACCTCCACCACTGGCCTAGGAGTTCTAGAATCTCTGCAAAAGAAACTCCTTGAACTACCTCGACCAATACTGAAGGGTAGGGTCCCACAGGCAGAATGGATAAACCTTGTCTTGCCAGGACGTTGCCCTTTACCACAATAAGTTGACCCTTTAGCCACTGCTCTCTCGAACCCAAAAACCAGCTTAGCTGACTTTGGGCGCTTCCAAAGCCAAAGCAGATAGAGATGGTCGCGAGAAGGAGACGGGAAATACGTTAACACAAAAAACAAAGATGGCGGCATTGTCAAATTATCCTGATTTTGACTGCTAATTCTTCTTCTTTTTCGTATAGTGCTTAATAGAACATGACATTTGACACAGGACGTGACAGTTATGTGACAGTCGACGCAGAACGCGACATTCGACGCAGGACGTAACATCTCACGTGAAATGTCACTTGAAATGACGTGAATCATGTGACATTCGACGCAGGACGTGACATTCGATATAGGACGTGAAATGTCACATGAAATGACGTGAATCACGTGACATTCGACGCAGGACGTGACATTTGAAGCAGTACATGACATTTGACGTGGCATTTCACTTCAAATGTCACAATCTGTTAGGCACACTGTTAGGAAAAGAAGAAGAATTGACAGTTAATATTGAACGTAGCCCAACAGTTGGTTTGTGTGTGTGTGTGTGCCGCCACCGCTTTCATTTGACACCCTTTACGTCAAAATCAGGCCAATAGCCACGAAGATACGTTATAGCGCCCATTTGACCATGCCGCCATCTTTATTTTTTGTGTTAACGTATTTCCCTTCTCCTCCCCGTTCCAACGAGCCGGCATACGTCATCCTACGTTAAGCCGTTTGGCAGTTACGATAGGGGGTTGCTATTTTAGGGGGTGTGCTTTTGGGTGAGAAAATATGTAGATTGTGGATACATCTATGCATGGCTGATAGCAAACAAGCTTGAAATGGATTTGGTTGGATTAAATTTATAAAATATTTCTTTATATCAAGAAATCTTCTAATAATTATAATATTAAAAACAAATAACTTCCGGACTTATTATTTATTATAAGACTCCTAAAGCAGCACCAATTCGTGTTGGTGAACAAATTGACCGCTTAGCGATTTCACGAACAAACGAACTTTTTGCATAACTTTGTGATGTAACAGAAATATATACGAAGTGATCATCGATTCTAAAGCAAAAAAAACCAAGCCTTATTATTTTATTTACTAGGTATTAGCCCAAGGCCTGCACAAACTCGCGAACGTCCCACTTTTCGTGCAAGAGGCCAACGAACTCTTTAACTGATGGATTACTTTCATTTTTTGCAATTTTACTTACATTTAATATGTATAGAGAGAAAACTGTTGCGAGTTTGCGAATTCGGCAGAAGGTCACACTGAGAAAAGTGAACGCGATCAACATTTATAATCATTTGTGACGTTGTACGACGCAATGTCTTCCAGAGATTGCCTCTATATTTCTATCTATTTTATTTATTAATTTATTTATTCCACAACAAACACATTTTACAGAATAAAATGTAATTACAAGTAGGGATCTTGACATTAGATATACCTACATGCTAAGATAACGTGATCGAAGCAGATAGAAAGCTAGATTTAATTGCTTTGCCTAACCTAATCTAACCTAACCTTAAACTAATCTTAGGTGCCAAGAACTTTATATAGTTTATCAAGAATAAGCCTTTATATTTTAAGTTATTTACAATATAATATACAAGTAGCATCTTCCATCTCTGTTCTAGTGTTACAAATTTGAAAGTTTCAAGCATATTCCTGTAAGACACCAAGTATGGATAAGAATTATATTTTCTAACATATCGCTATCTTAAAAACCTTTTTTTGTATGTTTTCAATTAAATCTATATTTACTTCTGCATCGGGTGCCCAAACTACAGAAGCATACTCAAGATGTGGTCTTACCAGGGAATTATATAGTTTAGTTAGTTTAATAATGATATCTATCATCTTAAAATATTTGGTGTTTCTAATTATAACTCCTAACATCATAAAAGCCTTATTAGTAGCAATGTGATAGTGATCATTGAAGTGCAAGCTTTGCTGAAAATTCACACCAAAATCTTTACACACGGATTTTCTGGGCAATTCTCTATTATTGATATAATAAACCATTTTAATAAAATTCCTGTTACGTGTGAAGGTCATCACTGAACAGTTGCCAACTTTTAGATCCATTCTATTTATCTGAAACCAATTAGATGCCGCATTCAAATCTAGTTGTAATCCTTGGTAATCACATTGATCTTCTACAACTCTAAACATCTTAAAATCATCTGCAAACATTATACAAGTGTTTTGCTTTGGGGGGGGGGGGGTTTTGGTTGGGCACCGAAATTTTTTTATGCTACCTCCACCATTTGAAGTCCTTAAAATTTGAGAATAACAGTGTCGGAATAGGGTTTAACCCCCAAACCCCCCCCTTAGTGCACCACTGGCTGAGCTGAGGAACTCCAGAAGTTATGGAATATTCCTCTGAGAAACAAATTACCAACTCCAACATGCTGACTTCTATCTGCTAGGTAGTGCCCAGTTTTTCTAGTAATAAACCATGATCAAACCTATCAAATGCTTTTGCACTATCAGTAAAGATTACATCCATTTGCCGCTTAGTATTTATGGCATCTGCAGCAAATTGTGTGAAAATACATAAATTTATAAGTGTTGATCTATCTGGTCTCTCTATCTTGTCTATCTTGATATCTCTTAAGAGGAGAAAACTAAGATAATGGCATCAACACCCAACAATAGAGCCAGAAACTTCGGCCACCAATTCACGGTTGATAAATCTACCCTTGAAGTGGTGGACAAATTTACATACTTACGCTCCCTGATCACCATCGAAGCATCACCAAATTAAGCGAAGAATAATCCTAGCAAACAAATGCTATTTTGGATTGAGTAGACAGATGAGAAGCAGAAACTTAAGCCAAAAAACAAAAATAACCATATACAAAACCCTTATACAACCAGTTTTGACATATGGATCAGAGACATGGACATCTCCAAAGCAGATAAAAACCCCTGGTTATATTTGAACGAAGGTACTTGAGGTAGCGACCATTTAAACAATTTAGGAGGCTAATATTAAAGAAGAAACAGACTTTAAAGGCTACATACAAGAAGAAAGAAGAAGTTCTTGTATATATTACTTCATTTATATTTGAAAATAATACTACTTCAGATCATTATCCAATCGCAGTTTCCATTCCTAATCTAACCAAAACCAAAGAAAACAAAATAATAATAAAGAAGTACATCAACTACAAAAATCTAAAAAACAATTTGAAGCAGTAAAGTGGTTGGATATTTACAATAAAACAAATAAAAAATGAAGCGGTAAAACTTTTCATTGACAAAATTTTAAATTTAATAAACAAAAATACAATTATTTTAAAAGGAAATGATCTAAAAACCACTTTTAAAAAAGATTTGATGACAGGGGGACTTTTAAAGTTTGTACAGGAAAAACACAGATTGAATGATCAGATAATCCAAGATCCCTCAGATAACTTAAAAAAACAACGATATACAGACTATAAAAATAAATTAAGACACTTAATTAAAACTGCAAAAAGAAATTATACAAAACAACAAATTGAAAAAAATAAGACCTCTTCTTCATCATTTTGGAATGTAATTAATTCATTGTGTGGAAAAATAAAAGGAAATACAAAAATTGAATCGATTAAAACCAAAACAGGAGATAAAATAATTGACAGAAAAGAAATTACAAATGAATTTAATACACATTACAGTACATTGGGACAAAGGTATGCACAAAAAATACCCATTTGTAATGAACAGATTGAGGACATAGATAGGATAGAAAGCAGCATGTACTTGTATCTCGTTGACCAAAAAGAAGTGGTAAATGCAATACAATCTTTAAAACACAAAAAATCTCCTGGCTGGGATGGGATCAAGACAGAAACCATCAAACAAATTAAGGAAGAAATTATTACTCCTTTAACTTTTCTCATTAATGCATGTTTTCAGGATGGTTGTTTTCCAGAATGTCTAAAAATAGGCAAAATCAAACCTCTGTTTAAAAAAGGAAATAAAGAAGACGTGATTAATTATAGACCAGTATCTTTGTTGTCTGTTTTTTCCAAAATATTTGAAAAAATTTTAAAAAATAGATTAGTGAGTTTTTTGGATAAGTTTAATATAATATCGGATTGTCAATACGGTTTTAGAGAAAGAAAATCTACACAAGATGCTATTTGTAAACTAACATCACAAATATCAGAAGCTTTTGAGTCTAATAAACGTAGTTTATGCATATTTGTCGATCTCTCTAAGGCGTTTGACACGATATCTCACGGGATCTTGTTAGAGAAACTTGAGAAGTATGGTCTGAGAGGACGCGTTTTGACTTTCCTAAAAAGTTACTTAACAGACAGAAAACAATTTGTAGAAATTGATGGTGTCGAAAGTGATCCTGAAGTAATTAATTATGGCGTACCGCAAGGGACCGTTTTAGGCCCTCTACTCTTTACACTCTATGTTAATGACATGCTTAAACTAAAAACTGATGGAAACATAATAAGCTTTGCTGATGACACCGCAATTTTTTATAAGGCCGAAAATTGGGAAGATCTTAAAACTATAGTTGAACAAGACTTCAAAGTTATAAAAACATGGTTGCAAATAAATAAACTCACAATAAATTACGAAAAAACTAAATATATACCTTTTGCAATATATAAAAATTCTCTGCCAACTTTTAACTCATTAAAAATAAATAAAAAACAACAAATATTTAAAGCAGAATACATAAAATATTTAGGAGTTTTAATTGACAGGCACCTTAAATGGGACTTACAAATAAAAAATATTATAAGAAAAATAAGAGGACTGTTACCAAAATTCCGCTATTTAAAAGAGTTTTTAGATGTTGAACAGCTTAAAATGCTTTACTTGTCTTTAGTACAATCTCATCTTGTATATGGGATTTTAGGATGGGGTGGCGTAGCTGATTGCCATCTGGTGACCCTTCAAAATACTCAGAAATGGTTTCTTAAACTAATATATGGAAAACGAAAAACATATCCCTCAGACCAACTTTTTCATGAAACTCAGGTTCTTGATGTTCGGCAATTGTACTGCTTAGAGCTACTCAAAAATATTCATAAAGATAAAATACCTCTTAAAGTAAAAGTGTCAAATTATGAAACAAGAAGAAAATTGAATGTTGAATGTCTCCACACTTCAAAAACAATCACGCAACGGTCAAGTAAATATTTTGCTCCAAGAATATACAATCAATTGCCCATAAATTTTAAAAATATCAAAAATTTTTATTTGTATAAAAAATTAGTTAATGCTTGGGTAAAAGAAAAAAGGGAGTTGTGTAACAATTTAATAAATTTAAATTATACTAGGTAAAAAAAACGAAACAAATTAGATTAGATTAGAAACTGTAAAAATGAAATAATAATTTGTAAAAAAAAAAACATTAAACCTATTAATATTAGACAGATTAAGTCAACAAGCATGTTAATGCTTTAAAGACTTTTTTTTACGTTTATGTTACTGTAAGTAAACTGAAATTGAAATTGTAAATTAATGTAATACTTATTGATTTGAATAAACGTATATTATTATTCACATATATTTGTCTTAATTAACTTTGTATAAAAAACAATAAGTTATTTGCCTATATGTTAAGATTTCTTTGTTAATAACAATGTATGCCTATATAGGCGGTTTTTCCTTTATTTTTCGAAGCTCTGGTCATAAGTTTTTAATAAAACATATTTGAAGCAAAATTATTTCAAAAAACTACAACAAACAGTAAGATAATCGATAAAGGTTTGAGTTAATCGTATAAAGCAATTGTATACTTATTATAATTACACACAAAAGATAATATTTGGACGAAAATAACGATTTACTCACTGGAAACTCAGCAATCAAACAGAAATTGATTGATTTGTGTTTTTGTTCTTTTATTTTTAGCTTCAAATATTTTGAGAGGGTCAAGTATTGATTCGTAGGGGTTAAAATGGTTTATAAACGATACAATTATGAGAATTCATCATTTACGTATTAAAAAAAATATATTTTCGCTGTATTTGTTACAATAACCACAGTTTCCTTTGAGATGTTTTATATTTGAAATATTCTTTGGTATTCACTGCTGTGTACTTATTAATGTATTTTTTCTATGTTATTTGTTCTTCCTTTACTGCATTGTTTATATTTTCAGATCATTTCATCCGTCTTTTATTTTTATTACCCATTGGAAAACTATTTGGATTCCCGTAGGCCAGTCAATTAGTCATAATCTAGAAAGAACTAAAATAGCATGAAATCAAAAGACTCTTAAAAATTGCTTCTCGTGATATTCCAGGCCATCGTATGTGGGATGTAATTTTTATTAATGTTTTGTCAGAATTTTGCTAATTGATAATATACCGTCCTAAATCAGAACGACCGAAAAAGCCATAAATTTTGATTTATGTACCTGTCAGTAGTAAACAAATTAAAAAGTGACCCTTCGGCTAAAAGTTGATTTACTTTTTGTGTGTTTACACTAATTTTTTATTGGTAAAAAACGTGTGAACTAGCTGAACTGTCGATCAAAATAAATATAAAAACAAAATGTTTTTATTATGGCTTGTTAACACCTCATAAAACTACTTTAACCTGTTTTTTGATCACTGTGGACTAGTATTATTAAAAAAAGGGCGCCGGCGTTTTCTAGTCTTCTTTAAATACCAGTTTATTAAAGTAGATAGGTATTTATTGTTTTAACAATACCAATATGTTTGTTTTATACAATGGAGTGCAAAATTAACCGGACACACATTTTTTTGTTTTTTGTTGGTGTTTACATCAAAACTTGTTTAATTTTGAACTGTATTTTATGCCTTAGTAGCGATTAAATGCCTGCCTCAGTATTAAATCAGTTTGACCTAGGAAGCGATCATAGACTAATAAGAACAAAACTAGTAATTAACAAAAAACTAGAAAGAAAAAGAATACATGAAAAAAGATACAAATGGACATCTGAAGAAATCAAAAATAGTGAATTTAATAAAAAGATAGCGCATGCATTACATCAGGTTAGCATGCAGCAGATAAACTCCAATGATATTGATGATTTGAATAACCTTATTACCGAAACAGTGAATAAAAGCCTTCTGCAACTGAAAAAAAACAAAAACAACATACAATGAATTAGACAAAGAAATATTACAACAAATAAAAAGAAGGAAGATCTTAAATAAATCTAACAAAAGGGGAACCGGCGAATATAGAGAACTTGACAGGCAGATTAGAAAAGAAACCAGACAACAAAAAAGAAAAGAAAACGAAAAATTAATAACAACAACTATTGAAAAAAAAATAAGAGTATGAAATGCCTCAGACCGACACTAGGACGACGTCAGATGATATCATTAATGGGAAAAGACGAAAATGAAATCACAACTAGAGAAAACATACTGACAGGAATAGAAGAATTTTACACAGAACTTTACAGAGCACATCAACAAGATGATGAGATGAGACCAGCATGGAAATTAATAAAAAATGTTGGATCAGAAATAATGCCAAAAGTAACAATTTCAGAGGTAACTACAGCATTGGAAAACATGAAGAGAAATAAAGCTGCAGGAGAAGATAGTATTACCACAGATATGATATTAGAAGGAGGTAAGAAACTAATTGCAATTGTAACTAAACTTGTGGACAGTTGTTTAGATCAGGGCAAAGTCCCTAAGAGCTGGAATAACTCTAAAGTAATCTTATTACACAAGAAAGGTGATAGTCGAAAATTGGAAAACCACAGACCCACCAGCCTACTCTCACACCTATTTAAAATACTCACCTTGAATAATCGGCACCTCAGTTTTTAAAGGCAAGTGATCTTAGTAAATTTGTAAATTTATACAAGACAGGATTTTTTTAGCTGTTGAATATGTGTCTTCCAAGTTAATTTTTTATCAAACGTCATACCCAAGACTCGGATTTCTTCTACATAATCTAGTTCTTGTTCGTTTAGATATAATTCTTTTGTTTGGATTTGATTTCTATTTCAGAAACAGACTGCTTACGTTTTTGAAGTGTTAAACTGAAGTCCACTTGTAGCTGACCATATCTCAATGTGTGTTAACGCTTTTTGAATGTGATTGTGAATCGTTATGTTTTTTCCTCTACAAAAAATAACTAGGTCGTCAGTGTATAATCTAGCTTTGACGGGGTTTTCAATTTGTGTTAATATCGAATTATTTGCTGCTAAGAATAAAGTTGTGCTTAAGTTTGATCCTTGTGGTATACTATTTTGTCGAATTTTTGTTTGAGAATATGTTCAGTCAACTCGAACTTGAAATTGTCTGTTTTCAAGAAAATTTGAAATGTAGTTTTATATGTTATTCCTTATTAACCAGTTGGTGAGTGTTTTAATGAATTGAATATTTCCAAACTGTATCACATGCTTTGTTCATATCAAAAAATATTTCAACACAAGTCAGGTTTAACAAGGTTGTCTAAAGTTGAGCGATGTTTTCGGAAACCACATTGTTCTGGAATAAATTATAATATTGTTTCATTCTAAATACCACATAAGCCTATTGTTTATTACGTTTTCTAATACTTTGCCTGTACTACATGTAAGTGATATCGGTAGGTATGTTTGTGGATCTGATTTTGGTTTAGTTGGTTTTGGAATAGGTATTATGATTGAATTTTTTCATGATTTAGGAAACACGTTTCTGGACAGGATTATATTATAGATTTTGAGTAGATATTCTTTAGATTGAGGGCCTAAATTTTTAAGAAATATAAACGATATATTGTCGGGTCCAGGACAAGTGTTCTTACAATTCTGAAATACATTTTCTAATTCTTCCTCTGTTATTGGTATATTTAGATTATTGTTTTGACTTTTAAATTTTGTTTATTATTATATACTCAATTGGGAACATCTTAAACTGTTTTAAACGCTAAAACGTCAGTTTTTAGGAAAAATCTGAGTGTCCGTTTAATTCTGCACCCCATTGTATAAATAAATAAATAGTAACTTTAGGATTAGTTTAAATTATTAAATTAGTTGTGAATGAAAATTATTATTATATATTAATAATAATATAAAAGATAGTTATGTAAAGCGCTGTGAGAAATGATTGAGATATGAGATGTATGTTCCACTGAACGTTTTATTTGTTATTTAAATGTAAAATGTTTTAATATCAACTTTTAAGCTATAAATCAACACGCACATAAACATAGTTAAAAATAATTACATATTACATAAATAAGTTTTCTACTGATCCAAGTTGTTGAGCTTGGAACACCAGATTACGAACAACCTGTCATTAGAGATAGTGAGAGTGAGCGTTAATCAATGACGAGAAAAAGTAGTGCCACTATCTACTTTCTTCGTAAGTTCCACACAATATCGTGAACGTGTACGCATCTGGAACTTTCACTTTCATACATAGTTTTTATTTGTTGTGTTTGTTGGTTGTAAACAATTTTTTATTATGGAAAATCTAGAATTTGTTTTATATAGAAAAGGAAATTATAGGAAGAAATTTATTTTACATATGGGTTGCTTGTCATGTGGTCAAAGAAGAGACTTTTAAATCGCTAACTGCTTTCAAAACAGTTTTTAAAATTTAAAATGCGGCAGGTTAGTGGTCTTTGAGATTCTTTTGAGTAGGGTGTTAAAAGAACGAAGCTGTTGAAGAAGATATTAGGACAGTTCTAGAAGGAATCGCTGGAGTAGGAAGCTATCCATCAGTTTTTGCCTATAAAACGTTTCTTATGTTCTTATATTAGAGAAAAATGGTTCAAATAAAAGATTTAGATCTTAAAAAGTTCTTTAATTTGGGAGTCTTTAAAGAAACATAAAGAATTGACCGAGACAATTACATAAAACCCTTATTTTTCCAGTAAATTATACATTGTAACAACTTTGAAAGATGATTTTTTCAATTTTTATAACTGTTTAAAGCAAACAAAGTAAAATCAGCTCTATACCTTTTGAGGATTTGTCATCAGCTAACCCTCATACTCCAGATATATGGTATCTTTCCCTTTTGATAAAATTGACGAAGTCTACAGACCTAATATTTGGCCCAAAGGAACTGCCGTTAGGAGATTTAACTTTTTTCAGCACATAAACAAGACGAAGGAAGAAACATAGAAGATTCTACAAATTGTTATCAAAATAAACTAATTCCACAAGGTACGGTAAGCATGTTTCATGTTCACTTGCAGGGAATTTCAAATAAAGTCGATATGATCAATGTTTTTCTTACGGATCAAAATTTATATGACGTCATATGTTTTTCGGAGCACTGGCAAAGTGAAGAAAATTTAAAATTAATAAGCATCTCCGGCTTTTCATTAGCTACTTTCTTTTGTATAATAAAAATGAAACAAGGCGGAGTTGCAATTTATCTAAAAGTAAACCAAGAGTTAGCAGCCAATTTGCTGGCTGATCTAGTCACATCTGTCAAAGGGTTCTCCTTCCGATCTTCCGATGTTTGATCTGGCTCGGCGATTGCGCTCCCTTGAGCTATATTTTTTACCTACAAATTGTCAATTATATTAAACACATGCAAGAACTGATACCAACCAATCTATCGCAAGTTCGGAGCTCTTGGCAGTTATAGTACTGACTGATCTAGTCACTTTTGTCAATGAGTCTCGACCAATTTTCATGCTCGCTCTGACTCGATAAGATTGGAGCTCTTTGCAGCTATATTGCTGGATGATTTAGTCACATTTGTCAGAGGGTTCTCCATCTGATCTTCCGATGTTTGATCTGGCTCGGCGACTGCGCTCCCTTGAGCTATATTTTCTACCCACAAATTGCCAATTATATTAAACACATGCAAGAACTGATACCAATCTATCTATCGCAAGTTCGGAGCTCTTGGCAGTTATAGTGCTGACTGATCTAGTCGCTTTTGTCAATGAGTCTCGACCAATTTTCATGCTCGCTCTGACTCGACAAGATTGGAGCTCTTTGCAGCTATATTGCTGGATGATTTAGTCACATTTGTCAGAGGGTTCTCCATCTGATCTTCCGATGTTTGATCTGGCTCGGCGACTGCGCTCCCTTGAGCTATATTTTCTACCCACAAATTGCCAATTATATTAAACACATGCAAGAACTGATACCAATCTATCTATCGCAAGTTCGGAGCTCTTGGCAGCTATAGTGCTGACTGATCTAGTCGCTTTTGTCAATGAGTCTCGACCAATTTTCATGCTCGCTCTGACTCGACAAGATTGGAGCTCTTTGCAGCTATATTGCTGGCATATCTAGTCACATCTGTCAAAGGGTTCTCCTTCCGATCTTCCAATGTTTGGTCTGATTTGAGCTAATCTTTTTAACTATAAATTGCAAATCGTATTAAACACATACAAGAACTAATACTACGCTCTCTCTTTTGAAATGTGCCCAAGCCGAGATTTTGACACTGTTCTTCTTGTTTTTTCACACCCCACGGAATTCTTATAGGAAAAAGGGCTAACGGTATTGTTTTTGACAGTCTTTCTAATGTAGTAGGTCGAAAAATTCTACTGATTCGACGTTATTATTTTCAAATTGATGACATTGTACGCATTATTAATCTGAGCACATTTTCAGATGGCATCCAACAATGTCCTGTGGTCAAAATATGACCGCCACTTATTTGTCAATCCATATTTTATTCTTACTTAGTTCTTTATTAGTACATCGATCTTTTTATGTCTATTTTTTACACTATACTTTCAGCTGTTCTTAAAAACATTCGTTTTAGGAGCGGGAGAATGTTTGGAAAAGTATGTAATATTTATTTTCATATTTAAGGCTGTTTTATCGGTGCACCAAAATTTTTTCTCTGTTATTTACCGACGAAATGTCTCGAAATTTGGACATGTTATACGAAATTATGTTGCTTTTAAACTGATGGTTTTACTTTTTTTATTTTTTTGAATTTTCTGTTGAAAAATTGGATTATACTGTTTAACGTTCTATTATAACCAAACTTTTCACGCCCATCAGTTGAAAGAGTTTTTTTTTCTGTAATTGTTGATTCTTTTTTCACCTTTCTGTGTCCAGTAATAATCGAGAAAAGCGTATTCAAACTTTGAAGAAAATTGCTAAAAAATACTGAAATCTAATAGTGAAACGTGTTCCTCATCATTGTCGCTGAGCTTGATCGTTATCGCATTAGTGACGTCAAATTACATGAGCGTACGGTACGGTCATATTTTTATTTCTCTATGGGTACGGTCAGTTAGTTCGCTTGAATTAGAATCCATTTTAGTTCTTTCATTCTTGTATTTTCTTTATCAACTTGCTTAGTTTTTACAGTTTACAGTATTCTTATTTATTTTGAAAACATTGAAATTATTTAGTTTACGTGTATGTTAAGTAATATATTATTAGTTTAGTGGTATAAGTTAAAAGTTCTTTAGTTTACGCGTATTTTTAAGTATAACACTAGGTTAGTGATATAAGTTATAAGAGACAAGATAAAAAATGAGTCCCAGTAAACGTCCTATGTCAAGGAAAAGGAGAGCAATTGCACTGCTTTAGTATTTATTATTTATATTACAACCGTTTTATAAAAAAACGCTAAATAATAAAAAGCTTTTATTTAACTTTATATATATATATATATATATATATATATATATATATATATATATATATATATCTATTCAATATATTCAAGGTTTGAATAATCATTCTCCATTTTCATGCAACTTTTCTAATATGGAGATTATCAAAGAAAAAATGGACGGATTGATAAGTACATTGACTTTTAAATGTCAAATGTGGAATATTGAAAAGGAGATAGCAACATAGGATTCTGGTAACAATTCACTGAACTTCAATGGTTCTGGTTATTCAGACATACAGCAGCAGCACGCTGCATTAAATATACCTGTGATTTCCTACAGGCAGTATGCAAAACATACGGAAACAGTTGCAGATATCATCGGCCAAACACTTTGTGATTCCTTAGAAGAGGCTGGACGGGAGGAATTAGCTTTAGCCAAAGAAATTGGTGAAGTAGATTCCTACGGAAATGAGTTAATAACCGTTATAGCTGATGGTGCTTGGTCAAAAAGATCGTATAAAGTAAACTACGATGCTTCTTCAGGTGTAGTACCTGACGTTGTAAAATTTATTAAATTAGTACGCCTTTGATGGATAGGACATGTAATTAGGCGAGATGAAGATGAAACGATCAGAAAAATTTTCGACCGAAGAGGACCAGTGGGAAGACGATCCAGAGGAAGACCAAAACTTAGGTATCAAGATAACATAGAGGATGATCTAAAATCCATCGGAGTTAAAGCATGGAGAAAGTTGCCAGAGGCAGGGGCGAATGGAAGATTGTTCTGAATAAGCCTTTGGCTCATGACGAGCTGAAATGCCACTGATATGATGAAATAACTATCCACGATTTGTGTTTTATTCATCAATTGGATACTTTTCTTATGTAACTGCAACCTATAAATATATTAAAATAATGTATATTCCATTCAGAGAACTTTTTCCTCGCAGTGCGTCGCCTCGAAATACTTGCCAGATAAATACATTTACTATTATGATGGTTTCGCAGGTACCAATTTTTTATAGATAAATAAAAATATTTTTTGTTTAATTTTTACTACGCTAATATCAGTTTTCTCTAACAAATATTAACAAAATATTAATTATATATTAATATTAATATAACAAAAATTTATTATAAATAAACACCATGGTGTTTTTTGCAGTCACGTTTCACAAATTTTTATTTAATACTATGTTTAGCTAAGACATATAAATTAAAAATGTGATTAATTCTTTTTAAAACATTATCTACGATAATTAATCTAAAAAAAAGTATTCCGACAAAACTGATTTGAATGGAGAATAATGCATTTATTTTAAACAACCCGTGGGCCGGCGCCTCTGAATAAACATCCAAACTATTAGGAAGTCACGTAGGGTCTGACATAGCAGTGTAGAAAAGTAAGTGATACGCCCACTTCAAATCGCAGTATGCTATAACTGCGAAAACAGCCTTAACATTTTTTTACTTTCTTTTACTGTACTATAATGTGATCTAATGTACAGTGATCTAATGCGAACTTTGATCAATGAAACCAATGATCATAAGACCTCGTAAAGACATTACCTAGCGACCTCGTAAGTTTTACACAAAACCCTACTCATACACAAAATTTTTTCAGCTGTTTTTTTTACTGGCCTAAACTTGACAGATGCAGAATTAGCTGCAAATCCACATCGCAAAAAAACTTTATCCAAATATCAATCCGCTCACATTTAAAATAGAAGCAAAAAGAAAATGAAATAAATCAAGACAACAATTACTTAAATTGATAATCATTTTTAGGTCCTACATAAATAAACATTTTTAGACCTACAATACCCAAATTTCACCTCCACCGTTACTAAAAAATTAAAACCCAGCAATTACCCGATCCACTTTTAAAAACAACACCCCAAAAATCTTCCTCGCAACACTCCAAAAATCTAGAACGCTCCTTTATTGCGTGGGACGATATAACTGCTCAGGTTTAACGCTCGCTTCATCCCCCAGCAGCGCTAAAAGCAAAAGAGGGTAGAAAATAGCCTCGGCGCGAGGTATCGATAGGCCATTCACCTTGAAGTTATAAAGAATACATTATGTGGGACGAGATTCTTCTCGCTCACTCTCTCCGGGAGCGTAGAATTGCGAGCGCAGAGGAGAAAATCCAGGTCATATCGAACCCCGTACGAGTCTAGGGCAATGACTCTGCGAGCCCAGTCGATGACGGCGTTGCCAATTGTGAAAAGGGCAAACGACGGGTAGTAAAGGGTTGTCGGTCGAGGAATAACATGACGTTCATTTTAATAAATGTAAAAACAGTAATACATTCATAATTTTCTCATATTACTCAAGTTTTTCTTCAACTAGCATGAATATACAGTGGTGTTAAAAAGACCTGCATCACCTAAGCACCTTATAGTTTTTTTGTCCTATATTTTTGCTAATTCAATTTGTTTGTGCTTGTAATTAGCATAATCGGTATACTTACTAATGTTTTTTTAATTACTAGCCCAAAATTCTACAGAAAAGATTAAAATAATTTGATTGAAGGGATTTCCCATAATCAGAGAAAATTATGAGGTGATTAATAAGCCGTTAAAGTACTATTAAATTGAATATTAATGATAAATTTGCCACATAATTTGACTCTATAAACACTGTAGTTACCCTAACACATTTATTCGCTCTTTGATTTTTGATAAGAAGTTCAAAATGTCATCCCAGACCAAACAAACTAAATCATCGGACGAAAAGCGTTTTGAAATTATTTTTCACCATAAAAAGGACAAATCTAGTCGCGAAATAGCAACCGCAGTAAACTGTAATCAATCTAGTAGTCCTACCCAAAGAAAACTTCTATTCGGGATGATGCTGCGTTAAGAAGAACAAGTCTGACAGACAGAGATTATGTGCAAGTTATCATAGGAGATATCACTCCTAGGAAAAGAGAAAGGGTCGTAACACTTAGTGAGGATACACCAATGACTCAGAGGGACATTGCAAAGGAGTGTTGTGTAAGTTTGGGTACAGTAAACAAAATAATTAAACAAAAAAGGAAACAGGGTCAGTTGAAGTACAGTGGAAAGGAAAATGAGAGACTATTCCTCGAGATAAGCCTTTCTTCTCTCAGAAAAACAAGTTATGACCTTCAGCAAGATTTAGAAAAGGCTGGAATAAAAATTCACGACTCAATGGTACGCAGACGTCTCTTAGAAGGAGTGAGAAGAGCCGTGAGACCACAGAAGAAACAACTTCAGACAGCGCCTATGATGAAAAAAAGACTAAATTGGGCAAAAAAATACGCTCATTGTAGTGCAGAAGATTGGAGAAAAGTGTTATTTTCTGATGAGACCCACTTCCTAGTGCAGGGCCAGCAATAAAAATTCGTACGAAAGGCAGCCAATGAGTCACTTTCAGCTAGCCATATTAACCAAACAATTAAACCCACCAAAAAAATGTTATGGGGCTGTTTTTCTGGCACTCTTATTCCTATTGAAGGTATGATAAACAGTGAAAAGTTACAAGCCATGCTATAGCAACGCTTAGCTATAAGGCTTGACAAAGTACAGGCCGAAGGGACTGCAATTTTTCATCAAGATTCAGCTCCGTGCCATGTATCGAAGGTTACGATGAAATACTTCAAGGATAATAATATTACCCTTCTTGATTGACCTGGGAATTCACCTGACCTTAATCCTATTGAAAATTTGTGGGCAATATGTATGCTAAACTGCAAAAATTTGACTGTACGACAAAAGCAAAAATGGTGGAAGCAGTGATTAAGGTGTGGTTTAGATCTGAAGCAATCACAAACAATTGCAAAAAACTTGTGGATTCCATGCCTAGAAGCCTCCAGAATCCCATGTCATAAAAATAAAAGGGAAACATATTAAATACTAGTGAAAAAATCTTATGTAAGTGTAAGCCTATTTTCTGTAGCTTCTTTCTACCTTCAATTCCACGTTTCTTTTACATACAGCACAATTTTCTACTTCTCCGGATATTGCTGATGAATGTTAAACTTTTTTTAATTTATAAGTAATTTTTCCGTATATTACAAGCATGTTATTGGTTAATAAATTTATTAACAGATCAACAATGTATTTTGTTTAAACAATTTTTGAAAATTTTTTTCCTGAAAAATCAATATTTTGTAAATTGTAAATTATTATTGATATTAATAGAAAAAGATACGAAACATCGTCTTGTTTACTTACTGTCATGAATTATATACGATATAAGGGTAATACTACTAGGGAAAGTTATAATTTGGAATTTCCACCCCTGCCCTACTTTGTAATTATTTAATTATCACTTTGCCAAGCATATAAATATTTATATTCCTTCACAATCTAATAGCTTTACCAGAAAATACATTTAAAACCATTTTTACTATACTTTTTAATTAAAAACTTTATTGATCAATAAATCCTTTAGACACTCTACTAAGTTATAATTGTAACAGCATACAAAACAAAACTAAAATTCTTTCTTGCAAAATTTTTTAGCCATTTGGCAACTATGCTTTAGCGAGATAATCTAGCCTCGCGCCGTATCGCGAAGCTCGTTTATCGAGGTCGATGTGTACCTCGCAGCGAGAGCAGGGCATTGCCTTTTTGTTTTTGAGGTCGTATGTACGCCAACTTATTCATTTCACTTATCCACGGCCACCAATACCAGGGCGCAGCGATTAGTTCGAAGAAAATTCGGACGAATAATTACGTAAGAAAGTGGAGTTAGGTAAGGTCGCGAAGTGGGCCGTTGAGGTATTTGATGAAGAGAACAAAGAATTTGTATTTTTTTGGAATTATTTACTCCAGTCATCTGGATATATTTGGATGATGAAATGATTGTGAAAAGTAATAGTTTTAACGAACTAGGATAGTTATTACAGAGGGTATTAGAATTAGGGTTGGAGGAATCCATAGCAATATAAACTACACCACTGAGGACATACTAGAGAAAGTGAACGCTATCATTCTAGAAGTTTTCTATTGGCGAAACTGAGTGAACTATGTGAAGAAGTATATCAAGGTTACGATGAAGAATACTAAAAGAAACAGGAATTAACAACCAAGATCTACAAATAATTAGAAATCTTTACTGGAATCTGACAGCAAATCTCAGAGTTGAATAACTAATTTGGTTCCCGTAAATGAATAGCAAAGACGAATTAAGGATTTTAAGTAACAACTTTAAATCAATATCTATCTATGAATTTTACGAAAATGTGTAGGATGAAGTCCCAAAATAAGATTTGCTAATGATATTAACTATTCCTTAAACGCTGATACAGATCACTTTTTGGTAATAACCAAAATGAGCCAGTTAATCAGAACCTTAATTATGCCAGGAACGATACATGAGTAAATAAATGATAATGATCACAGAAATTGCCAGCTCCCTGCGGTACTAAACATAGTATTTCTTTCAACAAAACTCGAATACCCAAAAAAAATCACAAAGTAACCTGGAGGTCTCAATGAAAATCAAATAGACCATGTTGTAGCAACAACAGAACTTTTCTAAAGAAACACTAGCCGCACGACCATACAGAGGATCAAACGCTGATACAGATCATCTTTTGGTAATAACCAAAATGAGCCAGTTAAACAGAACCTTAATAATTATGCCAATTATTATGTATGTTATGGAAACAATAACATTAAGTAAAAAAAGGAAGAAAGCTTACTAAACTTTCAAAGAAAAAAATAATGAGGGCTGTACTAGACAAGACATAACAAGAGGGTGAGAAAACACAGATATATCAAAACACTCCGACTAGAATAGATCAGACACATCCTGAGAAAAAGACATTGGAGTCCACTATGGCTTAGGAGAAAAGGAGGACTGAGAAGAAGATGGATAGCTGTCGTGGAAGTCCATATAAAAGGCATGAACGTTATATATTAGAAAGCTCAATGCAGGGACCGAAAAAAATGGAAGCAGATCAACACAGTCGCAAAAACACATAGCAAATTATAATGAAAAAAGGAAAATAATTCGCCTTTAAAAAATAGGATTTTTACAAGCCAAGGCCTGAGCCATTATCCCACTGGATTGCAAGGATAATGATGAAAATGATGTAAATCTACTTAATATCTAAGAATCTTTACCAAACATAAGGAACACATTGTGGAAAATGTTGCAAGAATTATACTTCGTTTGGAACAGGCACAAAAGAAACAGACGTAGTTAGAAAAGTTTGGAGAGTTAAATAGGTTACAAATGCTCGTGGAGGGTTTACTGGAGGTTTAAGGCCCTTTATTCTTTCATTTTTTTTTACATAGGCCTCCCCTTTCTGTTTTCATTTGTCTCTTTCCTGGGGTCGTCATCTTATTCCTATATGTTCTCTGATGTCATCCACATCAGATGGAAAAGACAAATCATTCACCAAAGGTCGTGAAAATACAAACGAAGAAAAGGAAACCACAATAGATAATAGATATATTACAAGACAAATTTGATTTATTGACCTGAAGGAGGCCTCTGATAGAGTACAAAATAAACAACTGGTCTAATTATTACACGTACAACTTACAGAGACATGCGAGGTATCGCATATATGGCGACGCGCAATAAAGGCCTTAAGTGCAATAAAGCCTTGTAGTGTCTAAACAGCTTGACCTACGAGATGCTTCTAGCACTTAGAATACAATTAAATGAAAAATCAAAACTACAAAGGCATATAGATGTAACTTTGCCCCTATTGGTCTGTTGGGCAGGTATCATCAGGAAAGGATTATCTATTGGAATCAAATTTCCAACTAGTATCGGTTTAGTTTGATTATCACCCACACTGGAGAAGCTAAAGTATTTGTTGGGTAAGGTTTGTTAAAATTTATTTCAAATTTTACGAAAAATTACCATGAATAAATGAACTTCTGATGATTTCGAAGACTATTTTGAATAAATAATACATTTCTTGGCGATTAATTTTGTCGTAGTAATGGACAAAGCCAGTTATCATTCAAAATTAAGGGAACCATTATCTAACTGGATAAAAGAAGAACTTCCTTGGGTTCCGCAATAACCTTGGAACCAGAAAAGCACTATTTAGTAGTCAAGTTATGGTACAGATATGTTGAGACGTTGGCCATGCAGTTCCTACGTGTTTTATTGACTTTGAGAAGGCATTTGATCAAGTAAAACATATTGAGATGATAGCCAAGTCTTTAGCAAGTAGGTATTTATGAAAAACACCTACGTATTATTAAGATTCTTTACTGAAATCATAGTGCAAACATTAGAATTGACCGCGATAGTTCTAAAGAGGTTGAAATACGAAAAGAAGTAGAAGACGACAGTGCTGCCTTTTGTCCCTACTAATATTTAACATATATTCGGAGTTACTATCAATAAACCTATAAATTAAATATAGCTTTACCTTTTCAATAAAATCTGTGGAAAAAACCAGAGTTAAAAACAAAACCATCTCGTACTTCCCCCGTATGTGCGTTATATATTTTCGTCTCGCTCTGCGGATATCGTAACCACTTTCGATGTTACAATGTCAGATTACAATTCTGTTTTTATACCAAGCCTGTTGTGGCAAACATGGTAAGTAAATGGAATCTTGACAGTTGATGTTGATTATGAATCGAGCTTGTTATCAATTTACGTGATGTTTTGTATTACATACTTGAAATTGCGGCATATACGTCGACACAATTGATAATTTTTGTGTTATATCTATGTGTCTGATTCTATCATGTCTCGTCCTATCTCTTCCTTCTTCTTCTTAACGTGCCCTATCAAGTCCCCTTGACGTTGGCGACTAACATGGCGAAACTGTCTCTTTCTCGAGCTATTCTAAAGAGTTGCTCAGCTTTCTTTATTCCTGTCCACTCTCTGATATTCTTCAACCAAGAGGCCTGCTTTCTACCAATTCCTCTGCGTCCTTCGATTTTACCCATCATAATAAGTTGAAGAATATTATATCGGTCTCCCCTTACTACGTGTCCAAAATAGGCCATCTTTCTACATTTGATGTTATCAAGCAGCTCGCGAGCAGCATTTGCTCTCTCAAGGACTGCCACATTTGTCAGCATAGCCGTCCATGGAATTTTTAGTATACGTCTGTGCAGCCACATTTCAAAGGCCTCCAGACGATTAATGGTGGATATTTTTAATGTCCATGCTTCGACACCGTATAAGAGGACTGACCAAATGTAGCATTTAACCATACGCTTTCGAAGTCGAAGTTTTAAGTTATCATTACAGAAGAATTACCTCATTTTTAAAAATGTCGTGCGGGCTATCTCGATTCTACATTTTATCTCTTGATCTGGATCTAGTTGTTCAGTAATATGGCAACCAAGATATTTAAAACTGGACAGTTGGACACTCTTTGAATTATATGACCATCAACATATAATCGTGCATCTTGATGTGCTAAACGGCTAAACACCATGTGTTTTGGTTTTGAACAGTTTATGTTTAGGCCAAACTCTCTTCCCACTGCATCAATGGCATTTAAAAGGCATTGTAATCCATTCATGTCATCACTTAAAATAACTGTATCGTCTGCATATCTGATTGTATTTATCAGAATTCCATTAACTTTCACGCCCCATTCCAAATTATGCAGCGCTTCTTTAAATATTCTATCTCTATCTCTATCCTATCTCTTCCACTCTTTTTTTATCTAAAGGGATGGATGATAAGGGAGAAAAGAAGAACACATTAATGGAATAGAAACAGAAAAGTAAAGAAAGGAGAGACAAACATAGCTGGAGAGTGTAAAATGATATATTTGTATCATCCCCACCTTCTAATCAACAACTAAATCGTGTCCACAAAATAAGAAACGCAGGAATTATTTAAATATGGACCACCAGTCACAATCTGGTAACTTTTATTTAACTAACAGCAACTGGATATAACTAACCTATTAACCCAAACTTTAAGACTAAACTAAAAGATTACTCTAAGACTAAACTAAAACTTTACTCCACTGAGTATATTTCCACCAATCATAAACTTTATAAATGCTGCTCAGAAGCTTTGCTATTTTCCTACTTTTTAGAATCATAATCATGATTCCCGAAATAGGTCAAGATTCTGCAGACCGAGGACGTAAGGTATATGGGCGACTCCTTAATGAAAGACTCATAGTGTTCCTATTCTTTAAAATCCATCCTATAGGA
Organism: Diabrotica balteata; assembly: GCA_918026665.1. NCBI lineage: Eukaryota > Metazoa > Arthropoda > Insecta > Coleoptera > Chrysomelidae > Diabrotica > Diabrotica balteata. The sequence continues at coordinate 3,260,696 of OU898278.1, read as the reverse complement.
TTCTTCTTCATCTAGATGGTACGGTTCTTCTCGTAACGGACAAAAGAGCACGAACAGACCCAAAGTCTTATAAATAGCTCCAAGTTAAAGCTCCAAAATAAAGAGTAAAGTATAGGTAATGGATTTTAACAAGAGCTATGACCTTGTAAATATCAGGTAAACTTGTGTACTGCATCGGAATGACTCATAGCTCTTGTCAAAATGCATTACCTCTATCGATTGAAAGTAACAACTTTTAGACGAAAAAATCCACGTTTTTAATCGATTTTTCGCGAATAACTCGAAAATGGTGCATTTTATCAAAAAAATTGTAGAGAACAAATTTGTAGCTTTTAAAAAGACAAATACAATTACAAATACAATATCAATGTTCAGCGGTTTTCTTCAAATGCCAAATTTGAAAGATTCAAAGTCAAATATCGGGAAAATGATGCATTTTTGGAAGAAAACTCACAAAACCTTTTTTAAAGAGCATAAATAGACCTATCATAAAAAAATAAGGTCAATACCTCATTTTTTACGAAAAAATCGAGGAAAACAACACCCTAACCACCCCCATAATTAAAATCGATCTTCACCCTTCTGCAATTCCCTTTGTAGATGTATTGTTAATACGTCCAAGAAGTTTGACCCATTTAAAATGCTTAGTTTTAGAAAAAGTACAGCTTAAAGCGAGAAACGATTTACAATTTCATATTTTTTACCCTTCTTTTTTTAAATATGCCCGAAAATACTGAATATATGAAAAAAATAAAAATTACCAAATTGTAGCTTTTTTAATGACTAAAATTATCCTTTATTTAGATTTGTTGTACAATGAATATTTGGCGAGATATAGCCGTTTAAAGCATCGATTTACGATCAAGCACCATCTTTTTCGAGCCCTTTAAACTCACCCCATTTAAAAACCAAGGGTTCCAAAAAGATTTAATTCACAGATCCTTGTAGCTATTAAAAACCTCTACAAATCGTTTTTGAAGAAACATCTATCGTTAAAAATTAAAGGAAATACGTTAAAAAAACCAGTTAATTTTTTTCCGGAAAATTCCATTAGTATAGTACAGTACATTTCGGAGCATAATAATCTACAAAACCGGTATATTAGCTAGTGGGGCGTTATACATTCGAAATTTTAAGCGTTCTTATTTTGAAATCCCATACAACAGAATAAAACATCTGCTCATATGTCTATGGCTTGGCAATGAAAATATCAGAGCAACAGATTGGGGATGGTTTTCCAAAGATGGTTTGTTATTACCCGTACGCATGAACAAACAACCTGCACCCGATAAATTTTTGAAAATTATTTTTTGCCAATGCAAAAAAGGATGCGGCGTTTCATATGGGTGCAGAAAAGTTGGTTTATACTGTAACTCTACTTGTTCTGGGTGCTCAGGTGAAGGGTGCAATAACAGTCCACCAATAATTGAGGAAGATGATGATGACATAGATCACGATGAAGATGTAATTGATGACGAATAAAATTAATATTATAATTGTTTTACCTATAAATGTAAATATTTTCAACTATTTATGTAAATGTATAAGAATATATGGTGCCTTTTTATGTTGATAATTTTTTTGTATTTAATTCTACTTTTTTCAATTTATATCTTATAAATTAGTTTATAAAAACTTCAATGTTGTAAAGGGTGATTTTCAAAAGTTGAAAAGTTGCAAAATTTTGGCAAAAAATTGTTTTCACCTATAGCACTCATAACAATTGATTTTTAAGGGTTGAAAATGTATGAATTTGTATTTTAAAGTATAAAAAACTCACTATTTAACTAATCCAAACCAAATTTCACTCATCTTAGGATTTGTAATATTATTTTACAATTTTTGAAAATTAGGGGTAGTTTTCACCCTAAGAACAATCAGGGTTCATCGGCATGACATAAACTATAAAGCAGAGGGTGAGTTGAGCTTAATTCCAAATTTTTATGCAAGTCGTTCAAGGTGAAATCATTTTCTTCGCATTACTAATTTTTTTATATTAATCTCTAATGAGGGTCGCTTTTTAAGGGTTGAAATATGATGGAACTTTATTGAAAAGCACGAAACTATCATTATTTAATTAATTCAAACCAAATTTTACCATATTCAGGTTTAATATGGTATTTTATAATTTTTGACAATTAGGGGTAGTTTTCACCCCTAAGAACAATCAGGGTTCGTCGACATGACATAAACTATAAAGCAGCGGGTGAATTGAGCTTAAATCCAAATTTTTATCCAAATGATACAAGGCGAAATCATTTTTTTAGAATTAGTAATTTTTTAATTTACTATTTACAACTACTACAAGATCGATTGTTGTAAAATAAAGTAAATATCTTTGTTAACCTCACAATAATAATAATAATAATGTGCTTACAGACCTAAAGTCTTACCACAATTACGACACAAGACTAATCGTCCCTATTTTTACCAATAGCAAAGAATATAGACGAAAGAATATAAGCGTCTATATTCTTTGCCAATAGTATACCTTTGGTGGAATAAATGGATGTCTGAAAAAAGAATGGTCTCAAATGTGCAGATTGCAGGTCAACGTATTTTATTGGAAAGTATGAGTAAGAAGAGATCGCAAAGAATGCCTCGAACCGAAAGTGAAAACTAACCAGATAAGAATCCGTAACACTGACACTATTAACGTATAAAAATATTTTATAATGCTCTTATGACTTTCTCTTTCACCGTCAAGCGAAGAAGAACAGTTCGACGACACCATGTTTCAGCAATGAAAACAAAAGTGTTTTTTACTAGTGAGATTTTAACACGTTAGATTATTTTTATGTAATTCACAGTAGCACAAATTAGTATATTTAATGTTCTAAAAGGATTTGTTAATATCTGAAAAATGAGCAACTTGAAGAATGTACGACATTGCTGGCGGACACATAAAAGCTCCTGCGACAAAATTAAACTGTTTAAATTCGTTTAAAACTGTTTAATATTGAGGGTACGAGATTGGATAACCTCATACAGGACACAAAGAACTGGAAGAAAATTATTGAAGCCTAGGACCCTTAAGATCTTCAACAAGCTGTCCAATATGACAAGAATCACGGTATAAAGAGATTGATGAATCCTTAAGGTTCTCCATATTAAGACATGTCTACAGACAATTCCGAGTTCCAAGATCGAAGAGATTATAATACCCATGTTCGTCCGTCTAAAGATCTGGTCTACTGGCAAGGATCAATCCCATAGTAAACCGATAATCTTAACGGAAATAAGGGCTCGTGCGACAATCGTAGCGAACTACGATTGCCTAGTAAAGTCACATTGTTTTGATCCTTTCAACTCTCGGAACTCCAAGAGATATCGTTGCCACCTTTGACTAGAAAGGATACGGCCTTAGAGGCGTTCAGGCATAATCCCACGGATGGTAGCTTCGCACTATTACCCGCTCGAGTAAGGGCGTCAACCAAATGTCCGAACCTGCAGTTCTTCTCGTACTGAGCAGGATTACTATCGCAACGACGAGTCATCAGTAGGGTAAAACTAACCTGTCTCACGACGGTCTAAACCCAGCTCACGTTCCCTGTCTATGGGTGAACAATCCAACGCTTGGTGAATTATGCTTTCTGTTCTCACAGAAAGGAGGAAAAATGGCTATGAAGTCTAGAACACTGGAAAATTTAATATCTCAAGTCAAATGTACTATGGTGAATGAAAAAGATAGCAGCTCTGTTTTTTTTAACTGCTGGTGTTGGAGGTTTACCTACTAAACTGATTAAGACATTTTCATTAAACGCTTAGTCGCTGACCAATGCGCGCATCGATATGCAAGACCCCTCCACGAAAATCTTCCCATTAGCCTGTTGACTTGGAAATCACGAGATTGCTTCTTCTTCTTCACGTGCCATCTCCGCTACGAAGGTTGGCTATCATCATGGCAATTTTGACCCTGGAGGCTGCCGCTCGGAACAACTGTATGGAAGTGCAAGCAAACCACTCCCTGAGGTTTCTCAACCACGACATTTTTCTCCTACCTATGCTGCGCCTACCTTCAATCTTTCCTTGCATAATTAGTTGTAACAGTTGATATTTATTCCCACGTGTAATATGTCCCAGGTATTGTAGTTTCCTCATTTTAACACTCAATACGACCTCCTTTTGTTTGTTCATCCTGTCTAACACAACTTGGTTAGTTATCTTATCCTTCCAGGAGATTTTTAACATTCTTCGGTACGCCCACATCTCAAATGCCTCCAGCTTACCCATACATTGCTTATTTAGTGTCCACGCCTCCACCCCATACAACAGGACCGAGAAAACATAACATTTAAGCATTCGTATTTTCAGCTTTAGGCTTAGGTTACGGCTACACAACATTTGTTTCATATTGTTAAAGGCACTGCGGGCTTTCTCTATTCTTATTTTTATTTCTCTGGTGTATTCGTTTGACTCGTTAATATTTGTTCCGAGGTAATTGTAATTTTGTACTCGTTCAATGAGATCCTGTCCTACATGTAAGTTGATATTATTGATACGTTTCTTTGTAATTATCATGAATTTGGTCTTCTTTGTATTCAGTGACAGACCAAATTCTTCACTTGCTTCTACCACTTTGTTTAGTAATCTCTGTAGGTCTTCAATATTTTCTGCTATGAGCGCGGTATCATCAGCATATCGGATATTGCAAATGGGGTGACCGTTGATCTTTATTCCGGCTTTTTCGTTCATAAGAGCTTTTTTAATAACTTCTTCCGCGTAGACATTGAACAAGGTTGGAGACAACACACAGCCCTGCCGAACACCTCTTTTGATCTGTATTCTATCTGATATCGAGCTGTTAATTCGTACTGTAGCTTCTTGTTTGTAGTATAGATTCCTTATCGCACGCATGTCCCTTGTATCAATATTTTTATTTTCCAGTATTTGCATCAGTGGCCTATGTTTTACTGTATCAAATGCTTTGTTATAGTCTTGGAAACACACAAATATGTCCTGATTTACGTCTAAGCAACGTTGTGTTAGAACATTTAAAGCAAACAGTGCCTCTCTAGTTCCTAGTCCGTCTCTAAAGCCAAACTGAGAGGGTCCGATGTCAACTTCCAATTTTTTATATATTCTCCGATGAATGATTTTTAAGAATACCTTTAATATATGACACATGAGACGGATGGTGCGATGTTCCGAACATTGTCTCGCATTAGACTTTTTGGGTATGGCTATTATTGTTGTTACTAGCCATTCATTAGGTATGATACCAGATTTGTAAATGCTGTTAAATAGTTCCACGATCTTTATTAAGTTGTTGCCTTTGATGAGTTTAATTATGTCTATTGGTAGTTCATCTGGGCCTGTAGCCTTCCCCGACCTCATTTCTTTAATCGTGATGAGATTGCTACAAACGACCAACTCTCGTTATATAAATTAATATGAGCGGTATCCAAGCCTTTTCAGGAGTTCAGGATCATTTCCAGGAGTTAACTACAATCACCTTTACCTCGACTCTAGTCGTGCTTCCTATTTCTTGACAAAGCAAAAGCCTAAAACAAGGATATCTGGGAAGAATACATTCCCTGGGTAACTTTTAACTATTAGGCATCCATTACGGAATCTCTTCTTCGCCATTATGTAATCAATTTGATTTGGAATGAAACAATAATGTTTCTAGATACCAATACCAATGTAATATACGTAATTATAAGATAGCTACCTCAGCTAACAAAGAAAACCTTTGCATATAACACAGTACATATTATATTTCATATTCACCTTAAGAAAACCTACAAGGCATGCAAAGAAGATTCTTGCTCCAAAGATTAACACACATTTTCAATATAGCAGCTAAGAAATGCAATATGATAATATCAGCAGAAAAAACCAAATGTAATTGATGAAATTGAATGTAATTGAAATTGATGGGAAAATAATAAGGCAGAAATTAGATATCTGGGAATAGATATAGCTAGTTACGGAGATGTTGAAGAAGAAGTGCGACAACAAAGCTATAGCAAGTAAAGCGACAGGATCTCTTAATGACACAATCTGGAAGAACAAACACCTAAGACAAGACACAAAAACAATAATCCATAAAGCAGCAATTAGAGTTATATTAACATACACGGCAGAGACAAGACCTGACACATCTAAAACTAGAAGACTACTAGAAAGAACAGAGATGAAAATACTCCGACGAATATCAGGGAAAAGTCTGTTGGATAGGGAGAGAAGCGAAAACATAAGAAGAGCCAATATAAAAGACATAAATGGATGGATGTCAAAACGAAAACAGGAGTGAAACGAACTTGGCAGAGGATAGAATAGTACAAATAGCGCGAGAAAAGTCACCAAGAAGACTACATATAAGAGGGAAGAAAAAGAAGTACTTTTTCTTGGGGAAACAAACACTGCAGAATAAGTAAATGAGAAAACTGAAGTATGAAAGAAGGAATGAGAAAACATACAAGAAGGAAGAAGATTACGATAAGGATGTTGCACTTTGCTACCAAAAATAAATGAAAATTCAGTCTACTTTTTGATGAACATGAATATATTTTTGAAAGAGAGTTAAAACTTTTAATTTCTTTGTCCCAATAAGAATGTTTTGTCGCCGTCCGCAATTTTTTTTAAATAAGAAATTTCACTACTGACCCAATACCAAGCAACAATAAATTTAACAGATAAACCACCGTACGTCGTACCATTAGACAGTTCTCGCCAAATTCGCATATCTTTTCGATTGCGATAACGCTAGGCACATAACGCTATGTCGTAAAGATACTCAGGTAACCTATATAGCCTGCAGAGTTTGTTGAACTCCAGTTCGAGGTTAAATAGAGGGGAAGCGGACCGTTCCATTGGCCGCAACGAGGTACATGTGCTGTTTTTGCATTCAACATTCAACCTCCAGTTTTAATTTCATCTTGCCCCAGATTCTGCGGCCGCCGACCGAGGTGAACGCACTAGCCTCGTTCCGAGGGGCCATCGACCTCGATACTCTCTCCTGTGAGTCTATTCGACAAGAACCGAGAATCGACTACCCGGCGACGAGGCTACGCACAGTGACACGGATCTAGAATATAGAGATGGAAAGTGACGGCAGGAGATTTTAATTAAGTCACGTGTTTTGTTAGATAATGTGGGAAGAGAAAAGATTTGAACGGAAAAAGTGAGAGCATGTAAAATAACTGTATTTAATATCTTTTAAATAAATAAGATACATATCTTATAAATGGAGACAACATTCCCATAGATTGGCTCAAGAAACGAAAGAAAGATTTTAAGCAAAAGAATTGAAAATAATTTTTCAGATATCGAAGATTAAAGCCGTTTCTACACAAGCTCATCAAATGTTTGTATATCTAGTAAAAACTTGACGGAAATTTGCCAATAAAAGAGTTATTTGGAGTGTTCTAGATGATTACAGGAGACAGATTGGCTCAATTCTGCCAAAGGCCGATTTTATTGTCGCGAATACTTATGATCTGCCGCCCAAGAGACTCTATACATGAAAATCTCCAGCAGACAACCAACAACGTCATCAGAAACCAAATTGACTACCTTGTCATCTGCAAACGATACCGAAATTCCATAAAATCAGTAAAATCATATCCTGGAGCTGATGTGAGATCAGATCACAACCAAGTTGTAAGAAATTATAGTTTATTCGTCTTCCGGGTTTGGACCATGTCATTTGTGAGTGACCCAAAAGTGAGTTCATCTCGACGTTTCGTTACAGTTGTATGTAGCTTCTTCAGTAGAACAAAGAAAAAGAAATCAAAAAGACAGGAAGATGGGTAGTTAGCAACGGTAACTCAGTTACTCAACGCAACCAGAGGCGAATACTAACTACCAAGATGGGCATTTGGTCACAGTAACTCAACTACTTAACGCAGCCAGAGGTGAAAACCAAATGCCAGGACAGGGATTCACGTCCAACAGCTCAGAACACTAACGCGTCGAGAGGCGGGGTACATGGATGTTAATCAGCCAGTATATATGTGTTTCTTGGATTACTACAAAGCCTTCGGTAAGGTCAGACATAACCGTCTTATCGAATTACTTGAAAAGAAAAACTTAGATATGAGAGACATCAGGATCATTAGCGCTATCTGTTATAATCAGATCGCTGTGGTAAAAGAGAACAACGTTTTTTAAAATTAAATACAGATTAAAAGGGGCGTCAGGCAGGGCTGTGTCCTGTCTTCTACTTTGTTCAATTTGTATTCAGAGGAAATAATCCAGGAAGCACTAGAAGAACTAACTATGGGAATAAAAGTAAGTGGCCGACCACTCAGTAATATACAGTTTGCCGACGTCACTATTTTATTAGCAGAATGTCTTGAGGATTTACAACAAATGGTTGACAGAGTGGTAAAGTCAGTGAAGAAAACGGACTGTACCTAAACACAAAAAAGACACAATTTATGGTAATTACAAAAGCCCAACAGCACCAAGAAAACATAACAATACATGGAAAACAAATTAAAAGAGTTGAAAAATATAAATATCTGGGTACAATAATTAACGAAAATAATGAGTACACAGAAGAGATTGAGGCAAGAATAGGACAGACAAGAAATTCTTTCAATAAACTGAAAAAATTACTCTGCAGTAATTTTTTCAGTTTATTGAAATATTCAAATTTCAATAACTTCGGCACAAATCAGTCCTGTTAATTATTTACCAAAAACAAAGCGTGCAATATCGATTGTTATAAATTAGAACACATTCCGTAACGGTTCTTTCCATCTCTACCACCGTTAGAGGAATAAAAGTGAGTGAACGAAAGAGAGAGAGGGCTGCAGCAACGGTAAGAGACAGATCATGCGTTGAAGGCCGAGGTGAATGAACTAGCCTCAAACCGTGCCACTATTGCCCTAGATACTGTCTTATGCGAACTGAAAAGTGAAAACAGAACCTGCGCCGAGCACCCGAACGAGGCTAATTCGCTTAGAAAACAAGGAATTAACAAATGACTTCCTAATAAAGCAAAATTGGAATGATTTAATTCAATAAACGATGATTGTTGTTCTGGATTTTTTAAAATCGGGGAATTATTGTAAATGTTATATTTTTGGTGGTTCACAAAAGTTGGGTTAGGTTAGGGCAGGTAATGGTGTCTAGATTGAATGGATATTTACGTGAATTATGAAGAAAAATGTTAATAAATTTGCAATAATTATAAATGAGTAAATAACAGAACATATATTTATATCAGAGCAATATTTGGACCATTATAAATATACACAAGAGACCTTAAAAAAAATGTACCGCATAAAATTTATACACTTTTCCAATTTTTACTTTATTTAAAAATAATGTGCATCTTACCAGCTAAAACTTTTCCTAGTAGATTCTCGTTCTCGTTTTCTGTAGTCTGTTGCTGTGTAAAGTTGATGACATTTTCTTCAATTTCCATATCTTCAACCGGCCCAGCAGTAGCACAAGCAGTTTCCTTATATTCATTGACCGTCATTTTTTGCAAAATTTTTGCAGAGTTTCCTAACACTGATGAATGAATTACGATATACTATCAATTTTCTGATTCAACCAACTTCACATACCGGTGATACGTGCGATTTTTCACTCAGAAAAATGTTTTTTGTTTTAAAAATTTGTTTAAAATGTACAAGCCGAGAACGACACAAGACGAATGTTCAAATATGAGCTGTGTGCGCAACTCTGTTAGGTTTGCTTGACGTTTGCATGTTGCAGACGCATTGTTGCCGTTTCGCAGAGAAATCACAGACAGTAAATACTTGTTTAAGCAGAAAAGGGAAACAAACCATTGCATATTTATTTATTTATTTATAAATATATATATATATATATATATATATATATATATATATATATATATATATATATATATATATTGTGCCTTTTTCTGAATCTACTATAACTTTTGGAAATATGAAAAATAAAAAAGTACAGGGACACATGTAATAATAACAGTATTGTTGATAGAAAAAAATTAATTGACAAATACCCCAGGTATTGCTCCTTTCGTGTCTTGATGGTTTCCTCTTTCGTCGTCGAAAAGAGCTCTTCTATATATTCTTTCAATCGTTTTATCTTTTCGTCAGTCGTTATCATAGTATTTCCATTTTTATTTAAAACAGTTGCGTTGTGGTTATGGTCTGCGATTGTATCATCGAGCAAAAAGACAAAAGAGGGAATGTAAAGGTAGTGGGGGCAAAAATATTGTTAAACAAGAAGTGCGATCTTTAGAGGCCACATTAAACAAGGAAAGAGAGTCTCTCTCTACTTGTTTGACATCAAATTTAGTTGGGTTATGTTATTGTTTGTCCCAAATGTCACATGAAATCTTATTTATATTGAAGTTTTTTAACAATTGTGTCGCATTTTAGACTATTATCGTTAATAATTAATTAAAACTTTCTCGTCTAAGACACATTCTGAAAAATATTATATAGCTACTGTTAATAAGTGTCGGAAAATTTAAATTTACCGCCTTTGCATTTCCGGATATGTCCGCCATCAGAGGCCACCTTTTTGGTCTCCTTTTCATAACGATTATATTCCCTCTTTTGTCTTTTTGCTCGATGGATTGTATGTTCGGTCAAGGAGATGAACATCTCTATTTCATTGATGGCACTATCAATGCTAGGAAGTACAAAAGTATTTTACAAGAGGAATTATTGCCTTTTATTAATGAAATTCAACTGCCAAATGAGAGATTTATATTGCAACAAGATGGCGCAATATACCATACAGAGAAATCCATAACATGGTACTCTTTGGCGTCAGATGAAAAATGCACTTAGAACTAGACCATTTCAGACAATTCCTGAATTAACAAGTAAACTTAGGAAAATTTGGAATAACTTTTAACCAGATTACTGCCAAACATTGGTAGGAGATGTCTACTATACCAAAGAGAATTGATGGCGTTTTAAATAAGAAAGACGTCATACGGTGGTAACGCTGACTAAATATTTGGTCCAATTAATTTGCGCCAGACAATACTTTCTTTTTGTTTATTTTTAATTATTGTTGTTGATAAAAGTATCAGCTAAGTATTGTTAATTAATTTACAAAAACACACAGTATCAACCAACCTTAATATTATTCGTTTAATTATGTGGTTACTTCTTTGGGAGTACTAGCTTGATGTTAATTGCTTCAAATTCGGATCAATACCTTCATAACTTTTCTGATTTTGATCTAATTCAAAATCTTGTAAGATCCAAGACAGCCGAATTACTTACTACAACAAATGACCAAGTAGAGAGATGGAAAGAGCATTTTTAGGAGATGCTAGGCACGCACAGGGAAAACAATATAATAACAGCTATCAAAGCTCTGAGAAATAACAAGTCTCCGGGAATGGATAACATTGCTGCCGAAATACTTAAAACTGATCCGCATCTAACTGCTGAACTTTTGCTGCCCATAATCCGAGAAGTGTGAGAAACAAACCTCATTCCAGCGGACTGGAAAGGGCTAACATTATTAAGCTTCAAAAAAAGGGTAACCTCACACTGTGCAAAAATTGGAGAGGAATAAATAAAATCTTCACGACCATTTACTTAAAAGATTTACAAACAAGATTGAATTTCGAGCTGGTCAAGCAGCCTTTAGACCAGAATCATCCTGTATAGACCACATTAATACTGTGAGGGTAATAATGGAACAATCCGTTGAATACATGGTTTTTGTTGACTTTGAGCATGCCTTTGACAGCTTATTTCATGCTGCTTTATGGAAAATTTTAGAGCTAAGAAACATCCCGCATGAAATAATTTACATTATAAAGTCACAGTACACTGAGGCGAAATGCAGCGTGACACACAATGGAATCAACAGCGTCGAATTTGACTTACCTACTGGAATTAGACAGGGATGCGCGCTTTCTCAGTTTCTTTTTACCATACCAATAGACTATGTTCTCTCCAAACTAGACTCCGACACAAGAGGGATACAATGGATGTTAACCACATGCCTAGGCGATCTGGAATAGGCCAACGATATCTGTGTGTTAAGACAAAGGTTCCAAGATGTGGCCGATCAATTGGAAACACTTTCCACTGAAGTAGGTTTGAAAATCAATATTAGTAAAATCAAATCCATGAGAGTAAATGCAAGAAACAACACACTATTTACTATCAACAACATGCAGACTGAAAATGTGGAAAACTTTACGTATCTTGGAAGTGTCATAACAGAAGGCAGAGGTACAGAGGACGATACTCGTATGAGGATACGAAAAGCTCTACAAGCATTCAGGATCCGCATATTCCAGTCAAATGCCATGTCTGTTCTACTCTACGGATGTAAAACCTGGAAAGTGACAAAAACCCTTACAGATAAACTGCAGGTCTTTATTAATAAATGTCTACGATAAATTGTTAGTATTTTTTGGCCTAACTTCATCAGAAATGAAGATCTACTACACCTGACCGAACAAAAAAGGGTAGAACATCAAATAAAGTCCAGAAAGTGGGGTTGGATTGGTCACACACAAAAATAGTTTCAGTATTGTACAGACTGCCCTAGAGTGTAATGCCTAAGGAAGAAGGAAAACAGGTCGCCCAGTGCAAACTTGGAGAAGATCCATAATGGACGAGATAAGAGGTCAAGAAAAGTCTTTGAGTTACTAGGAAAGGAAGATCATAAAAGACATGGTGGTAGATAGTTAGAAGAGATATTTCCGGAAACTCATATTGTTATAAGCAAGATATAAACATAGAGAAGTTTACATAGGTTAGGAACAAAGACATAGAAGAAGTTTCTATTTTAATATGAATATTTTAGAAACAGTCAATAACTTTTGCAGTCATTATAATAAATTGCTTACACCTAACTGTAATCGTTCATAAAATACTGTAAATATTGTCCTCAAGATAACCCAAACGGTTAAGATTTTATGACAGACATTGAATATTTCGTATCTCTGTAACAGCGGTTAACTAAAACGTTAAAATGGATAAGACAACAGAATCTAGAAACAGTTAGAAGAGCCTAAAAGTGTTTGTTCAAAGATACGAATAGCAATGATGATTGCTAAACTCCCTAGCGGAGAGGGCACTAGAAGTTAGGTTAGGTTAGGTTATAGACATATATTAAAAACAGACTGATCGTTGCTATACAAACGCCTTAGAAAAAAAAGTTTTTTTAGTGTTACAGCATTGCTTAGAATCAGACGAAATGCAATACTATAAATAAAAATTTGCTGGCAGACACACGAGAATGCATGCAAATACATAGAAGAAGAGGAAGTTATATATGAGTTTTAGCTGAATAAATGTTTTAATTTTAAATTAAACAATGTGTTTGACCAAATCCCAAGCAACGATATCTTCACTGACGCATCCGATAGACAAATAATATTAATTAAACAATCTAAAATTCAGTGATTCGGCAACACCGCCGAGTTGTTTTATTGTTGACCCACTAACTCATTTATTTATCCTTCGGTCGGTCACCGCACTCTTGATATAGCGTATTTTATTCTTGGAGTACTCTAATGAGTGGGCCGTGTGAGAATTTTTGGAGGAGAGAAAGGGGCGCCGCCGGTTCGAATGTAGTAACAGCTTAGAGTACTTTCACTTTTTTCTAAGCCAATTATATTACAACGGTGGTACCGCACGTGATATAGATGGTTGTTTATGTCGATGACCTACCGCAACATGCAGCGATGAAAGAAAGTTTTTAAAAGTTTGTTTTGGTATTGTCATAACTAATTTTATTATGGTATGGTGTTATAAAACTATGTTATGATATGCAATTGCATGCATGTTGCAAATGATTAATTAGTTTCTTAAGAAACTTATTCAATGAGGCTATCGAAGTAATTCGGTGCTGAAATAAGCTGTTTTTCTTCTCCAAGATTTAGTTTAATTTATGTATTTGTAGATTTGTAGATGAGGAAACTAAAATTAGGTCAATAAAGGAAAAATCTTATACAGGTTTTTGAAAACGAAGCACGTGCCTCGGATGAGGACGATTTTTTTGAGACGACAAAAGCGACGACAAAGGACAATGAATATAACTATTCTCTAGTTGCTGCCCATGCACCGACAGAGGAAAATGAAGAGCATGTAAAAGATAACTTCTATGAGAAACTAGAGGAACTGATAAATAATCTTCCCAAACAGGACATGCATATTATCTTTCAGAAGATTTCAATGCAAAGATTGGAAAGGAAGCAGTGTACAAACCAACAATAGGTAACCATAGTCTTCACGATGTCAGCAACGATAATGGAACAAGGTTAATAGACTTTGCAGCGTCCCCCAACCTACTAATAAAATCGACAATGTTCGAATACAAGAAAATACACAAACAAACATGGGTCTCCAATGAAGGCGTCACAAGAAATCAGATTGATCATGTTCTAGTGAATGCCAGGAGGGGTAATAACTGTCTAGGCGTAAGAAGCCTAAGAGGAGCTGATGGAGACATTGATCATTTTCTGGTAAAAGCGAAGATAAGGACAAGAATAGCGTCCAAAAAACATACAAGCATTCACCAACACCATTATGGAATACCGAAGTTCTACGTAATAAGGAGACAGAACAGAAATTTCAAAAAGCTATAAAAATCGCTCTAACACAGACAGAAGACTATAACAACATCGATTCAGCTTGGAAACATATTAAATTAGCTCTGACAAGCATATCAGATGAAATACTAGGACACAAAAAGAAAACTTAGACTTACTAATACTGGTTTTTTTTACCATCCGTTTCTTTTAGGACTACATTTGAATTATTCCATTGAACCCTATTTTCATCATCCCATGCGTGTTTACATATTTGAGATCTATCAAATTCTCTATTTTTAATATAAGATTGATGTTTACTTATTCTAACATATAATGGCCTTGATGGCCGTAAGTGGAAATTGAAACGTCAATAAACGTGGCTTCTTCTTCTTCTTCAGATGCAAATCCACTAATGGATGTTAGCGATCACATTTTCCATTAATTCTCTATTTCTTGCAATATGTATCAGAGATTGTATGTCGTTAATCCCTGTCCATTGCCTTATGTTTCGGAGCCAGGACATTTTCTTGCGTCCCATTCCTCTCTTGCCTTCAATTTTACCCTCGATTATAAGTTGGAGGAACTGGTATTTTTCATTTCGCATGATGTGACCTAGATATGCCGTTTTCCTTTTCTTGATGGTTTCGAAAAGTTGGCATTCTTGGTTTATTCTTTTAAGGATATCTATATTTGTGATTTTCGCTGTCCGTGGTATTTTTAGGATACGGCGATAAAGCCACATTTCGAAAGCTTCCAATCTGTTTATATCCCTCGTTTTGAGTGTCCAGCCCTCTACGCCATATAGCAGCACTGACCATACGTAGCACTTAGTAAACCTTAGTCTCAGTTGAAGATCGAACTCTGAACAAGTCAGTACCTTCTTGAATTTTACGAAAGCTTGTCGAGCTTGCTCAATGCGACATTTTACTTCCTTGTCCGATGCCCAGTCTTCAAAAAGCCACGATCCCAAGTATTTAAATTTACTCACTCTCTCTATGGATTTACTATTCAGTGTTATAGTGGAGTTTTCAAGTGCATCCAAGTTTCTGGAGATGATCATGAATTTGGTTTTTTTGGTATTAATCTCTAATCCCATTCGCTTACTGTATTCTCTGATTATAGTGACAAGTTGTTGAAGATCGACTATGTTGTCACAAATTAAGACATTATCATCAGCATATCGTATGTTGTTGATCAATACTCCATTCACCTTGATTCCCATCTCTGCATCCTCCAAAGACTCTTGAAATATGGCTTCCGAATAAATGTTAAATAAAAGAGGGGAAAGCACACATCCCTGTCGAACGCCTCTTCTTATATGTATGGGCTTGGATATAGAATTGTCTATTTTTAGCTGTGCCGTTTGATGCCAGTACAAGTTTTCAATGCATCTTATGTCGTTTTGGTCTATATCAACTTTCTTGAGAATCTGCATTAACTTGTGATGTTGGACACGATCAAACACTTTTTGGTAATCTAAAAAGCATAGGAACACATCCTTCCTCTGATCGTAACAATTTTGGACCAGCACCTGTGTTGTTACTATTGCTTCTCGTGTTCCTAAACCTTACCTAAACCCGAACTGGGAATCACTGATGTCCCATTCACATTTTTTGTATAATCTTTGATGTAGTATTTTTAAGAATATCTTTAAAGTGTGACTCATTAGGCTAATGAGTCTGTGATCCTCACATCTTTTTGCATTGACTTTCTTGGGCAGGGGAATAAAGGTAGAGCATAACCACTGTTGAGGATAGCAGCCAGTGACATAAATTAAATTAAATATTTTGTGTAGTGCTAAAATTCCGCTTTCATCTAGTAATTTGAGTATTTCTGACGGGATCTCATCTGGTCCAGGTGCCTATTATTTTTTGAACTTAATATTGCTTTTTCTATCTCCTCTTTGGTGATTGAAGGGCCAGTCAGCTGGTCGTCTGTGTAAACTTCATTCATGGGTCTTTCGTCATGGAAGAGCTCCTGGATATAATTTTCCCATATATCAATTTTCTCCTTTTCACCCAGCACTATCTGGTTATCCTGATTAACTATGGTAGTTGGTCTTCGTTTTCTGTATATTCCAGCAGTCTCCTTAAGCTTTTTATGTAAATTACGGTCGTCATGCTGTCGTTGTAAATGTTCTAGATCGATACATTGTTGCTTAAGCCATTCATTTTTTGCTATTCTTATTTTTGCTTTTATTTGCCTTTTAATGTTTTCATACATATTGCTGCCATCTTAGTAATTCTTGTGTCTTCGTCGTTCTTCCATTAGTAATAGTATTTCTTCTGTCATTCATTTTTGCCTCTGGTTATTTCGTTTGTACCCTAAGTTGTTTTTCATGATGTCTGTTACAGCACTTGTAATCGTATTCCATGTTGGTGTTAGATCTTCGGTAATGTTTGTCGTCAATATTTGAATTTGTGCGTTTATTTCATTGCTTATTTCTGCTTGTATCACTGGGTCTTTCAGTTTATCCAGTGCTATCTGTTGTTGAGTTTCAAACATGGCTTATTTCCAGTTAAATAGTAATTAAAATTATTGTATTGCATTGACAATGGAATGTTACTTACTTTTTATTTTACTCTGTTTTTACTGTTTTGTTTTTTCTTTTTCATTTTTTTTTTACTTTTTTTTTATTTTTTTTTATTTATTGATACGGAGGGATAAAGGCAAAGATATTGATGCTGCTTGACATATTATGGATTGCAAAAAATAAAATACACGATCATTTATTGTCAATCGTTTGGACCTGTACTATAATATATAATTTATAGGTATACGGTACACGATTTTTAAAAATAGTACAAAATAGAAAACAATTTCTTCTCATTAGACAACAGCCAACAACCGTTAAATGTATATATTTAAATACTTTCACTCTCAATTCGCCGTGTTTTGGTTTGTAAGTAATCACTAGGAACACCGTAGTGCGTGAGAAATATTTAAAGTAGTTTAGAGTTTTAGTTTTAGAGTCCTATTATGTAACTTGTCAAATAAAAAATATGTATCAAGTGTCGTTGCTGAATAGAATAGAATATAATACAAATATGCTTTATTGTCATTGAAAATTGTACAATTTTATGGACAAAGCTTACAAAAAATAAAAAATAACAATAAAATTTAAAATTTACTAAAATTACATAAATAATCAATTTACAAAATAAAAGATAATAAAATACACAATCTATTGAAAAAATTTAAATAAATTGCAAATTGCATAATAAAACCTCGCGAACTAATAAGTTTAAGATGCTGCATTTGATACCCAAATATACCATGCATGTATGGAATATATGTATGGAATAAATTCATTTTTAGCGTTATTATGTACTATGTGAAAAAAAACCTGAAACAGATCGATTTTATTCTTAAATTGACAATTTACAGTATGAAAATGTTATCCACCTCCTGCACCTCCTTTGAATTATAAGCACCGTCTCAAAAATTTTAAATAACAAAGGGGGTCGTGTATCACCCTGTTAGAAAGGAAGTTTAGTCCTCTGTTCAGCAATATAAAGTCTTTTGAGTTTGTGTAATCATAACTGAGAAAATTGATTTTTATATTTAAATTAAATGTTCAAGTTGACCACCATTATTCACTTCTTGACAATAACCGGGACAATTTTGGAATTCTCCTACAACATTTTGTATCAGGTATTTTCGTATCTGTTCTGCTAAACATTAGGGAAAAAACTTTTAAAGATAATAAAATATTAGTCAAAAAGCCAAATAAACAATTGATATGAATCTAGTATCCTTTTCTGAATCCAGAAAAGGATACAGCACAATCGACCATCTATATACGCTTAAAATCTTAATTGAGAAAACCAATGAATACAACCTTCCGCTCTACTTAGCATTCGTAGATTATGAAAATTCTTTCGACAGCATTGAACACTGGGCGGTTGAAGAAGCTCTGGTCAATAGTAGAATAGATTCAAGATACCGACAATTGATACATGATATTTACCAAAACGCAACCATGACCGTAATTCTGGACGACAAATTAATAACGGATAATATAAAAGTTAAACGAGGAGTCCGACAAGGCGATATAATTTCACCTAAACTGTTTACCTTGACCCTCGAAGACATAATAAAATCAACAGATTGGGAAAACAGAGGAATATGTATTAACGGAAAATACCTAAATCACCTTAGATATGCGGATGATATACTCCTGATCTCCTCGAAACGAAAAGAACTGGAATTAATGCTGAATGAACTTCATGAAAAATCACTGCAAAAAGGCATAAAAATTAACTTCAACAAAACAAAAGTAATGACAAACACGGAAGACCAAGAGGCAATAAAAATAAAAACAGAAAAAATAGAACAGGTAAATGAGTATATCTATCTAGGACAAGCAATCAGAGCTAATAGAGAAAATCAAACAGCCGAAATATCGAGACGAGTAAGAATGGGATGGGCAGCGTTCGGCAAACTTTCTTACGTTCTAAAAAATCAAACAATCCCTTTATACTTACGAAGCAAGGTATATAACTCCTGTATCATACCGGTGCTCACCTCCGGAGCACAGACATGGACATTTACACAGGTCAATTTGGATAGGATAAGGAAGGCACAAAGAGCGATGGAGAGACAAATGTTGGGTGTATCACTTAGAGATAGAAAACGTAACCAGTGGATCAGAACCAGAACAAAGACAGTAGACGCGATAGAACAAGCAGCAAAACTGAAATGGAAATGGGCTGGACACAATGAACGTCTCCAAGACGGACGATGGATCAATGCCATCGGAAAGTGGCGTCCATACAATGCAAAGAGATCAAGAGGCAGACCACAGATGAGGTGGAAAGATGACATCAGGAAACAAGGAGGTCCCACATGGCAGAGAACAGCTCAAGATAGGGAAAGATGGAGAGAACTGGGGGAGACCTATATCCAACAATGGAAGGATAGAGAATAGGTTAAAAAAAAAATGAATCTAGTAGGTTATTTAAAGTTACTAAAAGACGTCAGTATAATATTTGTGCGCGTATTACATTTATTTATGGCTCATTTGTCTGAGATTTAAAGAATTAAATTATGATTAATTGGTAATAAATCAAGAACTCAAAAGTTGGTTTGTGAAATGTTTAATAATAAATACCCCCTGGTGAATAAGTTTAGCAGTCTACAGTTAGCAAAATTGAAAAGAAGTTTCGTTATACTGGACATGTCAAAAATATTGAAAAACCAGGAAGGCGGATTAAAAGACGTGGAACGAATGGCCGGCTAGATCCCCCGATTTGACTCCTCTCGATTACTTCTTATGGGGTTATTTAAAATCTAAAGTATATTTTAATAAACCAAACAGTATTGCTGGTTTAAAAAGCAAAGGGGGTGCTGGAGGGGTATAATATTTTCATACTATAAATTGTCAATTTAAGAATAAAAAACAAACTGTTTCAGGTTTTTTTCACGTAGTACATAATAACCCTAAAAATGAATTTATTCCATACATAATGACCGCATGGTATATAAAAATACTTTGGTTACTTGTACATAAACGTACTGTAATTTCTTAGTAATTCGTTAAGAAACTCTTTCACTGAATAATAAGGTCTTTCAGATAGATAGGCCATTCCATTCCAGATAGGTTCCATTTTACGTAACTTAAGGAAAGAAGTTGTAGATTTAAGTTACAGAGGGTGATGACTGTATAATTTTTTTGCCGAATATAATAAGTATAGTTTTCTTTACTAACTCAGTGGACGGGATCGATAAATACACATCAAAGCTTGAATTTCTGGTGAAGTAGTCATGATTAGGTCTTGCTGGAAAAACATGTAGGTATTTACTAATTAAACAGTTTCTAAAATATATAAAGAGAGAAGAGTAAAAATCCCGTGATTTTTAAGTAGCTTCTGTAATGTGTTATTCTATTGGGGCCAAAAAGATATCGTATTGCTCTTTTTTATAATTTAAAAATAATATTAAATTTGGGCAATTGTACTAGAACCCCAAAAAGGAAGACCATATCGAAGGTGAGACCCGAACAAAGAAATATATGTTTGAGATGTTAAGATGCTAAATTGATTTCCGTTCTTATCTTACTTACTAATAACAAATCGATATGAAGGGACCATTTATGGTTGCTGTCTATAAAAATTCCAAGAAATTTTACAAAATAAACGATACTGATCTGGATGTTTAGTAAGAAGCAAGGGTTGAAGAGCTCCTTTATAGGATAATGCTACTGTCTTATCCACGTTAAAAGAGAGTAACTTAGAGTCGGACCAGGTTTTTATTTTAAGTTGATAAGAAGTTATAGTTTCATGAAGAGTTGCAATATTAGACCTCTTCCAGGTGATACTGGTATCATCAGCAAAATGAAAAAAATTTCCATCGATTTTTAAGTTAGTGATGTCATTTATAAAGATAAGGAAAAGTAGAGAACCCAATACTGAACTTTGTGGTACTCCACATAAATGCTTTTGTGACTAGAGTCAGTACCATTTGCTCCAACTAGTTGGTTCCTATTTCCCAAGAAAGGACATTAGTCGGGCTTTTATAAGTCTCTCAATAATTTTGGATAGGACCGATAGTAAGGCAATATCTATAGTAGCAGACATTCGATTTTTCACCACTCTTATGGAGAGGAATAATAATGGCTATCTTTAGGCACTCTGGATGTTCAGAATTAATCCAACTTTGCAACAGCGCTACTACCTCTTTACCCTCGCTGCAACACTGCGCTGTCCAAAATTTGACTTAGCAAAATATTGCACATAAAAAGCCTTCTCTTACGTTTCAACAACTGTCGCTGAAAGCAGTCACACCGGTGAATCATTCGCTCACTGTAAGTTATAATATTTCTTATACAAAAATAGAGAGCAAATAAATGGTAATTATATTATCTACATTCAACAAAAAGAACCACCGTATAATGGAAATACACCAGAAGTCGAAGGACTAAATTATACCTAATTCCTTTGGATGGTGTTAGAGAAACCCCTCCCGTTCCACTGGAAATACACCTCTTTCAAAGAAATCATTAATTAGTGAGACCAGGACTTTCAACACATTTTTTGCGAGACTTAAGATAATTTATGATACGCATACAGTTTTTTATAAACTATCATGTCATGTATCAGAAAGAGCTGATAAAGAACATAACTTTTTTAGAAATTGACACATATGGGAAACAATTTTGAACAGAGAAAAACAAATCAATTCCATGGAACCTTTTTTCTTGTCCTTTTCTCTGCAAGTCTGCATTTGATAGAATTACACCACATAGTTCTCATAATATTATACTTTAAACACCCGATTGAATTTATTTGTGGCGTATTTTGACTTTTCTAGTTAGGGAAAGAACTATATATGTTTAAAATAATATTATATAGGTTTTTATATACTTAAAATATTGTTACGAAATATTTATCCCACAACCGTTTTGCAATTCCTTCCCCAAGATGCACCTCGTTGAAGCTTTAGAGACAAGATATGGCCAGCAGCATCTAAAGCAGGTTTTCTAAAGTCATCTAAAAATTAGATATCAAAAACATCTGTTATATATATTTTCTTCCAAGACGTTCCAAACTTCACTAGACATTTTAAGAATTTTCGATGTCATCTTGAATGTTCTCGAACTACTTCTTCTTTTTCGTCAATGGACTTTTCCTATGTGGGATAAATCTTTCGTAACAATATTCTTATATGTACTAAAAATTAAAATAGATACCCTTACCGTTTAAAAATACTTGATTATTGTACGTACCTAGAACAAAAAAAAAAATATTAGTATAATCACAAATATTTACTATTATTATTAATATTCACAATCTTAGCAGAATTATATATAACATAATCTACTAGATGAAATCGAAGACGGATACCAGAGCAAATATCCTAACATCCTGGTTTATGCAAGGCAGATCAACGACTAACGCAATTTTTACTGTTTACTTTTGCAATTTACTGTTTCATTTAAAGACAGAAAAAATCTGGCTAAAGTTTCTCGTTTAAAACTAATTTTATAAAACACTCTAAAATAAAAAAACTTAATATTTTGGGCTTACTTTTGGGACCAATTAAAAAAACAATTTTACCAGTAAAGTTTTTAATCGTCAATGAAATCTGTGTCCACTATTATATTCTCCAACACAAAATTAACATGAAATTACTACATTTAAACAAGAAGAACGATTTTTTTAATCAATATAACGCAATTGCTCAAAAGTATGTAATAGCAAATGCCAAAATACATATTTAGGTTTTGATCTAGTTTAGAATTAAACAAATTTGAGACCTATATCTTATAATATGTGCGACTATAAGGAAAATAAAACTTTTTTTTGTAATTTTTCAGACATTGCATTTGACTGTAATTTTTGTGAGCGCCGCCACTGAAATCAGCATAACCGAAGCTTCAAAATCGAGTCACTAAAATATATTTCGCGTCAAGTTTGTCCCAATTACTCATTCGTTTTTCGCTCGTGTTTTTTTACAACCTTCCGTCCAACGTCCCTCTCTGGTTTAATAAAAATTTTACAAATCTGGAACACCGTGGATCGGTTTCTAGAGCGGGTGAACGACCTGCCACTTCTATCCATGGTCTCTGGGATAATTTTGATGAGGACACATCAATTATTATATTCCCTGGAAAGGAATCTCTCGTGTCAAATAAATTGCTAGAGAGATTCCATGAAAATCCCTATAGGGATGTAAAGATATATAAATATATATACATATATATTATATTATATATTATATTAAATATATATATATATATATATATATATATATATATATATATATATATATATATATATATATATATTATTGTGATATTCAAAGTCTTAGTGCGCCAAGCAATTAATTAACTAATTAATTAATTAATTAATTAAAATTATTTAAATAATATGATTATGATTCTCTCACACTTTTTAATTCTCTTATCTCAGGGTTATATTCGTGCTTCAATATCTATGCTTTACATATGAAAGGTAAGGTCCAAAGAATACCGGAATAATAAAAAACATATATGATATAACATTATATAGTGAAATAAAAATAATGAAATAAAATTCACACTCAAATGTTTTCAATAAACAATATCTCATATAATGATTCTCAAAATTTTGTTCTACGTACGTGAACCTTCAAAATTAATGGTACAAACAATATTAGTTAAAATATCAAAATCCCAATTATTATTCTAAATCTCCTAATCAAAATATTTATATCTTTTCTAAAGTAATTGTAAAATTGTGTTATCAATAAAAGAAAAACTGCAGAAAAACAAAACTATCTCTATATGATGATGAGTGGTCCAAATCCTTGTTCCTTGTAGCCTGTACTATCTATTCTTAGCAGCTCCCTAGGTAATCAGCAATCTTACAACAAATTGTTGCAAGTTTATCGTCACTAATGATCTCCTTCAAATGCACGAATCGTTCAAATTATGCTAGCCTCTTCTCCTCCCGATAAACTGAATCTCTCGTTGGCCTGAGTGAAAACTGATTCTTGGAATATCTTCTCTTTACGATAAACTGAATTTCTCTACACTACAACTACACTACACTACACTACAACTGAAATACACTAACTACACGACAACTCACAAACTTTCACTGCTACTGCTTCCTACCTCTGGGAAACTACCCGAGAACAACGGCCGTTCGCCTTGCACCCTTGGAAACCAACTGACTATCTTTTTTTCTTCAAAAACTAACTAAAGTCTCATTCTCAAACCAACCATCCCACCTTTTTCAATCTCATCCAATTAAAACGCGTCATACATCTCCCATTTCTTCATTTCGATAACACAAACAAATTTTTACCTACAATTATAAAATTTCCTAAAACTTATTTACAAACTAATCTTTTTCTACCAATTCTTATGAACTAACAAAAACATATCTTTCTAAAATCTATTCTATTGTCCTAATTACTGCACAAATTTATTTGGAAAACCCGCTTCCATTGTCTAGGATTTCACTTAAGCTTATTCACGTCACTCAAATATATTTTAACAAAGAAAATAATTTATGCATATCTTACGTTTTGTTCAATATAGGTAATCCAAAGATAAAAGACTTTCATTATTCGAAATGTTTGTTGTTTATTATTCAAATTATCTGAATTATTTTAATTTTTTGAACTTTGAAATATTTTAAGCAAACCAATATTTTTCTCGATTTTACATATCATAACAATATATAATAAACAAGAATAAAAACCAACAACAAAACGAAAGCTATGAAAGGTGGAACTGAACTATAACTTGTTGGTCGTCATCAGCACGGTACAACCAAGTTAGAATAGGAAAAATTAACTTGGGAAAGGAGCAATGCAACCAATTTATGGAAACAATATCAGAAGAATTTTACATCACTATAACAACAACAATCTAGCAACAACTAAAACATTCACGGATACTACAGCTACCTTAGAAAAGTAGAGCCAAAAGGTTTAGAACATTTAGAACAAAAAAAAATAACCATTTACCCTTGCTAAGAGGTTAAATCTTCACAGAAATAAAATATTCACAGAAGGTCTCCTCCTTGAAAACAGCCTCTGTATTAGATCTGGTTGACGTCGATTCCAATAAAATAGTTTGCATAAATTTATCCATATGCCTCAAATAATATGAAAGATATTAAAACTGTAAATCACCTGCACAGATGACATACCCTTTGAATCTCTTATCCAAAAACCTGTTTGTCTAAATTTAATACAGATATACTTAAATCATGTAATCTAGCAAATATCTTCAAACAAACCAAAATCATAGCTATCCTTTCCAGACATGGTCTGGAAAAATAGTCTGATCTATAAGGTTCTCAAATTAATGCCCCAACAAAACGACCTCTCGACTTACAAATAGAATGCTGAGCAGCTAGCCACGGAAAATAAATTAGCAAATAGAGAACCTTAACCAACTGTCTCCTCCAAGGCTCCGTACTCGTACCGATTCTATCTAGTAAGTATGTGTATAGCTGCTGTGCCTCCTACTAGATCTAAAAAAATTGGATATGCAGACAACCGGGCACTTGCAACACAAAAATCGTCGACGAACAGCTCTGAGAGTTTTTTACCAAGATTTCACAGCATCATACAGAAGTTCTGTAGGACAAGATTTGGACCATCAACAGCTACACTTCAACTTCTGCACTCCATAGCTGAATACTGTGTTCTTAAGTGGCTGAATAACGGTCCTAATGTGAATAAAGATATTTAAATTGTTTATCTCACCATTTTTTTGTTACAATATAGTAAGCCAGAAAAAAGTCAATTTTGAGAATAATTCTGCGGGATACCATAAGAAAGAGGGAGAGTTATTCTAGCAAAAAATAATTTTAAAAAGTGAACAATAAACATTTCTAACATTGCAAAACTTGCCACGCTTTGAGCAGGTGTTTCTTGGTTCTTCAAAGAGTCAGAATTCATTCTAAGGATCAAGACGAAGTGATTGGTACCTAATATGTACGTGTGATCCAACTATACAAGTCTTTTTTAATCTATTTTCGGATAAAATCGCGAAAAAATTTAAAAAAACGTCGATTTTAGGGACTGAATATCCGTTTGCCACGCTTTGAGCTTTTTTTTCTTCAAAGGGTCAAAGTTCATTCTGGCAAACAAGACGAAGAGATTAGTACCTAATATGTATGTGTGCTCCAACTTAAGAGGTATCTTTTAATCTATTTTCGGGCAAAATCGCGAAAAAATTAAAAAAAAAAAACGTCGATTTTAGTGACTGAATGCTTGCCACGCTTTGAGCAGGTGTTTCTTGGCTCTTCAAAGGGTCAGAGTTCCTTCTGGAGACCAAGACGAAGCGATTGGTACCTGATATGTACGTGTGCCTCAAGTATAAAAGTCTCTTTCACTCGTTTTTCGAGGCAGATCGCTAGAAGAATGAAATAGCTTTAGCAAACAAATCAGTTTGTTGTTGGAAAAAACTTAAATTTGCCTTTTTTTGAGGCTCACACCTGAAAACATGTTTTTTGGTATCAACCTACAGAAAAAAATTGTTACTGAGGGGTACGGGCAGCAAATTGCAATATCACCATATTTGGCTCCAGTTAAGGTGCGAGTTTTTGTAGAAGTCCTCATATACGCTCAATCATTGCAATTTTATTTTACAATTGTATTTGCTTGGTTCCAAAAGGCATATAAGGAACGTTTACCGATAAAGGATTTCCTTTCACACATTTGTAGCAACACACGTTTCTATAGCTTTATCAAACAGTGTGCTATTTCCCTACATACATAGTATTGTTATAAAGCATTCGCTCTTTATGCCCTAGTTACCAACTAATCAAAATAGAGTAACCGTGTTCATGACCGTAAATATTTGTTGTCAAGGGGGATTGGACACGTGAGAGGAGTAAAATTTGAATTCAACTGCAGGAAATAGGTGGTTAATTGTTTTTTAACAATTAAACTAGGAATTGTAAATCATAAAGCGTCATTATTAATTCGCCATGTAATGATTTCCAAGAATTTTGCATATTCAGTTAAGGTTTTTAGTATTAGTATTTAGTACTTGATTGTAAAGAAAGCTTATTAAAAGCAAATAATGTACTAATAAAACCTAATATATCATACTAAAGAAAGCTTGACATTAATTTTAGAATTCATTCTGTAATTTTACAACAAATATTAAAATATTTAGATGAAAATATCAAATTGCGTTAATTAAGTTTATTTAAAAGCAACTTTATATTTTCATGAATTTCCTGTAAAAACTTCAAACATTATTAACACTAATAAGTAATTAAATAGGCTATTGTGAGGATTACAGAGTTTTTGGCTATACAATGGCCTGATCTTTTCCAGACACAAACCCTGTTATATATTATAGCGAGTGTGTTTTTGTCGATTTTTTTGTTAAAAAAAAACCACAAAAAACACAAAAACGGCTTCGGCCATCAAAAAAATTTATAAAACCCTAACAAAAGCCAGAGAAATACTAAAAAAACTCCAAAAATGGGCAAGAGGGGCCCACATCCTCGAGCACCGAATCATCGAACTGGGCATAGCTTAAAACGAGGACTCAAGGACGGATCAAGTAATACAAATTTAAGATGAGTAACTAGAGACATATGGAAAAACAAAAATGATGACCAATCTCGTCCCCAATGAGCTAATAGAAATCGAAAAGTCGCCAATAGAAGTTGTGGAAAAATATGTGTATTTGGGTCACGAAATAAGGTTAACGCGAGATAACCAAACATGCGAGCTACTCAGAAGAATAAGTCTGGGTTGGGCTGCATTCGGAAAAATGAGAGACGTATTTAGAACAAATATACCGATTCATTTAAAAAGAAAAGTTGAGAAAAATTGAGAAGGACACAACGAAAGATAGAGAGATCAATGCTTGGAATAAGCTTAAGAAATAGAATAACAAACAAGGAAGTTCGTAGACGAACCGGAGTGGAAGATATTATCGAACATATTACAAGGCAAAAATGGAGATGGGCAGGACATCTCGGCAGAAGCCGAGGAAGACCCCCAACGCGATGGACCGACGACCTCAAAAGAATCGTGACCAATTGGATAGCAGAGGCGCAGAACAGAAGCAGATGGAAAGATCTAGAGGAGGCCCATGTTCAACAATGGACAACTCAGGGCTGATTGATGATGATGAACTAGAGACAGCTAGAATAGAGCGCCTTACACTGGCCTGCATTGGTCGGGGTAGGGTTTCTTGTAGAAGTGAGTACAGTACAGTAGAAGTCAGAATGTACAGAAAAATGTTCAAAAAAGGAGATAAAAAACAGCCAGAAAACTACAAAGGTATAAACTTGTTAAATACTACGCTAAAACTTACAACTAAAATTTTAGAAGCACTAATCAATCATATAATAAGTTTAGCAGATGAACAAAAGGGTTTTCGTAGTGGAAGATTGTGTACAGATGCAATATTCGTTATAAAGCAAACTACTGAGAAATCACTAGAGTATAATAGACCAGCATTTCTGTGTCTGATTGATCTAAAGAAAGCCTTTGACAAAGTAAGCCTCAAAGATGTAATCCATTTTCTGTATAATAGAGAAGTTTCCGTAAATATTATAAAAACTATCGAACCCATCTACCAAAACAACAAAATGGAAGTCAGAATAGATGGACAATTTACAGAACCTATAGAAATAGCCAGCGGAATAAGACAAGTGAACTCATTGAGCCCCATGCTCTTCAATTTAATCATGAATGAAATCGTCCTGGTAAAATACCTGGGAATTACACCGTCCAGCTATGGAAACCTGGACAAAGAAGTAAGAGGTCAAGTACAAAAAGCAAATAGACTGGCAGGATGCCTTAATAACACTATATGGCGAAACAGACACATTACCGCTGAGATGAAGTCGATAATTTATAAATAAAGTGTAAGATCAATAATTACATGTCTCAAAAACAGGAACCGTTACAGCCACAATGCAAAAGCTTCTGGAAACGGCAGAGATGAGAGTACTGAGAAGAATTACAGGAAATACCCTGAAAGATCGAAAAAGAAGTCAAGACATTTGAAGAAAATGTAACGTACAGTGTATAAATGGATGGACACAAATAGAAAAAAAGAATGAAATAACCAGAGAAGCAGAATTGAGAAGACCGGTGTCGTCAAAATAGCAAGAAATAAGTCACCAATCGGCAAAAGAAGTATTGGACGACCAAGCAAAAGAAGGAGTGACAACCTTCCAGGTGATGGAGGTATTAATCCACCAATGAAAAAGCAGAATTGCTTATAAAGAGGAAGAAGAAGATGAATGCCATTTTTAAGGAGGAGTTTGCAAGTTTCTCAGGCTGGGTTAAACACTATTGCTTGCTTGTAATATTGTAGCGTTTGTAGGTCTGCTTTGGTCATATCTCCACTCGTCTAGTAACTAATAACCACAAGAAGTGGTTGGAATAGATTTTTATTGTGTTGTAGAGATCATTAAAGTATTCTTTTTTTCTGATACATAAAAACACTGTATAAAGTACAAAAATAATAAGTAAAAATCAGTAAAAAAATACCTGATACATAAAAAAAGACCATGCAGACAACAGAGAAAAGACTCTACCAACAATAGCCGAGATTAGAGCAGCAGTAGACAAATTAAAGAACATTAAAGCACCGGGATCGGATCAAATAGCATCGGAGTTACTGAAGGAAAGAGGAGAAGCACTACAAAAAACAATATATGAATTGATATCAAAGATATGGTCGAATAAACAGCTACCAGCGGAATGGAATAGCGGTATTATTGTACCATTACATAAAAAAGGAAATCAGTTAGAATGTGGAAACTACCGTAGAGTCAGGCTGCTGAATGCAGCATACAAAATAATGTCCAAAGTCATTTATGAAAGACTTAGACCACACGCTGAAAAAATAGTTGGCAAATACCAAAGTGGCTTCTGTAGACAGAAGTCAACAATAGACCAGATATTTGTTCTGTGACAGATCCTCGAAAAAACAAGTGAAAATATCATCGACACACATCATGTCTTCATAGACTTCGAAAGCGCATATGACAATATAAACCGAGAATTATTAATAAAAGCAATGAAAGAATTTAATATACCAACACAAGTAATGGAACTGATAAAATAATCTCTAAAAGTAGAAAGTAAAATTCGGATACAAAATGAATTAACGGCAACAATAGATGTGAAAAAGGGACTACGCCAGGAAGACGCTCTATCATGCATCTTGTTCAACATCGTACTCAAGAAAATACTGAGGGACACAACAGTCAATACTCGAGGAACAATCATTAATAAAAGCGTGCAAATATTAGCATTTGCAGATGATGTTGACATAATCGCAAGATCAAAAAGAGAAATGATAGAGGCATACAACCAAATAGAACGAGCTGCACAAAATAGTGGTCTTAAAATCAATCAGACCAAAACAAAATATATGCAGATAAGTAAAAACGCAGAAATAAGGCAGCCACAAAATATAACGATAGGAGAATACAACATTCTTCTTCTTCAAGTGCCATCTTCGTTCCGAAGGTTGGCGATCATCAGGGCTATACGTATTTTCGAAACTGCTGACCGAAACAATGCGTTGTTGCTACAGCTATACCATTCCCGTAGATTCTTTAGCCAGGAGTATCGTCTTCTTCCTATGGACCTTTTTCCTGCTATTTTCACTTGCATAATTATTCGAACAAGTTCGTATCTCTCAATACAACATTGAGAGAGTAAAAAACTTTATATATTTGGGATCCCTAGTCACGTCTGATAATAACGTTGCGGAGGAAGTGGGGAGGCGAATATTTATTGCAAATAAATGTTACCATGGTTTAATTAGGCAACTAAGATCAGATAACGTCGCAAGAAAAACAAAATACCAAATATATAAAACCTTAATAAGACCGGTACTCACATACGGCTCAGAAACCTGGATACTCACTAAAAGAGAGAAAACGTTGTTAGCCACCTTCGAAAGAAAAATCTTGCGACACATATATAAGGGTACAAAAGACAACGGAATATGGTAAAGTAGATACAACTTTTAACTATACAAAATATACCAGGATCCGGATATTATAACATTCATTAAAATAGGACGGCTGCGTTGGATACTGGAAGAAGGCGAAATATCAAATAAAATATTCAAACAGATGCCAGTACAGGAAAAAGAACAAGAGGAAGACCGAAGCTGAGATACTTAGAACAAATAGAAAATGATATTACAACCTTAAAAATAAAAAACTGGAGAAAAAAGGCACGAAACAGATCAGAATGGAGAAAAATCCTGGAACAGGCCAAGACCCAAAAAGGGTTGTCGAGCTAGTGATGATGATGATAATAAAAATACTGTATAACAGATACTCTACGACTTGGCAAGACCTAGAAAGATGTCGAGAGGGAAGAAAAGAGTCGAACACATATGCTGGCAATATAGTTTTCTTCGCAATTTGGGATTTTAGCGAAAGAATACATTTAGTAACGGATGCAAATAAGCTGAACAAGTATAAAATCGATCCTTTTGTGTGTTTCACATTCTTGCAATTCCAAGCAGACTACAATACACTTGCTCAGCTCCCTGACTAACTTTTTCTATACTTCTAATCAAAATTAATGCAATAATCACCTCACAAACCGTTCGGATTTCCCAATCGCTTCATTTTTAAGCTGTTATTATTGACAATTAAATAAATTACAGCAAGCAGCAGAAATATTTCAGAATTTCAGAGCGTTCGAGATTGCACAAACTCCCGTTCTTTGTATGTTTTGAACGTGTTCTAGTTCTGGCTGTTAAAAATTTCATTGAAAGTTTCCTTTGAAATTAATATAGTAATTACTAGTATTTCGTTACTATAATAATTGGTATAAATATGCTAAATTAAAGGAAATATATTTTTGAGTGCGCGTGATCTCCTTAAAACTAATAAAAGTGGTTTAATGAGGTTACGAAACTATTTCTTCTGGTATTTTCAATTGAAATTTAGAAAATCGAAAAGTCAATACAAATTCCCGTAGACAATAAATGAGTTGGCGTCCATTAGCTTTATGTGGCCATTTATGGTCACATAGACCTATGTGAGCATTTATAACCTAAGACGAGATGGAGGACGAAAAACGCGTAGCCCCAGAGCAATATTTAAGGACAAGGTGAAGGAAAACTTAAGGGTAGTAGGTGCAAGAATGCCAACAAGGATCCTGGAATAGATAGGGCCCATAATAGGTTGTAAAGCCAAGATTATAAGCCCCTTTCCATATATGTTGGCCCACCTATGGCATTTGCAGTTTAAAGGTCGATTTATACATATCCGTCTCATGTCCGTTCCGTGTCAGTGCCGAGTCCGGGTATTTTTAACGTTAATTTACATACAACCGCGTTGTGGCAGTGTTCGTACCGGATAAGACCTAATACCGAATAAGAGAGGAAAACGTTATTACATATTTCTGTGTAAGACAGTTGAAAATATGGCAGATTTGGATAGAAGATGTCACCGTGTTGGCAACATTACTTGATGAAAAGGAAGAGCAAGAGTAGAAAAGACGGAAACAAAGAAGATGGAGTGTGCATTCTACGTGGAAAAAGAGACAAACCAAAGCAGTATTCAAAATATACGGAGAACTATTGGACGATGAAAGAAAATTTCACGATTATTTAAAATTAACCGCACATCTTTTGCTTATCTGTATACCAGCACTCGTGTTCACAAAACAATACAATCGTGTTTATACAAGTCCGTGTGGTCCGTGTCATTTCCGTGCATCGCCAGTGGCGAAAACAAAAATATCGTTTGGGATATCATTATAAGATTTTTTTATTTTGGAAAATTCAATTTGGAAATCGCTAATATGTCGCCTTTGCCAAGCTATATAGCAGAAGAAGAAGATACAAAACTACAGGTTCGGTTGTCATAAAACCTAGAAATGTATGAAAAAGTAAAGTAACCGAAGCAGATTGAAGGGCATTAAGACGCATTTTATGGAGTGACGTTATTGGAAGATATGTTTTTAGATCAATATGCCACCGAGAGGCCCACAAATTAGGATTTGGTACTTACAAAGTAAGTTTTATAGTTGAAAAACTTAGTACGAATTGTTTTTAAGAAATTTTACTTTATTTTAGGCTAAGGAAGAGTCACTTTTAATATTACAACAAAAGAAAAATAAACTAAGATGATCAAAAGAGCATAAATAATGGACTCAGTCGCAATGATATTCAATACAATGGAGTGATGAGTCCAGATTTGAAGTGTGTGTTGGAGACAATAGGAGTCGCGACATTTGCAAGAAAAATGAAGCTTTTCATCCCGACTGTCTGAAGAGAAAATTCAAATTTTCCAAACCTTGCACCATAATTATTGATAACTAAATATTCTGTGTTCTTCATGCTGACTTGTAACCCCCATTTTACATATTTTCTCTATATAGACGCTTTATCATAAATTCTAGTTTATAAGAATTTTGAGCTAGGACGACTTGTTCATTCGCAAAGTTTAGGGAGAGCAGTACCTGGCATTGATTTTTTCAATTTTGGATGGCTGCCTCAATATATAAATGAAACAGTAAGGGTGACATACAGCATCCTTGTCTTAGTCCTTTAGTTACTTTTCTTGGCTCTGATAGTCTATTTTCGATTTTTAGGTAGGTAGTGTAGCGAAGTAGAAATAGAGAATGGAATTAAAGAATTGAAAAGAAATAAAGCACCGGGTAGTGATGGAATTCTGGCAGAAATGTTGAAAGAAGGCGGAGAAGAAGTCATCAAGTACCTACCTAAAAATACTTTTTAATAAATGCCTATTTGAAGGAAACATACCAAAGGAATACTGCTAACACAATATTAATACACAAAAAAGGGGACAATACAGATCTGAAAAATTATCGTCCAATATCACTACTATCACAACTTTATAAAACATTCACAAAAATAATTACAAATAGATTGACAACAAAGTTCGATGTATATCAACCAGTAGAGCAAGCCGGATTTAGAAAAGGGTTCAGTACATGTAACCATCTTCACACACTAAAGGTATTAATAGAAAAAGTTAACGAATACAATATACCAATCTGTTTAGCATTTATAGACTACGAGAAAGCTTTTGACAGCATAGAATTATGGGCTATTGAGGAAGCACTGATCAACAGCAGAATAGATTCTAGATATAGGATATTAATACATAATATATATCAACACGCTGAAATGGTAGTCACGATGAATAACGGAATGAAAACGAGGCCAATAAAAATCAACCGAGGAGTAAAACTGGGAGACACCATATCTCCAAAACTATTTACTGCCGCACTTGAAGACCTTTAAATCACTAAATTGGGAAACGAAGGGACTATCGATAAACGGAAAGTATTTAAACCATCCAAGATATGCAGATGACGTAGTACTAATAGCCGACAGCTGGCAAGAACTGAAGACGATGATCGATGAGCTTCATACGGAATCCATAAAAAAAAGGACTGAAAATGAATCTGAGTAAAACTAAGCTAATGTCGAATAAAGATGATCAACCGACGATAACCATCCAAGGAACAAAAGTGGAACATGTAGAAGAATACATATATCTGGGTCAGAATATCAAGGTAAACCAAGAAAACGAAACTACCGAAATAAGCAGATGAGTAAGAATGGGATGGGCCGCATTTGGAAGACTCTCATACATACTGAAAGACAAAAAGATACCCCAAAACCTTCGAACCAAAGTGTTCGATTCTTGTATCTTTCCCGTTCTCACTTACGGAGCTCAAACCTGAATATTCACAAAAAAGAACATGGACAAGATTAAAAAAACTCAGCGAGCCATGGAATTAAAATGGAAATGGGCTGGACACAACAAACCTCTCGAAGATGGTAGATGGAACAAATAAGTCGGAAACTGACCGTACGATGCGAAGAGACCAAGAGGAAGACCTCAAATGCGCTGGAGCGATGATATCAAAAGAGTCGCAGGACCAATGTGGAAACGCTTAGCACACAACAACACAACAGAGATAGCGAGAAATGGGAGAGGCCTTTATTCGACAATTTGGGTAGAAAAAGGGCTAAAAAAATTATTAAGGATTATTCCTAAAAGGTATGGACTAATGCCGAGTTGTTGTAAAGCTTGTCACAATTTAAGTCTTGGAACTGTATCATACGCCTTTTCTACGTCGGTGAAGGCTGGTCTTCGCTAATTAGATGTCCTACAGCATCTTGTATTTTTCCATTTATTATCTTTCCAAACAATCTCCTGAAAGTAGGTAGGACACTTAATCCTCTGTAGCAGTTAGGATCTTTTCGATTACCCTTTTAAAGATGGACACTTGATGAGCGATTTGCCATTCAGATGGTACTTTGATTTGTTGGTAGCATAGATTCACTAGAAAAGTTATTGGTTCTATTAGGAGTGGACCTCCTGCTTTAAGTAACTCTACAGCTATATTGCCAGGTCCTGGAGATCGCCCGTTTTTCATTTTAATTAACACAGTATGGACCTCGTTGTTAGTAATATTAATGTTACTATTTGATGTCTCTCCATACTGTATTCATCTCCCATATATTCCAATCTGTACTCTTGGAGTAAATTTTTAAAGTGATTTTCCCAATTTTCTGTAGGAATTAAGTTGCTTAAGGAGTTATGGGTGGTGTTCTTTAGATTAGTGATAGTTCTCCATGCTGAAACTGTTTTTCGCATTTTTCTTTGAAAAAAAAAATTATGTCTTGTTTCAAAAGTTTTGTCCGAGTATGGGGGTATGTAACATTTAACAATGACATTTTGCTTGCAACTGGAGTAAGCATTGGTATTCCGTTGATTGTAAGCTGCACATTGACGTCCACTGTATATATGGGCCTTTTAAGCCCATAGCTTAACAATTGATCTCCATTTCCATGATCTACTTTCTTTTTTTACAAATCGCGTTCCTATTTTTTTTGTGTTTTTTTCAGTAAACTTTCGTTTTCTCTACAGGTGCTTTTTGCAGTTCTCTTTCCATTTAATATTTACGCCTATCGTTCTCTTTTCCTGGCTGTAGCATTTTTCTTTTACATTTCTTCTCTTATTGACAGCTTCCTTGCATTTGGTGTCGAACCACTCACTTTTACATCATTCTGCTTTCTTGGAATTACGTTTTTTGTCGCCATTTCAATACCTTTTTCTATGTTCCTCCACCTTTCATCCATACTTCTTTGGGGTACACGTAGGTTTTGTTTTACAATTTCTTCCGCAAATGTATGTCTACATTTTTCTTCTTTTAGCTGTTGTATGCTTAAAGTTGCTTCTAGAGTTACTTTGCTTTTACTTTTTTTTCCAAAATCTTTTCGGGAAATGTCCTCACACTCAAAGTCCAATCAGTCATTGCATAGTGGTGGTATTTCAAGTCCTAGAATTTTGACGTTTTAATCAATGTTTAAAGAATGATTCTATAAAATTAAACATTCATGAAAAAATCATATTTTTTATCTAATCTTTGATTTGGAAAAGGTGCCAATTTGAAATATAATACATTTTTTTTTTATTTTATTACACAATACAATACCCAAATATTTGTAGTGATCAACAAGAGGTACAGAATAGTTACTAGGTAAAATAGCAGTGGCTTGTGAAATACAAAATGGTGAAAAATTTAGAACCTAAAATAATTAGAATGAAGAGATTCTAAAACCGTTGCAAATTCAATAAACGTCTTGACTGACTAACTTAAATTAATTCGTAAGTTATTACTGATTACGTCGACATTTGCAACAACCGACTGACCCTGTGCTGTAAGTTGTGTCAACGCAAATATCTATCCGAAGTGAAAACGAAATTGTTTGTGATAATTAAGATAAAATAAAAATGGCATTCGAGATATCGGTTCAGTGATCTGCATGTGTGTCAGTTGATTGTTCGTTCTTTATGTTAAACAGTGACGTACAATTCCAGCGGGTTCGTTTTTTCTGAACAATGACCATGCATGAATGCGCTCGTATGGCTGTGGGCGACACAACGGAAAAATCAAATGTATTATTCTTTATTTTCTTTCTTTTTATTCAGTCATAATCGGAGTGATATTTTGTAATTATTTTATCATTTAAATAATCTGAACTATATGAATAGTGTTACTAGAAATGGTCAGGTTGCTTTATTGAGTAATAACTTCGTTCGAAAGAAAAAGTGGTATCGACGATATCTAAGTTCGGTTTCAAAATGTCCGACGCCCAAATTCCAGTTCTTCGTCTTCTAGTGCCATCTCCACTAATGAAGGTTGGCTATAACCATGGCAAATTTGTCTTTATCTTCTGCTTTTCGTAAGAGCATCTGTGTGTTTAACCCGGTCCAACTCGTACTTATTATTTCTAAGTATGTGTCCCAAATATGGTGTCTTTCGCCCTTTAATGGTGATCAAAAGTTCTCTGTCTCTTCCCATTCTGCGCAACACCATTTTGTTCGATATATAATCGGTCCATGGTATCTTCAAAATTCTCCTAAAAAGCCACACCCCAAAATCTTTCAGTATTCTCATTAAGTCAATACAAATTCCACTGCTTTCTATTATTCCATTGACAGTCTGTCATATTTCTTTGAAAACTAAGGCTATTATCGAGCACAAGTTAATTAAATCTAGCCCAAATACTTTCGCTTAAAATAGCACCTTCAGGGGCATCTGAAATAAGCCAAGAAAACGTTTTTTAGATGAAGGAAATTAGTTAACTTCAATAAAAAACTCGAAGTTAGTGGATGAAAAAAGTTAAATTTATACCTATTTTTAAAAACTTTATTACAGCTTCACCTCGTAGTAGACCCAGCTCGGCTGTCTAGACTTCCTGCACTGAGTTTATACATTAAGAATCTACCAATTTCAGGCTTTGTTCAACATTACTATTTTATTTAACAATTTACACAACTAACTTGCTCAGATTCAATTGATTCACAGTTGGAGTTGATTTCACTCTTCATACCTCTGCATAATCTACATATACTAATTCCACAGTTTTATATTTCAACACCTGTTGGTCAGTTGGTCTTTAGTAATGCTATTACATATTAGTTTTATAGTTCCCCCATTGGCTTGAGGTTTAACTGAACTACTTGAACTATACCCATTTACACACTGCTTTCAATTCTGATTTAATTTTAATATTTCAATTTCATAGTCAATTTTCTTCTCGTTTTGCAGTATTGACAGTGCCTGGTAGACCATTTTATTGTAGTCAACTACCCACTGTCCAATAGATCGTTTGGTCTATTTCTTTCATTCACACTTTATGTACACTTCATTTAGCCTCAAACCTACAACCTTATTATTACAGACGGGTGTGAGTGTGAGATCTGGATTATGCAATCTAGTTTAAATCAAAATATTCTATATGTCATACTTCATCAGCTGATTTTTTCAGTAGTAGTTCTCGTTGGACCTTTGGCCAATGACAACTTATACAGAATTGTAATATGTGCTGATCACAGATCCATAATTTTGACTGCCTATCAAAGTTGTCATATGTCACATGTCACCGTATCATTTCCGCTTAGATCATTATCCCATGATTATCCCTCCAGATACTGACAAAGAATGTAGCGTAGAATCTTTAAAGTAATTTTAAACTGTTTGTCCTCGTTTTAGTGTAGTGTTTTGTACAATTTTATGTTATTATTAATGTTTCCACATTCTACGCTTGCCGGATAGTTTATATTTTGACGAAGTAAGTTTAAAACGTTAATCTCAAAAACTTTTTTTCATCCATTAACTTCGATTTTTTTATCGAAGTTAACTAATTTGCTTCATCTAA
The DNA here is from genome assembly GCA_918026665.1 of Diabrotica balteata. Classification (NCBI taxonomy): domain Eukaryota; kingdom Metazoa; phylum Arthropoda; class Insecta; order Coleoptera; family Chrysomelidae; genus Diabrotica; species Diabrotica balteata. The sequence goes on along the minus strand of OU898278.1, from coordinate 3,222,057 downwards.
AAAACGTTTTCTTGGCTTATTTCAGATGTCCCTGAAGACGCTATTTTAAGCGAAAGTACTTGGGCTAGATTTAATTAGCTTGTGCTCGATAAAATAGCCTCATTTTTCAAAGTTCATTTATACGAGCATACAACCTCATTCCAATTGTCATATTTCTAGCACCGATACCTTTAGTTATCCCATCTTTCTACGTTTTCTGATATCTTAAATTACGGTTTGGTAATATTCACAGGGTTCACATTTACAAACCAATTTGAAGGTTTTTATGATGCTGTGAAAACTCTACGATAACTTAACATTAAAACTTAACTAACTAAACGAGAAAAAAAGCAAAAAACACAAGAAAAACTATATGTGAGCACTATTGTTCATTTATTTAATTTTTGGTGATTTTTTTATTTTGGCAGATTTTTGTTAAAGTTCTTTCAAGGGTCAAATCACACTATAATATAGTGTTTGCAGTTGTTTGCTATTCATTGTTGAATGTCATAGTTTCACATGTGACTTGCTTTCGTACATGTGTTTATTTTGAATGCACTGAGGTACAATTATCGTGTGAATTGGTAAAAGAAAAAAAAAACCAAAGTTTTTTTGAAAAGGATTAAAAAAATTTTTTAAAAATTATTTTCAATGGAGAACGGACCAATTTAGACTATTACTTAAAAAAAAGAAAAAGAATAGGGATATAAAGTTCTTATTTGTAGTGTATTGGGATTTTTATTTATTCTGCATGAGGAGAGTCTTATATCTAGCTTAAGTTATCGATATTGTTCTGAAGCTATTTTCTTGTGGCATTTTAAATTAATTACTATTTAACTGGGAATAAGCCACAATTAAAGAAAAAAATACGTTTATTGACGTTTCAATTTCCACTTCGGAAATCGTTCTCAAAATTTTGTGATTTATGATTTATGACAATGATTTAATTGAAAAATTGTTGCTTCAAAAATTCTCACAACTTCAAGTTCAAGTTTATACCAAATTTCATCTGGTGTGTTGGGCCACATCCAATGCTTCCTACTCTTCTTCATAGCTGTCACTAAAGCCTCTCCGGCCTCATCAAAATTGGATACCATTTTGCCTGGGTAGAGTTTGCCATCGTATTGCACGACGACAAAATCACCTTTTTTGGTAGATCAGGTTGATTGGTCGGAGTGCATTCATTGTTTGAAGGAGAATTTCTGAATTTTCCTCCTTTTTGAATGGTCCCATCAACTGCAGAAACAGTGCTTAAGGTTGTAGTCTGTTCTGTAACAACCGGTGTGGCTGCTGGCATTAGTGCAATATTTCGTGAAAGTGCTTTCTCTCCTAGAATTTCTTCTTCACTCTCCTCGTCCATATCTTCAGGACACCAAGTGAAACTATCCTCACTTTCCGCATATGGAATATCATCGAAATCGATACTATCTTCTGAACTGGCTTCACCATTGGGATCTTTTCTTCGCGACTGTTTGGTTTTTCGTTTTGTTGATATATCCAGAATTTTCTTTTTGGTTGTAGATTTAGAAGTGCTGGCTATAACGTAATCGTCAAATGTAATTCCTTCGGCGGTTCCTAAAACGATCGGCGGTTTCAAATGTAGACGTAACCAACCTTCGCAAAACTTCATTTCTATTCAATGGGTGAATCCCACAGGCCTTGAAACCTCCTTGCATTGAGGCAACACGGGTTGGTTCTAGGGCTTCAAACAACTTTATAACTAACCTGGGAAAAAGTGATTTAGGCACTGATCCTAATTTCAAACCTTAAGGTGTGCGTTTCCATTCGTCCAAAACGGTTCTCCAGCTTCCTTTGAGAGGTCTGAAAAACCCTACATCCAGTGGTTGGAGTAATTGAGAGGAGTGCGGTGGAAGAGCTATGAATTTGACATTGTGAGCTTGACACAACGACAAAACAGGGTCACTTATGTGAGAACTAAGGTCATCCCAAATTAAGACCTTGGTCCCATCCTGTTTTCGAAGAATCGGTAGCATGAGGAATTCGAACCAGTCCTCGAAAATTTTTTGGTCAAACCAGCCGCTTTTTAGTAACATATTGTATAACTCTTTCATTAGCAGTATTATTTACATATAGATTTTGTAATAAATAGATTAGATGTTCTGGAGTACCGATTTCTCTAAGTATATGCCACATTTTATCCCATTTAACGACATCGAAGGCCTTGGAGTAGTCAACAAAGCATAAATATGCTTCTATGTTAAATTCTCGAGAATTTTCGATAATTTGACGAATATTAAGACATATTAAGAACATGTTCTTTTGTTCCTCTACCTGGGACAAATCAGCATTGATCTTGGGAAATTTGTGGTAAGAGAATTGATTTTAGTCTTTCATTGATGATGGTTAGAAGTACTTTGCTTGCGTGTAATATCAATTCTACTGTACGGTAATTACTGCAATCTGTCGGTGAACCTTTTTTATATATGGGAATAAACGTGAATTTACCCCAGTCATTTGGCCACTTTCCGGTATTCCAGATCTCATTGCAAATTCTAAGCATTACTTCCGTCCCCATTCTCCCATTTCTTTAAGTGTTTCAGCTGTTATTCCATCTTCTCCTTCAGCTTTTCTGAATTTTAGCTTTTTAATTGCCGCCTGAATTTCTGATTTCAATATTTGAGGTTCTTTCTTATAACTTCTTTTCTCTGTATTATTGCCTGGGTCGTTGTTAGAGAATAGTGTTTCGCAATATTGTTTCCACACCTCTGGGCCAAACACCGTCTGAGTTTGTTATGGTATTTCCACTATTATTTATTATACTGTTATATTGCACCCCATTTGTTTTATTGTAGTATTTGATGTTCTTATTTTTGACCAGAACTTTTAAAATTTTCTGTAATTCTAAATCAAATACTTGTATAACTCTAATGGCCAAATCATTCCGATAATAATAAACGTGCAGTGTCTCTACTTTTTTGACAATTATATAAAGATAATAGCTTCATTTTGATTAATAATTTTGCTTTGCATTTATCTGATCTATCGTGGAAACCCCTGCACTGCTTCTGAAATAATTGCACAACCGCCAAGCTCTGTATGTTAAACATAATAATCACTATTGGCCATCATAGTAAACAGATAAACACTGTCACTAATTGGGATGCGGTAGAGATTGATGATTTGTTTTGTTACAACCTATCTAATCTACCGTGGATTCCAGGGAGCCCACACACGACAAACACGACGAAAAATCGACAAAAAAACTTGGCACGAGTTTGGGTAATTTTTGTGAATGGTAAAGAGATAAATTTATAGAAAGAACTTTTTAATCGCATAAAAAATTGGTTTAATATTGAGAATATCTAAATTTACAGGTAATTATTTACTGTACCGATCATCATTAATATTAATCATTTATTAACGCAATTAGTGTATATCTCGTCTACATTTATTTTTTCCGTTTGACTTTTCCATGTTGGTTTCGAACTTTGCATCATATCATTGCTCCATCTCAGTTTCAGTAGAGCCCTTGAAACTTTTGCGCTGTATAGTTTCTTTCAACGTCCAATCCAATATCTTTTCCAGTTTCCATATTCGCATATGTTTTTGTCTCGCAATTATATATCTTATTATGTTTCATTCCACACCTTTTTGAGTTTTGTAGACGACTACTGGTACACCTTCAAGCCACATCATGTTCTTCAACATATCTGTGTTAATTTTCGACGCTTCTTCTGTATCGATCATATATTTTTTAAAGAAAATCTTTAAAGGATTCTAGATACGAGGTTTTCAGAAGTTGAGTTATCTCTATATTCTCATACATACTGAAGCGGGCGTTGTTCATGTCTACTAGCACATCTCGTTATCATCTCCTCAACATCTCCTCCATTCATTAAACTAGAAGACGATAGTTGGGCTGGAAGCAATAAGCAAAAGGCAGAGAGATTTGCCACATATTTAGAAAATACATTGAAACAGCGTGAAGAAAAAATTATCGATCAAATGTCAGACAGAGGAGAGAATCAGACCAATATTCCCGAAGGAAGTAGCTGATGAAATAAAAGACAACATAAATCCGAAGAAATCCATAGTAAAATTGACCAGCCTAATTAATGCATTATTGCAGTTTGAGATACATCAAATGCATTTGACGGCCTAGGGAGAGAAACGATAGAGGTGATAGACTCATATGCTTCTGCCAGGAATATAACCTGCTGTAATACACTCTTTAAGCTCCCCAAACGTCGACTTTAATGACTTGACTTGACTCACCTGACAACATCATAAGGAATCAGATAGATTATATAGCAGTACCAACAAGATATAAAAACATAAAATCATCAAAAACGTATCCAGGTGCCGATTTTCCTACGGACCACAATCTGTTGGTATGCAGAATGGTCATGAGAGTAAAACGGCTCGAGAAAAGATCTAATTTAAACACAATCGATATTAAGAAACTCACTAACCCAGAAACCGAAATAAAAGTACAAGAACAACTAGGAAAGAAAATAGAGAGAGATAAATCGAGGGAAGCAATCCAAACAATATGCGCGACTCTATTAAAGCGTGAGACCTGGAAGAAGAAAGAATGGATGTCTGATGAGATAATGGATATGATGGATGAAAGACGTAAATTCAAGAATAAAAATGCAGAAAAATACCAGCAGATCCACAAAATCATAAGAACGAGAATTCGAGAAGCCAAAGAAAAATGGTTTTTCAACGAATGCAAGGAAATAGAACAATACGAACGAAAATACGACAGTTACAATATGCACAAAAAAATAAAATCAATGGAAAACAAGAGGAAATTCAATAAGTCACCCAACAGCATAAAAGGTAGCGATGGAAATCTTATCTCGGAGCCATCAACGATCTTAGAAACATGGAAATCATACATAGAAAAATTATTTGCATCTGACAGGACTGATGATCACCTATATGGAGAAGAAGAAATAGGACCTTCAATCCTTAAATCGGAGATAGAAGATGCCATTGCAGCACTAAAAAACAATAAGTCAGCAGGTCCGGACAATGTACCCTGCAAAATATTAAAGATCCTATGTAAATCAGACAAACAGTTCCTTTATAATCTAGTTGTACTTTTTAACAACATTTATAATATCGGTAAAATCCCGGAGAACTGCCTGCAGTCAACATTTATTACAATCCCGAAGAAACCAAATGCCCAGATCTGTGATGACTACCAGCTTATAAGCTTGATCAATCATGTCACTAAAGCGTTCACTAAGATCATTCATAGAAGAATATATGATAAATGTGAGTCAAATATTGATAGATTGCAGTTTAGTTTTCGGAAAGCACTTGGAACTAGAGAAGCAATTTTCGCTTTCCAGGTGCTTATACAGCGGTGTAGAGACGTTGATAAGGACGTGTATTTGTGCTTTGTAGATTTTAGAAAAGCATTTGACAATGTCAATCATGAACATAAATATTTAACAAATGTATGAAAAATGCAAACGAGGGCATAAAAATAAACGGCGAGTTAACGAACAATATAAGATATGCCGACGATACGGTGATCCTTGTCAGTACCATAGACGAATTACAACAGGTAATGGAAAGAGTTTATTCAGTTAGTGAGGAATACGTCCTGAGCCTCAACTTCAAGAAGACAAATTACGGATAAGTAACATACTAATTGACCATGTAGAATCTTATGTGTACCTTGGCATCAACGTAAATGCAAAATGGACAGGCCAAAGAAATTAAGGCGAGAATAGAACGAGCTAGAGCAGCATTTAGCAATATGAAAAAGCTCCTCATAAGCAAGGATTTGTCTCTTCCCCTAAAACTACGTCTAGTTAAATGCTACATTTTTCCGATCTTGCTGTATGGTGTGGAGGCCTGGACGCTGACGGAGACGCTCACGAGAAAACTAGAAGCATTCGAAATGTGGGTGTACCGACGCATTCTTCGTATATCCTGGACCGAACATGTCACCAACATAGAGGTACTCCAAGGAATCGGAAAGGAGAATGAAATCGTGAATACAATTAAACAAAAAAAGCTTGAATATCTAGGCCACATATTGATACACGATAAGTACCGTTTGCTGCAATTGATTGTCCAGGGAAAAGTAGACAGTAAGCGAGGGCCAGGCAGGAGAAGACACTCGTGGCTCCAAAATCTGCGGAAGTTTTTCGGGCTCACATCGGTCAAACTATTCAGAAGCGCCGCAAACAAAATCAGAATTGCCGTGTTAATAGCCAACGTTCGCAACGGACAGGGCACTTGAAGAAGAGAAGAAGAAGAAGAATTAGTTCGCCCGTTCTCCATTCTTCCGGTATTTTATTGTGATTTATAATTTTATTAATTATTGTTATTAATTGTTCTGTCATTGTTGCTCCACAATTCAGTAATTCGTTTTTTATCCCATCTTTACTTGCTGCTTTTCTGTTTTTCAGCTTTTCAAGTATTTTCCGAAATCGTTTTTTCTTTCTCTGCATAGAGCTTTTTTAGGTAGTCAATCCACATATCCTCTTCTATTTGTTTTGGTTCAATTAGCTCTTTTACCTCATGTCATGTTCCATTTCTTTCGAAAGGCGTTCCCAGTCATCATTTTTTTTTATTAAATTGTGTAGGAATAAATTATTGAGTTTATTAAATTTAAGTACTTTAAGTAACTAATTTTTTAAATACTCTAATATTAATGATATATTCTATTCACGGTAGATTATAGCGAATATTTTATATGATTCTATACTGATGCATTCGCGCGCCACTGGTGCCAGTTCAGCAGCAGCCTTTTATTAGAAAAATGGTATAGCGACCTCAATTTTTGAGGTTAAAACGCTCGGTGGGTCGTTCACCCGTTCTGATATAATCACTTATGCATGACTGTTGTTATCATTTCCACTGATAATTTTTATCAGCTCAAGGTCCCAGCTATTTGTTTATTAACGGTAGAATTAATTTTTTTTCTAAAGTCGATACCATTGTGCTATTGACAGGAATGTGTCGGGCCCGTTATCGTAGGATACAAAAGTGTTGGTTAGCCGGGGAAGTTTTTTTACTGGGGAATTAGGTTATCTTATTATTATCGCCAAAATTAAACTGTACCGAATTTTTCGACAGAAATATACTTTTAAATACTTAGGAAGGGAAAATACCAATTAACAAAGCAAATAAAAATAGTACATAGATATAATATATCTATGTACTATATTATACAATAGTACATAGATAGAACAAAATTGCATTAGAAACAGATCGACTTTATTCTAACCAATCTATTATAATATTTAGAAATTCCATTGTAAGCGTTAAGACTTTTCCTGGAGCAGATGTCCCCTCAGACATCCAAAATGGATTCAGACCAAATAGATCCACTACAGATAACATATTCATACTAAGAACGATACAAGAAAAAGCTTATGAATACGACATAGATCTATATAATATGTATATAGACTTCAAGCTTTTGATAGTGTGAAAAGAGACAGAATGCTGGAAGACCTTTGTAGATCTAGGTATACCTAAGAAATACATCAGCCTCATAAAAATGACGTTGCAGGGTTCAAAAGCCGCAGGCAAAATAGATGGAGAACTGACTCCTCTGTTTAACATCAACATGGGAGTAAGACAGGGAGATGCCCTATCAACCATGATATTTAACCTAGTTCTTGAGGCAGTCATCAGAAAAACCAATATAACCGGCCATATAAACACCAAATCAGTACAAATTACTGCATATGCAGACGATGTAGCCATCATTAATAGGAATAAGCCACGACTAATGGAAGTTCTCAAACAAATTGATCCTGAAGCAATAAAAAGAGGTCTCAAAATAAACGAAGCAAAAAACGAAGTATATGACTGTCAAAAGAATAACTGACAATGAAAATAATATCACAATAGACAACTATACTATCGAACGAGTGGATGCCTTTACATATCTCGGCACAGAAATCAATCAGAAGAACTCCGTAAGTAGCGAAATTAATGCACGTACTTCCAGTGGGAATCGTACATACTATGCTACTAAAAGATTGATGACATCGAAATTATTAGACAAAAGAAACAAAATAACTATCTACAGAACACTGATTAGACCCGTAGTAACCTATGGATGTGAAACTTGGGTAATGACGAAAAAAGATGAAGCCCAACTCAGGACATTTAAGAAAAAAATACTGAGGAAAGTATATAGCCCGGTACAAGAGAAAGATGGCACATGAAGAATCAGGAGAAACGACGAGGTTAATGAGTTAAATGAAGGTTATGACATTGTAAGATTTGTGAAAAGTCAAAGACTGTAATGGCTGGGACATGTGCAGAGACAAAACGATGCAAAAACAACAAAGAAAATGTTACAATGGAAGCCCATAGGAAGGCGAAAAAAGGAAGGCCCAGAACGAGATGGTTGGATGACGTAGAAGACGACCTAAAACAATGAACATAAGACAATGGAGAAGAAGGGCACAAGAGAGATCTGAATGGAAGGACATAGCCAGACAGGTAAAGACCCATCCAGGGTTATGATGCCAAAAGAAGGAGAAGAAGAAGATGTCCCCTCAGATTATAACCTCCTTGTCTCAAAAATGAAACTGAGGATAAAAAAGATAATAAAATCCAAAAGTTATAAGGTGAATACTCAGTTACTCAAGATAAATGAAATCCGTGCTGAGGCTTCAAATTGTATCAATCAAGAAATGAAGAAATTCACATCAGAAATGAAAAATACTGAGAATGTAAACATTATGTGGAGCAAAATCAAAGATTCTGTTATAAAAATACAGAAACAACTCTTTGAAAGAAAACAGAAAGCCGAAAACCTTGGATAACTCAAGAAATACTGAAAATCATGGAACAAAGAAGAAAATATAGAAACAAAAACCCAAAGAAGTACAGAGAAAAACATAAATTAATAAGGAACAAAATAAAAGAGGTTAAGGAAAAGTGGATGATGGAAACATGCATCGAAGTGGAAGAATTGCAGAAAAAGCATGATCATAATAATTTACATAAAAAAGTGAAAGAGTTATATGGAAAATCACGAACTAATAAATTAATTGACAAAAACAATAAACCTATTAATAACCCAATTCAAATAAAACAAGATCTTTTTATAGACACAAGAACGGAACCAACACAAATTGATATATAGGAAGCTCCAATAATATTAAAATCTGAAGTCCAACATGCTATAAACAACTCAAAATCTGGCAAAGTCCGTGGGCCAGATGAAGTTCATATTGAACTGAATAAACTTATAGACGAAGACAAATTAAGTGTAATAACTATACTCCTGAGAAGGACACAATGAAAGATGGAGAGATCAATGCTTGGAATAAGCTTAAGACATAGAATAAGAAACGAGGAAGTTCGTAGACGAACCGGAGTGGCAGACATTATCGAACATATTACAAGACAAAAATGGAGATGGGCAGGACATGTTGCAAGAGTGAAAGACGAAAGTTGGACAAAAAAATTGCTTGAGTGGAGACCACGGGCTGACAAGCGAAGCCGAGGAAGACCCCCAACGCGATGGACCACGACCTCAAAAGAATCGTGACCAATTGGATAGCAGAGGCGCAGAACAGAAGCAGATGGAAAAGTCTAGAGGAGGCCTATGTTCAACAATGGACAACTCAGGGCTGAACTATACTCTTTAACAACATATACAAATCTGGTGAGACACCTACAGAATGGACATTTGTTCCGCTACCAAAAACCAAGAACCCCAAGCACTGTAGTGACTATAGATTAATCAGCTTAATGTCACACTTATTAAAAACATATTTAAAGATTATACATGCAAGAATATTCAGAAAATGCGAAGCAGATATAAGTAACAGGCAGTTTGGCTTTCGTAACAGCTTTGGATCAGTGGAAGCTCTATATAGTTTTACAACTCTTGCCCAAAAATGTCGAGATCAACAAAAAGATCTTTTCGTTGCGTTTAGAGGTTATGTAAAAGCTTTCGACAAAGTTAAACATTCTCACGGAATATCTAAAGAGACAAGGACTCGACAAAAATGACATTAACATAGTGAGAAATCTCTATTGAAACCAACAGGCTGTGGTAACATTAGATGGAAATAGCACGGATGCGCAACAGATAAGTAGAGGATTGAGACAGGGCTGTGTACTTTCACCATTACTATTTAATATATATTCCCAAGAGTTATTTCGAGTTATTTAGTTATTTAGGCCAGCACTTGAAAACTGTACAGATTCATTTCAAAACATATTGTTCTGAAGCTATTTTCTTGTGGCATTTTAAAGTAATTCCTATTTAAATTGGAATAAGCCACAATTAAAGGTTAAAGTACGGTTATTGATGTTTAAATTTCCACTTCGGAAATCGTTTTCAAAATACAAACATTAGTATTAATTAGTATTAGTATTGTTACGTAAAAATTAGTCATATTAAAATAAACCTGTAAACATGTTGTTTATTTACTAAATATGTTGTAGAATGGACGAGACCTTTCGATCAGCTGGCAGACATATACCTGACACGATGTGTTCCCCTCCGATATGAAAGAGGTCGATCTTTCTGGAAACAGGCCGCTATAAAAAAAAAACCAGTTCAAGACTATTCAGATCAACTTCCGTGTACTTCACGAAATATCCTATGAGACGGCATTTCATATAAATGGCATGGATTTTTATTGAGGAAGTCAGTAAGAAGATAAATTCGGGGCTCGCGTATTTAAATGTACGAACGTAATAAATAGTTGTACAGTTATTTAATAAATTGATAATAAATTACCGTGAGTTTTAATAAATTAGAATAAAGACAATAAATTAGAACTATAAAAATATAACAGTATTACTAATGTTTGTATTTTGAGAACGATTTCCGAAGTGGAAATTGAAACGTCAATAAACGTACTTTAAGCTTAAATTGTGGCTTATTCTTGCTCTAACGATTTTATTAGATATTGAAGCTGAATTACGAAGCTGTTTAGCCTTGTAACTTTTCCACTCCGAAGGACAGACAAATCGTTTTTTCATCTTCTTGTAGTGGCATCCGCCTTCGTTTTCTGATGGAAGATTATTCACATCAACCAGAACTTATTTAAAAACACCAACAAATATATAAATTAACACTCAAAGTACAACGTAAAGAGCAAAAAGGAAATTATCAAATTATTATATGATAGAGCCCAACACATGCTGTAATGAAAGGTTTTAACAAAAAATGATCACACGTTGTCATTTATAAACAAGGAATTTCAAAGTTTGAAGAAATGCCCCAACAAAACACCACAAGCAATCCAGAAAAACTCAAAGCAGGGATTTAAACATAACAAAACCATATAGCAATACCATATGTAAAGGGCTTATCGGAAAATTAAAAAGGGTAGAAAATTAGGTACATCACAACAACATTTAAAACAACTTCTTCTTCTTATGGTGCCCTATCCAATTAGTGGATGTTGGCGACAATTCTGGCATACTCCTCTCGATCTTGTGTGGCTCTAAATAGTGCATGGGTATCGAGGTTTGTCCAATCCCTTATGCTTTTAAGCCATGAGTATTTTTTTCTTCCGATGCACTGTTTTCCTTCTATCTTCCCTTCTATAAGCTTTAAAAACTGGTCGAACTGGAGATCTATTCTGTTCAAAACCAAACCTAACCGCACACAAGACAGATCAAAGAACTGCAGTACCCTCATAATTTTTGAACTAAAGGCATGGTTGATTATTATAAAACGTAATTTTCATTGTCATAAGTTGTGGCGTAATTCCATATAAACATAATATTTAACTGTTTATTTAGTTTCCTTTTTCTTTATTTTTTCTTGATCAACGTTTAACCACCATCCCTGTATTCTCAAACTTCTTTTAATAGCACTATCTTCATACTTAAATATCCGTCAAATTTGAACGAATTTTCAAAAAGTTGGCACCATAAACAAATATCAATGTCTTCGAATGACTTTTAATATAATTAAACCCTTTAGTAAGCTACTTAAAATAGAAAATAGAAGGCATGATAGAGACTCTATAGAATTTTAACAAGACGAAACTGAACTGACCTTCTACTACCAATCTTTAGACAGAAACAAGCCATTTGTATTAAATAACCTACCAGCAGAAATATTTAAATCTGACCATCAAACATTTTTGTAATCCTCTCTCATAAGTTATTGACACAGGAATGACAATGACTTCCATGACAGAACAAAGTTTTTGAAAAATAGATCTACCACTGAAGACTAGAAAAAATGACGAAATTGGACATAGACAGCCACTACATCTTCGTGAGCTTTACGACAGCTTTGCTATTGCACATCTGCGTAATTTTAGGCAGCTTATGGTAGTTTCCTTCTTCATTTAATATAATACCTATATATTGTTAAAGTTACATTTCTTCTAGTTCATAGTTGCAGTTTGTTTTGCTCTTTGTAAGGCTCTTTATCGTTAGTGGTAAATATACAACTTTTGCTTTATTGATTTTAATAAAAAATCTCAAAATTACCGTGAAAGTTGCAACGTCTTATAATTACAATAAACAAACAAACAAAAGCGACCAATAAAACTTTTTAAAATATGGAAATATGATCATTAAAGAAGTCCATTCACCTTCTGGATATAAAAACGACTTCTAATACGTTTTTATTGGAGTATTCATTATGTGATCGCTTTAAGAGTACTAAATAATTAACATGCAAAAGTAAAGTCATTTTCGATTTCTTTGAGAAATGATAGTCTCGCTCGGTGTCCGTGAGAAAGTCCAACGTCATAGTTTTGCTTACCTCAGACCCAATTTGAGTTTCTTGAACTTCATTGAAATATCTAGGTCGCAAATTAGGCCTGTTCGGAGATATATTGCTGACGACAAAATGTAGTCAATCTTTTTTAAAGCTTTTTAATCTTTCGATGCCAGAACTGTTGAGAGATTAAAAAGAAGCTGGGTTATTGTTAAATACAAATTTCTGTATAGTATATTTCATGAATTGGTTACTATTTTGATTTAGGGATGAAATATTTGACTTAACGGTCCGCTGTGCTGAAAAAATAGCAAATTCCCCAATACTTCAAGCACTGTCGAACCAAAAATATAGTTTTAACTGATCAGCGTACATTCTTCTTCTTCTTAAGGTGCCGTGCATTTCTGCGTAGGCGTCCACCGTACATCGTCTTGTCAGGTGAGCTGTTAAATATTCTGGTTTAAATAATTCCTGTCCATTGTCGAATATTGCGCAGCCATGACATTTTTTTACGTCCGAGACCTCTCCTACCCTCTATTTTCCCTTCGAGTATCAGTTGCTGAAAAGTGTATCGTTCTCCTCGTATAATGTGCCCAAGTATGCAGTCTTCTTACTTTTCACATAATTAAAAAGTTCCCTATCCTGTAAGCCCGCTCTTCTGAGTACTTCCTCATTTCTGACCCTGTCCGTCCATGATATTCTGAGCATTCGACGCAGGCACCACATTTCAAACACTTCAAGTTTGTTAATGGAACTGGCCTTTAACGTCCATGCTTCCATTCCGTACAGGAGAACAGGCCACACGTAACACTTAAGCATCTTGTATCGGAGGTTGAAGTCCAATTTGCGATCAGTCAGAAACTTACGAAGCCTCAAAAAAGCATTTCTGGCTTGTTCAACTCTGCTCTTTATTTCATTCTCGGGGTCCCAACCCTCATTCAGCAAACATCCCAAGTATTTGAATTGCCTGACTTGTTCGATTTCTTCTCCAGAGACATATATCTTTGCGTTGGGGTAATCATTTCTACTTATAATCATTGATTTTGTCTTCTTGATATTGTTACGATTTTAAATGTTATGGCATATAGAACTGTAAATATTTTATGACTAATTCTTTTATTGATTCTCGTAATTTCTAGGTCAAAAATCTACCTGAATCGAATGTTCTGGGGGCGACAAGCCGATAAAAAAAACATGTTTTGAGACCAGTCGCCGCTGTGTCTACATCGAGAACAGCATGGTATGTTCTACACCTTTCTGTTTACCGGCTTGGAATTATATAAATAAGGGAATACTTTCATTGAGGAACCAGTCATAAGAAGATCGGTAAACGCGGTTTTACTTGTAACGAAACGAAAATAAATTATTTGTAATATAAATTAGAATTAATAAAGACTTTAATAAATTCGTAATTAGTTATCGTGAGTTTTAATAAATTAGAATATAGACAATAAATTAGAATAAAGACAAATAAATTAGAACTATATAAATATACAACATTTGGTGTCAGGTGTAGGGTATTTAAATAAACAAGCGGGACTTTAAATAAAAAGAAGTGAAATTGGTGAACAATGGCTACGATTTACGAGCTCACAGTTACGAATCTAAGAAGGCATCTTGAGGATAGAGAATTAGCTTCTACCGGAAAAAAGGCTGAGTTAGTCCAACGACTAAAGAATGCTTTGGAGGAAGAGGGTTTAGATCCGGAAACTTATATATTTGAAGATGCTGTCATCGCGTCAATTTCAAAATTAGAGAATAAAGTTTCTGGTGACATCGCATCGTTAGAGAACAGAGTTCATGGCGATATTTCGAAAGTTTCCTCTGATGTAGCCAAAGTCTGTGGTGATGTAGCCAAGGTTTCCTGTGATATCGCTTCTTTAGAAAGCAAAGTTTCTAACGAGATTTCTTCTCTGGAAAGCAAGGTTTCTGCTAACATCTCTAAAGTCACCTCTGAGATGTCTGCCCTCGACGATAAAATGTCTTCGTTAAAGAACCAAGTTGCTGCCGATATGTTGGCCTTCGAAGAGAAGATAAAAGAGATGGAAAGGAAGATGGAGGAAACAACGACCGCAGAGAGAGAAAACAATCCAATTATAGCAGAGACAAAAGAAGACGAGACGAAATATAAGTTGGAAACACGGCCGAAATTCGAAGGAAGCGGAGGTTATGTTCATGTCAAAGTTCCAACTTTCGACGGAAAATCGTCATGGAACAACTACATGAAACAGTTCGAATCAGCTGCAAGAGCGAATGGATGGTCAGAAAAAGAAAAGGCTGTAAACCTGACTATAGCTCTTCGAGGAGATGCCTTAGATGTGCTCCAGACCATAGCCGTAGAGGAGACGGATGATTTCGAACAACTAAAGAAGAGGTTAAATATGCGATATGGCCACGAACACTTAGAACATGTATATCAGTCGCAGCTCAAAAATCGAAGACAAAAGAAAGATGAGGCTCTTCAAGAATACGAAGTAGATATCGCCAGATTAGTGCGATATGCTTATCCAACAGCTCCCGAAGACATGATGGAAAAGTTGGCCGTTCAAACATTTATTGATGGTCTTCGTGATCATGAGATGCAAAGAACACTACGATTAGCTCGTCACAAGACGCTGGTTGATGTCTTATCCGCCGCCCTCGAATACGAGTCAGCTACGCAGGCCTCTGGCGGTTACAGTAAAGTTAGGACTGTAAAAGAGGAAGAAGATGAAGATAAACTTGACCAGCTCGTTAATATGATGAAAAGCATGACATACAAGAAAACGAAGACCATAAGATGCTGGAATTGTGGCGAAATAGGACACGTACAAAGTGCATGTAAGCATCCTAGGTACGACACAAATCAAGAAACTCACCATCAGGAAAACTAGAACGGGTCGGCCTTAGGGGGGCAGCTTCGACCCAGAACTTTTCCAAAGACCCTCTTATACTAATAGCTTCTTTGAAATGTCGTGAAGATAGTGTATATGTAGATGGAGAAATAAATGGTAAAAAGCATACGTTGTTGGTGGATACCGGAGCGACCAGAAGCATTATACGCCCGACAGTTATAAACAGCCGAAAGAAACTGTTACCAACGAGATTGCGACTTCGGACCGCCACAGGTGAAAATGCCAACATTCATGGAGAAATCCAGGTACAATTAGGAATTGGAGCAGAAAAGTTCGTCCATACTGTTATAGTTGCTGACATCGAAGAGGATGTTATATTAGGAATGGACGTAATGAATACGCATGGATTCCAATTGGATTTTAAGAATAAGGTAATCAAAGTTGGTAACGAGGAGGTATTTCTCCATCCACATGATGACAACACTATGCAAGCAGCCGTTAAAGAAGATACAGTCGTGCCTGCGAGAAGTGAAACGATAATAGTAGCGCGGCTACAGGGAATTGTGGACGAAGGAACACCTGTTATGATGGAGCCTTGGAATCATGACGACGAAGTTGGCCGTGGAATCATAATTGGAAAAGAATTAGTGACTTCGGCTAAAGAAATTCCTGTGAGACTTATTAATGTCAATGACTACCCAGTGACCATCAAGAAAGAGACAAAAGTAGGAACTTGTGTACCTGTCACATCCATAATCCGTCAGACGACAACGTCTGATAATTCCAACGATAAATTTGATCAAATGGTTGCGGTTGCTGGACAGTCTCTGAATCAGATTGAGAAAAGAAAATTAAGGGAATTTCTTCATCAGTATCGTGATATTTTCGTACCGAAAGGAGGAAAGACGGGAAGAACTACCGTTGTTAAGCATAAAATTGATACTGGTAATGCTAAGCCAATTCGTCAAACAGCTCGACGATTACCACAGGCGAAAAGAGAGGAAGCTGAAACGATTGTTCAGGAAATGAAGAAAGACGGGGTGATAGAACCTTCTACGAGCCCATGGGTCTCTCCGGTGGTCCTGGTTAAGAAGAAAGACGGAACAACGAGGTTCTGTGTGGATTACCGTTTGTTGAACAACGTTACCAAGAAAGATAGTTATCCTCTGCCTCGGATCGATGACACACTAGACACATTGGCCGGAAGTAAACTATTTTCTACTTTGGATTTGAAGTCTGGATACTGGCAGGTAGAAATGGATCCGGTAGATAAAGAAAAGACAGCCTTCACCACAGGATCTGGATTATGGCAATTCAACGTTATGCCATTTGGACTTTGTAACGCTCCTGCGACATTTGAGAGGCTTATGGAAAATGTGTTGAGAGGGCTATCTTGGAAAACATGCTTAGTTTATCTAGACGACATAATCGTCTTGGGGGAGACATTTGAAGACCATCTGAAGAATTTAGAAAACGTTTTTAATCGACTTAAAGCTGCCCAATTGATGTTAAACCCCAAGAAGTGCCAGCTATTTCAAGGTAAAGTCAATTATCTGGGTCATATAGTCAGTAAAGAAGGAGTGGCTGTGGATAAGGGAAAAATCGATTCCATTAAGGAATGGCCAAAACCAACTGACAAACATCAAGTAAGAAGTTTTCTTGGACTATGTACTTATTACCGGAGGTTTATTAAGAAGTTTGCAGATATCGCTAAACCATTAACGCGACTTACAGAGGAAGCAAGAGAATACCGCTGGGATGTAGACTGCCAAAATGCCTTTGAGACCTTAAAAAAGCATTTAATCACAGCACCAATTTTAGGGTATCCACTGCCAGAAGGAGAGTTCATCTTAGATACAGATGCAAGTAATGTGGGAATTGGAGGAGTGCTGTCTCAGATTCAAGGAGGACAGGAAAGAGTCCTTGGATATTTTAGTAAAGTTCTCTCAAAACCTGAGCGAAATTATTGCGTCACGAGAAGAGAACTTCTGGCAGTAGTGAAATCAGTAGAGCACTTCTATCAATACCTCTATGGAAGGAAGTTTTTAATCCGAACCGACCATGCCGCCCTTAAGTGGTTGATGCAGTTTAAGAATCCAGAGGGTCAGATAGCCAGGTGGATCGAACGACTCCAAGAATATGATTTTAAGATTGAGCACCGGGCCGGAGTTAGCCACCGAAACGCCGATTCTCTTTCCAGACGGCCATGCCCAGCAGAGTGTTCTCACTGCAACAAAACGGAATCCAAGGAAGCAGCAGTGCTAAGAACGACGGTGGTCCACGACGACTGGACGCCTACCAAGATCAGGGAAGAACAAGAGAGAGATCCAGTTGTACAGAAAATCCGAAAATGGAAAGAGGAAAACCGTCGACCACCTTGGCAAGAAATATCGAACCTAGGCTCAATAGTTAAGACGTATTGGGCCCAGTGGGACTCATTTATCATGGAAGATGGCTTGCTCAAACGAGTCCTGGAAAATGATGACGGTTCAGAGAAGAGAAGACAGTTGGTAATTCCAAAGAGCAGAATAGCCGAAGTACTTCGTCAGTTACACGACAGTCCATCAGGAGGGCATTTTGGTGTGAAAAAGACCCTTCAGCGAATTCGGGAACGGTTTTATTGGATGAACAGTTCCGACGATGTAAAAGACTGGTGTAAGAAATGTACTATTTGTGCTACGAGTAACGGGCCTTATCGAAAAAGGAGAGCTCCTATGAGACAATATAATGTTGGAAGCCCGTTTGAAAGAATAGCTTTGGACATTGCTGGGCCGTTTCCAGAAAGTGATAATGGAGGCAAGTACATGTTGGTAGTAATGGATTACTTCACTAAGTGGGTCGAGATTTACGCACTTCCAGACCAGAAGGCGGCCACCGTTGCAGATAAGTTGATCCAAGAATATATCAGCCGATTTGGAGTGCCTTTGGAGATCCATAGTGACCAAGGCAGGAACTTCGAAAGCGATTTATTCCAAGGAATATGTGATAGACTAGGTATGAAGAAAACAAGGACTACGGCTTATCATCCGCAATCGGATGGTATGGTAGAACGAATGAATAGAACAGTTGGCAAGTATTTGACAAAGATGGTGTCCGATCATCAGCGAGACTGGGACCAATATCTCCCGTTTTTCACAATGGCCTACAGATCTGCTGTTAATGAATCAACAGGCCAGACACCAGCCAAAGTCCTATTCGGACGCGAGATGCGACTACCTTGTGATCTAGAGTTTGGGTGTCGACCTGGAGAAGATGTAGCAGGTGAAGATTATGTGATCGAATTACGAAGAAGAATGGACAATGTTCACGAGTTGGTCCGTTCCCATCTCCAGATCGCTAGTGACCGAATGAAGAAACGGTACGATACGCAAGCCGAAAAGGGGTGTTTTAGGAAGAACGATAAAGTCTGGCTTTATAACCCCAAAAAGCGAAAAGGTTGTTCTCCCAAATTGCAGCAGTTTTGGGAAGGTCCATACCTCATTATGGAGAAGATCAATGATGTTATTTACCGAATAAGCAAGATTCCGAGGGGAAAGCCGATGATAGTACACCATAACCGGCTGGCGTCTTTCGAAGGTGACCACGACGTAGATGAAGAAGTGGAAGTAAACCAAGTCCAAGATGTGTCTGACCTCACGTTTAAGGAATTCATGGGTGCCTATGGAGGTACCGGTAAAGCAAGACATGGTGTTACCACTGAAGAAAAGCAAGATCTACTCGCGCTTCCCGATGACTACTCACTGGCCCTTACCATCCCGGCCAGTATCAAAGACGCACCAGGGTTGGCATCCGTCTTTCGAAGGAAGTTCGGTCGAGTTGCAGAACTTCAATGCCAAGTGCCAGCTCCTGGAAAAGCCTTAAAACTTCAAGATGCATCACGTTACCTTTTCTACCTGGTAACAAAAGACACTGCCCGTGATCAACCTACCTACCGAGATGTATGGGAAGCCTTACTTCAGTTGAGAGAGCACGTACTAGAGTCCGACGTGCAAAAGTTAGCCATGCCAAAGTTGGAGTGCCGCCAATTAGATTGGAGGGTTATACGAAACATGGTGGAGGAAATCTTTAAAGACACCGAAGTCCAGGTGTTAGTCTGTTGCAATCCGCATAGTTACTGGTGCGGAGAGAAAACCGTCCCTTGTCATTTCTATACAACTGGAAGTTGTAAAAGAGGGTCCAGTTGCCGATATCAGCATGTCGTTCCAGTTCCAGTCCCGACAAGGTTCCAGGAGGAACCATCTTTTAAGAGGGGGGCAATGTTACGATTTTAAATGTTATGGCATATAGAACTGTAAATATTTTATGACTAATTCTTTTATTGATTCTCGTAATTTCTAGGTCAAAAATCTACCTGAATCGAATGTTCTGGGGGCGACAAGCCGATAAAAAAAACATGTTTTGAGACCAGTCGCCGCTGTGTCTACATCGAGAACAGCATGGTATGTTCTACACCTTTCTGTTTACCGGCTTGGAATTATATAAATAAGGGAATACTTTCATTGAGGAACCAGTCATAAGAAGATCGGTAAACGCGGTTTTACTTGTAACGAAACGAAAATAAATTATTTGTAATATAAATTAGAATTAATAAAGACTTTAATAAATTCGTAATTAGTTATCGTGAGTTTTAATAAATTAGAATATAGACAATAAATTAGAATAAAGACAAATAAATTAGAACTATATAAATATACAACAATATTTATTTTCAAACCCCGAGCTTCACTTGCAAGAGTTAGATCATTTAAAAGGCATTGAAGATCTTCGATGTTATCTGCCACTATGGCTGTATCATCGGCATACCTGATGTTATTAATAAATATGCCGTTAACTTTAATACCCTTATTAGAGTCTTCTACTGCTTCTGCGAAGGCTTTTTCTACGTATAAATTGAACAGCATTGGGGACAGTATACAACCTTGCCTTACTCCTTTTTTAATGGAGAAATCTTCTGTTTTGTTGAAATTTTGAAGACGTACTGTTGCTGTCTGATTCCAATACAGATTGGCGATGATTCTTATATCCTTTGCATCCAATCCCAATTCTTGTAGGTATTTTATCATCAATTCATGTTTTACATTATCGAATGCTTTCTCGTAATCGATGAAACAGATAAAAACATCCTTTCTTTGATCTAAACAATTCTGTATCAATGTTTGCATACTAAAGATCGCTTCTCTCGTGCCAAGTCCATTTTTGAAACCAAACTGACTCCATCCACTGACCTCTTCACATTTCTTAAACAATCTAGTGTGAAGTATTCTCAGGAAAAGTTTTAAAAAGTGACTCATTAGGCTTATTATGTCGGTGGTCCTTGCAGAAGTTCGCACGTGGTGTTTTTGGTAGGGCAATAGCAATAGTAGCGTACATTCAGAATACATTAATTTAGATTCGTTTAATTTGGATTGTAAATAATGACTGGATTTAAAGAATTGAAAGATGAAGGACCACCAACCAAGGGCTGAAATAAAAAACAGATTAAACACTAACTTATATTTAATGCTAAGATTAAATAGCAATTTCTGATAGCTGTCCGAAAACACTGTGATATGGGATATTTCACTACACTTTTCACTAAGGCTAATTTCAATATTACATATAATTACAAGTAAAATTGTTTAACGAAATGTCGTTTCTATGTTCAAAGCGAACTACTGGCAACACTGCTGATTTGAATAAATAAAGTGTTTATATGAAAATAATAACTGCGGTTTTAGGAAACACTGATTACTATGAATGATTGACTTGATATAATATTTATGAAGAATAATGCGATGCGAAGTAATTACTTACAAAATATAATATATATAATATATATATATATATAATATAATATATATATATATTATATATATATATATATATTAATAAGCGAAGCCAGTATTTTGCGAGATAGCGATTTCAGCTTACGAGATTTTGCGACCGACTTTTATGTTGGCTTTTTTTCAACTGACTCTGATAATATCCAAATTATGTAGGCAGGTAGCGGCGGGTTTATTCCTTCTAACAACACCAAGAATTGCAACACCGGCATGGTTAAAAATTTATATCAAGTGGAATGGAATTTCACCATGGTTAATTGCTTCCATGCGATTTTCACGCATTCAACATTCTTTTATTAACTTCTCACGTTTCGGCAAACTTTTTTCCCAAATTTCAGAAGTACCAGTATACGATGCTTCTTGCCATGTTTCCAAAAGCTGTTGCGTCACTGTAACCGTTACGTAAATATTGCATATTCCCCAAATACAGTGGGTGGCCAAATTATTAGGGACACTACGTATATTTTTGTATTTTCATACTTTAATTGGTTTATTTGACCAAAAAAAAAATGGTGTTCATATCTGTATTATATTTGGCATTTCTTCTGGTATGATTATTAAACTTTTTGATAAGCGAGAACACTGGCAGACTGTGTATGAAATATATATGTTGCATCTTAGTTTCAGTTGGTCATCGGCTGTTATCGAAGTAAAGCTTAAAAATATTTGTTGTTTAAAACTTTTTTAAACTGTTTCTGCTAGGTTTTCGCCAGATATATTTAACAGGTAAGTATTGTTATTTAGTCATTTTTGCTCCCTTTAATGACACGATTTTATTTAAAAAACATTATTCAAAATCAAAATTATTTTTTAGTATGGGGAAAAATTGCAGACTTGTCTCTAGAAAAAATTAGAGAAATAAAAACGATGTTACTGCTCTCTACACTTTCTCAAAGAGTAATAGCAACTACTACAGGTGTTTCAAATCTGTAGTAAATCGAATTAACATAAAAAATGATTCAAACGAGGTATTGGAACCGGGCCGTGATGGAAAATGTGGCAGAAAAATGATCACTACTCCTCGTACTGACCGTAAAATCAGGGACATTTGTCTCAAACATCATAAAAAGAGTGTGGCACATCTAACTACGATAATAAATATCGAAGGATTTAATGTTTCCAGAAGAACAGTACGACGAAGTCTGGCCGAAGAGAATCTGATAGGTCGCCAGGGTATTAAAAACCACGGCTCACCGAAGCGACGAAGAGAAAAAGAATTTAATGTACCAAACAGCACCAAAGTATGACCGTTGAAAACTGGAGTCTGGAAACTGGACTGGAGTTGAAAAGTGCGTTCGTCCGACGACGTCCTGGGGTGCAGTTCCATCCAAATTTCATTGTGGAGAGGGTTAAACATCCGGTTAGTGTCATGGTGTGGTCTGTAATCTCGGCCAAGCGTAAGGGACGCTTATACATATTGGAAGGGACAATAAGACAGGAAAAGTATAAGCAAATACTTGAAACGCGGCTACTTCCCCAGCTTAATGAATGGTTCCGTGGTCAAAAAATAATATTTTTATGCACGATTTGCACCGCACCACAAATGCCACAAAGCAAGATTATATTCAAAGAAAACGTTGCAGTTCTACCCTGGCCGGGAAACTCACCTGCCATGAACCCGATAGAGAGTATGTGGGAGTTAACCAAACGGGAGATCTGAATGCAAACAGAAGTTTGGATTTAGAGCATGCCCCGACGTGCAAAATCTATAATTGCAGCAAAGGGTGGAATCACTAAATATTGAAATTAGTGATTTTATGTAACAATTTCTTTTGCGAAAAAAATAAATGGTTTTACTAACAGAACTCATTGTTTTTGTGACCTTAATACCACACTCTTTTATACAAAAAATAGATGCAAGCCTTAAAGCCAACAACTTCAGCTAAGTCAACACTTGCCCAAAAGAAATAAGAACCTAGAAAAGAAAAAGAAGAGAAATATAAAAAAGAATAAAAAAATGGTGTATTGAGTTCAGTATATGTATACCAATATAAAGATCACGAACTAAATATCATCATCTCCAAAGTAGAATAAAACCTTTTTTTGAGCACGATAGGAATATTTTGTAGCATCTGTGAAGAGAGTATCCTGAGGAGAAGACACAACTGTGATATGCATGAAATGCATACATATCACATGGAAAAGGTGCGATATCTCTCATAAAAATTGGAAATTTCAGATGGGCAGGACAACTAGCGGTATCGCTATCAGATGAATACTTATATCGCAGCTAGAGAGAAGTTGACTTAAAGGTAGGTCGAAAATTTTGGACAAAAAGACGTAAAAATAAGGCGTAGGTGAGGATATCGAACTTACAACGGTTGTCAATGGGCGAGACTGAATGATAAAGAAGATTTGGAAAGGTGAGGAAACTTCCCTTTTCCATGTTTAACCATTTTATAGGTTTTACTTTGTACGAAATAAGTAGAAGTTTTCATACACCACAGATTAGATGAAGACATGAATTGTGAAGCACCTAAACTAATATCAGGCAATAGAGAATAATTTTGATAACAATTATATCCCGCACAATATTACTTTTATGTTGTTTGATAGGCAGTAGAGGTTATGATAAATTGTTTTTAAACTAAGGAATTCATTACTGATACAGGTATTCTTTATTAACTACACTGAACGGCTTAAAAAGTGGCCACCCTATACACTTCGCAAAATGTAAACTTATTGAAGTTTTATCATATATGCTTGTTTTTGTCAGTTTTGACAAAAAAATATTTAACAGTAATTATTTAATTATTACTGTATTAACAGTATATTATTAACATTTAATATCAAACAGTAATTTAGCTTTTCCAACGTCCATTTCGACTAAGTGAATAATTAAGATATGGTGTTATCTATAGTAGATGTTGTTTGCTACAGCATTGCTACATTGTTGAGCATTGCTACAAAAACAAAGAAGTCAAGTTTATGTATCAGAAACTTTGGGTATTTCGAGAACTACAGTACGAAGAGCTTTCCATCGCTTTATAGAAACTGGTACATATTCACGTAAAGAGATGATCGTTTTATTGTGATGAAACTTTTAAAAAATCGCCATTCCACTGCAATTGCTACAAGAAACCATCTGTAGAAAGTTTAGAATGTGAATGTAAGTGAGAAAACGGTTAAAAGACGTCTTAATAAAAGAGAACTAATATAAGAAGACACAATCCAGATACTGTAGGAATCGACTAATTTTTGCTCGACATCACCACTGGGATATACAGGATAGGAGCCGAAGTTCAGAGAACAAAATTTGGCGGTGGTGGGTGTCCATGTTTTGGGCTGAAATTTCATTTGAAGCTCGAACTGAACTTATTTTCATCAATGGTCCCCCGAATGCTCACCGGTATCTAAAAGAAGTTTTGGCAGAAGTAGTAATTCCATTTGGTCCATTTATTGCGGACAATTTCGTCTTTATGCGTGATAATTCCGCATACTGCAAGAATCATGATAAATTACTTGGGGGAAGTAGGAATTAATAGTCTAGAATGGCCAGCCTGCAGTCCTGATCTAAATATCATCGAACATCTTTGGGATGAACTTCATCCTAGGGCTAGAAGTCAACCAAGTCAGCCAGAAAGTCTTGCAAAACTTCAAAACATGCTCCGTGATGAATATGAACGTATTCTTCAAGTTTTTATTCAAAATTTGTTCCTTTCTCTTCCAAATCGTATGCAAACAGTTATTGATGTTTTAGGGCATAATATCCGATATTAGACAATTTTGTTCACTCATAATTTTTATTGTTTGTAACTCGATATGACACTACTTTCGTTTGTAGCCTTCTAATTAAATAAATATGCTAAGGAATCAAGCAGTAATGGCCATTTTTTGTTTTAAAAATCAAAAATGTTTAGTATACAATATGAAACAGTGCATTAAACTTCCAGTCAATTTTTATTTTCGGAAATTTATAGGATAGCCTCTTTTTTTACAGGCCAGTGTATAATAATAAATCACTTCAATAGTTACGTCTAATAAGAACTAGGACAGAATTATTATAATGCAAAAAATACTAGTACAGACTGGCCTATTGAGACTGATTAACAAACCGTTGTGTGCAAGGAAGATAGCTATATATTGCTTATAAGATGTCGGTAAAAGACAGATAACTCGATCATATTTAAGAATAAAAGTGACAGTGAAAAATAACGAAATTTGTAGGTAGTGGGGCTCACGTACCGTATTACAGCTTTTGTTTTTAATTTAACATACACTAATAAATGTAATATCTTATAACGATTACAGAAAGAATCTTTTTTATGTATCGTCACTTTAGTACAAGCTGGCGATTCGAAAAATAACAATAAATAGAAGATAAACACAGCTAGGCGATAAAGAGGGTAATGTGACAGCCTGAGAGAAAATATTAGAAATATTTAACATGAAACGACGAAAAAATAGATGGCAGAAGAAGCATCGGAAGAAGACGAATTTCATGGCTGAAGAACCTGAGAGAATGGTTTGGATGCAGCTCAAAACAACTATTTAGAGCTACTGCCTCAAAAATTAAGATAGCTATGATGATTGCCAACCTCCGTAGCGGAGATGGCACCTGAAGAAGAAGAAGAAGACGAAATAGTGACGGAGCCATACAACTTGGAGAAACTGTACTTTTGAAAAAAACACACGCATATAAGCTACAAGTAACACAATGTAGAATGTAGTGTCATTGTTGGCAGCGCATTTTATAAAAGCCAAGCCTTCTTTAGAATAATCCTCAATTTTTCCCTGTTTTGAGAAGCTCATCTCCACCCTTTACCTTCAATAGCTTTTATGTCTTTCTCTAAGATATCTAGGTACCAGTTTCAGTCTTCTTCTGATTCATTATCTTACCGGTCCTCTTTAACCAAAAGCTTTTATCGCTTGATTAAATGCTCTTTTCATCTGAGATTTGCTATTTTATTGGATTATCTAAACAAAAAGTGGGAACACCTGCCCTATAGTATTGCAACTTTCCTTCTGCATATATTCTTCTCAGAATTTTTAGCTGGAAGCATTTAAGCAGGTCTTGATCGTGTGTAAGTGACCAGGTTTCTACTTCATATAATAACATTGACCTTATTAGTGTTCCATATACTGTCAGTGTTATTTTCGTAGGTAGTTTTGAACTCGTTTGTCTTCTCAAAAGGTTGTACCGCTTATGAGCCAGCACTATTCTTCTTTCAATTTCTTTTTAGAAAATACTGAAACTGAAAACATAAGAGGATCCGTTACAACTAGATTAGTATTCCATAGTTGATAAAGGTAAAGAAATGACTGTCACAGCAGTCCTTAAAGTAGGGGTTCTGGGCTGCACAGAAAACTTAACTGAGTGAGGATGAGGGGTAATACTTTTGGTGCAATAATATGCATTAGTGTATTAATCAATTCAACAGCCAGCTGGGCCAGCTCATTTACTGTGAGTAGTCTAGTGGGTTCATTGATTGAATCCTGACTGGGGCCAGAGAAAGTGAAATGTACTAGTACAAAATCCAAAATGAATCTGCGCGTTAAATTAAAATGCGCCGATGTACAGTGTAAACCTATATTTTGTAATATGTCTTTGATTTGTTTATGCCTTTTCACCCCTGATTCTCCTGGATAGCTGAATGTCCTTGGGCATAATAGTGACACTCTCTTAGCATGAATAGGGCATAAACAAACCCACCAAATATGCTTCATTCGCTTTCTGTAAAGCCATAACTGCCGAAGTTTGAAAACGTTGCCAACAAACAATACGTTGGAAAGGTAGTTTTCTGATAAGTATGGTACATAATGTCTAATTTCACGACGGTAGCTGGCCTGTAACGATGAGGTTATTTAACTCCTCCAGTGGCAGGTGCACTCTTACGAGCAGCTTTGGTTGCTAACTGTTTACGTGGTGCTTTACCACCAGTAGATTTTCAGGCTGTTTGCTTTGTACGTGCCATTATTTCTCGCGTACATATAGATGGCTAGTACGGTAAGAGATGGCTTGGTTTTACTCACTCCAGTGATCCACACTGGAAATTATTTTCATTATTGGTGATGTGCTGAAAAAATGATCAAATGTTATGTATATACTTTGAACCATTATACTAAAAGAAGAAATCATACAGATAACACAAGAATATTATAAAAACCTCTACAATACAAAAGAGAAACCAGCCCAAGAAATCCTTAAGCAACTACAAATAAAAATAAAAAATGTTAACTTACAACCAGAAATCAGTAAGAACGAGATAAGAAGAGCACTCAAAGAGATGAAGAACAATAAATCGCCAGGAAAAGACGGGGTGACTGTAGAAATGCTAAAAGATGGTGGGAAAACAACTAGAGAAGTTTTGTACATACTTATCAATAAAATACTAATGACAAAACAAATACCCAACGGTTGGAACGAAGCAATAACACTGTTACTATTTAAGAAAGGAGTTAAAAAGGATCTAAAGAATTACAGACCCATAACTTTACTAAATGTGATGTACAAACTATTAACCAAAATATTAACAAATAGATTAACAACTAAATTAGATGGATACCAGGCAAGAGAACAAGGGATTTAGAAAGAGCTTCAGTACAAGTGGCCACCTTTTAACGATGAAGATTTTAATCGAAAAAACTAACGAATATCATATCCCGCTATACATGGCATTTATTGACTTCAAGAAGGCATTTGATAGTGTGGAACACTGGGCAGTACAGAATTCCCTACAAAACAGCAGAATAGACTACCGATATAAAGACTTAATTACAAATATATACAACAAGGCAACAACAACTATTAAGCTAATGAAACAAACGGAGCCTATTAAAATAAATCGAGGAGTAAGACAAGGAGATACCATCTCGCCCAAGCTATTCAACCAAGCGCTAGAAGATGTTTTCAAACGACTACACTGGGATGGCTTGGGAATTAACATAAACGGGCAAAATATGAATCATTTACGATATGCTGATGATATTGTATTATTAACAGAAAAAAGTGAAGAATTACAAAGAATGATGGAAGAACTAGATAGAGAATCGACAAAATTGCACTCAAGAATTACTGAAAATTACAGAAAACTGAATAACAGTAAAACAAAAACCATGACTAATCAACCAGAAGAACTAATAATTACAGTGGCACAAACAAGAATAGAACAAGTAAAAGAGTATATTATATCTAGGCCAAATCACTAAATTAAATAAAGAAAATCAGACCGAAGAAATAAAGAGAAGCATAAGATTGGCCTGGGCATCATTCGGAAAACTGTCTTATATTCTAAAGAATTCAAAATACCCCCCAATACCTAAAAACGAGAATCTTCAATCAATGTATACTCCCTGTCCTCACATATGGCTCTCAGACATGGACGTTTACAAAGGAAAATATGGAAAAAATAGCAAAGACAGAAAGATCATTAAACTATTAGACAGAAAAGGAAACGAATGGATCCGTAATAAAACAAAAGTGACAGATGTCTCAACCCAAGTAGCAAAGCTTAAATGGAAGTTCGCCGGACACACCCTAAGGCAGAAAGATGAAAGATGGACTAAGACAATTATACATTGGAGACCATGGAATCACAAACGAAAAAGGGGAAGGACACAAATGCGATGGTCAGATGGCCTGATGAAACACGCCGGGTCAAAATGGATGCAAATTGCCCAAGATAGAGAGGCACGGAAGAAGGAGGAGGAGGCCTATATCCAAGGATGGATGTTTAGGGCTGTATAGATAGATAGATATATGCTAAAATGAATTTTCGGCAAAAAAGATTGATAGATTACTGCAAAATAAGAAATATAACAGCCAACTTTTAATTTGTACTTCTGTGGAGTTTCCGTGAGAAAACCTTTTAATACGATTTTTTATTTCTGCCTATTTCCTATAAGAGAGTTTGTGACTTCACCAATTTTCTCAGTGTACTATAGATGTTGACACCGAGGTTAACGACATCAATTCGGCGACCAGAGAGAAAAAACAAGCGGTAAACACAAATATATCAGATCTAGGGTGTTTGCTTTGGCTTTGTTTCATCATAATCACGCACATACATTACCTTCTGTTTACAATAGTGAACACCAAAACTATGCTATGCAAGCGATACTAATACAGTTGATTACAACTGTGAGTGTGATCGAACGCACCTTGGAATTGCATGTTGCGGAATTACCATAACATCCAGGAGAGCGGTTACTATCTTTCGTGACTATATTTGATCAATATAGTAGAGAAAACAATTTTGTTATCTTTTAGGACATAATACATTAACTAGACAAATCCATAATACATAATATAAGCAATAAAATAAGTTACTTACGCTAAAACTTACATTTACAAAAGTTTTTACTATAGTGTATTTTTATGTATGAGAGGGTAATAAAACAATAAATTATGTATGCAAATCCCTAAACTGTTGATACGGGTGACTCAATGAAAAACAGATATTTGTCAACAAGTTTACAGAAGTATATAGGAAAACAATTTTAAATTGAGTATAACCACCAGGTATAAAGGTTGGAGCAGAATAGAACACAATAGTTGTGAGGGTTATAATCCCTAAATAAGGTTGCCAGTGTCGGAGTGATGGAGGTTAACAGGTACTAATGAATTTGCAAGAAATGTAAGATGTTTATTTTATTGGTTATATATAACCAATAAAAGTTTAATAAGTACCTACCTATTTGCAAAATAAAGTTTAATTCTTTAGATAAAATAAAACGTTTTATTTTATCTGACATGTGTGCATTCCACGAAGTAAGGGTTTCAACAATCAAACATTTAATTCTTTAATTCCAGGAATCTACGACAGTAATTGACTAGATAATTACCTTCTAAACTTATTCCACAGAAAATGTGATAGTGGGTTTTTCCATTTTGTAGGAAGGTCCAAGTGGCGTATTCAAAATTCTTAACAGTTCACTAAAAGTAGGTACTTTAGTTGCAAGGTGCAGTTTATTGTGTATACTAGTGTTATGGAAAATTTGGAAGTGCCGTGTAAACGCCGAAAAATTGGTCCTTTAACAGTTAATGAAAAAACATTAATATTTAATTGTTTTAAATCATTTACAGACAAACGTTTATGTGAAAGTGTTGATGAGACCGCTGAGTTAGTTAGCAGTACATTTGATGTTGGGAAATCTACGATTTACAGAATTATTAAAGAAGAGAAATGTGGTAGTTATCAAATGCCACGTAATGCTCCAGGGAAACCAAAATTTCAAATAGAATATCATTTTAAAGATGGACTTCGACGGAAAGTGTATGAATTCTTCTTTAGACAAGAATTTCCAACATTGGATAAAGTTCTTGTCTTAGTTCGAGATGATAAGGATTACCCAGAAATGAGTCGAAGTACGTTATGGAAACTTTTAAAAGAAATAGGCTTCCGCTGGAAAAAGAATCCCAGAAAGTCTATTTTATTAGAAAGAAGCGATATTGTCATATGGAGAAGACATTTTCTAAGAACCATAAAGGAAATGAGAAACCAAAAAAGAAAAATATTTTATCTTGATGAAACATGGATCAACAAGGGTCATACACCAAATAAATTTTGGCAGGATGAAACTGTTACAAGTCAAAGGCACGCTTTTGTAAATAACTTATCTACTGGTTTAAACCCACCATCAGGAAAGGGACGCAGGCTGATAATAGTACACATTGGCAGTTCAGACGGTTTTGTTGAAGATGGTTTATTAACTTTTGAATCAACTCGTACCGGTGACTACCATGAAGACATGAACGCTGATGACTTTCAAGAATGGTTCGAACAAATGATAGATCTTCTTCCTAAGAACTGTGTAATAGTAATGCATAATGCAAGTTATCACTCCAGACTTATAGAAGGACTGCCCACAACCAAGTGGTTAAAAAAAGACTTGCAGAATTGGCTAAGTTCAAAAAATATTACGTACCATCCCGGATCTATAAGAAAGGAACTTTATTCGTTGTGTGCCCTTCATAAAGAAAAATTTTAAAAATACGAAATTGATGAAATTGCCGAAAATCGTGGAATGACAGTACTTACATCCCCACCATATCATTGTGAATTAAACCCGATTGAACTGGTATGGGCACAGATAAAGAGTGAAGTTTCAAGAAAAAATACCACTTTTAAAATTTATGATGTTAAACAGTTATTTTTGGAGGCCGTAAATAATGTAAAACCTGAAAACTGGGAAAAGGCAGTAAATCACACTATTAAAGAAGAGGAAAAAATGTGGAAGCTGGACAATATTACTGATAAAATGATCGAGCCAGTTATTATAAATCTTGGTTCTGAAAGTTCATTTTCTGAATCTGATTTGGATTTGTAACAAGTAGCTGTAAGTTTTATATTAATATTTTTATTCATCTATTTAACATACCTTAGACGGTTTTAAAAACTCTTTTTCTCTTTTGTAATTTTTACAAATTAAAAAAAATGTGAATTTTTTAAAACCCTTTTTAATATAGGCCAGTCAGTTCTAATATAGTGTGTGATAAAAGAGGTCACTGTTGTTTACATACACAATACACTTTATAACACTGAAATAATTCATTTATTTTTTACAATTATTCAAAGTAATTTTTCAATTAATCTTGAGCACGCCCATGGAGTGGTCGAAGGTACCAGTTAAAATTATGCTAATTACTCTCTCGTTCATAAAAATAAACTATAAACAATGATTCTTATTCTTCTTTAGATTTCCCTGGAGATTGGTTGTCATTAACTCGGTATTGTACGATTCTTGAACATCGGAAGAACATTCATACCTTACATGTTGTTTGTTAGAAAGAGTTTGTTCTTTCTGCTTTATTTTCCGATCCGGTCCCGGGTTAAAGGAGAAAATATAAAAAAAAGAATATATTTAATTAGACCCGAAAAAAGCATTTTTATGCTGACTGTAACTTTTTTTACAAAGTGAGAACAAATTTTTACAAAGTGAGAAACACGGGACCTATGGCGTAACGTAATTTAACGGGACCTATCTCGGGTTAAGTGTCCTATTTTATGTATTTTAATGATGCTTCTACAATTTCTTTATTGGTATTATTTGCAACACATTTGGAAGGCTTCCAGTCGTCAGAAAAATAGATCTTTTTGAATTATACCAGTGCATGAATGGTGCTTCTAGCTCACGCAAAATACAAATTGGTTTTCACTTATGCCTTTTGTTATTAATTTTTATGTTAATGGAAACTCTTCTAATATAGTGCCTTAGATGTATTTTTGATTGTTTGATCTCTTGTAAGTCTTTTTAATGTTCGAATCTTTTGCGATTTAATTCTCTTTCGATTTCGTGAAAAAGTTCAACAAATGTTTACATTTTTCTTGAGATTTCTCAACTAGATCCATTTCAGTCACTCCTATTTCAGTTCTTTTTGCTGTTTTCCAGTATTCTGTGTACCACTTAATAGCATTCTTGGTTAGATTAGAAATAATAACTCTCTTTCTTTCGTTTTTGTAACTTCACCTTGTAGTACAATCATTCCTAAAGTTACACTTTTTGAAAATAACCAAATAAATTGCTTATATAATTAAAACTATAGTGTATTTTTATGTATGAGAGAGTAATAAAACAATAAACTATGTATGCAAATCCCTAAACTGTTGATACGGATGACTCAATGAAAAACAGATATTTGTCAACAAGTTTACAGAAGTATATAGGAAAACAATTTTAAATTGAGTATGACCACCAGGTATAAAGGTTGGAGCAGAATAGAATACAATAGTTGTGAGGGTTACTAATCCCTAAATAAGGTTGCCAGTGTCGGAGTGATGGAGGTTAACAGGTACTAATGAATTTGCAAGAAATGTAAGATGTTTATTTTATTGGTTATATATAACCAATAAAAGTTTAATAAGTACCTACCTATTTGCAAAATAAAGTTTAATTCTTTAGATAAAATAAAACGTTTTATTTTATCTGAAATGAGTGCATTCCACGAAGTAAGGGTTTCAACAATCAAACATTTAATTCTTTAATCCCAGGAATCTACGACAGTAATTGACTAGATAATTACCTTCTAAACTTATTCCACAGAAAATGTGATAGTGGGTTTTTCCATTTTGTAGGAAGGTCCAAGTGGCGTATTCAAAATTCTTAACAGTTCACTAAAGGTAGGTACTTCAGTTGCAAGGTGCAGTTTATTGGGTATACTAGTGTTATGGAAAATTTGGAAGTGCCGTGTAAACGCCGAAAAATTGGTCCTTTAACAGTTAATGAAAAAACATTAATATTTAATTGTTTTAAATCATTTACAGACAAACGTTTATGTGAAAGTGTTGATGAGACCGCTGAGTTAGTTAGCAGTACATTTGATGTTGGGAAATCTACGATTTACAGAATTATTAAAGAAGAGAAATGTGGTAGTTATCAAATGCCACGTAATGCTCCAGGGAAACCAAAATTTCAAATAGAATATCATTTTAAAGATGGACTTCGACGGAAAGTGTATGAATTCTTCTTTAGACAAGAATTTCCAACATTGGATAAAGTTCTTGTCTTAGTTCGAGATGATAAGGATTACCAGAAATGAGTCGAAGTACGTTATGGAAACTTTTAAAAGAAATAGGCTTCCGCTGGAAAAAGAATCCCAGAAAGTCTATTTTATTAGAAAGAAGCGATATTGTCATATGGAGAAGACATTTTCTAAGAACCATAAAGGAAATGAGAAACCAAAAAAGAAAAATATTTTATCTTGATGAAACATGGATCAACAAGGGTCATACACCAAATAAATTTTGGCAGGATGAAACTGTTACAAGTCAAAGGCACGCTTTTGTAAATAACTTATCTACTGGTTTAAACCCACCATCAGGAAAGGGACGCAGGCTGATAATAGTACACATTGGCAGTTCAGACGGTTTTGTTGAAGATGGTTTATTAACTTTTGAATCAACTCGTACCGGTGACTACCATGAAGACATGAACGCTGATGACTTTCAAGAATGGTTCGAACAAATGATAGATCTTCTTCCTAAGAACTGTGTAATAGTAATGCATAATGCAAGTTATCACTCCAGACTTATAGAAGGACTGCCCACAACCAAGTGGTTAAAAAAAGACTTGCAGAATTGGCTAAGTTCAAAAAATATTACGTACCATCCCGGATCTATAAGAAAGGAACTTTATTCGTTGTGTGCCCTTCATAAAGAAAAATTTTAAAAATACGAAATTGATGAAATTGCCGAAAATCGTGGAATGACAGTACTTACATCCCACCATATCATTGTGAAATTAAACCCGATTGAACTGGTATGGGCACAGATAAAGAGTGAAGTTTCAAGAAAAAATACCACTTTTAAAATTTATGATGTTAAACAGTTATTTTTGGAGGCCGTAAATAATGTAAAACCTGAAAACTGGGAAAAGGCAGTAAATCACACTATTAAAGAAGAGGAAAAAATGTGGAAGCTGGACAATATTACTGATAAAATGATCGAGCCAGTTATTATAAATCTTGGTTCTGAAAGTTCATTTTCTGAATCTGATTTGGATTTGTAACAAGTAGCTGTAAGTTTTATATTAATATTTTTATTCATCTATTTAACATACCTTAGACGGTTTTAAAAACTCTTTTTCTCTTTTGTAATTTTTACAAATTAAAAAAAATGTGAATTTTTTAAAACCCTTTTTAATATAGGCCAGTCAGTTCTAATATAGTGTGTGATAAAAGAGGTCACTGTTGTTTACATACACAATACACTTTATAACACTGAAATAATTCATTTATTTTTTACAATTATTCAAAGTAATTTTTCAATTAATCTTGAGCACGCCCATGGAGTGGTCGAAGGTACCAGTTAAAATTATGCTAATTACTCTCTCGTTCATAAAAATAAACTATAAACAATGATTCTTATTCTTCTTTAGATTTCCCTGGAGATTGGTTGTCATTAACTCGGTATTGTACGATTCTTGAACATCGGAAGAACATTCATACCTTACATGTTGTTTGTTAGAAAGAGTTTGTTCTTTCTGCTTTATTTTCCGATCCGGTCCGGGTTAAAGGAGAAAAATATAAAAAAAAGAATATATTTAATTAGACCCGAAAAAAGCATTTTTATGCTGACTGTAACTTTTTTTACAAAGTGAGAACAAATTTTTACAAAGTGAGAAACACGGGACCTATGGCGTAACGTAATTTAACGGGACCTATCTCGGGTTAAGTGTCCTATTTTATGTATTTTAATGATGCTTCTACAATTTCTTTATTGGTATTATTTGCAACACATTTGGAAGGCTTCCAGTCGTCAGAAAAATAGATCTTTTTGAATTATACCAGTGCATGAATGGTGCTTCTAGCTCACGCAAAATACAAATTGGTTTTCACTTATGCCTTTTGTTATTAATTTTTATGTTAATGGAAACTCTTCTAATATAGTGCCTTAGATGTATTTTTGATTGTTTGATCTCTTGTAAGTCTTTTTAATGTTCGAATCTTTTGCGATTTAATTCTCTTTCGATTTCGTGAAAAAGTTCAACAAATGTTTACATTTTTCTTGAGATTTCTCAACTAGATCCATTTCAGTCACTCCTATTTCAGTTCTTTTTGCTGTTTTCCAGTATTCTGTGTACCACTTAATAGCATTCTTGGTTAGATTAGAAATAATAACTCTCTTTCTTTCGTTTTTGTAACTTCACCTTGTAGTACAATCATTCCTAAAGTTACACTTTTGAAAATAACCAAATAAATTGCTTATATAATTAAAACTATAGTGTATTTTTATGTATGAGAGAGTAATAAAACAATAAACTATGTATGCAAATCCCTAAACTGTTGATACGGATGACTCAATGAAAAACAGATATTTGTCAACAAGTTTACAGAAGTATATAGGAAAACAATTTTAAATTGAGTATGACCACCAGGTATAAAGGTTGGAGCAGAATAGAATACAATAGTTGTGAGGGTTACTAATCCCTAAATAAGGTTGCCAGTGTCGGAGTGATGGAGGTTAACAGGTACTAATGAATTTGCAAGAAATGTAAGATGTTTATTTTATTGGTTATATATAACCAATAAAAGTTTAATAAGTACCTACCTATTTGCAAAATAAAGTTTAATTCTTTAGATAAAATAAAACGTTTTATTTTATCTGAAATGAGTGCATTCCACGAAGTAAGGGTTTCAACAATCAAACATTTAATTCTTTAATCCCAGGAATCTACGACAGTAATTGACTAGATAATTACCTTCTAAACTTATTCCACAGAAAATGTGATAGTGGGTTTTTCCATTTTGTAGGAAGGTCCAAGTGGCGTATTCAAAATTCTTAACAGTTCACTAAAGGTAGGTACTTCAGTTGCAAGGTGCAGTTTATTGGGTATACTAGTGTTATGGAAAATTTGGAAGTGCCGTGTAAACGCCGAAAAATTGGTCCTTTAACAGTTAATGAAAAAACATTAATATTTAATTGTTTTAAATCATTTACAGACAAACGTTTATATGTGAAAGTGTTGATGAGACCGTTGAGTTAGTTAGCAGTACACTTGGTGTTGGGAAATCTACGATTTACAGAGTTATTAAAGAAGAGAAATGTGGTAGTTTTCAAATGCCACGTAATGCTCCAGGGAAACCAAAATTTCAAATAGAATATCATTTTAAAGAAGGACTTCGACGGAAAGTGCATGAATTCTTCTTTAGACAAGAATTTCCAACATTGGATAAAGTTCTTGTCTCAGTTCGAGATGATAAGGATTACCCAGAAATGAGTCGAAGTACGTTATAGAAACTTTTAAAAGAAATAGGCTTCCGCTGGAAAAAGAATCCCAGAAAGTCTATTTTATTAGAAAGAAGCGATATTATCATATGGAGAAGACATTCTCTAAGAACCATAAAGGAAATGAGAAACTAAAAAAGAAAAATATTTTATCTTGATGAAACATGGATCAACAAGGGTCTTACACCAAATAAATTTTGGCAGGATGAAACTGTTACAAGTCAAAGGCACGCTTTTGTAAATAACTTATCTACTGGTTTAAACCCACCATCAGGAAAGGGACGCAGGTTGATAATAGTACACATTGACAGTTCAGACGGTTTTGTTGAAGGTTTTATTAACTTTTGAATCAACTCGTACCGGTGACTACCATGAAGACATGAACGCTGATGTCTTTCAAGAATGGTTCGAACAAATGATAGATCTTCTTCCTAAGAACTGTGTAATAGTAATGGATAATGCAAGTTATCACTCCAGACTTATAGAAGGACTGCCCACAACCAAGTGGTTAAAAAAAGACTTGCAGAATTGGCTGAGTTCAAAAAATATTACGTACCATCCCGTATCTATAAGAAAGGAACTTTATTCGTTGTGTGCCCTTCATAAAGAAAAATTTAAAAAATACGAAATTGATGAAATTGCCAAAAATCGTGGAATGACAGTACTTAGATCTCCACCATATCATTGTGAATTAAACCCGATTGAACTGGTATGGGCACACATAAAGAGTGAAGTTTTAAGAAAAAATACCACTTTTAAAATTCATGATGTTAAACAGTTGTTTTTGGAGGCCGTAAATAATGTAAAACCTGAAAACTGGGTAAAGGCAGTAAATCACACTATTAAAGAAGAGGAAAAAATGTGGAAGCTGGACAATATTACTGATAAAATGATCGAGCCAGTTATTATAAATCTTGGTTCTGAAAGTTCATCTTCTGAATTTGATTTGGATTTGTAACAAGTAGCTGTAAGTTTTATATTAATATTTTTATTCATCTATTTAACATAACTTAGACGGTTTTAAAAACTCTTTTTCTCTTTTGTATTTTTTTAAAATTAAAAAAAATGTGAATTTTTTAAAACCCTTTTTAATGTAGGCCAGTCAGTTCTAATATAGTGTGTGATAAAAGAGGTCACTTTTGTTTACATACACAAAACACTTTATAACACTGAAATAATTCATTTATTTTTTACAATTATTCAAAGTAATTTTTCAATTAATCTTGAGCCCGCCCATGAAGTGGTCGAAGGTACCAGTTAAAATTATGCTAATTACTCTCTCGTTCATAAAAATAAACTATAGAGGAGATCACATAAAAAATATGAAAGGAGAGCATTAGCTGTAAAATAAGAAACACAATCTATAGGATTCACAGAGATTAAGAAATCTATTAATAACTTTTATCTTTATATTTTATAAACTTTTATCTTTATATTTTATAAACTTTTATCTTTATATTTTTAATATTTTAAATCTCAAATTTCAATTAAACTGCTTCTTCATTTAACTTATTCTGAAATTCTTCCTTTTTTCATTTCTCAAATAAAAGCCGCTGATAAAAAAGCATAAAAGCCACTCTCGTATTTTTCTAAATAAAAAATATATTCTTGGTCAATGTTTCGTGAACGTTTAGATAAGCCTCTCAAAAGGGGAGACAATTTCTCCAAAAAATATACGTAATTTGAACAAAACATGCTTCACAGAGTTCTTTCAGATGTTTGTCAACGGCCGCATCAGGCGTTGTAAGGAAAGAAACCGTATAAATCTCGAACACTTTCCATTTTGTGTTTAATGAAAGTGAAATTTTACAATTTGGTACCAAAGACGTACGGAAAATTTCTTTAGGGATTTTTTTAGGTTTTTTTTTAGATAAGGTCTATCCAGATATTGCTTTAAGCGTCTTTATTTATTTTCCTTGGACTTGAACCTCAAATTCACTTTTGCACTTTATTTTTTAAGGGTAAAAGTTACCCCTATTAAAAAAAAATCATATAATTGTAAATTAAACCAAGTGCTTGATTCAAATTATCTTTTAATGGAGTGAATTAGTGTCCATTAACATTAAACAATATTATATAAGATTTAATAACAGTTTAACCCATAAAATCTCACCCCTAGATTAATTATAAATATAATTAAAAAGTTTTAGAATACATTTTCAATTCGCCCAAAAAGTAATATAATTCAAAGTATAACGTTTTTTTATCAATCAATTTCCGAGTAGAAAGTTTCTGTATGTGTCTTTCGCAGAAATGAGAGGAAGGGAGATTTTCTTTTGGGGATATTTTGTTAAATTTTTGAGGGAACGAATACACTTCGGTATGAGTAGTCAAAGAGTTATGTCCAACACTGCCGGCTTATCTAATTCCATAATCTTGATCAAGGATTTCACTTCTGATTTGCAATCAAATCAACTAACTAACAACTTACAAAACTAACTAACAAAGTTACAAAGCAAAAGATTAACTAACTATCAACTCGATAATACAATGGAATATCGGTGGACTCTTAAATCGCTTGGCTATGCTACAGATTATCATTGCCGAAAACTGTCCTGACATAATCTGCCTTCTTCTTCTTCAAGTTCCACTCCTATCGGAGATTGGAAATCATTCTGGCAATTATAATTTTATTGGTTACTCGCCTGAATAGTTCAGTTGAACTGCCTTCAAACCATTCACGGAGATTGCGTAGCCACGAGATTTTACGTCTTCCTACGCTTCTTCTACCTTTGATTTTACCCTGCATTATATTCCTTTGTAGTTCGTACTTTTCACCTCTCATGATGTGCCCCAAGTATTCCAATTTCCTGATTTTTATGGAATTTAAAACTTCGCATTATTTTCCTAGTTGTTCGAGAACTTGTTCGTTTGTTTTGCGATCCATCCATGATATTTTCAAAATACGTCGGTAACACCACATTTCGAATGCTTCTAGGTTTTTAATGTTGGATTTTTTAAATCCAACATTACAATAATCTGCCTACAAGAAACCAATTTAAGACCCCAACAGAAATACAGTCCTGAACAATACATATGCTTCCGTAAAGACAGGATGCTTGTTAACCATGCTAGTGGTGGTGTTATGACA
Organism: Diabrotica balteata; assembly: GCA_918026665.1. NCBI lineage: Eukaryota > Metazoa > Arthropoda > Insecta > Coleoptera > Chrysomelidae > Diabrotica > Diabrotica balteata. The sequence continues at coordinate 3,182,011 of OU898278.1, read as the reverse complement.
TTAGTAAAAAATCTTTCGATGCAAATTGATTTCCAGTACTAGGCAATTTAACAGCTATAGCAATCAAAATTGATTCCTTAATGTCATTTTATCTATGTAATATCTACATTCCTCGTAACTCACAGGTAAATTATGCAGATATACTGCACCATATACACCAAATTCCAACACCACGTATAGTCGTCGGTGACTTTAATGGACACAATATAATATGGGGATCTTCTAACACAAATAATGAAGAATGAAGGGAAGAATAATAGAATAATAGGATAAGAATAGAATAAGAGAATAATTTTAATTTTCTTAATAATGGAATTCCAACGAGATTCAACTCAGCATCAGGAGAATCTTCAGCAAATGACCCAAGTCTCTGTGATCCAATTTGAACTCCTCGCTTATCCTGGTAAGTGTTGTCGTTCACCTACGGCAGCGACCATTACCCAATAAAAATATATAATACTAACATCCTACCGGAACCAAAAGACACCCTTGTCTCAAAATGGAAGACCGAAAAGGCTGATTGGGTGAGCTTTTTAACATATATTGATAATTCCGTAGAAAGTTGTGAAATAAATTACTGTAATATCGATAGTACAATGACCAGTTTTAATGACTTAAATACTAAATACTAAAACGTGCAGAACTCTACATTCAAAAAAACAAAAAAAAAATTACAATCATCATCCAGTACCATGGTGGGATATGGATTGCGAAGAAGCCATACGGCAAAGTAAAAATGCTCTAAATAGGTTTAAACGACACAAAACCCAAGACGGCAAAATAAAATTTAAACGGTTAAAAGCTAGAGCCCAATTAATCATAAAAATCAATCAATTAAAAAAAAATCATGGTCAAAATACGTCTCTGAAATAAAGAGTTCTACTCCAATGAGCAAAGTTTGGAAAAGGGTAAAGAAAATTTCCTGTTTAAAGTATTCTTCATCAATTAACACTCTTAAAATTAATACCACACTCTCTTCTTCACATGATAATGCTAAAACTCTTGCTTCCACCTTTGAACAACTCCTCTAGCGAAAACTACGACATTAATTTTAGGGACTACAAGCTAAAGAAAGAACGCACCATCTTGTCCCTAGAAGAATCCTACAAAAACCCCCTATCTCAACCTCTTACAATTATGGAACTAAATAACTCCTTACAGGATATGAAAAATTCAAGTCCAGGACCCGACACTATTCCTGTTGTATTTCTAAAGCAATTATTAATCTTAGCAAAACAACATCTACTGCAAATTTTCAATCAAATTTGGCAACAACGATAATATCCGTCCATATGGGCAAAAGCCACAATTTTGCCATTTTTAAAATCCAGAAAGCCTTGGCTTGATACAGAATCATACAGACCCATCTCCCTAATATGTGCCATGGCTAAATTAATGGAGAAAATTGTCAATGCCCGGCTTATGTGGATACTGGAAAAATCTCATTTCTTCTTACCAGAAAAAAAGCAGCAATTGTCAGCAATTGACAATATCTTAGACTTACAAAGTGATGTCCAAGAAGCGTTAGCAACAGTGGTGTGGTAAAATTTTGGGTAGGCCAAGCCAGCAAATTACATAATAGCTATGTCTAATCAGTGGCGGATCCAGAGGAAGGGTAACGGGGTCATGGGGTCATGACCCCCTTAAAAATATTTGAAAACCGACTTATCCTATTGACGGTAAGACTAAAAGTGACCTTGCATCAGAGCAAAATAATCACCCTCAAGATCCATGACCTCCCCAAAAAAATTCTAGAAGTTTTTAATTTTTTGTACTTTACAGTTTAATTGTAAGAAAACGAGGTAGACCAAGACGATCCTGGAGAGACGATGTCGACGATGCAATGGCCGCCAGAAATCTAACAACTGAAGATTGCTTCGACAGAAAACGCTGGAAATTAGGATGCGAGAAGCGGCGCCAGCTGTAGAAGACTCGCTTGTTATATATATATATATATATATATATATATATATATATATATATATATATATATATATATATATATATACAGTTTAATTGTAGTTGAAACAGTTTACCGTTTAATTTTTTGTTTTGATTTAACCATTTGTTGAATTGTTTGCTAACTTTAATGTTATGTTATGCGGGGTAAACGCAAAACGAATCCTAAAGAAAAACTTAAATAACTCATCTAGTTATTATCGATTTGGGATTTACAATTCTAAACAATATGTACTTTTGTTATTTTGCTGCTTGCCCTGCAAGTTTTGCGCGTGTGACGCCTCTGTAAGAAAGTGCAGCCAAATTCAAGCGAATTTTAGCAGCAAAGCAGTCGTAAACCAACAATAGAAATTTCAGATTTCTCCTACTCATAGCTGAACTACTTCTAGGCTAAGTTTATTCACACCATACATTTGATGTCTCTCTGTTTAGTGTGAGGTAATATTTGCAACTGTTTGGCTGCAGGGTTTCTATAAACTTTTAATGGGTGTCATATGTACAGTGTTGTTATGCAACAAGGTATTTTAAAAGTAGCGAAATTTGAAAAGAAATAAACATTGTAAGAAGATTTATAATTTATATTAAGAACTATACGAAATATAGTTCGCAAAAAGATAATTTGATACTCAAAGGTTTACTTGACGAACAAAAATATTAAGACAGTCAAAAAAGTATACTATACTAAATGAAAAGTATATGAATTGATATATAGAAAAAATGATGAACTAGCTCTGACCTTATTTAAGATTATTTGCTGCCATATTGCATGCGCATTTAAGAACACATTCTGATAATAGCAAACAATTGTTATATTTACTAACCAGACAATTGTAGAAAGTAATGTCATGTCACCTTGAACAAACATGAAAAATGTCTTTTAAATTACCGTAAATAAACAATTAATATAACATAATTCGGTATTCGCTACTTGTAATGTCACCAAAAATATCTACTTTTAGGGAGATGATAAAAGCTTTTTCTACTATCTTCCTGTGCAAATATCAAACTATTTTATTTCTAAAGTACCTGGATACATTCTACGTCGAGCACTTTCAAAAAACTCGTTCAGCTGTCAACTCCGAACTTCGACGACCTTCCCCATATGATTACTAAGGCTAAATTTATGTGATTCACTTCGAAAATAGACATTGCATGACGTGGGGTGGTTACTAGAACGTTCTCGAGGCAAAACACAACACGGAAATACCGAAAAAATTCCCATTAGTCATTTGCCCGGGAAAACTGGGGGTGAAAACCCTCAGCACCACGTGTCTTTGCCCCGCGAAATTTGAAGGCCAAGTGCAGGCTACATCGATTTTGATAATGCACATGCGCGCGAAAGGCCTTGGGGAAAGTTTACGGGCCCGGAAAACTGTACGAAATATATTTAGTAAAGTTTGACATTTTGCGAACAGTAACTTCAAAAAACCTGCATACTAATCATTCCTAAAAAATATATAATTAGTAACAAGTAAGAGGCTCAAGTGTTGGTAATCGTCAAACCCAGAAATTCCCGATACAACGTGGAGTACGGCGGGGGGACACCATATCGCCGAAACTGTTCACTACGCTTTTGGAATATATATGTAAAAGGGCAAAACTGACCGACAAGGACATAAACATAAACGGAGAAAAGTTTAGCTATCTAAGGTTTGCAGATGATATTGTACCAATAGCTGATATGATAGATGAGGCCAAAGAACTTTTAAATCAGCTCTACCTTTCCTCGCTAGAAGGAGGATTGAAAATAAATATATATAAAACCCAGATGATGACAAATCTTGTAGTCAGCGAAGATATATGCGTAGGAACAAGATCCATAGACCAGGTAATGGCCTATAAATACCTAGGTCATGAGATCCGCATAGGAAACGATAACCAAACCGTTGAGCTTCTCCGTCGTATAAGACTGACTTGGACAGTCTTCGGCAAGTTGAACCATATTGTCAAATCGTCTGATATACCAATATGCCTTAAAAGAAAAACCTTTAATCAGTGTGTTTTTCCAGTTTTGACTTACGGTGCGGAAACGTTGATCATGACAAGGAGAACAGTTCAAAAGATCCGTGTGTGTCAAAGAGCGATAGAGAGTGCTATGTTGGACGTTTCACTACGAGACAAGATCCCAAATCGCCAGCTACAACAAAGAACAGGAGTGGCTGATGCAGTAGAGAGAGTAGCAACACTGAAATGGAACTGGGCAGGTCACGTGGCTCGAATGACAGATAATAGATGGACAAAACGGACACTGGAATGGAGACCAAGAGGTGATGCCTACCGAAATAGAGGTCGTCCACCAACACGTTGGACTGACGATCTAAAACGTTGTCATAGGAATTGGATGCAAGAAGCACAAAATCGGAATAGATGGAAAATTATGAGGGAGATCTATGTCCAGCAGTGGATAAGCGAAGAATGAATGATGATGAAGAGGCTCAAAATAAATGCAAAATTTAGATGTCATCCAGGAATTTGCTTTGAATATATTATACACTGAGTTTAAAATATAATATAATACATTAATAATAAAGTTGTACAGTAAGCTAAGACCCACTCAGGATTGTAGCGCTACGTGATGATGAGTTTATAATGTTCTTTGCAGTTTTCTAATTTCCAGCTTCCTTTGGTCTCGGTCATTCAGAAATTACTCTTCTATTCCTCTTGCTCTTATATCCTTATCGACTCCTTCTCTCCAGCTTAATCTCTGTCTGCCTTTTGTTTTCCATGCCGTGTCCAGTTTAATACTTTTTTGGAATTCTTCTGTCATCCTTTCTTTGTAATTGCCCGTGCTATCTTAGTTGGTTGATTCTACCGTACTCTGTACTTCTATGTTTAACGCCCATTATTTCCTGAATTCTTTCGTTTTTAACTCTGTCTAATCTTGATTTTCCGGCCTGAATCCATTTCTGTTGCTTTCAAATTCTTTATGTGTTTCTTTTTCAGTGGCCATATTTCGCTTCCATGTGTAATAATGCTTTTGATAATGTTATTAAAGATTTTGGGTTTATTTTCCCTCCAAGTGCTCTTTAATTTGCAAATTACTTGTCTTCCCTAGTTATTTGTTGTTTGTGTACTCTCTTCGTCCAAATTGCCCTCATTGATTATGTATATGCCTAGATATTTATACATTTTACAGTGTTTTATATGTTGGTGTTGCTCTTCCAAAAGTAGATTTTGTTGTTCACCTCCTACACACTTCTATTTTGTTGACATTTACTTTTAAGCCTTATTTCTGATATTCCTGAATAAGTTTATATATGTAATAAATGCGTGTCATATTTTTAGATCTTCGTAGTTCTGCGCCAAGACTATTTGGTTATCTGCAAAGAATAGTGTGTACAATACAGTGTCGTCTAAGGAGACGACTATACCACTACATTTCTTTTTCCACGTTTTCAGCGCTTGCTACAAGTAGATTTTAAACAAAGTCGGAAACAGGTAGTATCCTTGCTTGATTTGCTATGAAATCTATTGGAAATATTTATTGCTTTAAGCAAACAAAAACTTTAAAGAAACAATCTCAGATATGTCGCTAAATATCTCCAAAAATTTAAGAAGAATACACCTCCAAAAAGCGTGTGCAGATACCCAGGACATATAACTAGCGAACCAACAGAAGTATATCAATTTGGAAAGCTCACTTCCAAGGTCTACTAGGGACAAAAAAATTAACATCTGGACTTCGATATATGATGGAAAAAATGAAGATATAGGACCTGCGATTCATGTAGAAGGAAATATTCACAAGCACAATAAAACAACTAGGTGTTAGAGATCAGCAATCATTCCTCTGACTGTTTAAATCAGGCCTCGCACACTTATTTGCACAAATCCATATGAAGGAATGCATGAAATACAAGATATGAAATAATAAGAAAATCCCTAGCGGTTTGAGAATCGGAGATCATTGGTCCTATATAGAAAAACGCTGAGATGCCAAAAAGCATCGTCAGAAAATTATTTCGTTCTCAGTTTAAAAACGCTATACATCCATCCTTAAAAAATGACTTATGCTGTCCAGGAATATCAAACCGCCTTTTGAACAATTAAGATCAACATTTGGCCGGAGAGTAGTGATGCAGCAACAAGTGCGGAATCTGAATTAGTGCGTGAGAGTGTATGTAAAGATCTCAAAAGGTTTTTTAAACAAAAAGTGGTTGGTCAGTGGCAGCGCGAATGGTTTCTATCACAATCTAAATTAAGATCGCTAAAACTAGATACACGACAGTGGAAAACTAGTGCTAATACACGGTATATTTAGTGCTACGCCTCTTACCGTCGTCCATTTGTTAATTGAGTGTCCAAAATACCATAGAGAACGTTCAATAAACAACATACCAAATACTCTACCCGATTTATTAGGAGAAAACTGTCACGTAAAAAACTTATTAAATTATCTAAGGTCAATCAATATTTTGTATCAGATTTAAAGTTTTGTTTACTGAGTAACGCCGCTACTAACCTGTTGGTGGATGCGGCAATGTTTCTTTTTAATAAAAAAAAAAGAAACCGCTATGACCATTGGAAGATTCGTAAAATAAATTGGAATCATTTGCAGGTCTAAAGTAAAAAAAACTACTATAGTTTAATTTTAAACGCTAATATTCGTAAACAAACCATAACCAATTTGTAAGACATACAAAAACAAAACAGAACCTACAATTCAAACAGACTCAAACTATACACACTACAGCACAAATAAGAAAACTATTCATAATATAAATAAACAAGAAAATCTGCAGGATCTGATAAAATTTATGAAGAAATACTGAAATTAGTTAACGATAATAATCTTAAACATAATACTTTATTATCATTTTTGACAAACTATATAAAATCCATAAACTGTGACAAACTAGTATTTTTATTATAAAACCCTTCTTCAATAAGCGTCTTTCGAAAACGGCCCGTAATGCTGCTAAAGCGCACATATTAGTTCGCCGCTTTTCACCTAGATGGCGGCAGCAGGTTTGAATTCGCAGGATGAAACTCCGGTAAATGAACTTAGGTATTCCAGTTCAAGGTTAACCCACCCTGTTCGATATCAAAGTTAAATCAAGGAATCTGGGACTTTGTGCCGCGCCTACGTAAACTTCGGGAAACTTTTGATCGAAAATAAATACAGAATATTGTAAAAAAACATTGGAAAGACTTGATCGGATAAAAATAAGAAGGGCGTTTTTATAGACCTACTTTAAGATACCTATTTTTGGACCTTTTATAGACTTTCAACAATTTTGGAGGATTACGCGACTGGAAGAAATTTACGGGGATATTTTCTGATGGAATGATAATCAATATTATCTTTATAACGGTTTTCAATTTAAATTTTGTTATTAGAATACACAGTCACTTCATTTTTTTCTTAAATTTATAGACTATAAAGACTATGAACTATATGTATGAGCAAGGTGGGCCTTTTTACTACATTTCTCTAAATGTTCGTTTCATGATTATATAAATATCAATTCAAATCACAAAAAAATCTACATCCGAATTCCCGGGAGCCCCCTTACTACCCTACCTAGATTGATTTTTGCGGTTTTTTCCGAGGAAATAGCCGCATATTTCCTTCTACTAAAAAAATTACCGCTAACAAAAGTATTTGTAGTTTACATCTTTCTTCTCAATCTGGTAAATCAACACCCATACAGAACTGCTAAACAGTCAGCTCCCTTCTCATCTGACTTAGAAAATCATCTCAGACAGCCTTCCATCTATGCTACACTCCTGCCAACTTGCAATATCCTAGGATGGGCTTTGTTCGTACCAAAATACACACCAACCACAAACACTGAAGAGGATGATAAAAATCCAAAACACTGCTTAAACCACTGCGTGTTCTATCTATCTAATCTATCTATCTAATTAGTCTTCTTCGGTCCATCTTTGGACATAGGCCTCCCCAATCCTTTTTCATTCTTCTCGGTCTGTCGCTACAGTCATCCACCTAGAGCCCACGTGCTTCTTGATATCATTTGCCCATCTCATTTGGGGCCTTCCTCTGCCTCGGTCTCCCACTTATAAGAATTTTGTTCCATCGGTCTTTTTTTGTCTTATATTGTGCCCGGCAAACCTCCATTTCAATTTTGCAACGTCTTGTCCAACATCCCTCACTTTTGTTTTCCCTCTCATCCACTCATTTCTCTTTTTATTCATTAGTCTTATGTGCAACATTTGTCTTTCCATTGCTCTTTGGGTTTTTATGATTTTGTCCATTTTTGCTTTTGTAATTGATTGTATTCTTTGGTCTTAAGATGCTGTGGATATCTTTTGTTTTTAAGAATGTAGATTAGTTTGCCAAATGCCGCCCATGCCAGTCTAACTCGTCTTTTTATCTCTGCTGTCCAGCCTCAATGTTCAGTTCTTTCATCATTTCAAACAATTCTTTTTTTAAATCGGTTATCAATACGATGTCATCAGCGTACCTTAGATGGTTCAATCGTTGTTCACAAATTTTTATACCTTTTTCTTCCCATTCTAATCTTTTAAAAATATCTTCCAGAGCCTGATTGAACCCTGTCACCCTGTCTCACGCTTCTATTTATTTGTATTTATTTTGTTCCTTCATATACTTTAATTGTTGTTTTGGCTTCTTTATATATATTGGCTATTAGTTCCGTATATCTGTGGTCAATTCTGCTGTTAACCAAAGAACTTTTTACTGCCCAATGTTCGGCATTGTCGAAAGCCTTTTCGAAATCCATGAACGCTATATATAGAGGAATGTGGTATTCATTTGCTCGTTCTATAAGTATTTACATACTTAGTAAATGATCGCTTATGCTGAATCCCTTTCTAAAACCTGCTTGTTCTTTCGACTGGTATCCGTTAAATTTTATCGTCAATCTATTGGTTAAAATTTTTATTAGGAGTTTATACATTACATTGGGGAGTGTTATAGGACGGTAGTTTTTTATATCTGCTTTATTCCCTTTCTTTTGTAGGATAATGGTTACTGATTCCAGTTGTTGAAATTCTTTTTTCTTTTAATATTTTGTTAAAGAGGGAATGTAGAGTATTAATTACCACTTTTCCACCATATTTCAGCATCTCTGCAGTTATTCCATCTTTTCCAGGCAATTTGTTGTTTTTCATTTCTTTCAATGCCTTCTTTATTTCTGATTTGCTTATTTCTGGCTGTAGCTCTGAGTTGACATTTTTTATTTTAGCCTTAAGTTGGCTTTTAATTTCTTCTGGTGGTTCCTTTTTCTCTGGTGGATTATATTTATGATGTCATCTTTAATGTTTGTTTCTACTCCGTTTACATTTTTTATTTTGTCTATTTCAAACTTAGCTAATTTCAGCTTCACAACTATGCTAAAGTTGACATCACTAAAACAGTTTGAGGTTTCTAGTCCCACAAAACACGTCGTATTGTAAATTTCCCCTTGGAGAGTTAATGAGAGAGACATTGCGACTTGATAGAAAGAGAAATGTAGAAGCAAGATAAGTGAATATGGTAATAAACAGAATAAAGGCAAATTAGCTAACTAAACAAATATATTGCTAACAGAAAGCAAAAAGAATTGTAGACGTTTATAATAGTTTACCTAAAATAAAAAGAAAACTATTGAATTAATAAGAAGAAGGTAAAAAAAACTTTTACCAAAAATTGAATCGATAAAATATTTAATACTCCCCCAAAATCCTCCAGCTATCAAATTAAAATACAATAGTATCTATATACTGTACCAGTTCAAACATCCTCCCTATCAAGCATTAAATTACAAAGGCTTGGCAATTGCCGCTCTCTCGTTTATTTCCAGGCATTCGTCTTAAAATCTATCACCATGGCAGCAACCTTGAATGCTGAAACATGTGGATGTCCGCACCTGACCATGAACTCCATTCCGGGATGCTTTTCAGCCCTTCGCTCGGCTTTTCCAGGGCAGGAAAGCACGAATAGGGAGAGAATGGCGGTTGAATTATAACGTCAAGTTGAATAGCGGTGATTTTATATCGCAGTAGGAAGAGACAGATGTATTTATGTACGCTTTTTAATTTTCAACACGTAACAATGATATTTATGAAGCAATTATATTGTTAAAAAAACAATTAAATCAGCACGGCACGAATTATTTTTTTATCAAAAATAAATTCAATTTGATCAGAAACTGCGTACATATACCATTGACAGAATGTTCAACAAATAGATCATAGATAAAGTAAGTTCTTCATTTGTACTTTTAAAGGAAATGTCCAAAAAAGTCGTATTTTGTTACATGTTGTTCTGAAATTTTCAAAAATTAAAATGTCATACCGATATTATGTATAATTTTCAAAATTTTGGTACTTATTTTTTATTAAATATATTTCAAAATTCATAATAAAAGTTAAATTCTTGACCTATATGAGCCTCCTCTTCCCTTAATTAGATCATAAATTATGTTGATGCGTATTCGCATCAAAACGGCCAAATAAATGTAAGAAATACATAAACAGCTTTTGTCTAGACGTACTCCACAACTGCTTAGTCTTCATCTGATCGAGTTCGAGTGCGTATTTCTGATTAACAGAGGGGGTTGAATTTTGAATTGAATTAAAGAAAAACTACGTTTTTAAAACTAGTGGACAGTTAATATCTCAATCTCCCCAATCTATTCCAATAGTCGGTCGATTTAAATCAACCTTGAAGCATTTTGTATGTTTTGGTTTTCTTTATGATAGTTTACCACAATTTGACCAAAAAAAAAATAATAAAATTTTTGTAACTGAAACAAGTCGAAGTTTTCAAATATCCACCATTTTGTTTTTTTTTTTAAGAATAAGCAGTTTCCTGATAAACTATCACGTATGGGCACTTCCTTTTTAAAACCCTTCTCGAATTTTATATTTCAGATTTGCTGTTCCAGTGATTAATTGTCTGCTATGAAGCAGTAATTTTTGGAACGAAAAATTTTTGAAGCTATCTTTAAAATACAGAAACTATGGAAAAATTTTTTGTATTCTTCAAAAGTTGTAAAATAATATAATAAAAGTTAGATTACCATATATGTATAATAGATAAAAATTATTGAAATTGTACAGGAACTCGTTGTGGCTACAGAAAATGTAGGTTTAAATATAAATATCTTGAAAACAAAAATCATGACCAATTTGGTACCCAACCAGAACATCAGTATTGGTGGGAAAGAAATAGAACTCGTAGATAGATATAAATACCTGGGACATGAAATTATGATTGGCAGGGATAACCAGACTCATGAACTGAAGAGAAGAATCAGCCTTGGGTGGGCAGCATTTGAAAAACTGAGAAAAACTTTTAAAAGTGAGCTGCCCACATGCCTAAAGAGAAAGGTATTTGATCAGTGCGTCCTCCCAGTCTTGACATACGGAGCAGAAACACTTACGTTAAAAGCAGCAGCTACCAAACTGAGAGTCACGCAGAGAAGAATGGAGCGGTCCATGCGAGACAGAATAACCAACGAAGACATCAGGAGAAGAACCGGAGTGACTGACATCATCGAGAAGATAGTCAGACTAAAATGGAGATGGGCAGGACACATAGCCAGAATGACAGATGGGCGATGGACAAAGAGGTTATTGGAATGGACGCCAAGGGAAGACAAGAGAAGCGTCGGTCGACCACCTACAAGATGGACTGACGATTTAAGAAGACTCAATAAAAACTGGATAAGAGCGGCGCAAGATAGACGGGGTTGGAAACATGAGGAAGAGGCCTATGTTCAGCAGTGGACTCTTGAGGCTGGATGATGATGATGATTGAAATTGTGTCATTTATTTAAAATGGATAACTTAATTGCAATTTAATATAATTGCAATTTAATATAATTGCAATTTGAATATAAAGCAAGGGTAGAATTATTGTTTTTTTCTGACGAAAAGAAAAAAAAAAAATAAAAATCATTCTCCTTAAAAACGGAAATATTCTTACGAAAAATGAAATAAGAAAGATTATGGAGTGTTATTCTGTATTGAAATAAGAATATTTCCAACGATGCCGCCGATGGAAAACGAAGGTTACTGTCATGGTGACAAATAGAAGTCAAGGAAATGCTTTATTGCTTTTGTTATTCCACGTGTCAATACAAATGTATTCTAAACCTACCTGTAAAGCTTAACAAAGCACCTATAAAGCTTGAAAAGAAAACGTATATAGTTTATAACGGTATTTGTGAGAGTGTATTTATTTTGAATTATTTGTTTCTCATTTATATTAGTACTACAATAAAATTAAAAGTGTTGCCAGGATATATAGACTATTAGAAAAACTGTTCTGTTATAAAGTTTCCAATATACAGGGTGATTCACTAAGAATGTCCAATTTCTGTTGCAATAGTTTTTTATCTTGTAAAAATTGAGCAATTTGTAACAGTGCAGGTAAACCTTGAAGTTGTATATTCTGAGCAGGAGTGGAATGATATGGATGCAGTTTTTTCCTCTTTAATATTCTAAAAACATACGTTTGCCTTATTTCTGTTGCCAGACTTAATCGGCGAGTACTGATATCTGGGTTCTCTGAAATACGAATTAAAATTTCATTTTCTTTATTGACAGTTATAGTTTCTGTAGGCCCATGTTGACTTTTAGGACCTAAAAATCCCATCTCACTTGGGCGGTTGTAACAATTTCGAAACAGTTTGTAGTTGAGTTGTCTTCGATTTCAGTATAATTGTGAATATCTTCGTCGATACTTAAATCGACAGTTTTATATTGATGGATTGGTCGAGGAGGTGAGTTTGCTTGGCAACCAAGAAGTCCTGATTTCAATCCTTTGGATTTTCAATTTGTTCGCACATAAAAGTTTACAAAAAACGAATTAATTTTTGTTTAGAATTGTGACAGAAAATAGAAGAAAATGCGAATGTGATACAAAATAATAAATATTTGATGCTGATAGTTATTTGATGTTAAGAGATCTTTGCCAAACCATATAGTAAAGTGTATTGAAATGGTGGACATTTTGAACATTTATATCAGTGGTGCTCAGACTTACAGTGCGTGGGATCTACCACATGAACTGCAAGCGTCCGAAGATCGACTGCTATACCCTGTTTTTAAACCAGGAGGAGTAATTCAAATTTACCACGCCACAATGTTTGTTTGTAATTAGTCCAACCTCAGGCAAGTGTACTCCACTGTTATGAAATGTTGACACTAATGTCATTTCCTAGGTTAATTAAGATATATCGGTGATTTTTTGTGTTTTGTGCTTTATTCTTTTAATTTATAGATTTTTAGTCTGCTTTTATATAAAAAAACAGTTGTTTTTAGAACTCAGCGACATATTAGTATATAATATTTTAGGATTACCTTCGAAGGCAGATGTGATCAACCAAAAAACAAGATGTATTTGGTATGTTCTCTAGTGACTTTTTTGGGAGTGAATCTGTAACTTTGGTTAACTGCTCCTGGTTTAAAAACAAAGCATAGTAAAAAAACAATTTTGAAAATAAAAAACTTTATTGCACATTTCTGTTTGATAAAAAGTTGTAAGTACAAAGAGTTGTAATTAAAGTAATGTTTTTCATATCAATTTTATTTGGATGTTAATGCAGAGCCCTGCATATCAACCATAAGTATTTCATATATGGTACGTAATTACCGAGGGCCAAACTCATGTTCGTGAAGAGAGATGTTCGTCAGTTAGCCGATTACGAGATTTTGATTTCACTATCTTCATTTGGGAAAATGCAGACTCATACAAGTACCTATGTTGATCCAAAAAATGTTGTGAGCTGCAGAGCTACTTGTCTCAAAGACGATATTTTTCAGGCGATATGAGAGATCGAAATTTCGTATCGGTCGCTCTGGATTTAAGGGGTATATCCGAAATCATTTTCAGTACCTCATTTTGGACGAAAATGTTTTCCATATTGAACATAATGGATATTTCAGTGGCTATTTTTTCCACGTCTTAACAAAAAAATGTATTAGACATGAATGTTACAATATCTGTCAGTTTTTTAAAATCAGTGAAGTGTCTTTCAAACTCGCTATGAAGTGCTTGCATCTCCGTCTCATATCAAACATAATTAAAATAAGCGACTACCCATTTTTTCAACGATGGAAAGTTGTTTAAATCCTTTCTCCTAATTTGCTTAATCAATTTGTTGGCAAAACAATGTATTGCGCTCATGATATCGATAACTGTTTTATTTTTACCTTGTAGTTCAAAATTAGGGAGGTACAAATTATTTGTTAAAACTGTTAGGAAAGCCAGATCACCGAGTCATTTTTCGTTTTAAAGCAGATGAGTATCGTCCCATCGTTCTTCTAAAAATGAAATTATTTCGGGAAGTAGCTCCTGGAACTTCTCTAAAAATTTTCCACGGCTCAACCACCTCACATCTGTATGCAGAAGTAAATCAGTGTGTTCCGCAGAGTCATGAGTTTGTTTACAGTGGGGAATTTACTGAACAAAATGTACCATAATTTATCTGAGAATGCTGATATGCCAAATCGGCATTATCGCAACTTTCGGCTGAAGACAGAGCATCATAATTATTTCGATATATTCTCCGTGAATCGCAATCGACTTCAAAAACTTTGATCTATCAAAGGCGATCAAAGCTTTGAGCATCGATGATTTATATTATACAGGATCACCCTGTATAACATGCCTGGCCTATTTGAGATTTTATTTTTATTTTTTAAGTTGACAGATTTTCTTTTTTTTTTTTTTCGATTTTTTTGATTTTTTCTTTTTTTCCCATTCTTGTATTTCCTTATGTTGATTCTGATGGTTTTAGAGATTACAAAATGTTACATTGCCGTATAGATATTTTAAAATAATAAATCATATATTCACGAGGTTTATTTTGTCGTTCAAAAATACTTAAATTTGGTATTTTGTCCTAAAATTAGTCTGGTAAAAAGCATTCTTGAATTCTTTTTTTTTCAAATATTCTCTAAGAATTTACTTTTACCAGCGTTTCCACCAAAAATAACAGGAGAATTTAAGGCGCTGGTTTCCCTGAACAGACGTAAGCCGCGGCCGTCAACGTTTGGACGTTGCGGTTAACGTCCACACGTCGTCAGTAACGGTTTAATGGTTTCTCTGGAATTAGACAGTTTGCTGGTAGATATCAATAAGTCATAGATATAGACGTCGATTATTAGGTTAGATTAAAAATACAAAGAACTTTATAAATAATAAAAATGATAATGAAAAAAATGTTGATGAAACTGTTACTTAAAGAAGAGGAAGATATCGAACTTATTAATAGAAATTTAAAGAAAAGAATACGGACTCACAATATATTTAAAAATAGAGAGAGTGAAAGAAAATTTAGTAACTTAATTCATTCGCATCTTAAATGTGATAATGAAAAATTCATACAATATTTTCGACTATCACAAAAACAGCCACTGTTCGTTATGAATTTTCAGTTCCATCTCTGTTACTATTTTACAAACTTGTAACCTAGTTTCAGCAATAATATGTGGTGTAAAGTTTGAAACAGTATCAGCCATGGACTCGAAAAATTTATGAATAGCAGATTTTTCTGGTACAGTTTCTGTCTGCGTTAAAAAATTTTTTCAAACAACTGATTATTCGCTTGCTGCCTCTTTTCCAAAATACTGATCAAAATAAAAGATTGCTTGTGTTCGCCATCTGGAAGGGTCACTTGGCAGTCTCACGTTGTATAACTGTTATAATTAAAAATTATGTTTAAATTAAATTAATTTAATCTTGTTCTTTTTTCATTTTGCTTTCGTCCGTCATAACGTCCATCCGCTACAATGCTTCGAAACGATATGAACGGACATACGCAGCGGGTAAACGCCAACCGTCGACGCTAGCCGTGACCGCTGGCGTGTCTGAGAAACCAAGTGCATACACTTTTAGGCATAGCATGCAAACGTTGGCGGCAGCCGTTGTCCGTCGCCGCTGACGTGTGTTCAGAGAAACCAGCGCCTAAGATTTTTTAATGTAACTAGCGCGTTCACCATTTATTACAAGTACGTGCCTGCAGCAAAATTTTAAAATATTAAAAAGCATAATTAAACAAAAAGTATTTTCCAATAAAATGCTATAATTATGGAGGATAAGTAGCTATATTTTGTATATTTTATACATAAGTTTTAAAAACATTGGAAAAACAGTTCAATTTCGAGAGAATTCTGTGGTAATAATGTAGATGTGACATAGATCTTGAAAATGTATCTCGTTATTGTCATCTAACTTAAGAAAACGTTAAATAGTAAACGGTGGACACTCAAAACGAGTGTTTAATTATTTTTAAACTCTTTAAAAAAAGATTGTGAAAAGTACTTGTAGCCGTAGATTTAAAATATAGTTTAGGCAAGATGGAAGAAATTGAAGGAGGCGAATTGTGTAATGTGTGATAGAAAGATTCCAATACAATTTAAAGACCAATTCTATATTTTATCTATATTTTCTACGAGCTGCTTTCTAACAAAAATTGCATATATCTATATATATTTCATTTTCTCGCTAAAAAAACGAGCTAATTTGTAATATAGCGAACCATCCGGCGTAAATGGAAAGAGCGATAAGGCTGAAGCAAAAGGGGAGAAGTGCCTTTTTCGCGGCTTTGTTAAATGATTAATATTTTTCAAGGGAGAACTTTTCTCTCTCCCTTCTGACAATGTTAAATCACCATTTTGAAGTTCAAACGATTTAACTTGCCGCGGAAATGTCGGCCTGTTTCAATTTGATTAAAAAAGGTGTTTCAACCTCAGAACGACAGAAATATTTTCTGTTTAAAATATCTATTGTCGTTTAGCTCAAGTTTAACAATAACTGATTGGAATAAGCCATATCAGTTATTTGAAATTTGTCTCCAAACTATCATTTTACGTTCATAAAAAGAGTGCGATATTAATTTATGAGTATTAGTAAACCAATATTGTTCTGAATTAATTTCTGGTGAGATACAGCATCCCTGTCGCAAGCCTTTTGTAACCAGGAATTCTTCCGTTAGATATATTCCTGTTTTTATCTGTGCCTTTGAGTCTCTATATAGTTCTTGTACAGCATTTATCAATGTGTGGTTGATGTTAGATCTTTGCAACGTTGTACACAATTTTGTTAAGGGGATGTTGTCATATGCTTTTTGCAGGTCTACAAAAGTAATATGAGTTTCTAGATTCTTAGCTGATCTTTTTTCTATTATTTGTTTAAGACAAAATACGTTATCGGTGCACGATCTTCCTGCACGGAATCCGCTTTGTTCTTCCTCTTCATTGTGCTTATATTCTTCCTCGATCATATTTCTCAAAATTCGTCCATACAGTTTACTCAGGGTGCTGGTTACCGATATGCCTCTATAATTATTACAATTCCTTTTGTCCCCCTTTTTGTGTATTAAGGACATGTATGCCGTTCTCCACTGTTATGGTACTGGGTGTCCATTTAGACACTGATTGATCACATAAGTTAAGTCTTCAAATAGTTTATGAGTTCCATTCTTAAGCATTTCAGCATAGATTCCCTCAGGTCCAGCGGATTTACCATTCTTTAGGGTCATTACAGTCTTCCTTACTGTTTCGATGTATACCCTCGCTTCCTCTCATTGTATACGTACTGACTGTGTTGGGGAGTTCGCTAGGTATTCTTGTCTTGTCTCTATCAGCAAGCTTTCATAGTGATCTTTCCATTGTCTTGGTTTTATGGTGTGTATGTGTGCTTTGTCTTTTCCTGTATTTTTTACTGATTGTATAAAATTCCATACCTCTGTACATTGCTTCCCTCCGATGTATGTATTGATTTCTTGACATTTCTGATCCCATGTTTTATTCTTTTCTTGTTAACGATTGTTAACGATCAAAACAATAACGAACTAATTATACCAATAACAGAGGAAGAATTAGAAAATGTATTTCAAAACTGTAAGAAGACTTATCCTAGACTCGACAATATACCATTTATATTTCTTAAAAATTTAGGCCCTCAATCTAAAGAACATCTACTCAAAATCTACAATATAATCCTATCCAGAAACGTATTTCCTAATTCATGGAAAAATTCAATCATAATACCTATTCTAAAACAAACTAAACCAAAATCAGATCCACAAACATATCGACCGATCACTCACATGTAGCATAGGTAAAATATTAGAAACGATAATACACAATAGGCTTATGTGGTATTTAGAATCAAACAACTTAATTATTCCAGAACAATGTGTTTTCCGAAAACATCGCTCAACTTTAGACAACCTTGTTGACTTAGAATCGGAAATTCACTAAGCATTTGCAATAAAACAGCATTGTGTTGGAATATTTTTTGATATAAGCAAAGCATATGATACAGTTTGGAAATATTCAATCATTAAAACACTCAGCAACTGTTTAATAAGGGGTAACATTATAAAATACATTTAAAATTTTCTTAAAAACAGACAATTTCAAGTTCGAGTTGACGGAACATATTCTCACAAATATTCAACAAAATGGTATACCACAAGGATCAAACTTAAGCCCAACTTTGTTGTTAGTAGCAATAAATTCGATATTAACACAAATTGAAAACCCCGTCAAAGCTAGACTGTACGCTGACGAAATAGTTATTTTCTGTAGAGGAAAAGACATAGCAACGATTCACAATCACATTCAAAAAGCATCAACACACATTGGGAAATGGTGTCTGTTTCTCAAAGAGAAATCAAAAACAAACCAAAGAATTATATCTACATGAACAAAAACTAGATTATGTAGAACAAATCTGATTCTTGGGTATGACATTTGATAAAAAATTAACTTGGAAGACACATATTCAACAGCTGGAAAAATCCTGTCTACCTGGTATAAATTTACTACGATCACTTGCCTTTAAAAATTGGGGTGATGATTATTCAAGTTTAATATTTATTTACAAATCCATAATTCGATCAAAACTTGACTATGGAGCCATCGTCTTCAACTCCTATAAAAAAACACAATTTAATGTCACTGGATATATTCCAAAATAGATGTCTACGTATTTCTTAATCATACTTATCCAAATTAAATTTTCAATTTCCAAACTCCTATGATACCTCTTCAATCCATAATCCTGCACCATGGACAATATCTATTCCTGCTATCGACTTCAGTCTAACAAACTTAAGAAAAACAGAGAAACAATTTATTCGGAAGACTCCTCAGTTAGTTTCAAATTATCGTCAATTACAACCATCTTTTCAGCTGAATTATTCGCAATTCTAAAAGCACTATCGTTAATATAAAACAAAAACAAAGAAAAATGTATAAGAATTACAGATTCTTTAAGTTCATTATCCTCACTGACTCAATTGTACTGTGACAACCCCTTTCTACTTCTTATTAAAAAAGTTTCAAATAAGAACATCCAAGTTCACTTTTTATTGCTGTCTTATGTCGGAATTGAAGGTAAGGAAGTTGTAGATAAACTGGCTAAAAACGCACCAACTAACCTGATGTCAAAAGACAGTAACATATTGGTACAAAACTATTTTAAACCATATGAAATCGTAGGCTTCCACGGCCAGAGTCAGAATTATTCCGGGTTTGGACCGTGTCATTTGTGAGTGACCCAAAAGTGGGTTCATCTCGACGTTTCGCTACAATTGTATGTAGTTTCTTCAGGAGAACAAAGAAAAAGAAAAAGAAAACAAAAGACAGGAAGATGGGTAGTTAGCAACGGTAACTCAGTTACTCAACGCAACCAGAGGCGAATACTAACTACCAAGATGGGCATTTGGTCACAGTAACTCAACTACTTAACGCAGCCAGAGGTGAAAACCAAATGCCAGGACAGGGATTCACGTCCAACAGCTCAGAACACTAACGCGTTGAGAGGCGGGGAGTAAATCCTCTAGGATTCAGAGGCGGGGCGGGGGCTAATAAAAAATAATTCAAAAATGGCAACAAACTTGGAATAACACTCCATCAAGGCTATACGAAGTTAACAAACATCCACGTCTTTGGAAACCAAAAATAAAAGACAGAAGAGAGCAAGTGATACTTACCCGTCTCCGTATCGGCCATACACGACTTACTCATGACTATTTATTAAAGCGCAAAAAATAACCAATGTGTGAAGTGTGCAACAATGTTCTAACGGTAAAACATTTTTTAATACAGTGTCCCAAATATAACAGTGAACGATTCAAATATAGCATACCCAACTTTCTAAGAGATGCCCTAGAAGAAAATACAGATACCCAAAAATATTTTCTTATTTTAAAGACTGTCAACTTCTTCAAAAGATCTAAAACATACCTACATTGTAATACAAATGCATATTATTATTATTCAGATTTAGCCATACGGCTCACACTCCCTCTACGGGGAAAATTCACTCATCCCAGATACCTACGGTATCAAAAGGATTGAGCTCTGGTGGGACTCTTTCCATGTTATCGAGCCCTAGGTGACTTGGTATGTTGGAGTATCTCCCAGAAATTTTCGTACACATCTGGACGTCGCGAGGAGTACAGCTTTCTGCATGGCCTTATAAAGATGTTCATTTAGACCCAGCTGTTTTATGTTCGCTAGGAGGTTTTTGGGAATAACACCAGTAGTAGATAGAATAATAGGTACTTTCCATTCTTCATTGTCTCTTGTCTTGATTTGTATTTCTAGATCTCTATACTTGGTGATCTTTTCGTTGTATTTAACACGCAAATTGTTAGTGTTAGGTATCGCTACATCAATAAGTGTTGTTTGCCTGGTAAGTTTGTTCACTAGTATGAGATCCGGTCTATTATGGACCACTGGTTGGTCTGTGAGCACAGTGAGGTCCCACTATAGCTTGTAGTTGTCATTTTCAAGCATTCTGTCAGATACATATTGATAATAAGGAAGATGGTCGGTTTGGAGAAGTCCAAGTTTGTCAGCTAGTTCTTGGTGGATAATTTTTCCTACTGAGTCATGGCGTTCTTTATAATCGGTACCGACAAATGCCTGGCAGTCACCGGTAAGATGTTGGATGGTTTCTTGGGCTTGGCATTCATATCGGCATTTGTCATTTTCTTATTGTATGTTATTGTATTATTATTATTATAATATATAAAAAAGACTCAGAGTAAGTACACAAAATATCCAGAGTGTAGTAGGAAGTTTTGAAAAATTTCAATAACTCTATATAATATATGGAATATTGATTTTAAATTCTGACAATTTTATGGTACTTCTTGGATATGTTTTTCTAGATACCTACCAGGTCTTCTTGGCAATCTTTATCTACGAGGTAGGAATAAATAATTCTGTATTCTTGATAAGAAGTTAAAATGGAGATAATAGGTTTAAAAGAAATAGGTTTTTACGACGAGATTCTGATCATAAAGTAAAGCCATTTTAAAGAAGTCCACTAAACAATGGAATTTCTATATTAAATTTCATTTTATAACTAGATATGCAACCTAACTTTTATGGAGGCAATTGGTTTTAATTAAATTAAATTAACGAACATTAGTGCTCAGTTTTTCTTTTGTTTTTTTTTTTCGTTTAGTTTGTTGTATTTTTAATGTTAAGTTATCGAATAGTTTTGATACCATGACAAAAACCTACAAATTGTTTTAGAATTGAGGATGCTTTTAAAGAATCAAAAAATAATACGTATTCTATTAAACTAATGAAGAAGTTGACGTCTTTCATTTGCCAACAAAACAAATTAGATTAATAAAGTAAATATTGCGGTTATTATGACAATATGTAGTAATGACATACAATATAAAACAACAAACCCCTTCGTTACACTATGACAAATAGTTTTCGGCGCTTGCAAATTGTGTTATAAACCGTTCATTAATTACATTATCAGCGACGGTCAAAGTATTTCCCCTTCATTGTCTCAACTCCCCTTCCATAAACAATCCCGTCAAGTTGACCCGATCTAAACGAGGGTGAAACTCTCTTTCCTCGGAGTCCAACAAAAACAAAAACACTCTCGCTGTCGAATTTGCAACTCGGCATCCATCCCATTGCGTCGAATATTCCAGCCTCACCTGTCTGGGTCATTGGCCCCCTGCCAATGCCGTACGTCTATGCGATCCGTACGATTAAGCAATGCAATTTTTGTGATTGTGTAATTTAAGCTTTGTGCAAATAAAGACCAATTGGAAAAATGTATTTAGTCTATTGTATATTAATAATGTAACCAGAACAATAGTGGCTATGTTTTTGACTTTGATCAATTTTCGCAGAATGATTTTGGTTCATCGTGTTGTAGTTTTAGCTTGATCATTCATGCAAATAATCTCTTTTGAGTAATCCTTTGTTAATATACTGTATTTGATATAAAGGTCAGATAATCAAGTGTTAGACAGTGTCTCACCTGAATCAAAAAGGAGATAAATGTAATGCATAAATTTAAAATCATCATCATCATCATCACGTAACGCTACAACCCTGGGTGGGTCTTGGCTGACTGTACAACTTTTTTCCAATTTGTTCGGTCTTCCATCAACCTAGGGTCAAATGGAATAATCATTTTCAGGAGATCTGATTGGATGTTATCTCTCCATCGCATTCTGAGACGTCCGGGTGATCTTTTGCCTGTGAAAATTTCCTCCCATACCAGTTTTACAAGTCTCTCGTTATGTAGTCTGTGCACGTGGCCTGTCCATCTCAGTTGATATGATTTAATTTCTTGGACAATATCGGCGTCATTGTAGAGTGCTTTTAATTCGAAATTGGTTCTGATCTTATACTGGTTCGTGTTTCGTTCAAAGCGTCTGAGAATTTCTTCGTTTGCTTTGGTCATGGTCCACGCTTCGCATCCGTATGTTATTACATGACGATGTCTCTCTCCAAAGCTTCATATTTTTGTTGTTCACAGTTTCTTTTCCTTGTGTGTATTATTTTTCTTGTTTCTTTTCGGTAGTGGTCATATTCCTTTTTACTTTGGTCTGTTTGCAGTTGTATCCAAGTTTTCCTTACTGTTTGTCTTTTTTCTAGCTGTTTCCGACATTCCTCGTCATACCATGTTTTTGCCCTCTTCTGCCTACTCCTTCCAAAGATCTTGTGCGCTGTCTTGGTTATTATTTCGGCAGTCGTTTCTCATAGCTGTTCTATATTCTCTTTCAGAGTTCAAGGTTTGTTTAAGTTGTTCTCTATAGTTTTGTTGTTTCTCTGTATTGTGCATTTCGTTCATGTTCCATTGTGGGTTTCCTCCTCCTCCTAAGTGCCTTCTCTATTAAGGTTGGCGATCAATATGGCAAATTTCTCTCTGTTCTGGGCTTGATGGATTAAGTCATTTCCTGTTGTGTGAGTCCAATCTCTGATGTTTCGGAGCCAGGATTTCTTCTTTCTTCCTATACCCCTTTTACCCTCGATTTTGCCTTCTAATATTACCTGAAGCTGCTCAAATTCCTCATGGCGCATTATGTGTCCTAGATATGACGTCTTTCTAATTTTGATTGTATTAACCAGATGAGGTCGTATGTTCATTATTTCCAGTATCTCTTCATTTGTAGTTTTGCTGGTCCAGCTTATTCTTAGCATTCGGCGGTACATCCACATTTCGAATGAATTCAGTTTGTTGACGACATACTGTTTAAATGTCCAGGTCTCACAGCCATATAGTAGTAGAGACCACACATAACATTTTAGTGTTCTTAACCTTATTGTGATTGATAGCTTGGGGTTACAGAGCATTTTACGCATGTTCATGAAGCCAGATCTTGCTATTTCAATACGTCTTCTAATTTCTTTTGAGTGGTCTAGCTGACTGTTTAGCTCTCTGCCCAGGTATATGAAGCTTTGGGAGCTCTGAAGGGTGATACCATTGATTTGTATGTTGGGTGTAATTTGTTCATGGGGGTTCTTGTGGAATACCATAATTTTGTTATGGAATACCATTGTGGGTTTATTGTTGTTTTATTGTATTTATGGCTAGATTTCTGAATTTGACAAATTTTTGAACAAACTAACTTAGTCGTTAACCTGATGCAGGTATCGTGATATCATAAAAATTTATTATTTTTTTTATTATTATAAGGAATAAGGAGAGAGTGGAGAAAAAAATCACGGGTAGGAAGTTTTGTCAGTAGGAAACCTGGCGTTGCTATGACGTTATCAGTTAATAGTACATTGTTTACCGGGTAGGAAAAGCTTAACATTCCTGTACGACTGTGAAGATTGCTAAGTCGAGGCGCAAGCCGAGACTTAGCAACACAGAGTCCAGGAATGTGGCTTTTCCTACGAGGTAAACATACTATTTTTCCGCAAATCGTTTAAAATTCGACAGATATTGATTGATTTAAAAAAAAAAACGCGATAATTTTATTCCCAAATAAATGGTGCTTTGAAATTCCTAATAAAATTACTTGGGTTACTATGAAAACGTATTGAGGTTGAATTGTCAAACTTGACGCTTATAAATTTAATTGCTGGTGTTCTCGAAAGTAAAATGATAAGTGATGATGAAATTTCCATTCCTGGGACTCCTCCAGAGCTGGTTGAGGCAGTGAATACTGCTTCATTAGAATTATTGCCAAAGAAATCAAGAGAAAAGTACGAAAATGCATACAGACGTTTTATGGATTATCGCATGAGTAAAAATACGAGTTCTTTCTCAGAAAATGTTGTAATGGCATACTTCCTAGACCTTTGTTTAAAGATGAAATCTTCAACATTATGGGCCAATTATTCAATGCTGAAGTCAACCCTTGCACTTAAACACAATGTAGATATATCTACGTACTCAAAACTTCGTTCTTTATTGAAACGGCAAGCGCAAGGTTATAGGGCAAAGAAATCTAAGATTTTAACGAAGGAAGAAATTGAAAAATTTATCCAGGAAGCTCCAGATAAAGAAAATTTAATGATTAAGGTAATTTACAAGGTTTTAATTTCTATTTAGATTATAGCTTTATTTATTTTTTAGGTGGCTGTAATATTTGGTATTTCTGGGGCCTGTAGAATGGATGAGTTAGTCCGAATGACTGTACACGATATAGAAGACTTAGAATCTAAGCTTTTAATCAGCATACCTGATTCGAAAACCAACAAACCAAGATCATTTGTAATTAATCAGATCTACTTGAATGTTTATCGAAAGTATGTTTCGTTAAGACCAGAAAATATGGAAAGGGTTGTAGACAAGTGGTAGGAATTCATCAATTTAGAAAAATGCCCAAAATAATTGCTACTTATTTGAACTTGGTAAATCCGACAGAATATACTGATCACTGCTTTCGTCGGTCTTCTGCAACAATATTGGTTGACTCTGGTGCCGACATAACTAGTTTAAAGAGGCATGGTGGATGGAAGTCATCAAACGTTGCTGAAGGATATATCGAAGAATCGCTTAACAATAAGGTTGAGGTGGCAAATAAAATTTTCACAGTACAAAATATTCAACAAAATGACACTTCCACCCTGCATGTTGTCCAAAATGTTTCTCATAGTTCTAAGAGTGTTCCTCCAATGTTCAATAATTGTACTAACTGTCAAATTACTGTAAATATAACAAATTGATCTTAAAAATGTATTCAGCAATGACTTGATGTTTTCAAAATATAAATTAATTCCTTATAAGCAATGTGTTTTCTATCATTTATGTAGAACACTAACAACTGTACGGAAATATCATTTCCTTACAGTAAGGAAATGACATTTCCTTACAGTAAGGAAGTCCTGACTTTTTCTTCAAGAAATTTTGACAGGAATGTCAAAATTTCCTGGCGATTTGCGGAAAAAATAGTTAGTAAAAAACGATGATAAAACATAACCTAGTAGAGCATCTGCAGCAGACGACAATATTAATATTTAAGTGGGTTATTAAGTCAATATGATGAAAATCGTCGCAAAACAAGATACAATTTTTTTGGTATCTGTAAAATTGTAGTAATATATACAAAATAAAATAAAAAAATTAAGACAAACAGTTTTATTAACTGCGAAACCAAATATTTTTAATTAGGATTTTCAAGTAGAAACAGAAGAGTAATAATTGCCCCGTTTTTAATCGTCTGCGGTTCCCCATCGCCCTTCGGGTACGACTTTGCCTGCACTCCCGTCGAAACATCCCACATTTACGAGCCCCCTTGCGCCGCGTAAGGGCATCCAGACCTCCTGGCCGCCCACCGGAGTCGACGGCCGGTGCATACCCGTCTGGATGCCACGGCACGGCACTAGGGTGTTGTCATGGTTACCGCTGGTCGACGACGACGACGACGTGATGACGCTTTTCCCGCACCGCACGTATGAGCTACGAAGTACCACTCATTACGAATTGTCTGAAACAAAAGGTAACGCAGTTTACTATGTTTAAAACTATTAACTATGATTTAACTAATTATTTGATAGAAAAAGTAAATAATAATAAATGTTTTCTTAACAAAGTTATGTGCTTAACAAATGGTAATTAGTGAAAAACATTTAAACTTTATTTGATATTGAGAGGGAAAGTAATAACCATTTCGTTATTACTGTCCACAGGCGTACAGTTTGTTATACGAGGGTATATAACATAACAGGGTGTACATCTGAGTAGTACTTTTGCTCGAGCTCTTCAAAATCATCATTTGTTGCGAAACGGCGTCCTCCGAGCCATTTTTTTAGGTTTGGAAACAGGAACAAATCGCTGGCAGCAAGATCTGGGAAATATAGTGAGCCGGTGCATTGTCTTGGTGAAAGAGCACTTTTTGCGTTCCAAACCGGGGAGTTTTCGACGCAATTCGGCATCGAATCGATCCTATAATGCTGTGTAGTACTCACCATTGATTGTTTTTCCTTTTTCCAAGTAGTCGATGTGGATGATGCCCTTCGCATCCAAGAAAACAGTCGCCATCACTTTGCCGACCGAATGTGCACTCTTTGCCTTCTTCGGCGGCTCTTTGCCGCGTTTGCGCCACTGTTTCGACTGTTTTTTGGTTTCCGCTGTGTAATAATTAATGCACCCGGGTGTGTAATAATTAATTGAAAAATTCCAATTTCAACTGCGAAGTAAAAATATGATTCTATTTGGTTTATATTACGTCTTAGTTCTGCAATTTTAAAAGCAAGCAATGATCAAGGTCAAATTCTCCCTTGAAAATAATTCTGATTGGCCCGCTGCGAAGACAAGGCGTGAGCCACGAGAGAGCAAGCCTGTACGAGAGCCTCAGGTCGAAGTGAATTTAGGTTGGGTTTGAGATTCCAAAGAGACGAGATGCGGCGTGGGTAGTGGCGAGTTATACTCGAATGTGATGTGTCACTTTTTGAAAGAGTAGTCACTGTTTTGTTTTCATGGCGTCTCTCACCTAAGAGATTTGTAAAACAGCGTTCCCAACAACGTGAAATATACCCACATGGTTTCATTGTATCTGAGTTTTTAAGAAGCCAAGTTCCAAAGATTTCGTTTCAGTGTCCATTTTCCACCCTCATTTTGTTTGTTTCTGGTTGTCATTCCAAACTAGTGTCGCAGTTGTTTATCTTTTTTATCTTTTTTAGGAAGGAAGCTTATTTTAAATAGCTTAAGAAACTTCTTGTATTGTGTTTATCCAGGAGATTCATGTTTCATGTAAGTACCTCTTTTTGATTCATTTTTGTAGTTACTATATTCATTTCCATTGTCATTCACTTATCTGCGGCCCAGCTCTCAAAAAAAACTCTGAGTTGCCGTTCGCAAACTTTTCGGTTTGTTTTGCTTACCCTATCTTTAGCCCGGTAATTTCTGTCCCCAATATTCAACCCCTCATAGTAATACCCTATGTGGTAGGCAAAATAATCGTTACACTCTTTCGGACTAAAAAGTTCATCATCAGTGTATGACCAGGTGTACATTACATTACCAGGAGCCACTAAATATTTGGGTAAAATGGTACAGTTATTACGTGTTACATTTTTGTTAAAAAGGTCGTGTGATATTAAAGTTTTTAACAGATACCCTACATGTCAACGTAAGACTCCTAATACGGGTTGCTGCGGACCCTGAGACAATGTCTTTGAATGGGTTCTAGATGGCAACTATGGGTTGGGAGTCTTACGTTACTCTGATAACACAGAACAAAGTTTGTACCATTTTAAAGGTTTTTATCCAAATATTTAGTCGTTTGACTCATATACACTTTTTTTTCTTAAATAGATTGCTTTGATAAAGACCAATTTGCGAGACAATGTATACACCTGATAATACGCTTATAATGGACTTTTTTAGTTCGAAAACGTTTTGTGATGTAGCCTGAAAGGGTCTTTTTAATTATATACCTTTTATCCTCCTGCTCTATCTTTTCTCCTTATTATGATAGCATGAAATCAGTAACTATCCGCTCCTCTCTACCTTTTCAGTTTTGTAATTAGCTTTGCCCATTGAATTTGAAACAATAAAAAGTATTTTTAATATGTGAAAACTATAATTTCATTAAATATTATTTCAGAGGATTCAATTTACAATTATTTAAACATATATATGTCATTATTGACAGAAAACCAACCAGTAGTACCAACAGAGATGGCAGCGGCAATGGTATTTATCATAAACAAGACTACAAAAGAGTAACGAAATTTAAAGCAGTTATAGTGCTACAGGATATCTCTGCAGAAGTAAAGAAAGGTTAGGAAAAATAGAACCAAGGTGGCTGTGAAGTTTGTTTAATAGACTTATGGAATTGGTACAAATGCCAGACGAATGGAGAAGCAGCGACTTCATATCTGTATACAAAAACAAAGGAAATATTTTATAATTTACAAAGTAAAGCCATACAACTACTTAGAAACACCATCAAAATCCTTTTCTTTCTAAGTCCAATGGTTGACATTCGCAATAGATTCAAATTGTCTGAGAAATGTGTATCGAGAAGACTTTGTATCAGAATATGATCCTTTTTCCATTTGTCCATTTTTCTGTTACTGCTAAACCTTGATTTACTTCGGTTTTTTCTGCCTCAGGTGGTGATAGATCTGTTCTTGCTACCTCATTAATTATCAATATTGCTAGTTTTTTTATTTTCTCGTCTAAGTTTCCTTCTGGGTCATTTGAATTTTTCTTTATTTTATTTTAGAAGCATCGACATCGAAGTTTCTACAATCATTTTAGAAGCATTGACAAATTTCTCATCAATTTTTATAAAAACTCCTTAGTGTTCATCAGTTTTTCTAGACTTTTTTGGATCATGTCAGTAGTATATTCGAATTTTTGAGAAACATTTTGATTTGACAAATTTGTCATCGCTGTTTCTAAAAATTTTTTCTAATTCTTCATTAATTGCACAGGAAACATTTTTGAATTTTTCATCATTCGTTCTGGAAAGTCCAAATATGTTTTTGAATTATTGTTGATGAGGATACCTTTCAAAACAATCTTCTTTTTTTTAAATGGTATGTATCTTAGAACGTTGCAATCAATTGCATGATTTTTATGTTTTTGCGGTTATTTTGAATAGTGACCTGGTACAATTATTCTTGAAGAACCTTTTTGAATAGTCTGCGTCTCAATCGAATAACGATTGCACTCTGATTATTGGCAAATATTTTTTTAGTCCCGAATATGCTTCCAAAAACCAATGTCTTTTCTATTAAAAGTTTCTGCCACTAATTAAATTATCAGTTGAGGATTTTAAAAATGGGCAGATGATCTATAACCACTCCTTTAGGTGACTGTGTCATTGCTTTTTTGTAAAATGTTTTTATTATTTTTTTATCACTATCGCCATTTTTTGATTACTTGCTTGCCAACGAAAACTCTTTTAAAATTTTTACATGATTACAGTTTTAATATTTTCCTTCACTAAATAATACTCTTGCTAATCCATTACAAATTAAAAGAACCAGCACTTTCATACCTACGTTTTGATTGTCCAATTTATTCATCACATTTAATCCATTAATTTCAACTAATAACAAACCTCCTGACTGGCTGGCTAAGTCGCCATTAAATTTAAAAAGGAATTATGAAACAAAGCCTCGACCGGCTTATTACTGAATAGAAAATCCAGCAAAGGAAAGCAACCGGAGCGAAAAATCAAAAGAATCCACCCCACGTAGCATGCAAGCCCTTTGTCGCCCCAGACCCAATAAACTTTCCCCACTTTCTGTCGAATTCCTAACCTTGTATCGGCGGCACTTAAGCACTAGTTCCCCCTTGGCCTTAGTAGGGTCGTCCTTCGGCCCTTCGGCAAGTTTGAGAAACCGACTCGGAGAGGAGCCTTTATTATTCCTTCCTCTTGCGTTTATTTCGCATATCGATTCGACGAAGTACAGTCTGGGTGCAACACTGGGTCTTATACATAAAAAAGTATATGGGACTTTGAATAAGAAGAATGAGAAAGGAAAACAAAAAATATTAATGAATAATACATTGTAATAGCAACAAAATCCTAGGATCAAATTTGTTTCTTTTCCAATATTACAATTTGTCAACCATAATTACAAGACAATTAGAAACAAAACACATGCAGTTGTAAGAAAAATACAAAATGATCACTGAGAAGAGGTCAAAGAAAGGAGGTAAAGGAACTAATAGAACCGAAACACATAAAAATGAAAATCCACAAGGAAAACAATTCCTGTAGCTGGCTGTATACCACGTATCACAAAAAAGAGGTTAATCTTCGTAAATGGGTATATTTATTTAAAAACCCTTGAAGGACTACATAAAAAAAAACAAACTTTTTCGGACTAAACAGTCCATCATCAGGTTTAAAATTGCCTAAAATATGTATAAACCATTTAGTTCAAAGACGGAAGGGAATTTATAATTGGTAAAATGTAACGCAAGTGAGAGTCGAAATTTCAGTTCCAAGCAGGGCAGACGTGTTACAATGTAAGTGGAAGAACAGATTTGAAACGGTGGTAGACGCTTTTGCGGATATATAATGCTGGGGCAATTGTGAATCGAAGAGTCGATTCAATTTTTTAGTAATGTCTTAAGACCAGGTAAAGTGATGATACTCTTTGCTTTGCATAAGCAGCTTTGTCAGAGTGCTCATTGGATTTGAATGGAAACTGGCAATTTTTGAGAAGTATGGTATAGAATGTCCCCGTAAGTCAGCTTGATTCCTCCACCAAGTTCCTGTTTAGATCGTTCCTGCCTGAGTACGGAAATAGTTTCCTGTTTTTCATTTTGAAAATCTGTCCAAGTAGTTTCCCAGAGATGTAGCAAGATTTTCCTTTTCAAAGTTAAGTGAAACATGTGAGAAATAAGGTAACTTTTAATATAGATATTAATTTTTTTTCCAAGTTATAAAGACATTTTTAATAATTGCTTTCATTAAGATAAAAGGATTTGTAATAATTAAAGTTTTATATTATTTTTGTCGTAGAGGTTAAATTCAATAATATTTTCATAAAAAGGATTTTTAATAATCTAAATTGGCCATAATATAACCTAGAAACCATTTAAAATTTTTGTAGCAATCTTTTATGTAAACAAAGAACATGTAAGTTTTTGTTATTTTGTATTATGTTATATGATATGTTTCTTTTATAATCTGTATTTTTGATAACTGTTTGTTTGAGACAAAAATAAACGTTTATTTTTTTTCTCTGGTCTATTTTGAGTTTTATTTGAAAAAGATATTTTTTTCTATATTTTTAATGTTTTATAATTATAGTAGTTATTATAGTTACAACTAGTGGTTGTAATAGGTATAATTAGGCACCTCAAGTGGCGCCCTATATTAATTTTCTTGAGGTGTTTCCGGTCTATTTTCATTCTGTTTGTCCCAAGAGATTTGTATAAGTACCTCTTCATTTTTTTGTAGTTGCCCCAATCCAACCCCCATATCTTCAACTTATCCACGACCCAGCTCTCAAACAACCCTCTGAGTGTCGTACGCACTAGTTCCGATTATTTTGTTTGCCCAATCTTGTCCCCCATATTCTTACCCTGTGGTAAGCAAAATAGTCGTTACAATCTTCGTAAACAAAACTCCTCCAAAACATCGTCAAGGGACTTATTAGTGAAGCTGAGATGATCCTATATGTTTTTTATTCACAGGTTTGTTTCTCTGATGAGTCAACCTCCGTTGAAAGAAGGGTGGATGAAAAATATCACCCATAGGAGGATTGATAGTGGAGTGAATAAAGCATTCTCTCAAGATCATAGTATTGTCTGTGATCGATAGCAAGGGCACATAGATTCTGTATATTGTGAAGGGAATGATAATTAAACATCAAGCAAAAATTAAAGACTGGTTTGGCGAATCGGAAAATTTTACCTTTATGTAGGATTCAGCACCGTGCCATAAGCCAAAAACAGTAACATCATACCTGGAAGAAAACAGAATTAAAGTACTGAAGCAGCCAGGAAATTCCCCAGACCTCGACCTGATTGAAAATCTATGGGAGCTCATGAAGAAGAGGATTGCCCAAGAAATTGTCACAAATATGCAGGATTCAGCACCGTGCAATAAGGCAGAAATAGTAACATCATACCTGGAAGAAAACAGAATTAAAGTACTGAAGTAGAAGTAGCCGGGTAATTCCCCAGACCTCAACCCAATTGAAAATCTATGGCAGCTTATGAAGAGGGGATTGCCCAAGAAATTGTTACAAATAAGCAGCCGTTAATTCAGAGACTTATTGCCACCTCTAAAATAAAAGAAGACTGTCTGAAAAACATACAAAGCAAGGCAAGAAGGATGAAAGCTTTTGTTGAAGCTAAAGGAGGTCACATGAAATACTTCAAAAAAATTGTTATTTAAGGTCAAAGAAAAAATAATTTCAAAATTTTGTAAAATAACCTGTTCCTGATATATTTTTATATTATACTTATATCATTAGATGCTTAGTTGCAGTTTTGTTCTTTATTTAACATCAAAATACCAAGTTTTTTGCAGTTCCTGTGAGATATGAGTGTGGTCCAGGTGTTTTTGCAAAGATTGTTGCGGCGATAATGTGTGCGAGAGTTGACAAGCAGAGGAGATAACAGGCGTGTGTAGAGCAACTGGGACTATGAGCAAAAGGTGGGTAGATTACAGTCGTAAAAAGAAAAGAAGCCAGTAGAGAATTTTTGGAAACAAAAGGTTAGTTGACCATATAATCAACAAAGGCTTTCAACTACGATCATAACTATATAATTAATTTGGATTTTTACTATTTTATTCAGTGATTTAAAATTATCAATTAAAAAAAAAAACTGAACGAAAATTTAATTTGGGAAAATTTTGGTGAAAACGTCGATGAGGGCTTAAATAAAATCGTAACGACAGTAAAAGAAATCTGTGTGAGAAATTTACAAGGCAGGTCAAAGCCAAAAAAGCAGGCTTGGATGACAGATGATATACTGGATTTGATGGAACAACGGCGACTAGCAAAAACCAACGAAACACATTACAATAGCATACAAAAAGAAATTCGACGCAAAATACGAGAAGCAAAGAGTCAACATCTAGCCAAACAGTGTCATGACATTGAAGAACTCGAAAAAAGATACGACACGTTTAACATGTATAAAAAAGTAAAAGAAGCGGCTGGTATCTTCAATAAGAAACAAAATGCATTGCTACAGGATGAAAATGGTAAAGTAATATTCGAAGTAGAGGACAAACTTAAAGAATGGGAAAATTACGTCACGAACCTATTCGAAGACGATAGGAGTAGTTCACCTCCCGATATTACTAACTGCGACGGACCCCTAATAACACGCTGTGAGGTTATAAAGGCCATACAATCATCAAAAGATGGCAGAGCGACTGGTCCTGATGAAATTCCAACTGAAATATATAAGCTTATAAAGGATAGCAATGTTTTAGAGGCTATAACTTCGTTTTTCAATACCATTTATACCAGCGGACAACTACCTAATGGTTGGTCTAACTCACTGTTTATAGCTCTACCTAAGAAGACAACAGCAAAAACCTGTGCTGATTATAGAACCATCAGTTTGTTAAACCACTTATTGAAAATTTTTCTGAAGGTAATACATGGTCGTATCTACAATAAATGTGAGGAATACTCACTCAATACAATAAATGTGAGGGTTATTGACTTTCAAAAGGCATTTGATCGTGTTAAGCACTCTATATTGATCGAAGCTCTAAAAGACATTGGCTTGGACGGCAGAGATGTTCGAATAATTGCAAATTTATATTGGAATCAAACAACATCAGTTTTAGTAGATGGTGTGGAATCACAAGCTCTCAATATTAAAAGAGGAGTACGGCAGGGATGCCTCTTGTCACCCCTGCTTTTTAACGTTTACTCCGAAAGAATTTTCAGAAAAGCACTTTCTGAAAAACAAGAAGGAATACTTGTAAAGGGCGAAGTCATCAATAATTTGCGATATGCGGACGATACAGTACTCCTAGCTTCTAGTCAAGAAGATCTGCAAACACTACTTGATAGTGTCGTTGAGAGTTGTAGGGAGGCAGGTCTGGATCTTAACATAAGGAAAACCAAAATACTTGTAATAAGTAAACAACAGAATATAAAACCGTCTATATATGTAAATAATACCAAACTTGAGCAAGTTGATAAAATCGTCTACCTTGGACAGCAATTAAATTGTAATGCAGAAAATCACGGCGAAATTAGATCCAGAATAGAACAGGCTAGAGCTGCTTTTAGAAGGATGTCCAAGGTGTTATGTAACAGAGACCTAAAATTGGCATTAAGGATCCGCCTACTTCGCTGCTACGTGTTCTCGGTCTTACTTTATGCTGTCGAGTCCTGGACTGTGGATAAAATCGATCTAAATCGCCTTAAGGCTTTCGAAATGTGGTGCTATAGAAAAATTTTAAAAGTTTCCTGGGTGGAGAAGATCCGTAACTCCACAATACTGGAACGTCTCAGCAAGACCACTGAGATCATAAAAAGCATCAAGCAGAGAAAGCTAGAATATTTCGGACATGTAATGAGAGGTCCCAAATATAGGTATGGTGTAGATACAAGCATGTTATTTAGGGTGGCAGTGAATAAAATTAAAATAGCTATGATGGTAACCAACGTTCTGAAAGGACATGGTACATGAAGAAGAAGAATTAAAAAAAAACACAGAGAAGGGATTTTTTTAATATAAATCCAAACAATTATTGATAACTTGTATAGAAACTTTGTCTATATATTTGTTTAATGATTTCTTTAACACAATAATTTTCTGATGTTTCAGATTTATCATAAATATGTTGCATTTTTAAGTACACAAGAGTATTAGTTGCCTTACACTACAATACGTATTATATTTTGACATTTTCAAACATTGCAGACATTATCCTAAATATACAACCAAAAAATTCAACTTCTATTGTTCAGTAGATCGGAACTCACAATGTAATTTCCCTTTCACTCCATTTTTATTCCCAATTTTTGATGCAGAGACAACAAGGAGTCGTCGGCCCTAGTTGTATCATCGTTGCACCTTATGCACTGTATTGGTGTTCTCTCTCAGAGGCATTAAATTTTGTAGTCTGCAAAGCTAGACGGATCGATGAGATGCAGAGCTGGTTTTAGAACTGTTCTGACTGCTATATTTTGTACGCTAGTGCTCCAAATTGAAAGTTTTAATTAGAAAAGTGTAGGTCGTTGCGTTTTGTTGGTTGTCGCTTAAGTTAACTTTTCAAATGGACCAGATTTGTTTATTTAGTTCCCACGCTGCAATTACTGAATGAATTTGGCTATATTAAGACTTTTATGTACCGTTTAAAAAGGTTAATTTTAAACTTAACTAGCAAATATTATATTAATAACTGTAGAAAAACTACATTTATCACAATCAGCAAAGCAATCTGTCACGTAGATTCCACATCCATCATATCAATTTCTTAAATCTACAGATGACGTAGAAGTGACTCAAGGCTCTATCGTCTTTAAAAAACTCTTATAGTATGGATCGTCATATATTAGGTATCAAAAAGACTGGAAAATTTAATAAATGTTTTCTTTTTGAACGAGGCTTTTCCAAATTGCCATATAGACTATCTGGAGTTAGTCTTAATTTTAAAGTAAGGATAAACAAATGGCTATAACAATTATAATTCATTAATATTACTGCTAGTTTTTCGAAGGTTATCTAAAAAAGGAACTTTTTGTCTTTATTATGGAGATTGACTATCGACAACAATGTGGGTTTTCGCTCAGGGTGTTCTCATACGTCAGCAGTTGTATTGTAAGCATTGTATATCTATTAACCTCAAGCACCTCAAAGAAACCTCAAGCTAGACAGAAATGTCTACAAAGGGATTCCCAATTGAATAGAAGGGCATATCAGGACTTAGAAAAGATGCAAAATAAATATGTACAAGGAAACCAAGCAATACACTTAAGGATACATGACAAGATCAACAGTTTGCAAAGACAAAAATGGGTCAATTATTAGCGAGAAAGGAGAAATAATGAAAAGGTGGTAGGAGCATTTCCAAGAGCTGTTAAACCCAGAAAAAGAACAAAACAAAGATGAAGAAATAATTCATCACACACCAGAACAACTAGTTGAGCAACGAACATTGGAAGAAACGATAAACGTCATAAAACATCTAAAAAATAACAAAGTGTCACCTCGGGGTAAATGGAAAGGGTCTAAATCACCTTCTGTACCACAGTGTGCTCTGTAGAGGGCTTCGGAAACGTCGACGAAAGCTCCTCTACTTGAATCCATTTGCGGGGTATGGATTCGTAAAAGATTTTCTTCTGATGAGCTCGTCTTGAAAAAGACGAACTATTTCTTACATGACTTATCAAGTCGAAATAAACATCAGGATGCAGTCTATGGTGGCTTGCCTTGACAAAGGCAAGATATTTCTTACACGACTAAATACTCGAAATAAAACACCAAATTTAAAGTTGAATAAAAATATCAGCCACAGAGTATAGGGTAGGCTAAAAGAAAAAGCAGAGCCCCGAGAGCACTAAGCTCTCGGAGAGCCCGTGAAGGACTGACTTGATTGACCTGAAAATCGCCTATTTTTATACTTTCTGAAGTAGCGATTAGGGATTTCCAGGTCAGGGAGGGGCCAACGGGAAAAATAAGGGGCGGGGCGATGCGTCTCGAACGTGAACTAGTCGCGTCCGAGAACAAAAGCACTTGGCACACGTGGAATAACTGCAGAACGGATAAAGAATCGTGGACATGCGCTATGGAGGTGTATCCACGACCACATATGGAGACTAGAAGTCATCCCAGAAGATTGGAGAGTAGGAATCATACTTCCTATGTACAAAGGAGAAGACAAACAACTCTGCAAAAATTATAGGGGCATAACAGGTTTAAATGTCGTCTACAAGATTATCAAGAATTATATACAGCCGCCTAGAATTTTAAAAGATGATTGGTGGATACCAATGTGGCTTCAGACCAAAGAGGTCAACTATAGACCAAATACATATGTTAAGAGGTATACATAAAAAATGTTTTGAATATAACTTACCTATTTACAACTTGTATATCGATTTAATCAACAGGCGTTTAATGGAGTAGATCGACAAAAGATGTTAAAGCAATTATCTATGTTAGGGATACCCGATAAGTTGGTTAAACTTATACTAATGACTCTGGAGTGTTCCAAACCTATGGTGACTATAGATGGAGATATGACGCAGGCCTTCAATATTGAAAATATCGTCAGACAAGGTGATGTCTTATCAACAACATTTTTTAATGTAACTTTAGAAGCTGTTGTAAGAAAACTGGATATAAACGGCTGTATTAATACAAGATCAATGAAAATATGCGCATATGGGGATGATGTTGCCATAATAAGTCGCATCAAAAGGGTATTAAGCGAAAAAGTGATAGAACTAAAACGAAAAGCTGCCACGTTTGGTCTATATATAAATGAAAGCAAAACAAAATACACAGGGCACTGGAGTGCACAAATTCGAATCAACATGAGTCGTGAGTCTCTTAACCACTGATGAAAATAAAGTGAGAATATTTGAGCACAAAATACTGAGGAAGATATTTGGACCACTCCAATGTAGCGATGGTTCGTGGAGAATTAAAATGAACCACGAGCTGGATGAACTAATATAGAGCTAAATAGAACTAATATAGATGATACTAATATATATTGTTAGATTGGTAAAGTCACAAAGACTAAAAGGGCTTGGTCACCTAGAAAGAATGCCAGATAATCGAGCTGTAAAAGTAGTCCAGAGATGGAAGCCCCAAGGAAACAGAACAAGAGGGAGGCCCCGTAAAATATGGATAAACGACGTAAAGATGGATCTTAAAACCATGAACGTCAGGCAGTGGTGAAGGAAAGTATTCGACAGGGCAGAATGGAAGAACCTATGGAAGTATACCTATCTATTAAATTAATGTTATGACACCTCTCAAAAGCCTTTGAAAATGTTACATAGGACATTTTATTAAATAAATTTAAAAATTGGAATAAGCAATTTGAATACTCACTATTTTACTATCATTTTAATGCATTTTTTTTGTTTTTTAAACCTAGGCCTGTTTAACTGGAGCAATTATCTAGAGCGACCCTGCTGCGAAGGCCCCCAAGAGAGCGAGAAAGAGCGTAGTTGCCGGTTGCCGGTAACTCCGATGACTCACTCTCGCTATTTTGTCGATAGTGTCGTCAAAACAAGTGCATTAAGGCCGAACTGTAGTGCATTTGACTGTTGTTTGTCATAAACAACGATTTATAAATAATATGTTGATGATATGTGATTGATATTAATATCGTATACTACCTTAGAACCCGAGTTATCACTTTTTTTCAAAAATTTTATAAAGATTAAACAATTTAAAAAGCACGTTTATTTTGGTGTTTTCAAAAAACACACTTTGTAAAATTAATAGTGTTAGAAACAAAACAAATTAATTCTTTTAGGAATTTAGTTTCATCTGCGTCAAATATAGTGACAATTTAGACGAATTATTTAGAAGCAGATATTCCCGGCGCTCCCACCAATATTTGAAATTTTGTGATTTGACACTTTTGGGTATTTTGGAGAAATAGTTTTAGGGTTAGAATAGGGTTTAAAATGATATTTTCAGTATTTCTAAGATAATTGTCTACAACAGTTTCAGTTGACAATAATCCTGTAATTGTTTTTTATGTAAAGCTTTCAGGATCTTCTAGTTATATTCTATTATAGAGTCGTTTTTTTTCTATTCTCTAAACTTCAGTCTATAAAAATAATAAGGATGAACATTTTTTCTGAACAAATTAAAAAAAAAGTATTTGCTAGTACAATAAATTTTATTGATCTATCTTCCCTTAAAGTGTGGTTTCAGGCCTGGGAGATCGACTATTGATCAAATATTTACAATAAGACAAATGCTTGAAAAGTATTGGGAATATAATCACGACGTGCATCAGATTTTTATAGACTTCAAACAGGCTTATGATTCAATTAATCGTGCAACATTATGGAAGGCAATTATCGAGCTCGGCGTACCCAAGAAACTAGCTGCGGTAACACAAATCTGGGTAAGTAACTCTTTTGCACAAGTTAGAATTGGGGAAAAATATCAAATGCTTTGTCATGCGAAAATGTCATGCGAAAAATATATCCAACAATCAAACCAGACATAACTGCTCGGGGAGCAAAAATTATACTCGCCTTTGCCGATGACATAGACGCAGTAGCACAATCAACGTTAGAAATTAAGGATATTTTCTCGAGCTTTGAAGAAGCTGCATTAAACATCGGTCTAAAAATAAATGAAGACAAAACAAAATACATGGTCATCTCAAAACGAGAACTACGGCGAATAAGGCAAAACATTACTATAAATGATCACAACTTCGAAGTGGTTAAAGAATTTAAATATCTAGGAGCAACAATCACAAATGACAACAAATTAGAGCGAGAAGTTGAAACGAGAATAATGGCAGGAAACAGATCTTTCTTTGCAATGCAACATCTGATGAAGTCGAAACTTCTTTCACGAGGTACAAAGATCCGGATATATAAGACCATAATACGACCAGCAGTCGCGTATGGAAGCGAAACATGGACGATAAAAAAAAGAGAAGTAAATAAATTGCTAGTGTGGGAATCATGGGAAATTATGGCCCTTGCAGAGACAGCATGACAAACGAATGGAGGGGCAGATACAATAACGAGCTAGAGTCTCTATTCGGAAAAGAAAATCTAGTCGGATATATAAAGGCCAATAGGCTCAGATGGACAGGACATGTGATATGCAGTAACGACAATCGCCTTATAAACAATGTGTTCTGGAAAGGGCCAGATGAAAGAAGGTTTGTAGGGCAGCCTAGAAAAAGATGGAAAAATGCAGTCAAAGACGATCTAGAGAAAATGGGAGTGCGACAATGGGAATTACTGGCACAGGACCGACAAAGATGGAACGCAATAGTAACACGGCAAAGACTCACGTAGAGTTGTAGCGCCACTGATGATGATGATGATGATCTATCACCCCTATCAACTCAATGGCGGATACGGAACGTCCTGTAGATATACAGGACAGATACGAATAAGGCTTCGCCAAATAAGTACCCGTGGATCAATTGAGGACATGACACAGGTCAGCAGCTGTGTCATTAGTGGCCCGATTTAACCAGCTGTGATACTGCGAACACTCACCAACCCGTCCAGCAAGCGTGATGTTTTAATGCCAATATACAACTCAAAAAACAACATGTTGAACTTGAAACGAAATGGGACGATACCCCAGGTGGGTAGAGCTAGCAGCTCAGAATCCCACACCGGAAAACCGGTCAGCCTCACTGATTCTGGGGGAGGCACAAGCTCAACAAAACACGCCAAAATAGATACGAATAAGCAAAAACAGTTACTACAAGCCACATACAACATTCAATCGATGGCTAAAGATGAAAAGGTCTACGAATTAGAAGAAGAACTATTCAAGATAAAGTGGGATATTGTAGGACCGTCAGAAGTGAAAATCTTGGGAAAGGCAAAATTGGAGTAGAGAAGTAATTTGTGAACATTCAACACAAGATGGCAGCTATTCAATGTTATGTCCACAGACTTCTTAATATCCCTATGTCTCAAGAAAATTAC
Organism: Diabrotica balteata; assembly: GCA_918026665.1. NCBI lineage: Eukaryota > Metazoa > Arthropoda > Insecta > Coleoptera > Chrysomelidae > Diabrotica > Diabrotica balteata. Next base: position 3,141,283 of record OU898278.1, on the reverse strand, counting down.
AATAAAGAAATCTCCATCATTAAACAGATAGCAAACAACAATAGTTTTCCTTCTACTACTGTTGATAAAGTCATTAGAACATCTATACTCAAAAAGAGACTAAACCAAGCTTTTAGTGTTGATAAAAAATCCAACGCTACTTCCATATATAGATTCTTATCTTACTTAGAACCAATTTCAGAAAAAATTTCAAGAGTACTTGTTAATAAAATCAGTGACTTAAACATCTCCTTTAAAACCAAATATAACATGAAGTCCATCTTCAGCAAGACCAAAGACAAAGTTGACAAACTAAACAGAAGTGGTATTTACAAGCTGTCCTGTGGTGACTGTAATATGACTTATGTAGGTAGAACAATGAGAACTCTGAATCAAAGAATCAAAGAACACCTCAATAACCCAGAAAAATCAAACTTTGGATATCACATTAAATTTAATAATCATTCCTTTTCTCCTTCTGAAAACAGTAAAATTTTACACAACATTACCAATAAAAACTTTAGACTCATGAATCTCTTGGAAGATCTTGAGATAACCAAAGAAATGAAACTAAACCCTGATTGTTGCTTAAACACACAAATCAACCTCAATTGCAATTATAAACCTCTTTTTAAATTATTATGGGAGACTTTAGAGGAAGAAGGGTGACCTCATGCAATCTTATTACATTTTTTCATAATTTTATATTTTTAAACAAAAATTCTAAACTTTACTATAAATTTACAAAATTTTGTAATTCATTTGACAAGTTATTCTTAATTGAAACATGAAAATATATTCTTTAAAAAATTTTTTATGCAAATTTCTTACAAATTTCCATCAAGAGATACAATTCTCAATACACTTAAATATCAGATCATGTAACATTAATACCATGTTTGTTTCTATTTCCTATACATGACATTTGTCAACTGTCACTTTTGAAAAATCGTTTAAAGGGACCGACATTTGATTTCATTAGTTCTATTCTGTCTATCTCCTCATAGCAAACAATGGTCGGGTTCTTCCACCCGTACCATGACAAAAATTTTTTAATGTGTCTGTGAAGTCCAGTGTCGGTTTTTTGTATGTTTTTAAAGAATTTTTAACAACTAAGTAATTAAAAAAATCAAAATTTCAACAAATAATGAAATGAGATCTCTCCATTGTAGTGGTATTTATAAATTGACGTAAGTATAAAATTAAAATCTTCACCAATTAGTTACTTATAAAAACATTTTATTGTAGCATAGCTCCGATGATAGCTTTGTAAAGCCGAAAGCACTCAGCTAAGAATTATTAAAAAATATACACACTTCAAAAATACCTTTTTTGCCTTTTCTTTTGACTCATATATAAAAGCGTTTCTGATAGAGTAGCTTATATTATAATAGGTCTAGATAATAAAACCAAGATCAAGGTTATACAAGTGTATGCTTCCACAACAACACATCAGAAAGAGGCAGTTGAAATGTTCTACGAAGATTTGATAACAGCATTAGAAGAAAATGATACAAAGTATACCATCATTATGGGAGATTTCAACGGAAAATTAGGTATAAGAAAATACTGAAACTAAAATACTGAACTCTCTTTCAATACTAAATAAAGTTTAGAATACTTACAGTTTTTTCTTGCTAGTAATGCTGCTATGGAAAGAAATGTATATTGAATAAGGGTCGACGCATGTGATGAGAAGGAAGTTCTTTATTATGAAAGGTTGCTTGAATACATCGATAAAATGAACACAGTGGATTCACGCCCTTGCATAAAATCCAATATTTGACGCAGGGGAAATCAACTTGATTCTTATAGGGTAAGAGAATTAATAACATGGAATTTGATTAAGCAATACGTGACTCAAAATGCATTGGAAACAGAAAGAATTGGAATAAATTTATTAAATCAAGCATAAGAGCATTATATTAAAGATTTGCCAAGTATAGTTTAAAGGCATTACTCTAATCAATGTTAGAGCAAATTTAATCAATGTTAGCATGGTACTGGACAAATTTCTGTTAAAAATACCAATTATCAAGAAAAGACTACACAAGCGCACTGCAAAACTAAACATAGAGTCTCTAGAAAACTAGAATATGAAATGGTTGTATAAAAAATGCTTAGAAGACTGAATGTCTTAAAATAAAAAAAGAAGGACAAAAAGAAGAATTTTAAAGAAATAACATTAGAGGAAAATGTCATTATCATTATACTCATATATCGTCTAGTTTCCACCGTTGGAAATAGGCTTTCCTCAGTTGTTTCAGTGTTCTCGATCTTATTAGACGATCTTATTTTAATATCGTCTGTCAACTGTATAAGAAGTCTACTCCTATATCTACATAAATGATTTCTGGTATGGCTGTTATAATTGCACTTCGCTACAGCAAGCTACAGAAGCACAATTCGCTAAGGATTTCTGCTTAGTTGTAAAAGACATGTCGTGGAATGCAAATTTTAGATTCCCCATGTCTCTTTTAACATCTTTTATCAACGTCTGTTTGCCTTGCAATTTTTAGAAGGCTCAGATTATAAAGCAGAAATCTGAATTGTGTTTCGAAACTATTTTACGATTTTTGTAATTAGATGTCGCTATTGCGTCCGTATTGAAGCCATGTTATTGTTGCTTCTTAAAAGGCAGAAAATATTGATTTTTCACGTTGAGAAGCCCTATGAATAGCTCTTCTGACGAGACCTATTAGGTCGAAATACGTATCAAGAGATACATAGGATTTGTTTGCGTGAAATCAAATATTTGCTGCCTTTTCTCATTTTATTCGGATTATTTTATTTTATAACTAAATGTCTATCCTTCAGATAACTATCTATCAGATAGGACAATATTTATGTGGAAGTATAAAGACCTACCCTTTCATGCAAGAATCTTTATATTATAAAAATTTAATTTTGAATTCTTTTGAAAATTTTGTTGATGCTAAAAAATCAGCAATTTATAGTACGATGATGATACCTTTACAACGGTGTTAACTGTATATGGTGATTAGTAGTCCCTTATATCTTCAATCTACTTGAAAATTTGCCATATACATACCTGAAACAAAAAGAAAGGTTGTTAAATTGAATTTAATATACATAATATATTATAATCTTCATTTTGATTACATAATTAATGTCAGCACCAAGTAAATTGTAGTACACCTTTATTAACACATGCAAAAGTAGTATACATTTTTATTTGAGTAAACTTGTTGTGATTTTCGGTTACAACTTTCGAGAAAATTTTGAAAAATTGTTTTTATTTCTTGATTTGTACAACGAATCTTACTAGGTCAACTCAGTGACCTTTTTGAAACATTAAAAAGATTTATAAAGGACATATTGTCGCAATCTTTTGAAATTACACTTTTTTTACAATATCCCTACAACAAAAGCCCCCCACGAGTTTACATAACAAATACTCCTTTTATTCCAATTTCTTACATTAAGAGCACGTGCTGGCCTTCACCTCGTCGCAGTTGCATCCTTTGTGCATCTGAAAGGCTCAAAAGGGCTTAGGAAGGGCCCAGACGCTTTTTAATAATATAATTGAAAAGAGATTATGTTCCTACCCACTGACATGAGACATGCAGCATGATGGTACCTCTAGACATGAAAACATCTTGTATAAGGTCAACTAGTTTTTTTAAGCGGCGTTTTATCAACGTAGGTTCATACAACCCTTTTACAAATGGTATTTGAAGTACCTAATTTTAAAGATTAGTATTTTAAATGTGTGGTATGTAACTTAGGAGGTCAGACAGGATGTAGTTTTATAAATTAAGATTTTGATGAGAAGAAAACAGGAAAAGGAGGACAGAAGATAAGTATTAGTTTTTTTGGACAAAAATCACTTTTTATATAACGTGAATAACTTCTTTTATATTTCGTAGTTCAGACATTTGTGATTTTTGATCAACGATCATCAAATTGTTGATAAATTTTGTGATTAATGTCAAGGTTTGTGAGTTTTACAATGGCCTTCCTAGATAATTGAATCGATTATTTTTGGAAGGACTTAATAAGTGCTATTTCGGCACTTTTTCTTTTAGTATGCGAAATTAATTATTGACCCAAAATCTACCGTTTATTTTGGAATCACCCTTAACTTCAAAAGTGAAAATTATCTGAACTCTTCCTATTAGTTTTAAGGGGTGTGAACAACCCCTTAATGGAAAAATTGACATTGAGCAATTTTATCGCTAGAAAACAGATCTAATAGTAAGTGGTGAAATTGTAAAGGGTTTTCCTAACACAATTACCTCATAATAAAATCATTTTCAACTCCTTGAAAATCTTACAACCCTTGCAAACAACCCCTAAATTGAAAAAATCACAAAAAATACTTTGGTATGACATAAAAAGATGTAAGTATAGAGTAAGTAATATTTTATATTCTCTATAATAATTATCAAATTTTTAACCTCCTTTCAACCCTTGAAAACTAACCCTTGATAAAAAATTTTGTTTTGATAAAATGAAAAGGATTTAAATATTATTCCACACTCTCGAAAATTATTATCATATTCTCAAGCTTTAAAACTGCCCCTAAATTAAAACAGTTAATATATATGATTACATATTTCAAAATAATTTAATTTAGAGTAAAAAATTGCCATTTATTGAATAAAATATTTACAAATTATATAAAATTGTACTATTATTATAAATAATATTATTATTCATGACTCAATGTCGGAGTCGCTGTCACATTCAACATCTTCTTTCTGAATTGAAGGGCAATTTTGGCAGTTATCTCCACTTCACGTTCCACAGGTACTATTACAAAACAGACCAACTCTTCTGCATCCGCAAGACGATCCACATCCTTTTTTGCAGTTGCAAAAAATCATGTTCAAGAGTTCTTGTTGTGCGGGTGGATCTACAGACTTAAGTGGATTTAATAAACCGTCATTCATGACCCACCCTCAATCCGTAGGATGAATGTTTTATAGTTTGAGTTTAGTTCTTGAACCTTAATATATATATTTTTTAGTAGATTTTCTTGGACTTAGGTTCATAAAAAAATTAATTTGATACTAAGAGATTTTTATATATTTTTTTCGACGTTTCGGCAGGAAATCCATGCTTTTTTAAGAAGTAATATTGACTAAAAAAAAACATTTTATGACAGACATAATACGGTTTAAAAGTTAAACTTTTGACTTACCAAGCATGTAAAAATTCGGTACTAACAGTAGTTAGTGAAACATGAATTCAATTCCGAAAGCTCGACAAAAAGTCAAAACAGTGTTTTTTTAACATCCCGGCCAATATTCTGACTGCAACCCTAATAAACTGTATTGTTTATTAATATTGAACAAATTTAATATAAACAATAAAATTCGTCTGCAACTTCGGTTGCCTTTAAAATTTACAAAAATAGGAATCGTTTAAGTCTTAACGTGGTTTAGTGACGTGACCATAAAAATGTATTACAAAATGTGGAGACTCTCTACAAGTACCTAAAAACTAAATAAATATTGCAACTTTATAAAGTGTTTAAATGAACTATAAAGAAAAAGAAAATGAACACTTTATTCCGCTGACTATTCAAATATAATCAAAATTTCAAATGATCCCCAAAATTATTGTCCAACCTCACTTTAAAACAGTTCTGATTTCTTTAAAGGAAACTAACTACTCAAAAATAATCGGTGAAACTGGAATATCAATCCTCTCTTCGGAAGTTAAGGTACGTACTATTCTATTTTTAATTTAATGATCATTAATAATTTCAATTTTTAAGGCCTATCGCAATTATGTTAATTCATGGATTTTAATTTTCTCAATTTAAATGACATTTCTATACTCCAATATAATTTATAAGTGAAATTGTTTCTCTTACTCTCTGGAACAAATTTCTGGATATCTCTGCTGTGGAAACTGTGGAAAAACTAAATTCTAATTAGACGAGTTAAAGAACACTCCCGACCTATTCCACAGTTTCAGGGCTCTCCTTCGTCCAAAAAAAACCTCGTCGGCGTCCTCTCCAAAAACCAATTCCTCTTATTATCCGTTGCTAACAGCAACCAACGTTCTTTTTTTTTCTGTCTTCTATTTAAATATTTTAAACCATCAAAACTGTCCTGTTTGACATATTTGTCAAGCCACATTACTTTCTCATAATCACTTTAATCACATCTAATTTGGGAATTTATAAAAAAAAAATGTTTAGATATAAAACTTATTCTATTACAATACTAATTTATTCTTTTCATCTCCACATCATTGTAATCTCTTATTTAACAAAACCCCTATTAATTTAGCTCCCACAGACTGTCAAATAAACTGTCAAGCAGTTTATTTTCTGACGTTTATTAAAATTTCTATGTTTAAATATTTTTTTAAAATTCTTCTTCTTTTTTTGTTCTTTTTAAGGTTTAGACGATTCACCTATACACTAGGCAACTATACTATTCAGAAATTATTAACACTATACCAGGTAAGTCAAAATTAATTTATTTAACAATTTACTAATCTTTTTCTCTCTCTTATTTCAGAGTCGAACCCACATTGTGATGGCTTCATGAAATTCATAAACAACAAACTCATATAAAAACCCATTAAAGTTGTATATATTTTAACATATTGAAATCATTTCAATATATATATATATATATATATATATATATAATATATATATATATATATATATATATATATATACATTACAATAGTTTTGGGTCTCTTTGGGTTTGGACACTCCGAAATTTTCAGTTATCAAAGTAGAAAAAATAGTTTTTGGACCATAACTCCTTCAATTTTGCTATCACAATAAAACCCATTGTAAAGGTAATTAAGAGAGCTACAACATCCTTTATTGCAACATATAGTAAAAAACCTTTTTCTAAAACGGTGAATGGATAAAGGGCTTAAGAGAGGCTGTTATTGCGCTGCCAAGCGCTCTTTAAACAATCATATCTCCGTCAATTTTTGTTTGACAGAAAAAACAAAAAAACCAAATGGTTTGTCAGAAAAATACCTAAATTTTTTATCCGTACAATTTTATACGTATCTGTCGTCGGTTTTGAGATATTATGAAAAAAAGGTAGTTTTTTTAAAAATTTGAAATTTTTTTTAATCGTGACTTTTTTGAAAAATATGTGTCCTGAAGCAGCCGAACTGATACAATCTATGAAACTCTTCATAATAAAGTTTTTTCTAGGCGGAATACGATTAATGTTAATTTTGGTGGAAATGGCACTTATGAAACTCATTGATTTAAAAGAAAAAACATTAGATGCTCCTCTTGTTTGCAATACACCTCACTTATTTTACGTGTAAAAGACTTTTAATAGTGCCCATTTTAAAGCCCTTTTCAAGCACTTTAAAACCCTTTTTATTAGGTATAATGCCTAAAATGTATCTGCTCGCCGCTAGATGGCATATACAAAATAAAAAACGGCTTTGATCTTAAATATTTAGCTTAATATTGCACTTAGAATATTTTATAAAACACCAAATTGTTCATTTTTTTACCTGCTACAATTTTGTTTTTTATAATATTTTCGATAAAACGTAAATTTTTGGAGATATTTGCAAAAAACCGATAAAAACGTGAAAAAATTGCGAATTTTCAATTGCCAACAAAAATAACTTGAAAAGTATTGGATTTTTCGAAAAACTTTATAGATGATTTTTTGCTTAAAACCAGGCCTTCTATTGATATCCGAGGTTATTTAAAAAAAATCACCTCCGAGAAGGGGTGGCAGACACCCCCAGGGTGGTTACGGAGTTCAAATCATTTTCACTTTAGAAGTTAAGGGTAAGATGAACCTAATTCCAAAATTGTATGCAATTCGGTTCACAGTAAAAAAATTCGGTGCGATAATGCTTCAATGACTGCACTGACTAACTAGGAGAGGAATGGCTAGGATCATCGAAAGAAATATTACTTAAAATTTGTTCTGTAATTTTGTTTTTAATTCTAGAACAAAGGGATTTAAGATATCTTGGACTTAACATAGGAGGTATTTTCTTTAGAAAGTCTTATCAATCCTTCGATATCTTCCGAGGAAATTCTGGCGACACTGAGAGGATCTGATCCATGCGCATTTTCAAAGAAGTCAATAAGTTCTTCCTGTGTTAAGTATCCATTGTTGGAGTTTCAGCCTCAGTAAGACAGGATTGTGTAGAGAAATTTATTGATTAACGAGCTGATTGTTGTACTGTAGTTTCAGTTTCAGTAGTAGGGGATTTTGTAGGAGAAATTGTCGAAAGGGGAGCTGATTGATGTATTTCCTGTAGAGAGTTTAGATGAACATTATTTTGGGTGTTGTTTGAAGGAGTCTGATTATTTTTATTGGGACACTGAGATGCAAAATGTCCTTGCTGCATGCATAAGTAGCAAGATTGTTTTTCGATGGAAAAGAAAATTCTAACGTTATTATCCCCATGGTTAATTAACATAGAATCAGGTATTTTGTCTCTAAGTTAGTTGGCGCTATAAAAGTGTATCGTCGAAAACTCAAGATATATTGAATGCTGGATTTGAAATTCCGATCTTAAGAAAGTCAATTGGAGTTATTAGATGTACACTTAAGTTTTTCAGTTGTTCTTCTATGACGCTCTGCGGAATACTTGGACATACGTTGGAAATAATCAATAAACTTATAAACAAATATATTTATATAAATTCGAACTGCTCGTTTTATTTAAAAACGCTACAATATCAAGAGGTTAAATATAAGCAACATTTTTCTGTTTTTCTCAAAATTTGTTATATTTTTCGCATGCATACGCAATGATTTTTAAGCAGTGTCTGGAAATATTTAAAAACATCTCTCGATTTAGCAAAAACGCGCCCCTTTCTCGTAACCCTACGAGATCTTCGTCAAACAATACAATACATACCTGTAAGTTTAAGTGTGCAAATTTACATTCATCAAAGTGCAAAGATACACAACATACAAAAATGCAATATATTTTTTATAGAACCAACCTACTTGATCAAATCATGGAATTTGCTTTTAATGACTTTTCATTGACTTTATTTAATACATATGCATTCTTATATTCCTAATTTGACATGAAAAATTAAAAGTTAATTCAATTTAAAATAAAAATTTTCATATTTCTCAACCACGAGCATATAAATTTTGAACACCCTGTATAAGACAAATTTTGTAAAAATATTTATAACTAGTTTTTAAGAAAGTGATTCTCGGAGTTGTGTACTAACCACAAGAACAATGCATTCCAAATATGCGATTAGGGACAGGGAGCTGGAGGAAGAAAGTGTTTTTCAAACGGTTTATCAAAACCAATGAAAATGGGTAATTTTACTTAATAGAAGAATAGGTTATTTAGTTTTTCAAGAAATGCAGATATTGGGTGCATTATAGATAGTAAAAATATACCTGTGTATTACGATTTGTAAAGATAGATTAAAATATGATTAGTGTAAAAAAGAGAATTAAAATATTTGGAATATTATTTTTTTTGGAAATCCATTATGGCATGTTTAAGAAAAAGAAAATAGTTTTGTGGAAAATACGTCATGACTAAAATTTCTTTTGATTGGTTGTAAAATTAACTCATGAGGATAAATGATTTTGGAAGGATGAAATAAATGAGTAAGGAAGGCAGTCTGTTTGATTCGATCGAAAGGAAGAGACCAGTTTGTGAGTGTAGTGTACAGAAAAGGAAATTGCCGGTTGGTTTTTCAAAAGTGACAAGTATCATATCGTTGGAACGAGAAATTAGGCCAAGTCCAAAGAACATATAACTCCTTGAGTCTAAAGTATCCAGTAATTTTTAAGTGTTTCAAAAGATTGGAATACTGCATCAGGAGAAAGCCGGAACGAGTACTGTACGAGGCAGAGCAAGGAAAATGAGAAGCAGATTGCAGAGGAGCAGGGACATTTTTGGGAAACGTGGACAAGTTTCCTTGGATCGCAACATCAGCAAGTAAGGAGAGGTGTTTGTGTGAAGACTTGGGCTAATCATCAGCGAAGGTCAGTTTAATTTTGCTATGACATGAATGTATGATTGGCGTATTAAATACCACAGTGCATATTGAACTACACATTTCACTATTATAAAATCATTAACCTCAGGAAAATTTGTTACTTAGACAACATTTCAGTTTCTTTTTATAAGAGACTATTGATAAAATAAAATTTTAATATCAAACAAAAATTTGGAGAGAAAAGAAAATAAGATTCCTAGTTTCGTAGTTGTCATATAAAAATAAAGATAGAAGAATAAATAATAAACTTTACAGTATTAAACATTTATTGCAGTTTGATAAAATAAATGACTTTTATAATTTAGAATTGAAATTCTTGTGTGTATTATTTTATTCATTCTTTCCCAACCTTATTAGGAAGCCACTGAGAAATATTTTGAAGCCAAGAAAGAAAGTAAGTATTGATAGTGTAATTTAGCCCTGAGATATACAATTTATTTATGTTTGAATTGATTAATTAGATAATTACTTGATTAATTAATTAAATAGATTACATCCACAATCATTAATAGAGTTCAAAATAGAGCACAACAGTATATAAGGAAGTAGTAACCCTTTCAAATAAACCAGTATATCTAATTATATAACTCATTCCCTAAAACTTCTAGTCAGCCGTTGACGTATATGTTTAGGGGTAGCCTTAACAATAAAACTTGTTTATTTTTATGGTAATGTAAAGCCAGTCGAGACTCAGACAGTGCTTTAGGGATGAATGTAGGTCAGGGTTTTTGTGATTGTTATTTTACTCGGGGTTGTTCAAGGCAGTATGGTTCAACCGTCGCGTCGGAGCGAAAAGGTTAAATTTATTATGATAGTGGAGCTGAAAAAATTGAAAATATGTGTTTTCTGGGAAACGGGGCTCTTTAGAAACGAGTTATAGAGGTAGCTGGGTAGTTTTATTTTTTTTTTTCTCATTTTTATGGCGCTGAAAAAGCCAAAAAGTCACAATCTAATATTTATCAGTCTGCGAAAGATCTATATAAGAAAAAACTTTGTCTAAAATATGAACAAGATAGAACAGTTTGGGAATTATATATTCTGCAATAAAAAACGTTAATTGCAAAATAGCGACAAAAATTATCTACAAAATTAGTGTCTAAATTACTCCATCATCATCAGTGGCATTACAGCTCGTTATGAGCCAATGCCTTCTTTAAAACAATCTTCCATTCGCCACTGTCTCTGGAACTCTTTGCCATGATTTAATTCCGATGGATTTTAGATCATACTCTATGTTATCTTGATACCTAAGTTTTGGTCTTCCTCTAGCTCGTCTTCGCACTGGCCCTTTTCGGTCGAAAATTTTTCTGATCGTTGCAATTTCATCTCGCCTAATTACATCTCTTATTATCCACAAACCCTATTCTTGGACTCCTCCATATATTTTCCTTGGAGAAAACTTAATTTTTCTCTCGAAACGTTTAAGCAATCTTTTTCAAACGTTTTCCCATCATCTTAAATATCACAATCACACAATCAAGGTACCAGGTGGTATTTCTCTTCTTCATAATATCCCAGGTAGAGATTATCTCAAACTTAACCTTTTTAAGGATTTGGAAATAGTCAAGGAGAATAAAAATAGTCCCAATTGTGTTAATCGTCACACCAGCATCAACAGAGACTTAGTCCCACTTCATCGACAATTATTCTCCTGTTCTAACTTTCTTTCTTTTAACTACACATCCAGTTTTACTTATTTCTACATTTCTTTCTATTTTCCCATAGCTTAATATCACCCTATATAATCCGCCATCCTTAACTCTATTCTTGTCACCATTAATACACTAACATCCCCCTTTTCCAATATCCAATTTCCCATCCTCTCCAATAACTACCATCTAACTAATCACACAGGTTTTCTTATAAATACTCACTTTACATCTATCAATCTCTTATCACAATCAGTTTCAGTATCCCCAGCTTACATCTTTACATTCATCTCCTATTTCCGCACTGGTAGTTCCCAACTATTTGTTCAGCATAGGGGATCAATCTTCTGTACAATACGTTGGACAATACTTTATATGCGACGTTAAGTAGGGTGATGCCTCTATAATTATCACACACCATCATATCTCCCTTTTTGTGAAGAGGGTGCATTACACCTAATTTCCAGTCTGTGGGCGTTTCCTTCCTTTGCCAGATTTCGGTTACTAATGTATGCATATGTTTAAAAAGGGTATCACCAGCATTTTTAAAGAGTTCGTCAAGAAGATTGTCTAAACCATTGTATGGCTCTTTCTTTTCTCTTCTTTCTAAACGTCATTTTTTCTTCTCGTCTAAGATTTTCATAGTCTTCCATAGTTTTAAAAAGGCTTTAGCTGCTGTATGGATAGCTTCCTTGCAATTGGTCCAGTGTTCTTCTATACTTAAATTTTCGTCGGTTCTTGTCAGCTCTTCTTTTAAAATTTTCCTGTAGTTATCCCTAGCGTTTTCAGAATTTAGCACATCAGTATTATATTTCATAAATTTTGTACTCTGGTCCTTCTTAGCGTTTGACATACGAGCCCTGAGTTTTATTCTTACACCAAACATTTATAACCTTGCCCAAATCCGTCTGTATAGTGCCTTCACCATCTTTGACAGTCCAAGATTTCTGCTTGAATTTACGTATGAGTAGTTTGCCTTCATCGAAAAGTTCTTGCTTTAAATCTATCTGCAGATTTTTTCTATACGCTTGTTCTTGTCTCGTCTACAAGCAACCTGAATAGTTCTAGATAGCTGTCGGTACTGGGAATACCTTAGAAATTTATAAATTCCAGTAATTTTGAGTTTTCCGCGTTCCTCAACCAGGTCAAAAGTATCTACAGACATCCTCACTTTTTTGGCATAAAACTGTGACTCGCAGTTAGTCACGATCTGTATCAAGGTATTTTTAAAAGATAGCCCATCATTTCGGAATCATGAGTGATCATGGTTGGTAAAATATTTCCAAATCTTTCATTATATTGGCTTTTAAATTGTTGTGCATGTTTTATTTATGATAGCCTCTTGTTTTGGATACGCTTGAATTAGAAGTATTTAGATATATAATTTTTCAAGAAGCATTACTATGTTAAAGTGAAGGAATTATAATTAACGGAAGATCTATTAACAACATAAGATATACAGATGACACCGTGATTATGGCAAGCTCTGCTGAACAACTCCAATTACTACTAAACAAAACAAACCGTTTCTGTGAAAAATATGGACTAAAATGAATATAAAAAAGACCAAATACATGATACTAACAAAGAAAACAAATATACCAACAAACATACATTTGGGAAATGTACGGATAGAAAGGGTTGATAAATACAAATACCTAGGAATCTGGATTTCAGACAATAAAGTCTGTAAAAAAACTGAAATAACAGCCAGCATAAAAATAGCAAGAAATGCGTTTGTAAAAATGAAAACAATTCTTTGCAACAAAGACCTTAGATTAGAACTGAGAGTAAGAGCACTGAGATGCTACGTGTTTTCGATACTGCAATATGGACTTGAAAGCTGGACATTGAAGCAAGAACACATTAACAATGTTTAATTTAGCGATAGATCGAAAAAGACTATCCAGTTTCTTGGCAAATAGGCAAAAGTTAAATCATGAAATGAGTGGCTTCAGATCCAAGACGGACATTGTGTCAAAATTGTTCCTATTTCTTTTCAACGGAGGTAATAGTTGCCTTCCAACACGGAAACAAATACGTTATTTTTAACTTCACAGTTGAAGTTCATTTTCAAAACGGACTCCTGGTATGCAGGTTTATTTCAAAAGCGGACATCTCAACAGCCAATGAGAAAGCTGTATTATGATCACATGACTGAGAAATGTCTCAGAAATAAATTATAGTCCTTTGAAATGTGGTGTTACAGGAGGATGCTTAGAATAGCATGGACACAGCAGAAAACTAACACGGAAGTATTGCGAGAAATGGGCAAAGAATGCAAAATAATAAACACAATAAAAATAAGAAAGTTACAATATCTGGGACACGCAATGAGGGGACAGCGATATGAATTGCTAAGGCTGATAATACAGGGAAAGTTAAGAGGAGGATGCAGTTCTAGAGAACTCTTCAGTGCAACAGTAGATAGAGTAAAGATAGTGATGATAATATCTAACCTCCTATCGGGAGACGTCACTTGAAGAAGAAGATATATAAGACAAATTTATGTAAAAACTCAATTAGAAAAACCAACTCCGCATCCTTCCAACAAAGGAAAAGGCAAAGAGAATGAGGAAGGACTAGCACTCGCAGTTTTTTGAATGAACCCTGTACATGTTTATCAATAACAATTCACATAGGAAGTAAATGAAGTAAACATCGATTGAATCAGCAATCACCCTGTAAATATCGAAAGGAATTCATTGCCCACAAGTTTCCTGCTTAGACCGACTCAAGGAAAATAAAACAAAAACCGTTCTTAAACCATTAAATAAAGGTCGTCTGGCTGCCCTTTTAATAACGAATTGAATCGTGTTGAGTACAAAAACACTGAAGAAGGAAGTAATTGAAAGTGAAGCGAAAGGAGATGTAAATAGGTGACTCGGTAGAGTTTTAGAGTTCACTGGCACCATCATCAGGGTTAATAAGGGCATATCGTCTGTAGGGCGTTTGGACGGTACGGAGCGACAGGGGCACACCAACCAGACAGAGAAAGGTGGGGTTGGCGGGAAGCGGCGTTGCCGGTTTTACACATTTTGGTATTTAGCGGGATCTAGGAAGTAGACAAAAATTAGATTATTTGTAATTTGAATCAAGACTTAACTAAAATTCTCACTATCACAAAGATGAAAAAAATGGAAGATTGTAATTTATTTTTATTGACTAACTTTAACATTTGTTTGTTGTGTTTATACCTAATGAAATATCTCGTAAGTTTGTATATTGGATAAATTTGTTCTTTCTTTTTATTTGTCCAACGTTTAGTTACGTATGTTATAGCTTATATTGCAGTTTTATAGAATTTGCTTTCCAGTTTCATTAGAATCTATATGCGACGCAACACATCACTCCCTTTCTTCCACTTTATCTATCCCCCCTCTATCTTTATTGCATGCATCTCCAAAGTTTACCTGCTTTGTTCCACTTATTTACTTTTTCTTTTCTTTATTGTGTTCGGACATGCCATTTATAAAATTTCGGCCCAATATCGGGCTACGTCTGTATGTAAGAACATGTTCTATATTCTGTGTTTCTTCACAGTCACAGTTCACATCATCTTGGTCTATTGCTCATTTTGCCATGTTTGATTTTACCGTTCTTATCTTATTCATAGTTTTCCACGTTTTTCCAGGGACTGACCGGTCCATTGTTATTATTTCCTGGATATTAGTCGTTTCGTGGTGTTCGAGCTTTGTATAGGACATGTAGCTCGTCCGCGATCTGTTTAATTTTCTCTATGTGCTCTGCAACGCCTCTGCGTGTTGAGGGGTTCTGCAAAACCCACTGCTTTATATAGATTTGAGAGTGGCGCTGGTTTCATGCACCCCGTTACTATCCTGCATGTCTCATTTAGCGCAGTATCAATTTTTTTGGTGTGGGCAGATCCAAACACGGCATGCATATTCAACAGTTGAAAAATACAGAGCCTGTGCCGCTTAAAACGCTAGAACGTGCACTCCATTTACTTCCCGTTAGATTTTTGAGTATGCTGTTCCTAGTTGTTACTTCCCTCTCGTTTTTATGCAATATTGTCTGTAGGTCCAGAGTTACTCCAAGGTATAAGTATACGTTGATTTGTGTGTTCTAATTTTTTGGAGTTTTCGCTTGGCTTCTTTTGCGCGAAGGTGTAAAGCGCAGACTTGGGTTTTAGAGGGATTGGGTCTCAGAGAATTCTGTAGGTAGTACGCTGTCATTGTTTTTAAGAAGGTAGTTTCGGGTTTCTCCTCCACTTATTCAAAACTATTTCCTTGAGCACATATTGCAAGATCGTCAGCATAGAGGAAGTGCTTGGTTTCGGTCGGCGTAGGTTGGTCGTTTGTGTATATATGAAGAGCAATGGTGCTAAAACAGTTCCCTATGGGAGGCTGTTTTTTTAACTCTCCACCTACTTACTTTACCCTACAGCATAACGAAAAACACTTGAAGAGCTACACTTGAAGAGCTACAGACATTGGTGAATAAGATAGCAGACTACAGCGAAGAATATGGACTATCTTTGAACATAAAGAAAACGAAATTTATGGTAATATCGAAATCAACACAAAATGTCCAAAATTTATATTTGCACAATGAAATTATCGATCGAGTTAGCAAATACAAATATTTAGGCACTTTTATAAATGAAGACAACGATAGCTCAGCGGAAATCAAAATAAGAATAGAAAAAGCCAGATCCATATTCACTAAAATGAAGAGAGTGTTCTGCGGAAGAGATTTGAGCCTTGAAATGAAACTTCGCCTGATGAGATGTTACGTACTTTCTGTGCTGTTTTACGGAATGGAGTCATGGACGTTAAAAAAGATTGATACCAAAAAATTGGAGGCATTTGAACTGTGGATGTATCGCAGAATCCTGAGAATATCATGGACCGAGAGAGTCACAAATGTCGAGGTCTTGAGAAGAATGAACAAAGAAAAGGAAGTCATATTTACAATCAAAAAACGAAAACTGCAATACTTGGGCCACATTACAAGAGGCGAAAGATATGAACTGCTTCGAATAATTATGCAAGGGAAAATAGCAGGAAAAAGGTCCATAGGAAGAAGACGAAACTCCTGGCTAAAGAATCTACGGGAATGGTATAGTTGTAGCAACAACGAATTGTTTCGGTCAGCAGTTTCGAAAATACGTATAGCCCTGATGATCGCCAACCTTCGGAACGAAGATGGCACTTGAAGAAGATAACGAAAAAACGTCTGTTTTGAAGTAAAGAATATACGACCTTACCCAGATGGTGGTCATTAGGAGTGTCGTATAATTTGCGGAGCAATGTTTTGTGCCTTACTGTGTCATAGGCTGCTGTCAAATCTACGAAAGCAGCCCCTGTTATAGTTTGTCTTTAAAGCCCTCTTAAATGTGTTCTGTTAGTGCGAGGACTTGACCGCTGCAAGATAGCCGGGCCTGAATCCTCCTTGTTGTGGGATGAGGTGCTTCTCAACATTTTTTTCTATTCTGGCGAGTATGCGTCTCTCGTATAGTTTGAAAAAGTGACACAATAGCGAAATAGGTCCGTAGCTACTGGGATTTTCTAGGTCCTTTCCTGGTTTTACCAAGGCTATTACTTCAGATTTCCTTCATGATTTTGGAATTTCGCAGGCTTTGCAGCACGTGTTATAAAGTTGCAAGATCCAGTTTTTTTATCCTTGGCCTAGATGCTTTATTTGTTCACTGCATATATCATCTACACCTGCAGCTTTTCAGTTTTTTTAACCGGTTCATACCGTCGTGGAGTTCTTTTAGTGTAAAAGGACTTCCAAGGTGGTTTGTCTCCGAATACAATCTTCTTCTAGAGTTTGGATCCTTATATCGGTTCGTAGTTTTTCCATTCATAAGGGTTGAGCAGGGATTTGGTTTGCTGTAACCTTGCAAGGTGGATTATGTTCTTTTGAATCACCGCTGAGTTTTTTTACAAGGTTCCTACTATGTGTCATGTCCATTTTTTCCAGGGTCTCAATCCACATTTCTTATCTGGCTTAACTTAGTTGTTGGACTAGTACTGCTCCGCAGTCAACTTTTCTTGGCTAACAGGGTCAGTGGAATAGAGCGTTTCGTATGTTCTCATTGGTTCTGTGGAATTGGGTTCTCTCCAGATTTTATTTTCCAGTGTTTATTATTATTTGTTAATATTATTACTAAGTGCATCACTTCCATTGACCAATTACTATGGGATTTTTATTATTAGAGCCCATATATTAGATTATAAACATATACACTGAATTTTCGGTTTTGAGTTTTGTCAACAAATGTGAGGCACTTGAAATATGCCCAAAAAACGCTGAACTTCACATTCACATCACAAACGATCGGACGTTACAGGAAATGCTTCCACGAAAACTGTCTTAGGTGGAATTTGTAGCTGAAGCTGTTTTTTTTTTCGTATTATAAAAGTAAAAACGTACTTGTGTCATCTAAAAGAAACAGTTTTAAACGTTTTAGATCGTTTATAGTGTGAAAATTAAAATTTTGCGTTTTTTAGGCATATTTCAAATGCCTCACATTTGCTGCCAAAACCGAAAACCGAAATTTCAGGCTTTAGGTTTTGAAGATTGGCATCTAACTTTTACTTTTTGAACACCTTTATAGAAACTGACTTGATTTACGGCTAAATGCAATAATTTCATACGAAAGCTGCTTTCTTTACCTTTAAAATGTGTTTGATTTTTGTCAAATTATTCAAATTATTAAAGAGTTTCACAATTTTAATAACTACATTCAACACATAAGGTGTTGGTTACTTAATCATTACAAGTAGTTGAGTGGCGCGTAGTTCTCATAAAAACAATTTTATTCAATATTGTAAAACCATTGTAAGTGATTGATTAACTTTTAAGTCTATTTATAATTAATAAGAAAACGAGAAAGAAAATGTATTTCCTTGCTGCACAAATCACAGAAAGGGTATAACACAATTAACACTGAATTGTTACGAGCTGCGGAACAAAATTAAATATTTCTTTACATGTTGGTACGGTGTTAACTCTTCCGAATTTAAGACCTTTTCTAAATGTATGATTACCATAACAGTTTATCATCTATTGCTACCACCAATTGCTTGTCCCCTTTTACCTCCTGAATTTTACTTACATTTTTTTATTACCGTTCAATTTTTTTTCCACAAATAGTTTTTTGTTTTCCCTGCAATTTTTTTCCTCTCCTCTTTGACGGTTATGTAAATTTTTGCTAGTACATAGTATTATTTCTCTACATTTGATTGATTCTACTTCTATTTTGTTTTAATTAGGTACAAATTGATGTGACTATGAATATAGAATTTTCTCATTGATGAGATATCAGGAGCTTGGAAGAATAAGGGCGAACTCGCAAAGTGAACGTATCAAAAACAGTCTCCTTTTTCTCACAAACCTTTAAAGAATGCTTGTGTATATTATAAAAACATGTTTCGCCCTTCATATTCCTAACATTCTGTAAGAAATAATATACCAATCCATTGCAGTTCTACCTCTGTAACCGTTTCAAACACGCCGGTGTTTCTGTAGTTGGTGAGAGATAGTCTCAGATATATGCGTTGGTCTTGAGTTTTTGGGTACCATAGTGTGCTTGTTGTAGTTTTACTTACTCGCATTTCAAGAAAAAACGGACGTTACATTAGCCTTATAGTTGTTTTGTGAAAACGACAAGGCGGAAGCAAAAGAAAACGCAGCAATGGCTCGTTAACGTGTGTAAAACCAATCGAAACTGTGGTGAAGCATACGTTTCAAGAAATACAAAGAAAACTGTATCTGCCCGCACAATCGGGCTGCCATCTACGTGTCGTAAAATGTGTTTTGAAAATTTTGGCATGAACAATACTTACTTACTTACTCCGTGGCGTTACAACCCTTCGTGGGTTTTAGCCGACTCGACAACATGCCTCCACTGTTTTCTGTCTTGAGCAACCTCCATCCAATTCTCCACGCCCATAGTGCTTAGGTCTCCTGCTATATTATCTCGCCACCGGAGACGAGGGCGTCCGCGTGGTCTCCTTCCAGTTGGGACTCCCTCCCACACCAGTCTTACTGTTCGTTCGTTAGAATGTCTTCTGAGGTGTCCTGCCCATTGGAGTTTTCTGGACTTTATTTCTTTTATGATGTTGGCGTCTGGGTAAAGTTCTTCAAGCTCTTTATTAGTTCTTATCCTATATTGTCCTGATGCTTCATCAAGCACCGGACCAAAGATCTTCCTTAGGATTTTTCTTTCCCAAACACGTAGTCTCTCTTCATTTGCCTTTGTTATCGTCCACGTTTCGCTTCCATACATCACAACGGGTCGTATGATTGTTTTATAGACCTGTATCTTCGTACGTCGTGTTAGTTGTTTTGATTTTATAAGGTTTTAGAGGGCAAAAATACATCTGTTGCCGGCCTAAATCCTGTTGTTTATTTCTTGTGATCCGTTATTGTCTTCAGTTATTGTTGTTCCAAGATACTTGAATTCTCTAACGCGCTCAAAGTTAAAGTCATCGATGGTAATGTTCTGACCGATTCTGTCTCTGCTTTGGTTATTGCGGCTCATATACATATATTTCGTCTTGTTTTCGTTGATTTGGAGCCCCATCTTCTCTGCTTCCTTCTCAAACCTTACGAAAGTCTCCTTAATCCTTAATCGCGTGTTTCCTATTAGATCTATATCGTCTGCAAATGCCAGTAGTAAGTTTGGTCCTTCTCGATGAAATACTGTATTCGGTTTTTCGATTCTTGCACTTCTGATTATGTGCTCCAGAGCTAAGTTGAAGAGTTGTGGTGAAAGTGCATCTCCCTGTTTTAGTCCATTGTTTATTTCAAATGTCTCCGAGTATTGTTGTCCAACTCTCACCTTACATCGTAACCGTTCCATACACATGTTGTCCGTATCAACCGGACTAGTTTTTTTGGAAAGCCAAGTTCCTGCTGTCCACAGTCTGTCCCTACATACTCTATCAAATGCTTGTTTAAAATCTATGAACATCTGATGAAGCTCACGATCAAACTCCCAGCATTTTTCCATTATCTGTTTTATGAACAATATCAACATGATAAAATTCAAAAGTGGTAAGTTGGAATGATTGTAAAAAGTCTTTAATTACTGACAGAGCTAGTAGGAAGTTTCGGATCATAGAATATAGTGTTTCAATAAGTGGAGAAAGAAAATGTGTTTGTCGTCAGGCTTTTATTAGCATCCATGGCATAAGCGAAAAAAGATGTCGCGTTATTTTAGGCAAGAAGGCCACCACAGGAACTGTGCTGGATGATAACAGAGGGAAGATAAGTCCAGGAAATAAATTGGTTGGAAATAGAACTTCCTCTCAAATACCAGGGTACTCTCAAGCTTACACAAGAAAAGAAAAAGGACTTACAAGATATTCTTGATTATGTGCCTATGCCTCACAAGCGTGCTTTAAAAGAAGCTATTAGTGGAGAAATTAGTAGAACTGAAGTCGAAGGAACTGTAGACGATGAAAATCAAATTGAGTTTAATTGAAGCATTATTTGTGAATTTTGCAAATTCTTTTACTGCTATTAGCTTCCACATACTTTGTCAACAAAACTATAATTATTTTTGTAGAACAAAAAAATATTAAACCTCTTTTTTTTTCATTTTATAAAAATCTTGCAAATCTTGCAAAATCCTCTTTTAATAACGGTATAGTTTTATGGGATTAAGCCACAATTGGTTGTAATTATAATTACATTTTTTGAAAAAACTTTTTCTTTCTTAAACAAATTGTACCTAATTACAGTCAATTGTGGCTAAATCCCATAAAATTATACCTTTATCAAATATGCCACAAATAAATAGCTTTATACCTTCAAACTCACTAGATGTTAAAATTCTTAAGCACATATAGTTTGAAATGGCTCTTTTTAGGTCGTTTTGTAGCTAAGTTCAAGCAATAAAATCGGTATATCATGAATTATGTAATAACCATTTTATTGTGTATGAGCCGTTTCAAAATCCAAAAAGTTCAGCCATACTCCGTGAAACGACAACGCCGCGTCGTAGGTTCCTGACCTCGATTAGCCCCGCCCCACTTCGCATGCATTCCACTTGCATCAACTACACAGCCCGCACTCGCTGACCCAGGGTAGGGGGTTGTTATTCCGGGTGGGTGCTGTTGGGGGGTACTTACCCCATCCCATCATGTCTGGCTCGATCGTGAATTGCCTGCGTTTTAGTCGACACCGACTCGCGGATATATCTGCATATATTTTAAATAGTACGAGGATTGCAGTTGATAATCGAGAGGAAGTGTCTTAAAAATTGCGGATTTGAAATTAATGCAAATTATTACAAGCGCAAAATACTAACATTCATAAATAGCAGATACCAGATTATTTTGCTCTGAAGAAAAACATGCTCACCTGTGTCGTTAAACAACCAGCGATTGCAAAAAAATGATTTTTTTTTATCTATTAAACACTTACGCTGAAGTCTGCGTAATTCACAGTCTCAGATTTCAAATCTGCCTATGATAGTGTCCTAAGAAATAAATTGTATGAAGCAATGAATGAATTCCACATCCCCGATAAACTGATAAGATTGGTTAAGGCTACAATGCGTAATGTGGTTTGCAAAGTCGAAATACAGGGCGAACAATCACAGGCGTTTGGAACGCATGTTGGGCTGCGACAGGGAGACGCGCTGGCGTGTCATAACATAGCACTGGAAAAGGCGTTTAGAGATGCCCGAATAGACAACAGAGGAAATATTTTTAATAAATCATCCCAAATTTTGGCATATGCAGATGATGTGGACCTAGTTGCCCGCACAACACGCAAGCTAGATGAAATGTATACCACCTTCTCAAATGCCTCAAAATCTATGGGCCTGCAAGTAAATGAGGAGAAAACTAAGATGATGGCATCAACACCCAACAATAGAGCCAGGAACATCGGTCCCCAATTCACGGTTGATAACTCTACCTTTGAAGTGGTTGACAAATTCACATACTTAGGCTCCCTGATCACCAAAGAGAACGCGATAACGGAAGAAATCAAGCGAAGGATAGTAATGGCAAACAGATGCTATTTTGGACTGAGTAGACATATGAGAAGTAGAAACTTAAGCCAAAAAACAAAAATAACTATATACAAAACCCTTATACAGCCAGTGTTGACGTATGGATCAGAGACATGGACCATCTTCAAGGCAGACGAAGACCTTTTGCTTATATTTGAACGAAGGATCCTGAGAGGAATATTTGGTGGCATCTGTGAAAATGGTGTTTGGAGGAGGAGATACAACTACGAGGTATACCACAGATATAAACAAATATTTGGTGGTAAAGACATAGTATCTCTTATAAGAATAGGAAGATTAAGATGGGCAGGACATCTAGCAAGATCACAGCAGAACTACCCTCCTAGAAGAATCCTTATGTCACAACCCGTGGGAAGCAGAAAAAGGGGTAGGCCAAAACTCAGATGGAAGGATGGTGTAGATGAGGATGGTAGAAAAATAGGCGCAGCAAACTGGCAATGGATAGGACTGCCTGGCGTAATAGACTTGGGAAGGTCGAGGCTCTTTCATAGGGCTGTAGCACCATTGATGATGATGATGAAACACTTACGCTGAGTGTGTAAACTGAAATCTGGTCACAGTTGACCAATTATTAATTCTTCTTTGACTTAAATTATTAAATGATGCTTAAGTTCTAAGAGCACCATTTTATCTAACAACTATGCATTATTGAAGTACAGAAAGAATATCAAAATCTGCACATGGAATATGGAATGTCAAAACTTTATACAAAGCTTAAAAATCCACAATGCAATACAGGAAATGAAAACAATGCATATTGAACCCATGGGAATAACAGAAATGAGATGGTCAGATTCTGGAGAAATACAAATAGAAGATCACAAGGTATATTACACGGGAAAAAGTGATGGATCACATGAATATGGTGTCGGAATAATCGTATCAGCCAAGGTTACCAAATACGTTACTAACTTTACACCAATATCAGATAGAATGATGTTACTACAAATAGAAACCAACCTTATTAATATAAACATCTTAAGTCTATGCTCCCACTGCAGACAAAGGGGAGGAAGAAGCAATTGAGTTCTATCAGAACATCAAAAGTATCATACAGAAAATTCCTCAACAGGAAGTTCTCATCATCATGGGCGATTTTAATGCCAAGATTGGAGCTGGAGATAAGACACAGTACAGTGGATAACATGGAATTGGAGACAGAAACGAGAGAGGAGACCTCCTAGAAAAATTCGCAGAAGACTCAGAACTAGTTGTCACCAACACATTCTTCCAATTACCACCTTGCAAGCTCTGCACGTGGAAATCCCCTCAAGACAGACCTGGAAGAATTATCGGTAATCAAATAGACTACATTTTAGTAAATAAAAGATTCCGAAACAGCTTTACATCTGTCAAGACTGTGATCGCCTTTTTAATATTGATGAGTCTCATATATCCAGTATCGTTCTTAGAGATTAAAACATACAGGAATAGAACATTGTTTCAGCCGCAGGAATGTGGCTTTTCCTACTAGGTAAACATACTATTTTTCCGCAAATCGTTTAACATTCGACAGATATTGATTGATTTAAAAAAAACGCGATAATTTTATTCCCAAATAAATGGTGCTTTGAAATTCCTAATAAAATTACTTGGGTTACTATGGAAACGTATTGAGGTTGAATTGTCAAACTTGACGCTTATAAATTTAATTGCTGGTGTTCTCGAAAGTAAAATGATAAGTGATGATGAAATTTCCATTCCTGGGACTCCTCCAGAGCTGGTTGAGGCAGTGAATAATGCTTCATTAGAATTATTGCCAAAGAAATCAACGAAAAGTACGAAAATGCATACAGACGTTTTATGGATTATCGCATGAGTAAAAATACGAGTTCTTTCTCAGAAAATGTTGTAATGGCGTACTTCCTAGACCTTTGTTTAAAGATGAAATCTTTAACATTATGGGCCAATTATTCAATGCTGAAGTCAACCCTTGTACTTAAAAACAATGTAGATATATCTATATACTCAAAACTTCGTTCTTTATTGAAACGGCAAGCTCAAGGTTATAGGGCAAAGAAATCTAAGATTTTAAACGAAGGAAGAAATTGAAAAATTTATCCAGGAAGCTCCAGATAAAGAAAATTTAATGATTAAGGTAATTTACAAGGTTTTAATTTCTATTTAGATTATAGCTTTATTTATTTTTTAGGTGGCTGTAATATTTGGTATTTCTGGGTATTTTATATAGAAGACTTAGAATCTAAGCTTTTAATCAGCATACCTGATTCGAAAACCAACAAACCAAGATCATTTGTAATTAATCAGATCTACTTGAATGTTTATCGAAAGTATGTTTTGTTAAGACCAGAAAATATGAACAGTGACCGATTTTTCTTTAAATATCAAAGCGGAAAGGGTTGTAGACAAGTGGTAGGAATTCATCAATTTAGAAAAATGCCCAAAATAATTGCTACTTATTTGAACTTGGTAAATCCGACAGAATATACTGGTCACTGCTTTCTTCGGTCTTCTGCAACAATATTGGTTGACTCTGGTGCCGACATAACTAGTTTAAAGAGGCATGGCGGATGGAAGTCATCAAACGTTGCTGAAGGATATATCGAAGAATCGCTTAACAATAAGGTTGAGGTGGTAAATAAAATTTTCACAGTACAAAATATTCAACAAAATGACACTTCCACCCTGCATGTTGTCCAAAATGTTTCTCATAGTTCTAAGAGTGTTCATCCAATGTTCAATAATTGTACTAACTGTCAAATTACTGTAAATATAACAAATTGATCTTAAAAATGTATTCAGCAATGACTTGATGTTTTCAAAATATAAATTAATTCCTTATAAGCAATGTGTTTTCTATCATTTATGTAGAACACTAACAACTGTAGGGAAATATCATTTCCTTACAGTAAGGAAATGACATTTCCTTACAGTAAGGAAGTCCTGACTTTTTCTTCAAGAAATTTTGACAGGAATGTCAAAATTTCCTGGCGATTTGCGAAAAAGGTATTTTATTATATTCCTTTTCCATGGTAAATGTTATTGTCTCTGCTTTATCGATTATATCATTCAGCAATGTGTTCAACAACTCTGATTCATAAGGCCATATTGACAATATATCATCTATATATCTCCACCATACTGTGGGTTTTAAATTTTGTTTAGAAATAATATTTATTTCAAAATCTTCCATAAATATATCGGCTAATAATGGAGATAAACTAGAGCCCATTGCTAGACAGTTTGTTCATAGAATTCATTATTTAGTTGAAAATATGTATTATCAGTACATAACGTTAATAACTCCATTATGCTGATATGTTTAGTATTGTTCTATGTAGTTGCAAATGTATCATCACTCTCTAATTTTGTCTTCGCTATATTTAAAGTCTTATCTAATGACACATTTGTTAATAAACTATTTATGTCAAAACTTACCAAAGTATTATTTGAATTAAATTCAATATTTGATAATTTATTTAAAAAATGTGTATTTTTATAAATGTGTCATTTTTATTTGCAAATGGTTGTATAATATTTAATAAAAATTTTGATAGTTCATTACAAGGAGAGTTCATGGTACTACAAATGGGTCTAAGTGGTATATTAGTTTTATGAACTTTTGGTACTCCATAAAAATGCGGGGTCTTACTGTAATGAGGTGTAATTAATCTTCTCTGATAACTTGTTAAACAATCTTTAAACTTGAATAAAGTTCTATATATTCTGTTTTCCAAAGGCTATGTTGGGCCCTTTGTTAATGTTGTAGAAGGTCTGTTTATTATTACATCTTTAATTTTGTTTTTTATATTGAATTTTATCCATTATCACAGTTGCATTTCCCTTGTCTGCTGGTAGGATAATTATGAAGTCGTCATTTTTTTAAGTTCTTATAGCCTTTAGTCCCTCTTTGCTTATGTTTTGTTTTTAATAGACTTTTCCAATACAAGCTTACATAATATTCGGTATTCTTCTTTTTCATGGGTTGGTAAACATTGAGATATTTTCTCCACTGAGCTTATTATGTCTAATATTGGAATAGATGGATGAGTAACAGCAAAGTTTAGACCCTTGGACAGTATTAAACTCTCCGTTGCATTTAAATGTCTATTTGATAGATTGACAACTGTCAATAAACTTATTTTATACTTAAATTGTTACTTATTCCCAATAACAATAGTAACTGCATTAAATATTGATGTAATAATTATAATAATTAATAATTTTAATGTTTTACTATAAAACCATGAAGACCAAATAACATTTTTGACTTCTTAAGCGCACGCACACAAATGCAGCGGCCTATTTAGCGTATCAACGCTGCACTCGATAACTGAAATAAATACTGAAACAAAGAATGATTATTGTCAAGGTTCACAGACAGAACAAGGTCAGATTGCGGGTTCCATTCTCATTCTTTTTCATCTTCATCTCGAAACTATTTCGGATTTTTCAGACTCTGCGAGGTACTGCAGTTTAACCGCAAGAGTTATTTTAACCATTTGTATTTTTATTGAGCGAGAAAATATGTTGTAATGGTATAATATACACTCAGATGCATAAAATTTGCTGCGCTGCTTGAAAATGTTAACAAATTTTTAACTTAAAGAACTTTTTTATTTATTGTTTGATTTTCATAATTTTGTGGCAAGTAGAAGGAACATCATTCCTGATTAATTTACGTCATTCAGAGTTCCGAATAAGGTAGGATTTAGACACATTATTCAAGGAAAAACAAATGTTTGTATCTATTATCTTAGTAAATAGGCGTAACTTAAAGAATTTTAAGAATTTTAATGTATATTTAACTTATAACAAACACAGTATCATCATTCTGGCTTTACAACTCTGTGTGGTTCCTACCCTTCTCAAGAATTTCTTTCCAGATAGTCCCTATCCATCGCCTTCCTCCGACAAGCACGTATTTCCATATTTCTCTTATCTTGGTCTATGTTAACTAGGAATCTTGTTCTGGGTCTTCCTCTTCTTCTCTGACCAACGGGTCTATCAAAAAGCGTTTTTCTATCTGCACCGCATTACATGCCCTATCCACCTCAGACGTCCTTTCTTAATCCTCCTCCTCAGTCCTAATCCCTTTTGGGATATGGTGACACCATCAGACCTTTACAGTTTTTTCACGATTTCCCTTCATCCTTTTCTGTACTGGGCTAGTTATTCGGCTTCATGTAACCCTTGGTTAATCAATATTTTTATTTGATCTACCCAACGGCTTGGAGATCTTTCCCTAGGTCTCTTTCCTTCAACTCTACCTGTTATTCTAGCAATGTGTCCAAAATACTGCAAATATCTCTGTTGTATTTGTTTAAGCAATCTATCCTTACTTTAAATTGTTCTAATATCGATACGTTAGTGCAATGATCAGTCCAGAACATTCTTAACATGCGGCGGTATACCCGCATTTCAAAATCGTCTAGTTTATTTTTATCCGCTTTTTTTAAGGTCCAGAATCGGGATAAATATTGTCAAAACCCTGGGGCTTTACGTAGATTTACATCATTGAGAGCTTTAGAGACTTCTTCGCAAGTGTAAGGGTGGGAGTATTCGGTTTCTATAGATTGGAATTTTAAAGTTTTGAGAAATTTTAGGAAATAATTGAGACGATTTGAGAAAAATTTAGGAAATGACGCAAAACAACAGCACATTACAAATTCTACTAAATAAACAAATATTAAATTATAAACCGAAAGGAAGAAATGTGAGATCTACCATGAAAATATGTAACAAATGTCAAAAAGCAACAAATGCTTGATTATGAAATGAAGAAGAGGAAGAAGTTGATTAAAAGATTTGTTTTATTCAAATCATGAATGTGTTGCTTGTGTGAGTCCATTTCAAATAGGTAAAGAAATAATAAATAAGACTTACTCACAATCAATTTAATTTAACTATCAGACGACCGGTTTCGCATTCTACAATATGCAAAGCATCCTCAGGTCTCGATACAAAGTTAAACAAATGCTGAAATAATAAAAGCCCATATTAGTGTGTTGTCTAATAACGATAAACAAAGTAGGTGTTGTAAATTACAATAATTATGCCAATATTACATGTCTGTGGTTTTATTTAAATGAGTAAGTTGAATAAAAGGTATAGAATTTTTAAAAAGGTTAAACAGACAAGGTAAGGCCCACAAATTGTTATAAAATAGTCTCTTAGATTGTAATAAATTAATAAATGAGCAAATAAATAAATAAAATAAACATTACTTACATGCCGGTACTCTATTAATAGATGGATGGTAGAACATGGTTGAAACTACTATATATTGTTGAATGGAGAACTCAATTCTATCACTGCAGTTGTTTGACAGTAAACGGGAAGTTCTTGAGGAAATAGATTTGATCCAATGAATTTGAGATATGTGTGAGATTGTTTGTTAAATGTAAGTGATGTAATATACTATTATGTTATTAAAGGCTATTTATACTTATTCCAGAGATATATTTTTGAAATGTGTGTTATTTATTGAGTAATTGTTTTATGAAGGTGACAGTTTTATGACAATGAATAGGTGTAGATGTAAAAATTGTGTGGGTGTGCAATTATTTTCACAACTTGTAGTTATCAAATTACTTTGATAAAGTTCTATTGTCAATGAGTTAATCATTGGAATAGTCAAGTAAATAAAATGTTAAAATACTAAAATACAAACAATTTTAAGGATAATTTAAACACGCTAAAACAGAAAACAGTCACAATGAGTTTTTTTATGTTGTATCTATTAGATTTTAGTGGTAAATTTGACAGATGTAGGTTAGCATGTGACAGTTCTTCTTCTGTTTCTCAATACTGTAAGTTAAGTTATCTAGTTTCATGAAATATGCTGTTGTCAGGGTATTTTTTAATTATTAGAGATATTTTTTCAAAATCTGATATATTAATATCTAATATACTAATATGTAACCAAAGCAACAAATGGATAATTATTGATGGTAATTAATTTATGGGCTCAAGAAATTGACTGAATTATAAAGCCTTCAATAATTAGTTGGTAGTTCTAATATCCGACAGTTGGAACCGGAAATTGTTATACGAACAGGTAGAATGATCGTCTATTAAAACCGGTATAAGGTAAATTTATTCTTATTTCAATTTTCGGTGTCATATGAACAGATATTTCTCACACCTACATGGACAATGGTGAGTTTGTACAATTGTTTTAAGTAACACTTTAAAATTTTTTTCAATTAATAGCTGTTTGTGAAAATTAATATTTCTATTTGAAATGTAAATTTGTGTATAATTGTAATTATACACAAAATTTCATGAAAAATGAAAAAAATTTCAAATGTGTATTGTGGGATAAGACGGACCTGTATGATAGAAACTTTAAAACGATCGCGAAACTTCTAGTGACTCATAGCTCGCTGGATTATTACGAAAGTCACCAGAAAGCTAGAGAACACCTTTTGTGCGCTTATAAACCAAAATTTTTATTATTGAATAAATTTTTAGTTGTAAGTTATATAATACAATATAAGTTGTAGCGTTTTATATTTTAGATTTCTGTAATACACCCCTGGTTGCTTTTACCAAGAAAACGATCGTTAATATAGGAAGTTTTTTTAAAAATATTTCGACGAAGTTAAATGTATGTTGTAAATATTTCAAGTTTTTTTGACGAAATTTTTAAATGCGTAATAACGCTGGAAATATTTTTTTTTATCTCTGTTACAAAGTCAGGTAGAACTCCGGTTTAAAAACTACGTGCTATTTTGTTAATTTGTATTATATTATACCTATTTCGATAAGTTTTTTGTCGCATAAAGGGATTATATTACATGATACCCCCTAATATAAAAGAGTTTTTATTTGTCTTTCGTCGTTAAAACACAATACGCTGGGATATTTAAAAAGTTGTTATTATCGTTTAGAAAGAGGGCCAAGAAGAATATTGTTTGTTTAGGTTTTGTTTCTCTGATCTATTTTGAGTTTTATTTGAATAAGATATAATTATTTCCCTAGTTACAACTAGTGGTTGTAACAGGTATAATTAGGCACCTCAAGTGGCGCCCTATATTAAATTCCTTGAAGTGTTTCCTGTTTATTTTTATTTTGTTTATCCCAAGAGATTAAGTACCCCTTTATTTTTTTTGTAGTTGCCCCAATCCAATCCCCATATCTTCAACTTATCCACGACCCAGCTCTCCAACAACCAACTGAGTGCCGTACGCAGTAGTTTCGATTTATTTTGTTTGCCCAATCTTCTACCCCATGTTCTTACCCTGAGGTAAGCAAAATATATCGTTACAAAGTAATTAATAAATAGTGTAAATAATTGGAACATTAAGTTAAATTCTCTTCATAATATGTGACTCGTTTCCTGATTTTTAAGTGCTTAATCGCTAGGAGCATTATACTTCTACAGCAAACAATATTTAGAAATATTTACAACATTTTCTTGATTTAAGCCTAAATAACTTGTATAAAATCTCATGAGTGCCTGGGGTTGCAGCCCCTTTTTCGTCTGCTTTAGTTTTACTCAAGACCCTGCAAAAAAGAAGGGATCCCCTAAATAAGAATAGAGGGATCAGACTAATTTAAATGAAAGTTGTTTGATATTCTCCCCTTCGGTGGATTTCGTGAGTTCTATCCTGAATGAAAAGGAATGACAACTTAAAATTGCTTTTGATCATGTCAGTTGCTATTATCATTTTTATTTCTACAAAGAAATTTTTTTAAAACTATTAAAAATGTTTTAAAGTAATCCACATTAGCGTTTATCGCTGAACCGTAATTTAAAGTGCGTAATTATTGATTCTAACCCTGCAGTTGTGCGTGACCTTGAATTCCTTATCCCTTTCTGGAGAAACACGCACCGGGGAAGGCCTTCTCGGAGTTTGTTGAGGGAGAAACAAAAGCGGTGGAGAATTGTCAAGTACAAGGGAGTTGCCACGCTCCTGTGTTTTGCACGCGCTCTCGAGAGTTCTAATATAATGAAGTTGGGTTTAAAATTCCCGTTTGAGATTCTTTACAATATGCACATGCCTTGAAGCAACATAATGAGAAAAACAAGTAGTGCTCGGACTGACAAATGAGAAATTGGAATTATAAAAATAACAACCAAAGAATATATGTATATATATTGCACAGACTTTTAAGCATAGCCACAATGTCCCCTTAAGACCCATCGTCAGTGCATATAACTGACCCACTCAGAAATTGACAAAACATCTTGCCTTATCCTTACAACCACTAGCCGAAAACGCCTTGTCTTTCGTGAAAAATTCTTTCAATTTCATTGATGAGTTAGTTTTGCCCTTTCTTCTTTATTCACCAATATTTCTATCGATGAAACCATTTCCATCTTGGACTCTAGACGTCAAATCCCCCAAGAAACATTATCTCTTATAAAACACTACAAGTCTAATACATACTTTTCATTCCAAAATCTTTTCTATCGTTAAATTAAAGGTGTCCCAATTGGATCCCTCTCTCTCCTGTAATAGTAGATATTTACACGGAGTATTTCGAAACAATAGCCCTGTCCTCATCAAATCTCAAACCCACCTGCTGGTTAGGGTACGTTGTTGACACATTTGTTATTTGGCCAATTTACGATGGAAGTTGAGTCTGAAGCGTCTTTACCATTCATTGATGTTCTTATTCAGGAACATAATTAGTTCTTATTATGTTCCTGACCTATAGTCTTTCCACCTTATAGTTTTCCCTATTCCGTGTACCGGAAAACCACCCATACAAGTTATTTCAATGCCAAGTCACTATATCACCCCGCCCAACTCAATTCAGTTATCAACACTCTTGTTTCTTGTTCCATTAGACTTAGCGACGTCAATCACAGATCATCAATTCAAACATTCAAGACAAAAGGAGCATTCAAAAACATCTAAACCCCATTCTATTAAAAAAAGAAACCTTGACGATCAGCTCAAAATTTTTCTACCTTTTATCTGAGGTGCCACTAACAAGTTCAATATAGATAAATAGAACTCTTAACCCTCTAAACATCAAAACCATCTTCACTACTCACTCCAAATTGTCCAATTTCGTCAGATCCGTAAAAGACCAAATTCCCAATGAATACCATGGTGACTACGAGATACCTTGTTCCAGTTGCCCACGAACATACATAGGACAGACCAACTGACGAATCCACAACCGTATTTACGAACATTATATATCTGTAAAACATTCCGATACTACTTAAGCCCTAGGTCACAAAATAGATTACGACAAAGCAAAAACCATCGCTCCTATCCGCTCCTTAAAATCGAGAATTATCCGTGAAGCCATCGAAAATTAAAAACGCCCTAACAGCTTAAACACGCGCAATGACGCTAAAAGACTGGAACACTCGACACTAAGGACTAGGCGGATTGAGACCCCACCCAAACTCGAATGGAACCAAATCTTGGGATTTGACCAAACCGAATCTTGAGAACGGCTCCAAAATGGGAACTTAGTAATTTATACTTATATATTTATCTACTTATTAATAAAAATGCATTACTAGCAGTTTTTTTCAAAACAAAGAATAAATTTATAGCAGACATAACGGACTAAAAAAGATTGCGGTATATAGTCATAAAATCAAAATGATGAGTATATTTACTAACAAATTGGCCTTTTGTTTATTTTCTTAAACTTGAACTTCAACGAATAACATTATTATGGAATGTACGTAGGTGGAATCGAATTTAGGCCACATCTCCTAAAAGAAAGAATACAAAAAAACAAATATTCGTAGTCCCGAAAAGCTCAGAAATCTTGTAGAGAACGAAATAACAATGAAAATCTAAAAGAAAACTAAAATATGAGTAACCCAAAATCAAAATATGTGATTACAAGGAAGGGGATATAAAAACTAATGAAATAACAATAGTACATTCACAAATTAGCTAAAAGAAAAAATACAAAAAAACAAATATTCGTAGTCCCGAAAAGCTCAGAAATCTTGTAGAGAACGAAATAACAATGAAAATCTAAAAGAAAACTAAAAATATGAGTAACCCAAAATCAAAATATGTGATTACAATAAAGGGGATATAAAAACTAATGAAATAACAATAGTACATTCACAAATTAGCGTTAAACTTGAACTGTAGCTAGGGAGTAGTCCAAGAAACAAATGAAATATTATTATAGTACTGATTTTGCACTTTTACTCTAGAGCTGGATACGTTTCCAAATCATTTCTGGGAGTTGCCAATTTTTTTATAAAAAATAACCTCACCATTCGATAGAGGTGCATTTTTAATATAACTAGCTCTTGTAGTTCCTGTACAAACCAGATTTTATTGCTTTATAACATAAAAATGCTACTTAATTGTGTACCACAGCAATAGCTACCACGGTTGAGCTGTGTAGAAGTGTGCCTAATGGAAGATGGTAAATGCTCTGATCCTTGGCAACATGAATTTTAAAATAATTAGGCTAAATGTTATTACCTGTTAGGTACCTAGTGTTAGGTACCAATTAGTGTTAGGTACTTAGCGAAGTATCTTTGGTTCACCCAAAGAAGGGAACAGGGATTACCAATCTCAGCGGATAGTTGGAGAGCTGGAAAAATTCGTACTGTGTGACGAAGCTACAGATATGTGATAAGAAACTACTTGCTGACCCAGAAGTTGTCGAAGTCTTCAAAAAGACCTTGCACAGTTTACTAGAAGAAGGAATTACCGGAGACCAGCTTTACAATTGTGACGAAGCAGGTCTCAATTGTAAAATGCTGTCGACCCACCCTCTGGCCTCAAAACAAGAAGACAGTGCACCAGGATTCAAGAAGAAAAAGAAAAGAGTGACAATTTTAGTCTGCAGCAACGCTACAGGATCTCAGAAACTCTCTAGGATTTATCGGAAAGTAAAAAAAAAACCTAGGGTTTTCAAAAACTTTAGAGACTTTTCTTCCCTGCCAGTCTTCTATTCAAAGAGTACTTTCACAATAAATTTGTACCAAAGGTTGAAAAACATTTAGCAAAAAATAATCCACCGAGTAAGGCAGTCCTCCTGTTAAACAACGGCATCTCATCCCGACCCAGAAGAACTAAAAGATGGCGAAATAAAGTGTCCCTTTTTTCCCCAAATATGACATCCTTTTATCAGCCTATGGACCAAGGTGTTATAGAATCTATAAAACGTGTGTATCGACGAAAGCTACTGATAGCATTGATTGCTGGAATAAATGAACGAGAAAACGTTACAGAGTCTCTAAAAAAAGTGGACAAGTTGGATATGGTGATGTGGGTGGCACAAGCATGCGATAACATAAAACCAACAACAATGGTAAGGTCATAGAGGAAGCTGTTAGACCACAAAACATCTGATCAGTGGACGGGAGAAAAACCAGTGGAAGGTACCAATGAAACTTTCAACGAAGAAAACATCGCAGAACTGGTAAAGACCTGCCGGGATGTGAAAAACTGAAGGAAGACGATATTAACAAGTGGTTGAGTGCAGACGAACAGAGCGAATTGACAGACAGCGATATATTGAACATGGTATGTCAGAATGATGATATAAACTCAGACAACGAATTGGAGGAAAGCACTGACAAAAATCCGGTCGTAATGAGCCACTCCGAAGCATTCAAGTTGTTCGAGGCTCTGCTGTGCTACGTTGAAAGTCAATAAGATGCAAGAAGTGCAAGTGACGTGATGTTCTTAAAAAGGATGAGAGACATGGCTTCAAAAAAAACGTGTACAGTGTGGAAAATAGCAGAAGATAACCAATTTTTTTAAAAACTGATGTGTAAGTGGTGTAACCTTTTATTTTTAGTATGGAGCATATAGTATGTATGTACTGAGTTTATAAAGGTTTAATTTTTGTTTATAAAAACAGAAACACAGCTGGAAAACTATAATGTTTAGGTTTTTATTTTACCATTCTTGTCTATGTAATGTATGTATATATGTATTGTATTTTAATCCTGATATTAAATGCCTAAAACTGATGAATTCTTGAACCCAAGATAAAAATGTTCGCAATAAAATAAAACAACTTGGGTTGATATGTTTTTGAGTTTGAAGAAATATATGTACTAATAAAAAGTAGAAAATAAATTAAGATATAGGTAACGTGGGAAATATTATCCTTGCTTTCACTCTTTTACAATTGTACGAAGTTACAAAGCAAAAAGTTTGTTCTGTTCTATGGCATTTGTAAGAAAATCTGATCTACCTTTCTACACACTTTATAGATCCTCTTAACACACTTTTTCATTCAAAATATTTTTTACTTTCTGTATCCTTCTAGTCAAAATAAATCAATACGGAAAGACAAGCGACTGGCCTATATAGCGTGACCTTGATTTCACTTTCTGACTGATTAAAAATAGCTCTTGTTCGCTCACATCCACGCATTTGTGGCTTGAGCGTTGTCTATCTGTGTTATTAAACCAAAACAGTTGAATATCGGGATAAGCTATCAGAAAAAGTTGTGTCAATGAACTTGGATGAGGGCCACGTGCTATGGGGAAAGTAAAAATAGGCATACATCACCACACAACGAAAATAAATTGGACGATTTTTAGGAACACTGTTTCTGGGTCGAATGAAAAAGAAGATTTGGAAAGCGCTGGCTAGTGTAGGATAAAACTTGTTTGATATTCTAGTCAATCCATAACAAAACTTAATGCTTAAAGAAGACATCTTTATACATTAGAAAAACGAGTCAAACCGAATAAAAACTAGAAGAAGCCAAACAAAGATGAAAAGAAAAATGAGAAAATGAGAAAAAAGGTACGTAGGTGTGCGTAAAAAAAAGGTACATATCTAAGAATTTAGTTAGAACTGTGTGATTCATACATGGATGTAGAAGATGCAAGAATCTTATTATATGTATCTACTATCTAGTATATCTCTATCATAATGAACACAGCTACATGAAGTTTAAATGCGTATATCAGTTGGTTCAGTTTGTGGTAAATTCTGGAAAAACAGTTTGGGCAACTTCGCCAATAGATGAACGCCATTTTGGTACTTTTATGAGAATGTTCGTTTGACGGTTTTATCCACTGGAAATCATTTTTATTGAAGACCGAGCACTTGTGTTTATCTGTCCGGTTTCGAGGCAAAGTTGCAGTTTTCATAACTAGTTTCTTTTTC
Source organism: Diabrotica balteata (assembly GCA_918026665.1). Lineage (NCBI taxonomy): Eukaryota > Metazoa > Arthropoda > Insecta > Coleoptera > Chrysomelidae > Diabrotica > Diabrotica balteata. The sequence continues at coordinate 3,104,620 of OU898278.1, read as the reverse complement.
CGAGGGTGGGTAGTTAACCCTCCGCTCAACCCTCCTCTTTTATCCGGGCTTGGGACCGGCTGCAGTAAGGTGATTTCCGAGCTACTCAATCCACCCGTTCCTCACCCTACCCCATTTAGGAGATTACCACAGTCAGAAGACCACTCGGACGTCCCAGAATCCGATGGAGAGATAACATCCAAGCAGATCTCCGGAAAATGAACATTCCATTTGACCTTAGGTTGATGGAAGACCCGAACGAATTGGGAAAAAGTTGTACAATCCTTGCCAAGCCAAGCTGCCAAGACCCACCTAGGGTTGTAGCGCTAGGTGATGATGATGATTAGTACTTGTATTTGATTAGCATACAGTAAAAACGTGAAATGCGAAAAAAGTGTAACGACTGACGAATTTGAAGGAATTATTAAAAATATAAGTGAAATTTACTGAAATTGACGATATTCCTTCATGGACCCAAATTTTGAATAACATCTAATATGCGAGGAGAGCATTTTTTATTAAATCATGAGGTCATAATAGCCGTGGAAGCGTATTTTGCAGCCCTTTGCAGGTTCTTATTTTTAGTAATGGAATTCTTAAATTTGAATCTCGCTGTATTTAGTGATGTTTCTTCTTCTTCTGGTTCCTATCCGTTTCGGATGTTGGAAATCATATTGGCAATCATAACCTTGCTCGCTGCGGCTCGAAACAGCTCCGTTGAGGTTTTCTTAAACCATGTTCTTAAATTCCGCAGCCATGATATTCTCCTTCTACCGGGTCCTCGCTCACCTTTTGACTTTACCTTGCAATATAGACTGTAGCAGGGAGTAACAGTGCTGATTTCTCATAACGTGTCCCAGATATTGCAATTTTATGCGTTTGATCGTAAACACAATCTCTGGTTCCTTCTTCATTTTTCCTAGAACTTCCTTGTTCGTGATCTTTGCTGTCCATGGTATTCTCAGCATTCTTCTATAAAGCCACATCTCAATTGCTTCAAGTTTTTCAGTGATTAGTGATGTTTAGGAAGACTATACTGAAAAATAAAGTTTTTTTTCAAACTATAAAATTGTGTTTTTCTTATCGAACTGCAAAACTTATATATTCTATACCCTATTCGTATTGCTAATGTATTTTCTTATCAGCTGCAATTCCAATACTGTAATCATTACTACAGAAACACTGATAGAACGTTCGAAAGGCATCAGCAGAATGAAAGAGTTTAAGGCTTTACAGAAATTGATTTAATTTTAATTACTTATAGAGGAAACATTAAAAAATGTACACTATATTGTATTAGGCTCATCAGAGCTTTATCTTAGCCTCCCTGTAGGTTTCACCGACACAGACACCCCAATTAAAAATCGTGTCACGCATGGATATCGGGTGCCTAGCATGCAAGGTGGTTATGGTGCGAGACTGTCGAAAACTTTGGCGAAAAGCTTTTGAGGAGTTCATCGGCCGTTCGTTGGTCTTCGCGATATTTTATCCGCGAGAGGAACGACCTTCCAAAGGTCTTAAGACATCGCAGTTGCCACTAACTCAATGAGGAAAGTATAGAATTTTGAAGGAATCGCCCAAATCACAAAAAGTGCTTAATTTATTGATTACTCAAGAAGAAAGGAGATTATCAGGCATAGGAAGAAAGAATATGGATTAGAGATTAGACTAAGTAGACTACCAATGGTCCTACAACAATATTTTAATCCGAAAATAAATGCTTAGAATCTAGAAAAGAATATTAGTCTTGTATTCCGTTCAGAAACTTATTTTGTATAATTGATCTTTATTGTTAGCCGGGAAGAAAATTGCCTATGTTGAGTAAGGCTAGTCCCTATGGTAAAATTATTCTTCTTGTTGTTCTTCTTAGAAGAACTTTTCTCTTCATTTCTTCCTTTCTGTAGAAAGGCGAGCAATCTTCTGAAAGGAAGCTAAACGACTTCTTCAGATTTTAGAAATTAGTAGAAAAAAATTTCTGCAATAAAAAATTTTCGGAAGGCGTCCTGAAGAAATAAAGCGAAAATCACTAATTGTAAAAAATGTTTGAGGCTAATGTCACGAAAATTTGGAAAAGCCGTAAAATATTCGTTGATATCCAAACCGGACTAATAAAAAGCTTTGTGTCCTCAATTTTCCTGGATGCTACCGGGTGTTGGATCCCCAGGGAATTGTAAGAGGCTCATAAATTTGTTCGAATGCTTTAGATCTCCTGTAGGTCCGAAGCAACCAAGCATTAAGAAAAAACTAGGAATGCAAGTAACAAAACAAACAAATTAGCTACTTCTGATACACTCTTCTCCTGGAGACGGACAATACACGACAATCACGTCGACCACTACACTCCCCCTGGGGGGTCAGGATTTGAAAGAGAGAGAGATACACTTTGTGTAAGAGATGGTCTCAATAAGATTACCAAAATACAGTCATACAGTCTCAACCATTGGTTTTACTCTTTCATACCAAGTATCGATATTTCGTAATAATAGAAAAATATAAAAAGTATCTGGGTATAAAACTAACTTTAAAATATAAGTGAGTAAACGAAACCGATATGATAGACACATATATTTGAATTGTGGGCCATCACTGGATGTGTTGCTGCATGTGTTAGCAGTAGAAAGAAAAGAAATATACGAGAGAAGAGACCTAGACCTCACCATGGCCGAGATACAACAGGGAAAGGGAAAGTTTAAATTGAAAAATGGCAAGAAGAATACGTTTTGATAAGAGGCGAAAAGTTAGTTAGTTTGTATAAGTTAGGCTGTGTGAGTCAAAATGTGAGGAAGAAGGAAATGCCCGTCTGAAAGTGATTCCGTACTATGGGGAAGCTTTTAGGAAGAAAAAAGAGGAAAACAGGGAAAAAGGACAAGGACCTCCTTGCTGACAGTCTGTAGATAATGGAGTTAGTGCTTCGGAAGTTGATGCTCTGCCTTACAGTAGCCATTTCGCTTACGGATCGCCAGATGACAGAGGAGGGTCTGGTGTAGCAGGTAGACGTTCGAGTAGACTTGACGACGAGACGGCTTTTTAAAGTACTTCGGGGAACTATCACCGGGAGTACGAAGAACAAATTTTGCACTAAGGTCAGTCAGGCGGTGTCCTGGACTGAAATGTATTTTGACAATTCCAGACATTCCCCTCTATAAAGACGAAAAAAAACGTGCTACTACATATTAGTGATTGTTATTTCTACTATTTAGATTTATCAAAATATAAAGATTTATATTGAAGTTTTATCACAAAACAAATTAAATTTTACTATATGCTTTATTTTTTATGACATCTTGCAACATCGCGATTAACTTTTTCTTGGCTTGTTCTGGGAGGAACAACATCTGCAAGGTGCATTCACTGTTGCACTTCTTAGTTTCACACGCATGGCCCAACTTGTCATTCATTGATGCAACGATATGATGCGACGAAAGGAGTCATTAATATTTATTATGGTATTATTATATATTTCTGGTACTTTTGTGAGTATGTAAAAAAATCTGAGGACATATGGAGCAGATTCAAGTGAAAATATGAGTAGTATTTATTTTAGAGAAGTATTCTAAATTTCATTACTAACTTAAAAAAACCGAAGCTTCCAAGTAAAAGTAGACGATTTTATTTCTAAAATAAGAATACAGGAAAGTGGTACCCCTTAAGGATCCTGCGACGCATCCGGTGGGGTTAACCCATCCCAAGGCATATAAAGTAAAAAATATATAAAGAATAAATAACAACAAAATGTAACTTGTCTTTCACACACAATACAAACAATTAAATTACCACTTTAAATATGTAGAACACAATAATTATTGTATAAATACACAATAATTAATATACAATAATTAATAATATTTTTCAATATCTTTAAATATATATACCTAATATTAGGCTTATGACAAAAGTAGACAGAACGAGTCTGTTGCGAGTAGCATGCGTCTACATTTGAGGCGGCCTTGTGGACTATCACAAGCCGTGTTCCTTTGCATGTGTTAACAGTAGATATGAGAGAAGAGAGCATTTGACAACACCTATAAAAAAAGAAAGGGAAAGATCAATGGAAAGATGGCAAGAAGAGTGAAACAACAAGGAAGATGTTGCCCAGTGGGCCAAAATGCTGATCCCGAGCCTAAGGGACTGGGTAGATTGTTTGCTATAGGGCGCATCTTCATAGGTTCAGAAAGACAGATAAAGAAATAGGTATGAACCCTGTGACTGTAAGAGAGATGATCGTGAAGATGACAGGAAGTACGGAGGGATGGAATAGTGTTCACAATTATATCCCGAGCTGTTATTAAAAAGAAAGAAGAAGAAGAGAAACACCAACTGATCCAACAACAGAGATAAGATCTAATTACTATTTTAATGGGAATAAGCCGTAACAGGAAGTATACAGGGATAACACTACTTATCTAAAAATCGGAAATAGACTATCAGAGCCAATAAAAGTAACTAAAGGACTAAAACAAGGATGCAGTATGTCACCCTTACTGTTTAATTTATATATTGAGGCAGACCTCCAAAATTGGAAAAACCACTGCGAGGATGGGAATCCCCCTAGGAAAATGTGTTCAACTAGCAAGGCTTCTAAATATCAAATAGTGATATAAATAGCATTGAAATTTATACTGGTGAAATGAAAAAGACAGTAAAGATTAGATTTCACGTACAAAGCGTCTATGTATCTGTTTATACGCATTTCGGCCTAATAGGGCCTCATCAGAACAGCTATTCATAGGCGTTCTCAACGTGAAAAATAAATCTTTTCTTTCGTCTTTAAGAAGCAACATTAAAATGGCTTCGATATGGACGCAATAGCGACATCTGATAATTGAATTGGTTTCGAAAACTATTTTACGGATTATACTGGTGAGTATTTTGAATGTCTTTGATTCTTGCGTATGATATATAATTTGCTGGGCAATCGTGACAACTAATCAATATTGTTTCTGTTTAAGAAAAAATGATGAAAAAATATTATCCTAATAATACCACAGATGCGAGGAATTGTTAAAAATTATATGAGAGTTTAGAAGATGACGATACTGTGTCTCAGAAAATTGACCAGTGTAAAGTAGTTCAACTCACGTTGCATTATCCAAATGAGGAAATGATTCTGACAGAGATTTTGCTGAAAGTGATAGGCAACACCAGTTCAATTACACTTTTCAAAGTATTGTTATGGACTATCTCAAAGCATGCTCTCGAAAAGTGCTGTAACAGTGCTGTCTAATATAACTCACAAACAAAACAAAAGAAAAAGGGAGGTTACAGAAATTTCATAAGATTCTGAAAACAGAAAAAGAAAAAAACTGAAAAAAGGAGCCATAAATGATATTTTCAAAAACAATATGGAAACTCCATATACTAAATGAATGGAAAATAACAAAATTTAAAGCCAATCGATGTGTTTAAATTATTTTTTTGATGAAAAATTCATGTACTATCATTTGTAAAGAAACGGTAAAACGTTTCACAAAAATCTTGCCCTATCTTTCTGTCCGTCAATGCTTGTAAGAACCAATGTAATTAGAAATGTATGTATATAAACATCAATGTAGGTAATAATCTATGTATTATACATCAAAATCAGTTTATATTAGGTATCCAGGAATGTAAAAAAATTGTAATAGCGAGCGGCCTTTAAGAATGCCGGTGCAGTTCACTAGTGTCAAATGCTTTATGAAAGTCTATGAGCGGAATATAGCTTGCTATCTTAGCTGGTACAGTTCAATTGTTTCCAGCCGATTGATTTATAATTCTATTAAATAAAGTGTATAGATATTTTACTTGAGTATAGAAATTGTAATTCTCTACGGTTACTTTGTTGTTACACTTTTTTATAGGACAAGTATAATGCTGGTATACAGAAGGCTCTACAATCGATGAGGGAGTTGGAGCTGGAGTATACGGAAGGAAGTCAACGCGATGCCTCAGTGAAAGCCTACAATCGCTCCATTATCTTCCGAGCATATATGAAGAAGCTGAAAGCTGTTGAGATGTTGAGCTATAGATGAATAAGTCAAATTTTTATAGGTTGATTGAGTAACGTTGAGCAAAAGTGTTGCTAATAGGGTTCGGTTTCGAAATTACCATGATTGATCAATATCTGCAACGGATTTGCACCCACAAAAAAGTTTTTTGAAAGTGATTTTTAGTCTTTTTCCTTGTTTTTTTTCGTAGTGATATCGTCATTAAAATATCTGTTTCATATATAGTCTAAGTCGACTATTAGTTGTAATTGTTCGTTATGAATTCATGACAATTATCGAGAGACTATCTTGACATATGCTTTAAATTGAAATTTACTGTCAACATTGCGTTCTGACAAGCATAGTAAGCAAGTCATAATGAGTAATTGATTCTGTAATTAATTTTTTAATTCAATTTGGATTTTTGGGATCCACAACCGCATTTGATTCGACAAGGGATAACACTTATTTGATTAAAACCACAAGTTAAAGATAGGTGAATGGGCTTACCAAATGTGAGGATAATGTATCTTATATCCTTCCGGGAACATGGTATCTTGTAGGTCAGTAAGACAGAGTATTACATTGTCATTATCAACGGAAATTTGCAATTACGTAATATGCCGTATGAGTTTTGGTAACTTACCCCCCACTTACTATTTACATTTATACCGGGTGGCCCAATAAGCCGATCTCTCGGCTATATATCATAAAAAATTCATGTTATAACTTTAGGAGAAAAAATTCCTTAGTAAAGTGACCAAGAGAAATCGCTGGAAATAACTTTTAAGTTTCTGGTTTAACCGCTAGGGGCGTAACCTGTCACGAAAACTTTGAAAATAATCAATTGGTGCATTCAGTTCTTGATTATACCTATAAGTATCTCTCTTGCTTTAATTTTGTCTCTCTGGTGTTGGTGGTTCATTATCGTCATCTTTAGCAAATAGGGATCGAAAGTAGTCTACTCGTGTTTCCTTCTAAATGTGTTTTGTTTTTATTAATTCGTTCATCTCTTGTTTTTGTCCTCTCAACATCCCCCATATGTCTCTGTGTGTTCTGTAGAAGTCGTATTCCATGTTTTGAGAAGCTCTCCCAGTGTTCCCTTTTTATTTTTCTGACTGAAGTATTTGTTTCATTTCTGATTCTTTATAGTGGTTGTATACCTATTGTGTCTAATGTGTTCTGAATTGTAAAAAGGCTTTCTTGTTTTCTTCAAATTTTGCCTTCACTTCCTACCTAAACCATGGTCTTTTCTTGTTTGGTATACCAATAGCGATCTATAATATTCATCCTTTTATATTATTTATACAACAATATGACCTGTACATTTTTTCCCCTTTCCGATATTTTGCTCACTAGTGGACACTTACATTAAACATATTGTTAGTGTTTTTTGTAGTATTTTTGCCATCATTTTCAGCATGTTGTAGTACATTATATGTTTTTTGTATTTGTTTTAATATCTATATTATTTTCAGACTTTTATATTTACTATTTTTTTCGTCGACAACGATCTTTATTATTTTCTGAGCACTCTCACACGTTTGTTGTTGTCTCTCTCCTTTCAAGCATCTATATCCTTTTACTGATTGTCGTGATGACGGTCCTGAATGCCATGTTTAGATCACATTCAATTTAATCTCAAGGCATCATAATAATTAGTTCCGATAATCTTAATTAGATAAAACGTAAGTGACGCTTACATTGTATCCATACTCGTACATTGTTGCCACATCGACGAGAATTAAATGCATACAATATAATATGTAATTCTTTGGAATTGAACAAGGTAATAACAAGGATATTAGTGATAAAAGTTGATTCGATATCCATGAAGCATCCAATTTAGCTGATAAAATATATTAATTAATTGTTAATCTTGTTAAAAACTTTCTGAAGTATATATTAATACACTCAAACAGACTTCCAGGTTGAACCGCGTCGATTGTCAATGCACCAAGCTTTCGACATTCTCTCTGATGTCTTCTTCAGGGCTTCCGAGGTCTTAGTCCCCCGAGCCCGCAAGACACTACTACACTGACCACTAATCAATGCATTACTGCTTACTACATTACTTACATTTTCGATTACTACAAAACTATGTTTTAGTTAGTTTGGTTGGCACAGTCTCTATTTACCAATTTTATACCCTTTAAGTAATATAACTCATAAGCAGGTGTGATAAAAGTATTAGAATGTGATGTCACAAACATAGATAGCAATATTCTAATAATTTATTTGAAATTTAATGGTGGTCTTTTAAAAACAAATTTTGGAGTAGCGCTATGGGATCTAGTTCTTTCTACGCCATGTCTGGATGTAGCTAATGTCCATGGAGAGATGTTAATTACTACACTGATATGTATCATCTAACATTTTCACTTTTTGTGATCAATCCTTCTATTAAAAAATATGTGGATGGTTTAGTTTTGGCACTTCCTAGAGACAAAATTCATGAAAGAGTTTAACATTTTTAACACTCATAGTCAACATATACAGTTCACAGTTGAGGAAGAGGTGGAAGATTCTCTACCATTCTTTGACATGAGAATTGTAAGATCTTTATCTAGAAAATGTGTTTACCAACCAGATGTTTTAAGGGCTTTCTCAAACGCAAGATAATAACCTACATGGGCGCGAGATCATAAGTTTGTGTGAAGAAGCAGCTTTTAATTGAAAACTTCTGTATTCCCCTCCAAATATGCTACATAGGTATACGTTTTAGTCTACTAATACTGTGAACATAAATAACTAACACTCGTGTGTTTAAGGAGGGTAAATTAAACTAGGCACGCCTTCTGAAAGATAGGAACATGTAATTAGGCGAGGATGAAGATGTAACGAACCAGAAAAATGGATCGACCTGAAGGGTAACCGAGTGGTGAAAACGAAGCAGGCGAAAACGAAAGCATAAAGCTTAGGTACACAGCTAAAACAACGCGGATGATCTAAAATCCATGGCGGAGTTTATAGGCATGGAGAAAGAAGAGATGCTGTCAGAGAGCAGGGGCGAAGTGCAAGAGTTGATTCTGAAGAATGGCATTGGCTCATAACGAGAGCTGTACATGCTAGGCATGATGACATTGAGGAAGTGTAGATATATGCAGAGAGCAAGACATATGTGTGAGACATTAACTATTGGCGAAGAACATCACAATTAACTTGAACCAAAAGTTCTCGTAAAATTAAGAAAATAAGATTTATTAAATGCGCTTATATCGATGTCGAGATATTAACAAATTATATTAGTTAGCTGAGGCATTACGTTATGCACACCTAAATGTATTTACACAAAAGATTAAAATTAATCTTTTTACATTCTAAATAATAATCTGGTTTCCATTCACAAGAAATGTTAATTTTAAATTTTTGGACAGCCAGATAAGTTTATTCCAATGCCGAATCACTTTCAAAATTACGTAGATAAAAATCTTCAAGGCGATCGTAAATGTCCCAAACAAGATATTGGCGTTCTGCTAACAGCCTGATTTAGTGTTGTAAACGACAACAGAGCATTGGCGAGATAGTTTTAGTTGCAGTTGCAACATGAGCAGTGCGACACAGCAGGCCTAAAATGTATAGGGAGTAAAGTGTTGTAGTAAGAAGTGACAAAAGGGAGGCAAGCGAACCCGGAGCAGTAGGTCGTTTCCCTTTCTCGCTCCAAGCAGAATCGTTGTAGAAAGATATTTGTTGGGATAATTGACTGGTTATCAAAATTGTATTTGTAGTGATGTCATCAATAACGTAGAAAAACGGTTTGTTAATTAAATGATTAAAAATAAAGTAAACGACATTTCCGTTGTCTCAAAAGAGGAGAAATCGAAAAGAATCTCGGTGAGGTACAGAAACTCAGTTAGCTTCAAGATTAAGAACAAAATACGTGCTGAGGCGGTCGTCAACCTTGTATGAATGGATACAAATTGACATATTTATATACTGTATGCTATCCCTTCTATACAGCCCCTTGCTGTCCTAATTTTAGGGACATAGGCCTCCTCTACCTTCTCTACCACCGTCTCAGTTGTAGGCAGTTTGTTTCCACTTGGAGTCTGTCTGCGTGTTTCTTCACGTCATCTGACCGATCTCATTTGTGGCCTTTCCTCTCTTTTCCGTTTTGTAACTGGATCGTGGTCGCCAGAGTAGAATCATCTTATTACCATCTGTACGTTTTGTTCTGGTCTTGAGTGGTATGTACCAGCGAACTTCCAGCTTATAGTTTGGCTAATCTTGCTGCTTAATAACGCATCGGTCATTTGTGTATTTATAGCGGATTCCAAGGTATTGCTTTTCTTGTCTGATAGTCTGATGTTTGGCATTTGCCTTTTTCAATGGCTCTTGTGGGTCTTTGCTCATTTTTTCCACAGTTTTCCTTTTGAGTAAACGTTCCAAGTTTGGAGAACCGTAGTTGGTAAGAACAGGAAAGTATACATTGCTTATATGAGCAGACACTTGGTTTTTTTAAAGAATTGGGGGTACTTTCTAAAGTTTGATTAAAAATGGGAAAGTTTTTGCCGAGAGGATTACCCAAGCCAACTCCGTATCCTTCTCTTTACAGTTTACTCCGGTCTAGATGTTTCTTCATTTTTATTATAACTAGTGGGTCCAAATATACATATTCTTTTACGTTGTTCCTATAGGTGGTTTGTTGCAAATGTAATTATTAATTCTTCCTTCAATTTCAAATGAAAGGAGCTCTCCAATATGATTTAGGCCATACTTGTTTTATTTCAATTGGGGGATTATTATTAGGGATGGTATTGTTTTAGTCAATTTAATTCGGTATAGGTGTATATTTGTTTCGTGATTTTCCCCAAATACCTCTTTCAGCAGTATTTTTATGTAAATTAGAATTGATCATGTCTTATCCTATCTGCAATTCTTCCACTTCGATGCATGTTTGTCAATCATCTTCCTTTTCCCAATAGCCTCTTTTATTTTGTTCCGTTATTAGTTATAGTTTTTCCTCCTGTACTTATTTATGTTTTTGTTTCTATATTTTCTTCTTTGTTTCATTTGATTTCCAGGTATTTCCCTTGAGTCATCCAAGGTTTTCAACTTTCATGTTTTCTTTTGTAGAGTTTCTTCGTCCTGTGTTTTTATAACAGAATCTGTGATTTATCTTTTGCCTTCACATAATGTTCACCATTCCTCAGTGTGTTTTTCATTTACATCTTGCAATAAGGAAGCGTATAAAAAAATTGTTACAAAGGGACAACCTTTTAGTCTTTTAATTAGTCAAGAAGTTAAGAAGGGCTTGTATTTATTATTTATCTACGTCAGATACTTCAGTCGAAGCAGATAATGCTGCTTAACGAACAACCACATAAGGGCTTTAAGTAAATGGTGGTGTGGCAATAACTTTTGAAGACTATACGACCTATCTCTATGAAATAAGGAGGAGAGTAAATTTTTTAACCCATTGTACATAAATTACATGGCTCCACAGTTACTCATATAATTGTGAAATCCTGGACAAGCGATGTAATTCTGCAGCGTAGGATTTTCTGGGATAATTCAATATTTCCGGAAAATACAGTTAGTGCATTGGGATTTCCAATGACGAAGTTGGGTTTGTTCTACCTCAATGTCGAACATGTTGCCCCAACGAAATTAAATCAATACCTCTAAGCTTTACCATTGTCCTGTACACCGAATTAAATTTAGAACACGACAAACTGGGAGTTTGTTTTTAGTAACAAAACATAAAGACAACAATAAAAGTTCATTAAATAATACATGACATTCTACATTAAATGCAAATGGTAATTTTGTGTTAATTATAAATTCCTATAATGATTTCTAATACATATGATAAAGCAAGATTGGTTGAAATTCGAAATATCTGTAACGTGACAAAGGGCGTAAATTATATCAATGTTTATAAAAGCATTTATAAATTTTTTACAAGCTTTGACCGTGTTTATAGAACAACCTATTAGAAATTATGGAAAAAAGATCTAATAATTACACATGACCCAGAGAATCATATTCTTGAAAAAATAAAACAAAATCTGATAGAGATAGAAAATTGTAATAAGAAGGCAATCTTTATTTGGATCCCATCACATAATGGTATTAGAGGTAACGAACAAGCAGATAAGTGTGCGCGTGAAGCCGTCAATTCAGCTGACTCTATTATTGTGAAATAGCTAGTAATATACTCCTGATCTCCTCGGAACGACAAGAACTGGATTAATGCTGAATGAACTTCATGAAAAATCACTGCAAAAAGGCCTAAAAATTAACTTCAACAAAACAAAAGTAATGACAAACACGGAAGACCAAGAGGCAATAAAAATAAAAACAGAAAAAATAGAACAGGTAAATGAGTATATCTATCTAGGACAAGCAATCAGAGCTAATAGAGAAAATCAAACAGCCGAAATATCGAGACGAGTAAGAATGGGATGGGCAGCGTTCGGCAAACTTTCTTACGTTCTAAAAAATCAAACAATCCCTCTATACTTACGAAGCAAGGTATATAACTCCTGTATCATACCGGTGCTCACCTACGGAGCACAGACATGGACATTTACACAGGCCAATTTGGATGGGATAAGGAAGGCACAAAGAGCGATGGAGAGACAAATGTTGGGTGTATCACTTAGAGATAGAAAACGTAACCAGTGGATCAGAACCAGAACAAAGACAGTTGACACGATAGAACAAGCAGCAAAACTGAAATGGAAATGGGCTGGACACAATGAAACGTCTCCAAGACGGACGATGGAAACAATGCCATCGGAAAGTGGCGTCCATACAATGCAAAGAGATTAAGAGGCAGACCACAGATGAGGTGGAAAGATGACATCAGGAAACAAGGAGGTCCCACATGGCAGAGAACAGCTCAAGATAGGGAAAGATGGAGAGAACTGGGGAGACCTATATCCAACAATGGAAGGATAGAGAATAGGTTCAAAAAAAAAGCTAGTGTTAGCTAGTGATGTTTCAAGTGTTATCAAATCGCGGATCCTAAGTGAGTGGCAAAACCGGTGGGAATTTTCAGTGTCCAATCTTCGGAATATTAAAACCGGACATTAAACCATGGAGATGTCTCCCCACTAAAAGAAGGGATCAAGTGACAATAACTCGTCTTAGATTAGGTCATACTAGTGCCACGCACAAGTTCTTAATTACTAAAGAATCCGAACCAAAATGTGAGCAGTGTAACGTTAAACTCTCGGTGAAACATGTTGTTGTAGATTGTCCAGTTTTCTCCACAGGAAGAATCAATTAAGGTATCTCAATAAACTTAAAGAAAGCACTTGGTGAAAATTGTTCATTCACAAATATTTTAAACTACTTAAAAGCTATTAATTTTGTTAATATAATATAATTTATTTAATATTGTAAATCTGATTCTCGCTAATAACCTTCGGGTTGATGCGAATTTGTAAATAAAAAAAATTACACATAATCAAAGCACTTAAAAGTATGTAAGTATTGTCTAAATATATACCTATAGATGTATCTGTGAATATGTTACTGTAAATGTATTGTCGGGATAAAAGGTTATTCCTAACATCGAACAATAGCTTTTAGCTATTGTTCGCTAGAAAATATCCCGTTTTGTCGCTTTAATCGCTTCGAACAATTATTAGAAATGATAATTTCACTATGCGGACATTTCAAAAGGTAGGCTAAATTTTTTATTAAACAACTTGTTAAAAAAATTGGAAAAATTTAATTTTTTTCTCCTTTTCTTTGCTATATCTCGACAGGTATACATTGTAGAAAAATTTTGCAGATACAAAAAAGTTTTGCAATTAAATTTCCTACAAGATAGGATTAATTGGAAATTGAAAAAATAATAATTATTAACTTAATTAATAATATATATTTTCTTCTTCTTCAAGTGCCATCTTCGTTCCGAAGTTTGGCGATCATCAGGGCTATACGTATTTTCGAAACTGCTGACCGAAACAATTCGTTGTTGCTACAGCTATACCATTCCCGTAGATTCTTTAGCCAGGAGTTTCGTCTCTTTCTATGGACCTTTTTCCTGCTATTTTCCCTTGCATAATTATTCGAAGCAGTTCATATCTTTCGCCTCTTTTAATGTATTGCAGTTTTCGTTTTTTGATCGTAAATATGACTTCCTTTTCTTTATTCATTCTTCTCAAGACCTCGACATTTGTGACTCTCTCGATCCATGATATTCTCAGGATTCTGCGATACATCCACAGTTCAAATGCCTCTAATTTTTTTGGTATCAATCTTTTTCAACGTCCATGACTCCATTCCGTAGAACAGCACAGAAAATACGTAACATCTCATCAGGTGAAGTTTCATTTCAAGGCTCAAATCTCTTCCGCAGAACACTCTCTTCATTTTAGTGAATATGGATCTGGCTTTTTCTATTCTTATTTTGATTTCTGCTGAGCTATCATTGTCTTCATTTATAAAAGTGCCTAAATATTTGTATTTGCTAACTCGATCGATAATTTCATTGTGTAAATATAAATTTTGGACATTTTGTGTTGATTTCGATGTTTTCTTTATGTTCAAAGATAGTCCATATTCTTCGCTGTCCTTATATAGATGTCCTTAAAAGAATAAACCAAGAACGCCAACTTTTCGAAACCATCAAGAAAAGGAAAACGGCGTATCTAGGTCACATCATGCGAAATGAAAAATACCAGTTCCTCCAACTTATAATCGAGGGTAAAATTGAAGGCAAGAGAGGAATGGGACGCAAGAAAATGTCCTGGTTCCGAAACATGAGGCAATGGACAGGGATTAACGATATACAATCTCTGATACATATTGCAAGAAATAGAGAATTAATGGAAAATGTGATCGCTAACATCCATTAGTGGATTTGCATCTGAAGAAGAAGAAGAAGAAACCATGGGGACGACGTTAATCTTAACTGGAAAACCGAAAATCATATTAGCATATAACAGCACAAAGAGCGGTGTTGATTCCATAGATATAAATTATGCGCACAATATGATGTGGCTCCTTGTAGTAGAAGATGGCTTATGGTTGTTTTGTATAGCCTTTTAAATGTTACAGCAATTGTTATTTAGAATTGTAACATTCCAAATTCCACAAAGACCCAACGAGAAGTTTTGATAAATTTAGCAGTTAGCCTTATATACAACTACCAGTAGAAACGGAGTAAAAATTTCTATAAAACCAAGATAATACGGATTCGACTAAAGGAGACCTGTCAGTTGGATGAAGGTGTCGTACCAGTTCAAAGAACTCCGGGAGCAATTGGGAGGTGTGGTGACTGTGGATGGAAAAAGTATCGAACAACAAAATATTTTTGTTCGATTTGTAACAAGTATTTTTTTTGGAACATGTAAATCCAATTTGCAACGACTATAACAATATTTTGGCTAATTTTATTATGTTTTTTGCCATCTCTTATATTTTTTTATGGCAAGACTTTTTGTTTTGTTTAGTAAAAAAGAGAATAAATCAAACTATTACAAAAAGTATGGACTATTTTTTGTGCTACGTAAATAAATATTTTTCCGTGTGGAGTGTCTGTCTACCATCGGACGCGTCCCCAGGTGGTGGATAGGGGAACGCCCTAACCGGTCCCAGGATCGGCGGGTAGGTGGGAAATAAAATCAGATAGACCACGTACTGATTGATTTAAGACATGGATCAGATATACTAGACTGCAGAAATTATAGAGGTGCAAATATTGACTCCGATCACTATCTCATAGCTGGACGTCTCAGAGCATGTATATCAAACGCCAGGAACAATAAAACTAAAGCAAAAATAATCAAATTTAATGTTGATAAATTAAAGTGTACTGAAGTGGTAAGAAACTTCCAAATATGCTTAGATCGTAAAATATCAGAACATCCCAGAAGTTAGGTATATCAGAGTTAAAGAGACCGCAGAGGAAGTGCTGGGTGAAGTACCCAAAGGAGAGCGAAACAACTGGTTTGATGAGGAATGCCAACGAGTAACGAAATAGAAGAACGTCGCGTATCTGAAAATGATCAACAGAAGGACTAGGAGCAATGTTGAAGAATATCGAGTAAAGAGACGAGAGGAAAAACAAAAACACAAACAGAAAAAGCGGCAACAAATCAATAAAGAGTTCGAAGAAATGGAAAACCTTAATAGAGAACACGAATACAGAATATTTTACAAACAGTTTAACACAAAAAGAAAAGTTTTCAAGCCACAAGCGAACCAAGTCAAGGCCCTTAACGAAATTCTTTTAAACGAGAGAGTGAAAGTATTAGAAAGATGGCAGGAACATTTTAGTACGCTACTTAATGGAGAAAGTAGAGCTGAAGGTAGATATGATATAGAAATAGAACAGGAGGATACTGAACTACCAACTTTGGAAGAAAAAAACAAACCAATTCAGTCTCTAGCCAGAAACAAGTCACCCGGAGCAGACAACCTACCCGCAGAAATATTTAAATGTGGCGGTCAAACATTTGTAACCCTCCTTCACAAACTACTAATACAGGTATGGCAAGAACGCGCGTTACCAGAAGATTGGAATACTGGAATTATATGCCTCATACACCAAAAAGGAAACGTTCTTGAATGTTTCAATTTTAAAGGGATTTCCCTTCTTAATACAGCATACAAAATTGTGTCCCTGATACTTAACGAACGACCAGCACGGTATACTGACAATATAATAGGATACTACCAAAGAGGCTTCTTGAAAAACAAATCTACCATTGATCACATATCATCCATCAGACAAATATTAGAAAAACGACGGAGTACGACATAGACTGCCATTACATCTTCGTAGACTTTAAGGCAGCAATACTATTGACAAGTCTCAATTATATTCGGCGATGATCGAATTAGGAATACCAAAAGGTTTGGTAGAATTAATTAAAATGACAATGATGAAAGTCGAATGTAAAGTGCGCGTACAAGGGGATGTTTCAAAACCATTTAAAACCAAAGAGGACTGCGCCAGGGAGATGCGCTATCGTGCACGCTGTTCAACTAGCGTTAGAAAAAGTTATGAGAGATTCGGGAATAAAACTTAAAAGGTACGATATATACCCGTAGTATACAAATAATGGCATTCGCTGATGATATCGTCATAATTGGAAGAACCCAAAATGAAGCAGTGGTGGCTTTCACACGTATCAAAAATGCCGCAGAAAAACATCGGAACTTCTGATTAACATCCAGAAAACTAAATATATGCCGGCCATATCAAGAATTCAACAAATAACTTGAGGTGCAACACGAAACGATAGAAATGGTAGAAGAAATTCTGCTACTTAGGATCACTGGTAGACTACAAAAATAACACATCCAACGAGATAAAAAAAAAGAATATGCGTGGCTAACCGCTGTTATTTTGGCCTGGGCCCCCAACTAAGAGCGAGAAGTATATCAATAGCAACAAAGTGCAAACTTTATAAAACAATAATACGCCCAGTGCTTTGAACGAAAGGTATTGAGAATACTCCGCTATATATGGCGGAGTAAACGAACAGGGTCTGTGGAGAAGGCGATATAACTTTGAACTCTATAGACTTTTTGGTGATGCAGATATTGTGAAAACCATCAAAATAAAGCGCTTAAGGTGGTGGGCCACGTTATGCGGATGGATGAGAGTGATCCCACTAAAATAACTATGCTAAACAGGCCGGTCGGAAGAAAGGAGGGGGCGACCTAAACTCAAATATCTGGACGATGTACAGGAAGATCTGAGGGAGATTGGAGTGAGGGCTGGAGAAGGCAGACGCTCGATAGGGATGGATGAAGAATGTTTTTAAAGCAGGCCAAGGCTCACGAAGGGTTGTAGCGCCAACTGATGAAATAAAACATTTTAAACAAACAAACCATTGTTGACTTTTGTTGACCCAGGAACGTCGTGTGGCATCACTGGCAAGCAAGATATCAGAAAAATTTAAGAGCAGTAGATGCTTAAACGCGCAGTAAGGAACTGATGAAAGCACAGGATTCTTCTTGATTTTTTTATGGAGAAGAAAAAGAGCTAAAGAGTCCTGTAAAAGTATTTTAAAAATTAATAGTAGTTCAACTGTATCACAAATCGTCACTAAATGTTTGGTTTAATTTGATGAATCCTTTTATCTTGCAAACTATAGCAGCACAACAAGTTTTTGCCGAAACATACTGCGCAATTCGTGCAAAAATATAAATACACTATCTGTATATCATAATGCAAAGTTTTCAAAACGAGTTGATAAAATTTATCATAGTAGACAGCAGCGGCAGACCTGACCCTGACAATTTATTTTTGTACAGCAAGGACAAGGTTGTCGTTATCTGTATTGGTCGTGAAGGTGATTTTCACTTGAGATTTTATTGCTTTTATTATGGAATTAGTCGACGATCCAATAGATGACATATTTAATAAGTACTCGTGTTTTTGTCAAGGTGTTTTTTCACACATAACAAATATTTTTAATGATACCTACACTTGTTAAAAGTTATTTGAATTGACATTATGATATGTTTTAAAATCTTTATGATATAATTTGCCATTTTCTATTTAATTTGTAAAATAGTAACATAATTTATTAGAATTTTGTCTATTTATTGAAATAAATTGAATTAAAGCAGGTATTGGAAGAAGCTTTCCTCATTTTGGTTGTTTATTCACTGCCACACAAGAAATTCAAAATATTAAACAACCTCACTTATATTATATTTTACCTGATTATTTGATGTCTTTAAAACACAATTAAAAAAAAATGAAATACAGTAAGGTATCTTTTTATGTCGATTATTTTTATGTGATTTTAAAGTTGTGCGATTTGTATTTCATCCAAAAATGTATCCAAAAATTTCTATTATTAACTATTATAATTAAATATTAACTACTCAAATCCAGAGGTCAGTAAAATGATTGTTTGCAATTCGGGGATTCCCTTGTTACATGATGTCCCTATGCCCTATAACATCATTGCCGAGTTTTGCATTGAAAGGTATAACCTGTTATTGTCTTAAAATAATTTTTCTCTTAGTGGTGCTTCGTTTTATAATAAGTCTGTTGCTATATAATAAGCAGCACGGTTTTCGAATTGAAACGTTTTGTAACGGGATTTAATTAAGCATCCAAAAATCAGATCTAAGTACCTAATTAAAATTAAGAATTAAGATTTAACAGTCAAAGCTAGTGTTGTCATCCGTCAACTGGGTACTCTCTCTATTATTGTACTGAGAGAACCAATAAAGTAGTTATGAGTATCCAGTGAGTTCGAGTTAATCAACATGCAGGGGGTAAACTACCCCTAGAGTTCCACTATATGGAAGTCCTGATGGAAGCAATCTAATAAACATTATATGAGTATCCAACATTATTATAGTTTCAAGTGAGTGTCGTAAAGTTTTATTTTTTGTTAGCAGAGGTTTTTCCATCTCAATACCGTAAGTCTATTTTTTTATTTCTTTTTTTAAGATTTTATCCGGCCCAATGGAGAAAATAAACATCAAAGACAATCAATTTCGTTGGAAACAAAAATTGCAATTTTAGATCGCTTAGGAAAATGAGAAGAATCTACAAAAATTGGAAAACATTTGAACAAAATGAGATCAAAGATGACCGACGACCAAGCTTTATTGAATTTATGTCAAATTACGCAGAGAGAAAGAGGCTAGATTCGGCGTGACCACAGAAGTTCAACAGGATCTTTTTAGAGTTCCGCATAACGTCTCTCTTGCCCACTGTGTTGCCCAAGATCTTGAGATGACTAAGGAAATCTCTTCCATATTTTATAAGAAGTTTGGACAAGTTAAAAAATCAGCAGCCTAAAGTTGGAAGAGTACTGAGATTAGAAGATGGTTCTCGATCTTTGCTGTATATGGTGACCAGGAAGTCGTATACAGACAGAGCAAGCTACGAGAATATATTGCGTGCTCTAACTAATTTGAAGAAAATCGTGTGCAATCAATTATGATATCAAGAATTTGGACTTACTCAAGATAGACCATGCAGTAGAAAATCTGGATTGAAAGATTGTTGCTTGAAGTGATTTCCCGAGAAACCGGCGTATGAATTACTGTGTGTTGCATTAATCCAAAGAGATCGTGTTCTTCAGACAGTAGACTGTTATTCCTTTTTGAAGGATTCATGCAGAGCTGGACAGTCCTGTAGATTCCGCCATCCTGGGCCTACATAATTCGTCCCTACCATTTCCAACTATCGAATGTGAAAAATCGGGTTTTTCAGATTCGATACCTTGCCCTTGCATTAAACGTGATACACTTTGTAGCAAAATATCGCAATTGTAGCTTGATCAGAAACGCGGGAAATATTCTGTCTAAACCATCGAATATGAACATTTTGTCATTTTGTTTTGGTCAAAATATCGAATATGCTGCAAACTGACGAAAATGGAATATTCGATATTTTGTTTTGTATAAATATAACTAAAGGCATATATACGTACAATGCAAAATGACGAATGTGTCACATTCATTATCTTCAGTGTTGTATTTGATACAGTTATTCAATTATAATCTGCAAACTGTCGAAAATACTAAACATTGCTGACAAGAACAAAACGCACGTGTTCACAATTTGTGAATTATTGCTTCCAAGAAGTTCTTTCGGTGAGGCACTTTATTATTTTGTTTTTTAATGTGTCACATACATTAGTTTCAGAGTTGTAATTGATACAGTTATTCAATTATAATTTGCAAAATGTTAAAAATACTAAACATTGCTGACAAGAACAAAACGCACGTATTCACAATAATTGTGTGAATTATTTCTTCCAAGAAGTTCTTTCGGTGAGGAACTTTATTAGTTTGTTTTTATCGGTTTTTCATTATCTGATTATTCAGTTAACTGGGTATAGCTAAACCAAAAACAGTGATGTTGTCAAAGCGAGAATTATTTAAAAAAATATTAAACAATGCTGCCTTTTGGACGTCGTCCACACAGTGTATATGGTACCAGTTTCGGAAAAATGAAAATAACAAACTTTACATGAAGACTAGCATTGACGGAAACTTTTTATCTCTTAAACAAAAAAGAGGCAAACAAAATAGTATAAACTCTGTTAAAGCATATGACGAAAGACTCCCAACCACGGATATGAAGAAAAAAAACCTCTTGTCACTATGTGAACAAAACTTAATACCTAGGCCATACCACCAATATTACCAATCTTTACCAACATCTAATACTGCCAGAGATTGTCTTCCACAACCTGACGCAACTGAAGACAATGATAACGTTGAATCTAAAATTTAAGACTTTACTTTAATTTATCATTATTTTACTGCTGATTACTTGAGGTATCTACAGGACGTGAAGTTCCATAATTGTATTGTGATTATTTTTAACTTTTCTAATTACATTAATTTTCTATCAATACGTACTTTCATAAAAATACTTTTAATAATTTCTTTATACATGATTTTCCCATTTTACCCTATAACTTCAATTTTTAATTAAATTATTTGTAATAAACTTTGTAAGAACATTGAGATTATTTTCATTTTCCTCCTTTTCAATTAAGAATATGTGTTAAAATTAGACCAATATGAACTGTCGAAAATGCCACATTCGCAATTTTGAAACATTGCACCAAAACAAATCGTTGATTAACACAAAAAGCAAAATAACGAATGTGATTTTGTAGAAAGAAGCAAACGGTAAGCAGTTTTATTCTGATATCAATCTAACAAGGATCAAACATTAATTTTTAAAAATATAAAAAATTTTCCATTTGTCAAAGCGCTGATTTAGAATTCTCTAAAAAAGAGTTATTTTGCTCTCCTGAAAAGTACCACTTTTCACATTCGATAGTTGGAAATGGTAGGGACGGACGATATAGAGTTGCTGATCGGGACGCTTAGATCTAAGGGGGGAGCAGTGTACCGAACTTGCTTATTTTGACGTAGCCCATATAACGGTTGCATTTCGAGACGATGATGATCTGCCTTCGAGAACCTCCCAGATGTATCGACTGAGATGGAATCGAAGCGTTAATGCAAGTGAATAGAGGTGAACTATTGCAGAATATTCTAGTACATAATAACCTGCGCTGATATTAGCTAAGTTAGTTGATAAGATATTATCGTACTGTAAACTTATAAATAAATATATCTACATAAATTAGACCCGTTTGTTTTATTTAAAAACGCTACATGTTTAGCCGTACTTCTCACTTGTATCTATACATATTTTATATTTCTTGGGGATTTTAATGGGATAGTGATATTCAAATAGCCACTCCTACTCAAATGTCAACCCCACCTTCACGTTGGTGAACACTGTTACCACAAACGAGGAATTGACAACCGAGTATCAGGAGAATAACTATAACAAGTGGAATTAAGGAAATATAAATACATTAAGTGTAAGTGATGTCGACCCGATCTGAGTAGGCCGCACTGCTTAATTTTATTGAAAAGGTCGATGTTACAAATGTTTCTACACCACCAAAATCTCTGGTCAGCTTAGTGGGACGTGGTTAAAACCTTTACAAAACAAAAATGTGGATTTTAATAGAGAAACGGAAAGTGAAAAAGAAGGTAGGAATTTTATTCCACAATTCCACATCGAGGAAGAACAACAATCAACTTGTATGGCAACATATAACATCCCTTCCACGGCAAAAGATGAAAAACTCTACGAACTAGAAGACTAATTGGAGAACATGAATTAGGAGATAAATTAGGCCTACCAGACGTTAAAAAAAGAGTAGAGGAATATGTAGACTTACATGGACTTACAAAATTGGAAAAAAGATTGAAAGACTCTGAAAACAATATTTTCAGAAAACTAGACATGTCAATACTAATCCCTTTGCAGGATGTATTCTTTAGCATATCCTTCCTACTTCTTTTAAGAATATGCTTACACAATGACAATGATTTATTCTTTACATGTTTCTATCTGAGTTCAAACCAATTTTAATCGTCCTGACAGATATTTTTCTTGTCTTTCGTCTATCACCACTCTTCATTTTGCGTTTCTCTTCTACTCGATACCCTTTCTTCTTTCTTTTGGCGTACATTGGTGAAATATTGATATTTCCTTTTTTCATTAAATGCTTTAGGCGTTGATTTACTTCCAAAAAAATATTTTATTGAAGATTGCTATTATTGTAAAAATAATTTTCATTTTCTGATAGTCTTGTTATTCAAGAACTATAGATTTGAATTCAAACACTATTTGTTGAATAGTATTCGTATATATGTAATCTAAATATTTTGTATACCCTAGATCTATCTTATCTCTGAACAAATCCTACTAATCAATAGATATCGTTATATGCTTTCGTTTAGGCGATTCAATGTCATTTGTTGAAATATTTAAGAAGGATGAGTTGATATTGAAATAATTTAATATGTATTTCTAAAATATTTTAAAAAATAGAGCTGTTTGACAGGCTTGCAACTTTACCTACTTTTTGTTAGCTTGTAATTAAACTATTATAACAATGTTCAATTAAGGATTAAAGAAGGAAAAATAAAGTAAAAAGACTCCAAAAAGTAAGAGCTACTAAGAAACATTTTATCTTTTTTTGGGGACATTAACATGTTAAATTTTCTGCCTGTTATATTAAATTGGTGCAGCATATGATGTAAATCATCTTCACTTTGAGAGAGAAGTATCGCGACGTCTGCATAGCAGATTATTTTATTTATTTTTTTGTCCCTTTTGGTATCCTTTTTTAGTTCTTACTTTTGTTATTATTTCATCCATAATTGATCTTTCCTACCTAAAACCTTGTTGTTCTTTTGCTAATGTTATAATTTTATTCGGTTTATTTGTTATCACTCTGGTTGTTAATTTTGTTGTTGTGTTTAATAAAGTAATTCCTCTGTAATTCATTTCGACTTGTCTCCTTTTTTGAAGAGAGGCATTAAGATGCTTGATTTCCATTGTTGGGCAATTCTGTTTTGTTCTATTATTTTTTAGATTAGTTTTACCAGTTGTTTGGTCAGAGCTGGTCCTCCGTACTAAGGAGTTCATTCGGTATTCTATCCTCTTCCGATGATTTTCTATTTTGTTATTTCCTTAATCCTCCCTTTACCTCTTTCTCCTCAATATTTAGTTTTTCGTTTGTCGTCACCCCTGTTGTTGGTGGTTCACTATCGTCGTTTCCTTCTGGATGTGTTTTGTTTTTATTAGTTCGTTCATCTCTTTGCTTTGTCCGCTGATCATTCTCCATATTTCTTATTGTGTTTTATAGAGGTCCTCTGCCAGAGTTTTTTTTTATTTGTCCTAACTTTATTTCTAGTTCTTTAAGTAATTTATACAGTTCCTCCCGTTTTACTTTATCAAATGCTTGTTTAAAATCTATAAATAATATCATCGCTTTCCACTAGTATCTCTTTTAGCTTGAAAATATCGTCCCTACCATTTCCAACTATCGAATGTGAAAAGTGGTACTTTTCAGGAGAGCAAAATAACTCTTTTTTAGAGAATTCTAAATCAGCGCTTTGACTAATGGAATTTTTTATATTTTTAAAAATTAATGTTTGATCCTTGTTAGATTGATATCAGAATAAAACTGCTTACCGTTTGCTTCTTTCTACAAAATCACATTCGTTATTTTGCTTTTGGTGTTAATCAACGATTTGTTTTGGTCCAATGTTTTAAAATTGCGAATGTGGTATTTTCGACAGTTCATATTTGTATAATTTTAGCACATTTATTTGGTGCAATGTTTCAAAATTGCGAATGTGGCATTTTCGACAGTTCATATTGGTCTAATTTTAACACATTAATATTCTTAATTGAAAAGGAGGAAAATGAAAATAATCTTAATGTTCTTACAAAGTTTATTACAAATAATTTAATTAAAAAATGAAGTTATAGGGTAAAATGGGAAAATCATGTATAAAGAAATTATTAAAAGTATTTTTATGAAAGTACGTATTGATCGAAAATTAATGTAATTAAAAAAGTTAAAAATAATCACAATACAATTATGGAACTTCACGTCCTGTAAATACCTCAAGTAATCAGTAGTAAAATAATGATAAATTAAAGTAGTCTTAAATTTTAGATTCAACGTAATCATTGTCTGCAGTTACGTCAGGTTCTGGAAGACAATCTCTGGCAGTATTAGATGTTGGTAAAGATTGGTAATATTGGTGGTATGGCCTAGGTATTAAGTTTTGTTCACATAGTGACAAGAGGTTTTTTTTCTTCACATCCGTGATTGGGAGTCTTTCGTCGTATGCCTTAACAGAGTTTATACTATTTTGTTTGCCTCTTTTTTGTATGGTTTCAAGAGATAAGAAGTTTCCGTCAATGCTAGTCTTCATGTAAAGTTTGTTATTTTCATTTTTCCGATACTGGTACCATATACACTGTGTGGACGACGTCCCAAAGGCAGCATTCTTTAATATTTTTTTAAATAATTCTCGCTTTGACAACATCACTGTTTTTGGTTTAGCTACACCGATAAAAACAAAATAGTAAAGTTCCTCACCGAAAGAACTTCTTGGAAGAAATAATTCACATAATTATTGTGAATACGTGCGTTTTGTTCTTGTCAGCAATGTTTAGTATTTTTAACATTTTGCAAATTATAATTCAATAACTGTATCAATTACAACTCTGAAACTAATGTATGTGACGCATTAAAAAACAAAATAATAAAGTGCCTCACCGAAAGAACTTCTTGGAAGCAATAATTCACAAATTGTGAACACGTGCGTTTTGTTCTTGTCAGCAATGTTTAGTATTTTCGACAGTTTGCAGATTATAATTGAATAACTGTATCAAATACAACACTGAAGATAATGAATGTGACACATTCGTCATTTCGCATTGTACATAATATATGCCTTTAGTTATATTTATACAAAACAAAATATCGAATATTCCATTTTCGTCAGTTTGCAGCATATTCGATATTTTGACCAAAACAAAATGAAAAAATGTTCATATTCGATGGTTTAGACAGAATATTTCCCGCGTTTCTGATCAAGCTACGATTTCGATATTTTGCTACAAGGTGTATCACGTTTAATGCAAGGACAAGGTATCGAATCTGAAAAACCCGATTTTTCACATTCGGTAGTTGGAAATGGTAGGGACGATATGTTCTGTTGTACTTCTTCATTGTCCAAAAACCGCTTGGTATTCACGATTATACCTTTCATACTTTTTTATATGCATTGCCAATATTTTACCCCTGTTAATTCCTGGACTTTTGTTATTTTTAGGATCTTATTAATATTTTGAACTTCTTCTCTAGTGGGAGACATCTGGTTGATATGATTTGGTTTTATTCTTCCACGTTACCTACGTTTACTTTGACCAGATTTTTTTGTTCATTGAGCAAATGTTCGAAATATTCCTTCAATCTGTTCAAATTTTTTTTTTATTTGTAATGTTCCTCAATTTATTACAATAGTGTTTTATTATATTTTCTTTCCTTCTCTTTTTAATTTTTTTTAGTTCTTTTTAGTTTTTCAGTGATGTAAACTTGACTAACATTTCACCTCGACTAATACCAATATTAAAAACGACCATGGTGTGTATAAAGGTACACTATGTACGGTATTGTGCAAATAATTAATGGATTCATTGTGACATTTTTCAATATTCACAGTTGGCAACACTGTACACACATTTGCAACTGACAAAACATTGAAAACATAACCTTATTTTTCTCTACCTATTATTTCAGAGTCTTGTAGGACATTTCCCATTAAGTTTGTGTTGTTTTCGGTAATCAGTGAGTTTGTTTCGTTTAATACCATCATGGATATTACGCCTGGGAAGCGTGAAAAGATTATCACGTTAAGTGAAGCCACTTCTATGTCACAAAGAGAAACCACAAGAATGTATGGAGTGAGTCAGGGAGTAGTAAGCAAGATTATGAAGCGTAAACGAGAAACGGGATCAATAGATGTAAAAAGGTTAGGAAAATGAGGAAGAAAGAGAAAAACAACACCAGTAGATGAAAGATTTTTACTTTGAAAGAGCAAACTGGACCCAAGAAAAACAAGCCAAGAGCTCCAATATGATCAGTAGCCTCAGGTGTAGTGATTCATGACTCAACTGTTTGGAAAAGACTTATGATGGATGGTAGAATGGCAATACATCCACAGAAAAAAATAACAGCTTCTACCTGAACGAATTAAGAAACATAGGCTATTGGGGGCCAAAAATACTCTAATTGGACTGTGGACAACTGGAAAAAGTCCTATTATTTACAGATGAAACGCATTTTCTAGTTTAGGGACAGCGGTCTAAATTCGTTAGAAAATCTGGCAATGAAAACCTTACACCATCTCATATTGATCAAACCATAAAACATCCAGTCAAAAAAATGTTTTGGGGACATTTTTCTTACCTGGAGGTTGGATCTTTGGTAGCAACTGAAGGCATGATGAATAACCAAAAAGAAATCCATGTTGGTACAGTGTTTGTACACAGAACTCCAAAAATGTCAGCCCCAAGGGGGAGCCATTCTTCAACAGAACTCTGCTCTCTGTCACAAGTCAAAGCAAATGATGGATTTTTAAAAAATAGGAAGGTTAATGCTTTAGATTGGCCCGGTAATTTGCCAGATCTCAACCATATTGAAAATTGATGGGCCATTTGCAAAATGAAGGATATGCAAAATGAAAGATGAAAGGATATCTGAGAACTGTCAGAAGCTCATTGAATCTATGCTAACACGAGTAAAAGCAGTAATTGCAGCCCAAATATATATTTTTTTTCCAAATAAAACTGTTTTTTCATTAAGAGCGTAGTCGCAAAATTTTGGGCCAATGCTTTTTAAATGCATTCATTTTTTTCGAATCTTTAGAAAACTAATTATTTTTGAAAATTTTAAACGCAGAATGAAAGATTACATTATTATCGAGGGCCGAAAATCCCTGAAAACTTCTATAATGTTTATTTTAGTAAGTTACAGGGGTGAAAGAAAAGAGAATTAGGTGTTTTTTAAATTTAAATATCTCATCCTAAAGAAACATTTTGTTTATTCTAAGAGACTTTCGGCCCTCGGTAATAATGTAATCTTTCATTCTGCGTTTAAATTTTTTAAAAATATTTATTAGTTTTGTCAGGATTAAAAAAATGAATGCATTTAAAATGCATTGGCACGAAATTTTGCGCCTACGCTCTTAAAACAGCCTATGATTCCATTAATTCCCACAGTACTGTATACACATTTATTTTAATAAAAAAAGAAGAAAAAAATTGGAAAATTCCCAGAATTTAACTTTGCTTTAACGTCGCAAGTAGATAAAATTAGCGAAAACTTTTCGAATCATTTTAGACCGTTGTGGTCTTATCGCGCTACCACATCTCGACTTGTTAGCCATCAAGTAAATGTCGCAAGATTAAGATAAAATTTCCTTTATCTCAAATAACACAAAACACACGTTGGGATCGCCCCTGCATTCACACAAAGTAAACAACTTTATAAAACTAAATTGTTTGTTTTAGAGGCGTGCAGCTCCCATTTTGGCCACAACCAGGTCATTTTCAAGAGTTTAGAGACCCATTATTTCAGAAGGATACGACGTAGGTACAAGGGTAAAGGAGTATACCCAAATATGTAGGCTTGTTAAAGTATTATATGAATGAATTTCGTCGTAAAGGTCAGTAACACTGTGGATGATTCTATTCGAGAATTCTCCAAGAATTCAGAATTCTTGGAGATTATTGCAATTCCCACGCCACTGTTTTGTCGTTTATTGTGTTTTAAATCTCTTCTCTCACAGAGTCTCTAATATTTCTGTATCGTGATGTCTTTGGTGTTGTTTTTCCTTCGTCTTTTGGGGATTTGTAGATTCAAAAAGGTCGATTGGCTTCGTGGACTTTTTTTACACTATGATGACCTGCAATATTCTTCGGAGTATTTAATGCTAATCCATTACCTATCGTTCTTCTTATTTTTCCATACCAGAAGAACTATTTAGTACACTAAGAAAAGTAATGAGAAAGTCGTTCAAAACAGTAGTAAGGTTATAGTTACACTGAGAAACAAAGAAATTATTAAAACTAATAAAAAATTATATTAGTACGTTAAAAACCGATAAAAAGCAATTGAATTTGAGAGTTAATTTGAAAACAGAGATGAAAATCAGTCGATTTCTATTACTTTTTATCAATTTTTTAAGGTATTAAAATATGTATATGTATATACAAAAATATGTATAATAGTTTTATTCTTTTTTATTATTAAACAACACTTCTCAATACGTTAACTTCAGTTTTTATAGGTTGACAGATAAACTATTTAGAACATGACGGACTGTCACAGAAATTTGGATTGCGAAAAAGCCCTTCGTTTTGCTTCTTGTTGGGTGGTGGATTCTGTGTATACATAAACAAATTCTATGCAGTTTATTACAGACTGACAAAGACAAGTCCTGTACAACTTTTCAGTCTACAGCTCAAAATGTTCAATATCAAAAAGATTTGTGGGTACCATTTTTTTGAATAAACACTTACTGCTGCGCAATATCATAGTGAGAGAAGCCACCATCAGAGTGAAATTCCTAGAGTAGGACACGAAAATATCAAAGAAAGAAATCCAACCCACAGCAAAGAACACCGAGACAATGCATCGTCGAGTCAGGATTATTCGTTAGACCACGGCCTCACCTAGAGCATACTACGCTCTAGACGGGGTCACTGGTCGTTATCTGCTCCATTACTACCGCAAATTTTAGACTCTGTAGATAGTCTTCACTCTTCAACAAGTTGCTTCATTTTAACGATGGCGCCTACCTTATTATAGATACAAATAAGAAATTACCAGTCGATAATTTTATAGATCCACTAATGCTGCGACGACAAAGCTGTGATTTGGTTTGATTTGTTTAGTAATGTATTTCTTAAATCCACACAATCAATGAAAAATGATTCATGCTGTTTAAAAATAACTTTCTGTTAACGTCACTGTCATCGACAAAGTAGATCAAATTCAAACGTCATCATATTTCTCTTCTGTTTATCGCTAAAAATTAATTGATGGTCGTGTGTTGTATTGGTGTTATTTAATAATTTAACAAAATACATAATCAGCAAAAATAATATTTAAAAAATGCGAACGGTTTTTGCAATCACAATCAATGCAGTGTTTATGCTTGTTTTCAATTGTTTCGTCTGTTGTACAACCCTCGTCCTTTTTAGGGCGTAGTAGTTGTATATAAGTACCTATTTTTTTATAGTAGTGTAGTGAAGTAAAATGAGTAATTTGGAAGAAAATAAAATACAGTCGAAACGCAGAGTGTTAGAAGTTATTTGAATTTAGAAAAAAATAATATGGGTCCATTGACATCTGTTATGGCAGTTCAGAAACGCACATACGATGCTTGCGGTATCTCAGAGAGGACATTCCGAAGAATTAATAACATGAGTGAGGATGAAATAAATAAAGTAAGCAAGAGAAATCGTCGACATCCAAAAACTTTAGATATGCACCAGTCAATTAAACTTGCAATTAAAAATATTATATATAATATCTATAAAGCCAAAGAACATGTAACAATTAGTGCTGTGTTACAAAAAATAACAGACAAGGAACTGTGTGATATTAGTTTAACAAGTTTGTGGAAAGTGCTGAAACATTTAGGTTTTTGATATAAAAATACAAATAATAGACAAGCATTGTGTGAACTTTCTAATGTTGTTTCAAAACGGGGCATTTTTTAAGAAAATACATAAACAATAAAATGTCTGATAATCCGAGACAAGTTGATTTTTAGGTGAAACTTGAATTTTAGCTAAAGGAAATATGACAAAATCATCCTGGCAAGATGGCACCACGAAATGTAATTCTTCTAGTCGTTCCAGTAATGGTAAACACTACATTATACTTCATGCTGGAAATGATGAGGGTTTTATTCCTGACGCTAGGTTAATTGTTTCGTCCACAAAGAATACAGGTCATTACCATGAAAATATGGATGGAAATATTTTTTAAAAAAGGTTTGAAGAATATTTGTTAAAAAAATTGGAGCGACCATCCATAATAGTGTTGGATAATGCATCCTACCGCTCAAGAGCAGAAGAGAGATTTCCTTCAAGCAGCTGGACAAAAGAAGAAATAAAGTTGTGATTGACAGAAAAGAAAATTTATCACAGTGACATATTTTTAGAAGTCGATTTACTTCAAAGGTGTGGAGAACACAAAATTCAAAAGAAATTTGTTACTGACCAAATGGCTCTTAAATATGGCCATGAATTTCTTCGATTTCTGCTCTACCATTGCCACTATAATGCAATTAACTTAGTTTCGGATATAGCCACAAATTTTTATAATGAACATGCATTCAAAACAACAGATGACGCTAGTTTATTGAGAGAATAGAAATGTAGAGAAGGCAGAATAATGGCAAAATTGTATTAGGCATACGGAAGACATAATCCTTCAGTCTTTTCAAACCGAGCGAGTTATAAATGAGGTCCAGCCTCTAATAATTAGGATAGACAATTCAGATAGTGACCACTGTGATAATGAAATATCAGATAGTGAATAGGACAGATCGTTTGCTAAAAAGAAGTAACAAAAAAGTGTTTTGGGAATTCAATTCGGACTTTGTGGTGTGTTTTAGTCAAAGGATAAAGTACCTTCGGTCAATTATTGGACTGTATACTTTGGTATAATAGCTTTGGAATTAATTACTGGACTACACGTGTTTAAACCTTTTGTTTTGATGAAAACTCGGAGGTGATTTAGTGCCAATTTGTTTCAAGGTTATATTTAATACAGTGTCTGCAGAAAGTAAAGTCTTGGACGTATTTTATTCAAATTTGGATATACCAGCAAATTAGCAAGTATTTTCCAATTTTACTGCATGCAAAACCATTCGTATAGTTTTCACTTCACGCAAAATAGAGGCTTCTTGATGAACATTTGATGTCGACAAATAATTTCGAGTATTTGAAATATTCCGTCCCACTTGGTTTAACACGCCCTGTATATACATATTATATTCATTTTATTTGCCTTTGATACACTAAAATCCAATATTATTACTGAACATAAAATACAGGAAATTAAATATTTTTACCTTTCAAGCGATAAGAATGAAATATTAACGCCCCGCTGTTTGAGGTCCACTGATCATATTTTATTTGCATATCGGCCGTCATAGGGTAAAAGGACTTAAGCTGTAATTCTGCACCAAAATTTTAAAGCAAAACCATCATTTTACATACTATTTATTCAATAACGTCAAATCTTATAATATAATCCGTGATCGGAGTAGTAGCCAGTTTCTGTCACTTGCTGTTGCGTGGAGTAAATCTCCGACTTATTTTGTATGCTTTAAATTATGACGCATGGCTAAAGAACCATGGACTCAACTGTATTTGCACATTTATGTGATACCGTAGAGAAGAAAATATAGAGTTCATAAAGAACAAATTTACACGTATTAGATACAGGATCCATAAGTTTGTTAGAAGAATCGAGAAAGAATTGAAAGACGTAAGATTCATATGTAAATAGCAGGACAGATTGAGAAAGAAGAGGAAGAGATAAAATTCGCATGTAAATGGTGGAAAGAAGGGAAATGCATAAAAAATTATACTGATAAAATCGTAATATAAAGAATATGTCAAAACATATCTGATATAGAACGTCAAAAAATGTAAAGATTGGGAAAATGGAACAAGAATCGCATTCCTGTATATTACAGGCAAATAACGATCAAATAGAATAACAATGTTGATTACAATAAATGATAAAAATCAAGTAATCGAATTAAAAAGACCACATTCTTGTAGAATCAAAAATGTTTTTTTTACAAATACAATGGTTTGATTACAAAATTTGACTTTAATTATAAATGTCAATAGTGATAATGACTTATTTTTAGTTACCAAGTTCCCCCTCTTTTCGATTTTTGCGCAACTCTGGCTCAGTGCCTGTGGATGTTTAAATTTACAACAACGTCATTAAAAGTTGTCATAGACTTACCGAGATCAGGAATAGAGCTAGTGGGCTCCTCCAGCTTGATGTCGATCACCTTGATCTTGGGAGGCGGGGGTGGCGGTGGCGGCCGCATATGTCCAATTACTGGCGGCGACGATGACGAAGTAGAAGATGAAACGATCGCACCAGAAGGAATCCCGAACTCTTTGGGTTCAGTTTTAAACACTATCGTTGCCGTTTGCATATTGCACTAATCCCAGTAAAAAATCACTACTATCAGTTAAGTACGAACGGCATGCCAAAGGGCCAGTTGTTAATCACGCGCGCTTTTGGTTCCAAATTCGGAATGAAAGTGAAACCGAAATGCAGTTTGAGTATTAAAAGTGACGGAGAAGGAAAAAGGGGTTGCGCAAGCGCTCTGCATCCACACAGCCCCACGTCTGGCACATGCACCGAGGGGGTGAGTTTTGAATTTTCCGAATTGTCTCGTCGTCGGCGAAAGCGGGAGAAACGAGCGAGACTGTACTGTACTGTGTATGTAAGCGTCGGACGATCGTCAACTGTTTAACGCTGGTTTGGTTTAGAGAGGAGCGCGATCGGACGGGGCGCGCGCTTGGCCTTGTCCTTGAAATAGGATTCTGAACCCAGAGAACTCTCCTTATCGATTTTGGGGTCGCGTCAACTTATACACACACAAACTACGCCTCGCGAGCGTTTCTTTATTATGCGTGGTTGTGCGTGTGTTTTGTTGATGAGATCTGGTTTTTTTTCGATACATATTTCACCAGCGGCCGGAGGACGTCTTCTCTCCGCCAAGAAGTAGCGCGGTGCACTCTCGGCAGCGGCAGCCACAGCCTTGCTCTCACTTTTACTTCACTTGCACTTGGACGAATGATACTCCACATTAAGATCATTGTCATGGGCGTAACGACGCTCAGTATATTCGGCAAAAATGTTGATGTTTTTATTATTATTATTATTAAGGCTTATCCTCGAAAATTCTAACGGTAAATTTCAGTTTTGCTATCTCTATTTCAAAAATTTCTTTCTTTACGAAAACAAAATCTGTTCATGAAGTAATATTCTAAACTTCGTTTAGATCTCTTTCAAGCCCAGGTCAAAAATGCGTTTAACCCTAAACCCCTGCAGTGACAGGTTTTGACTTACAATAAGACCATAAATCTCTTTAGTGGTATTTTGAGTAAATATAATAACAGATCTAAGTAATATAATCTATTCATAAATTTACAATGTAACAAATGTACATACATAATTTATTTGTTATTTTTTTTACGGAAAAATTGGCTGTCTGAAGTTTAACGTAGATTGTTTACGGAAAATAAATATTATAAAAAAAAGATTATTATTATA
Source organism: Diabrotica balteata (assembly GCA_918026665.1). Taxonomy (NCBI): domain Eukaryota; kingdom Metazoa; phylum Arthropoda; class Insecta; order Coleoptera; family Chrysomelidae; genus Diabrotica; species Diabrotica balteata. The sequence goes on along the minus strand of OU898278.1, from coordinate 3,070,500 downwards.
TATCATAAAAATTTGATTAGTATCACGATCATTAAAATTGATAAAATGAAACGATATAAATATAGAATTATGTCTAATGTTTCTTCAGAAGGTGTTTCAAATAAAAATTATAATAATGTAAATGTAAATGTAAATGTTATAATAATATATGTAAATATACTCCTAGATCTAGAGAAAATGGGAGTGCGACAATGGGAATTACTGGCACAGGAACGACAAACATGGAAGGCAATAGTAACCGCGGCAAAGACTTACGAAGAGTTGTAGCGCCATTGATGATGATGATGATGATGATGAAATATACTGTATAACTATTTATATGGATGTGAAATATGGATCATGAAGAATAATATGATGGACATTTTGACATTTTAGGATGTACGTTGAAAAATTAAGGCAAATATCGAGCACAAATTTAATAATCAAATCTTGCCCAAGTACTTTCGCTTTCTACAGCATCATCAGGGGAATCTGAAATAAGACAAGAAAAGTTTTTTTAAATGAAGAAAATTAATAAACTTCGATAAAAAACTTGAAGTTAATGGATGATAAAAGTTTTTTGTGATTAACATTTTAGACTTACTTCGTCAAATTTGGTCTATCCAGCAAGCGCAGATGCCCCTGATGATGCCGTAGAAAGCGAAAGTACTTGGGCAAGATTTGATTATTAAATTTGTGCTCGAAATTTGCCTTCATTTTTTAAAGTTCATTTATTCGAGCATTCAACCTTATATCAATAATTTAGGATGTGACTCAGGTATATGATAAAGTATGGCAAAGACGCCATAACTATAAACTAAGACTACATTTACCAAAACGATACTCTCAAATAATTGACTCCTCCATCTTGGAAAGATATTTCAGAATTAAACAGGAAGAAACATACATGGAATTGACAGATATTACAGCAGGGCTGCCACAAAGAAGTGTCTTTACCTTTTGTAGACGTGTTATATTATTGTCCTAGAAAATATACAATTGCAACATTTACCGAAGATATTGCTATCATAGCAATATGCAAAACCAGCGAGGAAGCGACAAAGAAATTACACAGATGTTAATCAAATATATATACTCCAGGGAAATAAGCAAAAAATAGACCATGATACTCAATAATCCAGGTCGCTGACAACTTTTTTAGTTATTGTAGACCTCTAGGAAGAAAACCTACTTTTGCCTTGAATTTGGAGCTGTTTTTTTAATTATTGACAATTTAATGCAAAAAACGCGACTGTTTCTATGATTATTGATACTAGTATTAAAAAAAAATAGATTTTTGGAAGAAAATTGTTTTGCACGAATTGTTTAAACAAACTAGACTATTTATTAATTAATTAATATATAAACAAATTACTAATCCCTAATGTACGTAGAAATTACATACAAATTAAAAATAGATCATACAAAATAAAAAAATAAGAATGATCAAAATCTATTGAGTAGATCCATAGATATAGAAAATTTTATTAGTTTGAAATTGCTTGTTCGGTTTGGATTTGTAGGTTCTTCCTAGTCACCATTTGAACTACATTTTTGAAAATTCGTAGAGGGTCCTGTAAAGGTACAATGTTTGTGCAAATTTTTAACAAAAAATACAAATCCCATTCCTTAACATGGCAAAAAATGAGGTTCCTTAAGTATTATAATCAAATTAGCTGTGAATTATCATCTTTTCTTTGACTTGATCTACTACTTGTTGTAATTGGTCGTAAAACACTTCCCTTGTTGTTTGAGGCTTATTATTTTCTAGGCCGTATACTCGATAATGTTCAGGTTTTCCTTCTCCATTCTTATCTTTGATGTTACTATTCTTTCTGATATATATTGACACTCTTTGATGTAATTTTGATACCTTTGGTGTATTAGTAAGGCTACACCTTTTTTGGCCCTGTTTTCTTTTGCTACTCCACTGTAGATTAGTATGTATTTACCTAATTTTGATTGACCTTTTCCTTTATTTTTTGTTTGTTGTAGAGCACAAATGTCCATTTCTTTCTCTTTCAACACTTGGGTTATTTCTTGCCGTAGTCGTCTTCATAGTATCAATCCGGTTCCGAGACTGTACATTGTTTTTTTGAGCAGTATTTGATTTTACGATTAGTAGGTTGCTAACCAATAAATATAAATAATTAAATTTCATATTCAAATACTGCAAATTTGGTTATTACTCTGAGCTCATGTAAAGAAGAAAAGAAAATAATAATTCTGATTGAAATACAAAAAAATGTACTGGATGATTGACCAAAACTCTACGCTGTTTCTATATCTATAAATAAATTATTATTATATAAGCAAATACTGAAACAATTGTATTATTATAAAAACAGTATAAATATTTAGAAAGAAAATGGAAAATAAACAGAAAATATTTCTATTCATATAAAAATTTAATAAAATTATAGGTACTTACTGCTTATTTATATAACATTTCCTATTATATATTAAATACAATAAACACACTGGTTTGTCAAAAGTCGGAATAAGCCCTAATAATGTTATTCAACTTTATTTATCCTCCTCCGAGGGTTTTACCTACCTGGCGAGAATCCAGAAGCTACCGACAAGGACACCCTGTGCTGACGGAGAGAAAATTGCGTTCAGCAAAAATTTGAAATTTTTTAAAAGTTTATATCAAATAGCTGCTTTGTGTTACACTTTATGTTAAAAATAAAAACAGATTCGGAAAGTGGGTCAAATTCTGTAGTGCCCTATTTCAAAAAAATTTTTTTTTTCGTTTATTTTAACCAAAAAAATTTGAAAAAAAATATTGTTTAAAGAATTTATTAATTTACAACCAAATAGTGCACTAGAACTTTTTTAGACCTTCCATATAAAAAAAGAATCATCTCAATATCTGCCATAGTTTTTGCGTTATTTGATATAAACTTTTACATTGGAATTTACCTATGCCAGAATCGCGAGGATCGGCCTTAAATTTGCAATGTTTTAACCCTCTACTGCATGAATTACTGCAAACATGAAATAAAAAATATTTTTATGTATTATGATTTTTATTAAGGCATATAAAAAGCATTAGTAGGGGAGAGGCTGGTACAGTGGCCACCTTTCGAGTAAACTCAAGATAACTTTAATATAAATGAATTGGTGATTATTGAAAGGAACTAACTCCACACAACTAAAATGTTGGGAAATTAAAAAAAAAACTGTTTATAAACTACACTAGTAATTTTAGCAAAACGACGTTATGGTAGATTGAAAGCAACTATTCTGCAGTACTTTTAACAATAATCCCAGTAGTAGGTTATTTGTTTTTAAACAAGTTTTATTTGAAAAAAATTGCGTTGGAATTAGTTCCTTCTAAAACTAATTGTTTGTATGTAAAAATAAATGAAACAAATTATTAGTTTCAAGTCATATTTATCAATACTAAATTATTACATTGTCATTATTTAAACTAATCGTTTTCTTCCATAGTAGTAGGCCATGTGAGGTAAGCTTCATAAAAGTGCTTAAATTCTTCATTGTCTTCGGGAATATAAACTAATAACTTTCTGACAGCGTCAACTTTATGTTTATTGATTGGCACTTTTCCCTCAGGGTAAGCAATACACAAAGCATCAAATAGGTTTAATGGCCTCGGTCTAATTCCTGGTTGTTTTAAATTAAATGTGTGCTTAAATAAACCCCCTATAAACTCTGACGTCTGCAAGTGACCATTTTGTAAATACTTGAACTCCATGAACGAGGCTGGTGCAAAAGTTAGCTTTTGTTGACGGGGAACGTTTCTGCCATACGATTCCAGAGATAACACCGTTTTTTTGTACAGCGCTGGCCACCATTTAGTAAAGTCCTTGATATCTTCCGTACGAATAACTTTTACTGTTATGCTTGATTTTGCGTTGGCGATTAACTCAACATACTCCATAAGATGATAAATGCGATCTGCTTTCTTTATACTTCTTTGAAATAGGCCGAATGTCCTATCGCAGTCTAGAAATGAATGGCCTCTTATGGGGAATCTGTGGATAATATTTCCAAATCTTTCTGTCTCAACTAGACCCAAGCAAAAACGGATGAAAGTATGATTTTTATTCTGACCAGGACAGGAGTCAGAAAACAAATACAACGTTTTAGCCGTTTCTGGTACACACTCTCTAATGTAGTCCATGAGAAAGCTGCATACTTCGTTTGCGCCTTTTTTAGCTGTACCCTCGGAATATAGATACATGCATGATGGGTTATCTTTCAAATTTGTGATACAAAAAGCACATACCCATATCTGTCTCATATAAAAGATTTCTTGCACTAGGATATGTGACAATGGCAAGTTTTGCATAAAGTCAAATACAAGACCACACGTTGTTTCATCGGACTTGCAAAGTTCTCGAGTAGCTTTTAGTTGATTATAGAATTTCTTACTTCGCCTTTTATGTACTTGAAGTTCAGCTTCTACTGTTAGCTTTACAGACTGAGATAAGTGGGGATTCTTTAACTTTGTTTCCATTGCTTCACACGATGATGAACAAACATCAATTTGAGGCCGACCAAATCGCAGGTTAAAGTTTTCATTAAAATATTTTAAATAAAATGCACATTTGACCGTTGTCTTTGATATTTTGATTTATAAAGTTTGTACATTATTTTTACATTGAGTCTTGCATCCAAATATGTAATATGGCTTTGCCCATAATGGCTGCTTTTAGTAGGAAAAGATCCAATATGATCATGAATTTGTTTGCACAATTCCGCAGAGACTGCATGAGATTTAATATTATAACCTCTTTTGTCTTTTGGAGTTATTCCTTGAGAAAGTAATGTTGCAATACGATAAAGACGTTTTTGGCTAACAACGTGCAAATTCATAAATGCTTTGCGGCATACTGCCACCCGATCATTATTTCGAATGCAAAAAAATTTAAAACTAGCATTGCGTTTCTCTACGTTCCCTCTTCTGCGTCTAATCAGGAAACATAAGTTAAGCCGTTGTAAATGAAGGTCCTGTTCATTTTTAGAATTCAGATTGTGGAAGGTATTTAATAAATCAATTTGTTGATCCATTATAAACTTTTTGTAATAATCCATTTTACAGCTGAAAATAATAAGAATTACAACCACCGAAAACGACATAAAATAGTTGTATAGCGTTACCTGCATATAGGCGACACGATTGTCTTTTTTGGAACTATATTTCCTTTTGCAGTTTTATATGCTTCTCCTTTTAATTTATTCACGTTCCTGACATTAGACTTCCAGCTCTCTGGCTGGCGCATACGTTTTTTTCATTTTGAACATTAGTTTCATCCTCAATATTCATCATTTCACAAAATAATACAGAATAATACAGAATGCCAAGTCAGGCGTGCGCCATTGACAACGGTCGAAAGTTGAGTCGTGAACGGAACTAACTCCGGGATTGAGATCCTTTCACGACCCAACCATATTTATCGGTTACAAAATCTAAGCCCACTCTTAATGGGAGTAGGTTCCTTTCTTTACCAGTCGATCGGCAACACCGAAAAATACCGCTTCACGTGTAAAAGTCAAAATTGTACATTTTTGGAGTTAGTTCCTTTTAATAATCACCGATTCAAATCATAATATATTAATGAGTATCAACTTCTTCTTACAGTACCGTCTCCTATCGGAGGTTGGCAACCATCACAGCAATCTTTACTTTGTTGGCTGCAGCTCTGAACAACTGTATTGAACTGCACCCATACCACTCCCTTAAATTTCGCAACCAGGAAATCCTCCTACGTCCCACATTTCTCTTTCCCGAGATTTTTCCTTGGATTATGAGTCTAAGCAGAGAGTACTTTTCTCCTCTCATTATATGGCCCAGATATTCTAGTTTTTTCGGTTGTATGGTTTTTATGAGTTTGCATTCCTTCCCCATCTTCAGCAGAACATCTTGATTTGTTACTCTTTCTGTCCATGGTATTTTCCATATTCTCCTGTAACACCACATCTCGAATGCCTCAATGTTTTTGATGTTTATCTTTGTCAGTGTCCAGGCTTCCATGCCGTACAGCAGAACGGAGAAAACATAGCACCTTAACATTCTCGTTCTTAAGTTTATATTTATGTCTCGGCTGCATAGGAACTTTTTCATTTTGACAAACGATTGTCTCGGTATCTCTATTCGCCTCTTGATTTCTCTTGTCTGGTCATTAGTATCAGTGGAGCAAACCCCTAAGTATTTGTAGGACGTAACTCTTTCAACTGGCTGATTATTTATGGTTAAATTCACATTGGTGTATAGCTTGTTTGTTACAATCATGAATTTAGTATTTTGATGTTCAGAGTTAGACCATCCTTATTGGTATGAGTGTTTATGTTTTCCATCAAAAACTGTAAATTTGCTAGGATATCTGTTACTATTAGCGTGTCATCAGCGTATCGTATATTGTTCATTAACTCTCCGTTAATGTTCATACCAATGTTTTGCTCTAGAAGCGCTTCCTGACATATTGTTTTGCTATATATATTGAATAATAGTGGAGAAAGCACACAACCCTGACGCACCACTCGACGAATCTCAATTTCTTCGGTTAACTCATTATCAACTTTAATTCTTGCTGTTTGTCCCCAGTACAACCTGGATATGATGTAAATCTCGCGACTGTCGATGTTTTTGCTTCTTAGGATTTCATACAGCTTTTGATGTCTGACTTTATCGAAGGCCTTCTCAAAATCTATGAAACCTACGTAGACGTCTTAGTTTACATCCAAACATCTTTGCATTAACACACTCAGTATCAGTATCAACTTAAACAACGTCAAAGCACTTGGTAAATTAAAAATATACTCTGTAATCCCATAATCATAAAAAATACAGGTTATGCCGGAGTAAGTAATTTTGTTTTTTCAAAAAATTTGGCCACTTTACCAAACTAGATGGTACAGTGGCCACAAAGGTAAGGTACAGTGGTCATTACTTGCAATTCTTATATTTTTATTTATAATATTTATAAAAACAGAAAAGTAATATTAATCTTTAACAAATATTACATGATAAATCTGCTTTAAAAGTAAAGAAATTTGCTGTTCGTTGTGTTGCTCCAGCACTTTTTGAGTGGGTTAAAATTAGTTCAACATCTTCTTTTGTAATTGTGGCAGAATCTGTAACTCTAGGAAATGAAAACTGTATTCTGTGACGCATTAGAAAATTTACATTGTATTCTTGACCAGAAGAAAAAACTTCTGTAACTTGTGCAACATAAAATTTTGAAGTTTTCTTTTGTCTTCAACAGAAATTTCATCTATTTTTGAAAATAGACTAACATCGTTGAAATCCACAACATCAGACAATTTAATATCACTGTTACTGTCATCACTGGGTATGCTTTTATTTTTCTTTGCATTACTTTTACTCGACTTGTTTGAACTATCATTTTTTCTTTTTACTGTTGTCTTAGCTCTCTTCACTCTACTTTGCCTTGATATTCTTTCTGCTGTTTCAGCTTCTATTTTTTTATAAATTGGTGTATCAGTTAAAATTTCAGTAGTCTTCTTTTTCCTTTGTTTTTTTAATGACATTAAGGTAACTTTAAATGAAGCACTAAAACACTGGAGAAGATCCTGTTCAGGAATGGGGATATAACTTGAGGACGATACAACATTATACACTCTACATTTTGCGGACGACCAAGTAGTAGTGGCAGCAGACAAGGAAGATTTAGAATTCATGACGAGACGATTGTTTAAAACATATGAAGAATGGGGCCTCTCTGTAAATAGAAACAAAACGCAATACTTATTCATCGTGAATGAAGTAGAAGATCTAATGGTCAACGAGAATGAAACAATCAAGAACTGCGAGGAATATATATATTTGGGAACAACAATCAACAAGAGTGGGCGCACCGAAAAAGAGATAGAGTAAAGAATCGTGAAAGGAAAAAGGGTAATAGGATGCCTAAACCCGATGCTATGGCCAAAAGAACTATCAAATCAAAGAAAGCATCTCTTCTTTAACTCCATCTTTAAAAGTATAGTGCTCTTTTCATATGGCAACTTACTAAATCCCTTGAACGACGCCTACTTGCATTGGAAATGGACTTCTGGAGAAGATCAGCTAGAAAATCAAGGCTTGATAGAATACAAAATGACCATATCAGAAATATAATGGGAGTCAAGTCAACCATCATTGACGAAATTCAAAGGAGACAACTGATCTGGTATGGTCATGTGAAAAGAATGGACGACGACAGGCTGCCAAATCAAATTTTAACATGGACGCCAAGGGAAAGAAGGAAGGGAGGAAGGGCAAAACAATCCTGGCTGGGCGGCATTCAGAAGGCAATGTTGGAAAGAAACCTTCACCCTGGCGAATGGAATAACCGACGTAGCTGGAAACTGGGAACCGGTAGGTGGAGAACGCTATGAAAAAACCGGGATAATAATCATAAAAGGTAACTTTAGAGTGTGGTTTCAGTAATACAGGGGAAAAAATCGATTTTCGGGTGTGTCCTTGAAAATGTCCTTGTCGCTTCATAAGAAACAGTTTTCTTTTCAGGTGTTATTTCCGATGGATGTTTCTGATTTGTTTCTGGTATTTTATCTGGACCAGTTTATGTTGAAGGGAACTGAATATCCATTTGAGTTATTTCGCTAACATTTGAATTATTTGGTTGTTGTTCTTCTTGATGTATGTTTGGAATATCTGTTACGGTTAAAGCCATAAAATCACCGTCATTATAAATGTTATCATTGAATGGAAATGCCCCAGTAGCTTTAGAAGCTAATACCACATTTTTGGGACAGAAAGAAAGTGAATAATTGTCGTTTAAAATATTTGCTATGTCGTAAATTTTTATCCTCTTTTCAGGATTTTTCAATAACCAATTTTGACAACTATGTGAGTAATATTTCTCCAGAGGACCAAATACAGCTTTATGTAGTGTCTACAGGCGATGACTAGTATGTGGCGGCAAAGTCAACAAGATTATATTATTTTCTTTTAAAAATTTAATAGATGCTAAAGAAACATGGCTCTCATGGTTGTCCATGATTAGTAAAATTGGAGATTCCTTTGTAGGATTAGTATATTTGACAAAATGTATTATCCACTGTTCAAATAATTCTGCTGTACACCCCTGGAAGCCGGAGGTGTGTTTTTAACCTCTTTTATTAACCTTTTAACCTAAAAAGAAGAGCCAATCTACTAGAAGCACTAAAAAGTAAATTAAGGAACAATAATCACTAAGCTCTTCCCTAGTGGGGAAGGGGGAAGGGAACCATCGAAAGCTGAAACATCCCAGCAAGAGGTTCTTAGGATCTTCTTCCACCGCTGAGGGTAAGTACTCTCCGGACTTTCCGTATAACAAAAAGTTCCATTCTAGAAATCTAAGCTCCTTAAATTAGGAAGAAACGAACTTTCTGATAAGTACTTTGACATCCTAAAATCAAAGCTCCTTAAATATCAAAGGTAACAAACTACAAAGCCAAAAGAGCCGAAAAGACGATCCCGGTAACTTTTATTTCATGTAGTATGTGTGGAGACCCTTCTATATTCTCTACCTTCACTTTCCTATCCTGTACTCATTCCTAACTCTATTCACACCACGTCGCTATGAAAAGTCTAGTCACAACCCCACTCTTAACATACACAACCTACATACCTTAAAGGGGCAAAAACTTGAACGAAATCAATAGAACAACCAAGCTATTCTTAATTTTCAGAAGCCATCTTGAATTTAATCATGGATGAAGTCATCAAAAGCTTCAACAATGGAAAATAATTCAACAAAGCACAATAAGGAACAAAGAAGTCAAAATATTATGTTTATCAGATGGCAATAGTCTTCTAAGACTAGTCCACAGATTCAACACAGAATTAACAGAATTTAATATAATAATCTCAACCCAGAAACTCAAGAGAGAACCATTTAATAGATTTTAGTAGAAATTATTAAACAAATTTTCAGATACTTGAATGAATAAAAGAAAATCTATGATTATCAAACAAAAGGAGACTTATATATAATATTACGCAATTCTATAATTTGTCTAAATATCTATCTATCATTGAAACGTGTGGCATACAATGTCAAACGTTGGCAAGGTTAATTTTTTCGCGTGTATATAGATGATACCTTTGATAAGATAACTAGATGAGATAATTTTATGTCCTGCGATTATGACCAAGGGCGCACATATTTAAATTAATACTTGATAAACAGATATTATACCATATCGTTCTTTATAATCACAATTCTTCTTTTTAGGGTTTCGTATCAATTAGATTCGTGTAGATTTTGATTCAATTATGTTTACAGGTAGCTGGTAGATCCATCCATCCATCCAATGGCACTACAGCCCAAGCCGGGCCTTGGCCTCCTTCATTAAACCTCTCCAAACATCTCTATTTACTGCTGTTCTTTTCCATGAACGCGTTTTTAGGAGATTTTTGGCATCCTCATCTACCTCGTCTTCCCATCTCTTTTTTGGTCTTCCAACAGGTCTTTTTCCTTGCATTCTTGCGTTTAGTAATTTTCTGGGGATTCTGTTCTCATGCATGCGGGCCACATGCCCTGCCCATCGTAATCTCTGCAGTCTAGTGTATTGTGCTAGTGTTGGTTCAGTGTATTGTTCGTATATTTCGTTATTATATCTAATTCGCCAGTTGTTATTTTCCTTTATTGGACCCAGTATTCTACGCAATATTTTTCTTTCGAACACGTCTAATGCATTGGTAGATTTCTGTGTTATAACCCATGTTTCACACCCATAACTTACTATGGGTCGGATTATTGTTTTATATACCCGGAGTTTTGTTTTCCGGTGTACGTCTCGCGATTTGAATATGTGGCCCATCGCGAAATAGGCTTTGTTTGCCAGCATAAGCCTTCTATTTATTTCCGGTTCTTCTTAGAGCTGGTAGATACTCTCATATAATCCCATTTTCTCCAGATCCTCTTTGACTGCACCTTTCCACTTTTGTCTAGGCCTTCCTACAGACTTTTCCTCATACGGTCTTAACAAAACACTAACTCTCGCAATATATTTTCATTATAACCTTAAAGGGAAATGTTTTTACCTTCTTAGAAATACATAGAGTCTGGTCAGTCATTTTAAAGTGGGGGTTAACGTACATTTCTTTTTGGGGAAGCTTGTGAAATTTTTAGATGAAGAACATCACTTCTGGCAGGGCGGTCTTCTCCACCAACAATCTGGCTGCCGTCCGCAGTGTCTCCATTGGTGACTCTTCTAGCACCATCCAAAAAAGGTTTCCGAAGTAACAACACGAATGTTATTACTACAATTGCCACCTTATCGTTGCGAGCTTACCCCATTGAACCTCTTCTTCTTAGAGTGCCTGCCATATCCCTACGGAACATCGGCGACTACCATGCTTATAATATTGTTATACTGATCTCGGTCTTGCGCTACGTGTAGCAATTGGTTCGCTGTCAAACCTGTCCACTGCCGCAAATTCCTCAACCAAGAGAGTTTCTTCCGTCCTATCCATTTCTTTCCTTCGATTTTACCGTTGACAATTAGCCGAAGGTACTTATATCTTGGTCCTCTAATTATATGTCCAAGATATTCTAGTTTACGCCTCTTAATAATATTTAATAGAGTTCGTTGATGTCCCATTCTTCGAAGAACTTCTTCGTTTCTGGTTCTGCTAGTCCATGGAATTTTTAGTATCCTTCGATACAACCATATCTCAAACGCCTCGATTTTATTCATGATATCGGCGTTTAAATTCCAAGTTTCACATCCATACAAAAGTACAGACCACACGTAACATCTTGTAAACTTTTCACGGATTTCCAAATTTAATGAGTTATTGGATAATAGAGGCTTGAATTTTTGATATGAGTTTCTTGCCTGTTCAGTTCTACATCGAAATTCGAATGATGGATCTATATTTTGAACAATCCAACATCCAAGGTATTTAAATCTCTGAACTCTCTGCAGCGGTTGTTGGTTTAATATCAGTTGGGTTGCGCCGATATCCACTTTACCGGTCACCATGTATTTAGTTTTATCGATATTTATCGACAGTCCCCAATTTGTGCATTCCATGTCAACTCTATTGATTAGCTCCTGCAGATCGTCGATGTTTTCAGCTAGAATCACATTATCGTCGGAGTACCGTATATTGTTAATTATTTCTCCTCCTTGAATTGATTGATTGATTGATCCAATCTGGTCCAAATGAAGCTATTTGTCGCAAGAAACAATATCACATTTAAACATGAAACTATTCGACAACTACTAAATGGCTCATCTTGGCTTAAATGGCAAAAATCTATAAGAAATGTGATAGCAGAGGAAAAAATATATCCAATTAAAATTTCTAAAAAAAAATGACGAATGTAATTAAACGAATATATGTAAAATTCCGCTAAAGCATACACAATTTCGTGGTTTTAACAAACGCAATTTATAGTGACCGTCAAATTATGTTCTAAAATACCGTTTGATTGGTTAATTGCTTTGCATACTCCAATCATATATTTGAGAACGCGAAATTGCTTATCTGGATTATTTTTTATACAAAAAAAAAACATTGCAAGGACATCGCTCGTCTTTATCACAACCGTTTGCAAGGTCTGTAAGGTATTTTGCATCAAGCAATATCAAAAGTTGGTATTTTAATTATAAAAATACGAGATAAGGATACGAAGAAGGTCAACAGTGGATATTATATTTATTGAAATGCGATGCAATGGATTTTTTTTTCTTTTAAAAACAAAAGCGTAGTACGTTACACTGAACCGGATCTATGTCTCCGACGTGTGTGGCAGATTTGGCAGTTGCAAAGAATACTTTTTATAATTAATATTTTTGTTGCTGTTAAACAATTGAGTTTACAATTTGATTGAATTTTTACAATGTGCCAGTTTTTCGTAAAGAATTTCCAACCTCCGAAAATTTTGAATTCCTCTTCGAAATTGAAACGACAATAAACAAACTTATTTTAAACTTAAATTGTGGCTTATTCCCATTAAAATAGTAATAACTTTAACATGCCACAAGAAATTAGCTTCGGTACAATAATAAGATATTAACGGTTATGAGCCCAGCGTTATTTAAAATTTTCGGAATTTGGAAATTCTTTATGAAAAACTGGCACATTGTCAAAATTCAATCAAATTTGTTAATAATATTCAAGGACAGAGTTTTTAAATGTTATTTCTTTTTTGTTGCTGGTTTTAATATCAGACTAATGCCCACTATTTCTTTCATTTTCCTAAAAAACGACTAAACAATTCAAGCTAATGTTTATAAATACGAAACATGCTATTTGAACAATAATAATGATAATTTCACACCAATTAACTAATTTACTTTTATGATTACATTTTACTAGTTCACTTTTACAAGGAAAGTTCGTTAATAGTGAGTATCTATCAGATTTACATTTTATAGAGAAGGAAAGTATGTTATTAAGTAAAATGTGAAACTGTCTCACTAGGTTCTTTCACTATTGAAACCAGCTAGGTAGAAATAATAGATCAGTATTTCCCAGATATGGCTAATTAAAGATCGGATTTTATAAGATTGTGATTAATTTCAAATCAATATTTATACTGAATAATAAAATATGGAATAACACCATTTAACTAAGCAGCAAAATAAATTCTATAAAAGAATAAAAGAAAGCACACAGTCATTTAGACCAAAATTAACAATATACAAAAAAAGAACCTTTATAATACTACTTCTATTTATACACCCAAGACAGCTCCATGGATGCACAATTTTCCAATTTTCAATACTAATTTATTTGGTCAACATTGTGAAGAGCCGTAAGCTGGAGTACTTGGGACATATAATGAGAAATCAAGGCAGATACGAGCTACTCCAAAGCATTTTGCAGGGTAAAATTAAAGGAAAAAGAGTCCCAGGACGAAAAAGAATATCCTGGCTTGCTAACCTGAGAGCATGGTATAGAAAGACCTCAACACAGCTATTTCGTATAGCAACTAACAAAATCATCATAGCCAGAATGATCGCTGTGTCCACACCATCGAGCAAAAAGACAAAAGAGGGAATCTACTCCTTATGAAAAGGAGACCAAAAAAGTGGCCTCTGATGGCGGAAATATCCGGAAATGCGAATGCGCCAAATTTAAATTTTCCGACACTTATTAACAGTAGCTATATATTATTTTTCAGAATGTGTTTTAGACGAGAAAGTTTTAATTAATTATTAACGGTAATAGTCTTAAATGCGACACAATTGTTAAAAAACTTCAATATAAATAAAATTTCATGTGACATTTGGGACAAACAATAACATAACCCAACTAAATTTGATGTCAAACAAGGAGAGAGACTCTCTTTCCTTGTTTAATGTGGCCTCTAAAGATCGCACTTCCTGTCTAACAATATTTTTGCCCCCACTACCTTTACATTCCCTCTTTTGTCTTTTTGCGCGATGGTCCACACTGACGACGACAATAAGTTCTGTGCGATTGCCTAAAAGTCAGAATTATATGGAATACTCCAAGCATTAAAAACTTCAATCTATCCTACTTCAAATGAAAGCATCAAAATCGCCATTTGTACTTATTGTCTTTCCTCGATTCATTCCATAAGATGCATTTTCTCGAAAAATCCATTAGTCCAGGAGATCCACACCATCTGTAACCAACTATATTCTGCTAATATAAAAGTCATAATAATCTGGACTCCATCTCATGTTGGTATATTGGGAAACCAAAAAGCAGACCAAGCCGCTAAAGCAGCATGTTCTTCCAACTTAGCCTTGATCATTGATACAACAAAAAATCCTCAGCTCATGGGCGGACCTGTGGAGTAAAACAAAAACTAAGCTGCATGACGTTCAACTCAACTTATCTCGCCTAAATATCTCCTCTAAGAACAGGAAAAAAAATAATCATTCACCGACTATGAATAGGTTATACACGTGTCACACATGGATACCTTATGGCATCAGAAAACCCTCCAGTATGCCACTACTGTAATAGCCTCCTTTCCATCAAACAGGTGATAGTGGACTGCTGCCAGTATGATTTTTCCAGAAACAAGCTCATCCTAAAAGGAAATCTAAAAGACATGCTAAGTGTCCCAAATCGTTTTGACTTTGTTCTTAAATTTTTAAAACAAACAAGTTTAATTCAGCTAATATAAACAGTGCATAGTGATAAGCTTTATTGTTTCAACTTTTCCACAAAAAAAAAAATCATATCAAATGTAAATTTAAATACCAGTGTCCCGTAGACCGTATGGGTAACCAGACCCTACCGCACTCTGGCGGGGAATTTGCGACGCAATTTGTGTAAACAGTTTGTGACTCAATTAGCTCAAAATGCCTTTTGGCGACAGTGGCACCTCACTCAAGTAGAGCAAAACGCCTTTTGGTGACAAGTGGCATTAAAAGTGTTAACAGAGATTTATTACCCGCCTTCTCAATATGAAATAAAATTTACTTTATTTATTTAAATTATTTAGTTCATTTAAACTATTGACAATAAAAGTACAATAAATTGAAAAAATAATTAAAATACCTAACCTGTACTTTATCTGCTCCGTTAGTTGTTTATTACCCTGTATATTACCTTTTTACGATTAGGAAATTGTTGTACTTGACCATGGATAAAAGTGGCATGTGCCTCAGTTATGACAATTTCACAGCACGTGGAAACGAACAGCCTTGTATTTTCGCTTTTAATGTATATATCTGTATACCTTGATTATTTACTTTATTATTTTTATCTAGTTGAGATTAAATCCACCGAAAATGCTAACAATTTTATTGGATTTTAAAAATCTGACAAAATTTGTTATAAATGAACCATAAAATGTGTTGTTAACATCATCAGCCCTTATTACCTCTACTACTCAGCATAGGCCTCTCCTGTTTGTGCCCAAAGTTTTCCGCCTTGTCTATCTATATATCTAATTAGCCTTCTTCGGTCTCAAACTTATAAGAATTTTGTTCCATCGGTCTTCTTTTTGTCTTATATTGTGTCCGGCAAATCTCCATTTCAATTTAACTTCTTGTCTAACATCCCTCACTTTAGTTCTCTCTCTTATCCACTCGTTTCTCTTTTTATCCACTAGTCTTATGTGCAACATTTGTCTTTCCATTGCTCTTTGGGTTTTTATGATTTTGTCCATGTTTGCTTTTGTAAATGTCCACGTTTGGCAACCATAAGTGAGAACAGGGAGTACGCATTGATTGTATACGTTGGTCTTAAAATGCTGTGGATATCTTTTGTTTTTAAGAATGTAGGTTAATTTGTAAAATGCCGCAAATGCCAGTCTAACTCGTCTTTTTATCTCTGTTGTTTGGTTTTCTTTGTTAGGTTTATATAATCCTGAACTTGTTCTATTGCATCTTTTCCGATCCTCATTGTGATGTCTTGATATCCATTTATTAGTGGATACATTTCCACTTTAGTATACAAACCCTTTCTATGACATCTGTAACATAAATTTTAGATCGTAGAAGATTTCAAGCAAGCGATATTCTTAGATCTTTTATTATATTTGATTTCTCCCAGTTCATTGACTATTAAAACTATGTCATTAGCGTAACTCAAGTGGTGATCTTTCTTCATCAATATTTATATGTTTTTGCTTCCAGAGAGGGCTTTTGAATGCATGTCCTAGGGCAGATCTGAAGAGCTCTGACTCACTGTTTGTACCTGATGATTGGTTCCAAATTTTGGATTTACTGTAGTTAGTTAGAAGAAAAAATAAAATACTATGAAGTCCTAGATGAAACTATCTCTCAAATAGGTCAAACAAGGGAAACTATTATACTAGGTGACCTCAACGCAAGAACTGGTAGAAGAATAAAAGATAAAACAATAGGACCATATGGAGAAAACACTACAAACGATAATGGCAATAACTTAATAGAAATGTGTAGACACAACTCACTAAGGATCATGAATGGGTATTTCAAACATAAGGAAATACATACATATACATGGACTCAGCCTACAAGAAACTTAAGATCAGTAATTGATTACCTAATAATGAAACAAAAATCTAAAATAAAAGTGCATGACGTAAGAGTATTTCGAGGAGCCGAATGTGGAAGTGACCACCATCTAGTAAAAGCTAAAATGATACTACCGCTAAGTGGAAACGGTAAACACCAACAAAACAAAAATCTAAATGAAAATCACTCAGCAGAAGGTGAACAACTACAGTATAATCTAACAAGTTTAGACAACGATAGTACTAGAGAATTGTATAAAAAAAGATTGGAGCAACAACTACCACAGGAATTTAAACATAAAACAACAGAAGAGTTACATAGCATAATAAGAAAAGGAATACATCAAGCGGCCAAAGAAGCATTAGGAATAAGAGTAAACAAACTCAGAAAGACAAATAATTGGTGGAATGATGAACTACAGGAAATGAAAGATCAAAATCAAAAATTATATCACAGATGGTTGGGAACAAAGGATCAAGAACACAAAAGAGAATATAGAGAAATGGTAAATAAATTTAAATCCACGATAATAGAGTCAAAAAATCAAAGCTGGGAGAGAAAATGTCAGGAATTAGATACGTATATTGGCGGCCGCAAATCAAGAGAATCCTGGAGATTTATAAAAAACATCAGATCCAACAGAACAGAACAAATAGCCATACACTCCATAGAGCCCGAAAAATGGGAACAACACTATAAAACACTGTTAGTAGAAGAAAGACCGGAATTCAAAAACATAGAACAACATGAAATCCTGATTCAAGGAGAGCCTCCAACAATTAACATCGAAGAAACTAAAAAAGCTATATCATTGTTGAAAAATGGACGTGCTCCGGGCCCAGAGGGGATATATGCAGAGTTAATAAAAAATGGAACCAACAAACTATTCGAGATACTAACAGAAGTTTTCAATAGGCACTTGCACGGAGAACCAGTGCCACAAAGTTGGAAAGAAGGATGGATTACATCTATCCATAAAAAAGGAAATAAGGAAGATTGCAATAACTATCGGGGTATAACTGTTACGAGTACGCTTAGCAGATTATATGGAGAATTATAAAAGAACGCATATGCGAAGAATACCGTCCTTTTGAATCAGAAGAACAAAACGGATTCAGAGCGGGACGATCCACAATAGATAGTATTTTTTGCTTATCCCAAATACTCGAGAAAAGAACACTGAGATCTCGAGAAGTGCATTTACTTTTAGTCGATTTAACAAAAGCATATGACACCGTGCCTGTTGCGAAATTGTGGGAAGTATTGGAGAAAACCAGTATCAGCGTTTCACTAATCGACGCTATTAAAGATCTATATAACAACACAATATCAAAAGTTAAAATAGGAAATAAGGTTACTAATGGTTTTCAGGTAACAAAAGGACTGAAGCAAGGTTGTTGTTTATCTCCCATACTATTTAATATATATATCGACGAAGCACTCAGGCAATGGAAAAAGAAGTGTAAAGGGATGGGGCTGTCTATTGGGGATGAAACGTTATACACGCTGCATTATGCAGATGACCAGGTAGTTATTGCCCAAGACAAGGAAGACCTAGAGTATATGGCTAGAAAACTAATGGAAGAGTACAAAAAATGGGGCCTCGAAGTAAATTTACAAAAAACGCAATATCTTTGCATAGGAGGAGAAAATACTGCAGATGACCTCGACTTAGAAGACGGGAAAATTAAGAAATGCGATCAATGTATATATTTGGGGGTAAAACTAACAAAGACAGGAAGAACTGATGAAGCCATAAAAGACAGAATAACCAAAGGGAAACGAGTTATAGGTGCATTGAATTCAGTACTATGGCAGAAAAATATAAGACCGGAAACGAAAAAAAGAATATATAACACAATATTGAAACCAGTAATCGTGTATGGCTCAGAAGTATGGCAGTTATCACAAAAACTTAAAGGTAACCTCTTGGCAGTTGAAATGGATTTTTGGAGGAGAGCAGCGGGAAAGTCTCGATTAGAACATGTGAGAAATGAGGACATAAGAAATCAAATGAATGTACAAAGATCAATTATAGAAGACATCGAAAAACAACAACTGACATGGTACGGACATGTTAGACGTATGGGGGAAGAAAGACTACCAAAAAAAATATTAGAATGGGTACCACCAGAGAAAAGAAAACGAGGACGACCACCAACAACATGGATGCAAGGAATTTCAAAAGCCATGTCAGCAAGAAATCTATTTGAAGAAGACTGGCAGAATAGACAGGCTTGGCGAACGGGAACCCAAAGGCGGATTACGCTATAAACGGGATATATATAGTTACTTGTGAGACTATTATATATACAGTGTGTCTGTCCAATTCTGCACCGAATGAGACTTTTTTCTATTAATATTCCAATAGGAGACATTCTTGAAGAAAAGCATGCAATAAACAAATAATACAAGAAAAAGAAGAAGATCTTTCAAGTTTTTAAATAAAAGTTGATCTTTTTGACTGACTGTGACTCACATGGAGTTCAATGTGTCATGTACTTCCAGCACGCACTTCGAAATTTTAGGAACAATTTGTTTTTTGCTATTTTTTCTAATCAAACATCTTCTACAGTAAGAGTTTCAGTGCCAGTTCATTTAATTTCACTGTGTATCAACGTCAATGGTTTTTCATACAAATAGTCTATTGCCTTCCACTTAACAAAATTACTTAATTTTTCCCGGTTTAACACTGTTTTTGGTAAACTTTCATGGGTATGGTTATGACTACATTCGACTACCCTGGTACAGATACTTAGAGTTTTAACATATGCTTTGCAACTTCTTTCTACACAATGCCAACGTTTGATAATAATAGCAAAAATTTTTTGGAAGTGGAAGGTTTTGTTGGAAGTCAAAGGTCACAACCTCCACTTCGTCGCTATGCTTGCACAATGTGGTTTTCTGCTTCAGCTCCTTGAAAAACAAATCAAAGCCTTAATTTCATGCAACTTCTTTTCCGCTGCTAAAACTTTTTGTTCATTTCTGTCGAGGGTCACATCTTTGAGTTTGTTATCTAAGACATCACATATTTTGCACGTATCTGATCGAAGTGAGCCAAACCTGTAGTTAAAGTTTTCTTTAAAGTATAGGTAGGAGAAGTTATCGGGAACTTTGGTTTTATTTTAAGGATTGCTAACACTTTCTATATTTGTGCTTCATAGATTATAGTAAAGCTTTCGATTTGGTCAACTGGAGTAAAATGTGGCAGGTTTTGTCTGAAATGGGAGTCCCTAATCATCTGATACTGCTAATTAAAAGCCTGTACAATAACAATTATGCCAGAGTTACAATAAATGGGGAACTAACTGACAGTTTCAGGGTCACAAAGGGCGTGAGACAAGGCTGCATACTAAGCCCAATTTTATTTAACATCTATGGTAAATGGATAATGCGGAAAGCTACTGAGGACCTGAACGGTGGCATCACCATTGGCGGGAAGAAGATTTGCAACTTGAGATATGCAGATGATTCTGCTATCCTCGCTAGTTCTGAAACTGAATTGATTCACCTGCTACAACGGATAGAAGACGTAAGCTTAACGATGGGCCTTAAAATAAACAGGGATAAAACGAGAATCATGATAATTGACAGAGCTAACAACAATCAAAATCATCTGTTTAGGATAAACAATATCGCTGTTGTAGATAAATTTGTGTATCTGGGCTCATTAATAACCAACAAAGGAGGCTATACTAAAGAAATAAAGCGGTGGTCAGCAATCGCAAAAAGCGCTATGGCAAAATTAACAAAAATTTGGAAAAGCCATGAAATTACTACCGATACAAAAATGAGACTAGTAAGAAGTCTAGTTTTTTCCAGTTTTTACTTATGCATCGGAATGCTGGACCCTTACTGAGAAAGACAAAAAGAACATAGATGTATTTGAGATGTACTGCTGGAGACGAATGCTGAGAATACCATGGGTGGCCCGAAGAACAAATGAATCCATACTGGTCCAGCTAAACATAAAGAAAAGACTAAGAACACAAATAACAGAACAGATAATAAGCTATTTTGGACATGTGCTTCGAAGAAATGGTCTTGAGAAACTTACCATCCAGGGAAAAGTAGAAGGCAAAAGAAGTAGAGGTAGATCTCCTACACGATACACGGACCATATTGTTGCTACCATTGGCGCTCCATTGTCAGAATGTGCTAGATTGGCAGAAGATAGAAAAACGTGGAGGAACATTGGAAAAATTACCTAACAGCTTCATGATATCACGATACCTGCATCAGGTTAACGACTAAGAAGAACACTTTCTGGTTCGTACAGTTCCAACTAGAGTTGATGCATCTTATTTACATTTAGATCTGGAGATAAATAGAATCGACGAGATTTGTTTCTACTTTAATGCGATTTACGCCTTGGAAAGCTCTGGATGTGCATGTTCACATTTTTGAGTGTTTCGTTAGATTTTCGGTTGGGTCTATTTGTATGCTTTCCTTTGTTACTAGGTGGCGCTGCAATATCTCTGTCACGAAAAGTTTGAGCAATGAGATCTACACGTTTCCTTGATATGCCGTGGATTAAACCAAAAGCATGTCTTCAAACTCGTTTGCAGACTCTTTTTCGCATTATTTACTTTTAAATTCTCCTTAAATTTGTTTTCCTTCTTTGTTCATCACTGTATTTTTGTTTCATCGTACATATTACAATTGCCAATACAAAGAAACATCAGCAATCATTATTACTATTACTATAACCGAAATTACTAAATATTCTTCACTTAATTTTTAAAAAGGTATATTATGCTTTATAGTGGATATAGGGAGTAAGTATTGTCGTCTAAAAATAAAATTGGGTATTCTGTCTTTCCACTTTTACTTGTCCGGTGATTCAGGCCGGGGCCCGCTGAGAGCGAGAGTTTGTTTAAAGGGTCAAGGTCACGTCGAACGCCCCCAACATCTGAAACTCCCAAGAGGACTAATAATAACAACCAGCCTACTTTATCGAGTCGATTAGTCGGATTCTTTAGATGACATAAAACTCTGTTGAGAAACACAAAAAATGGTGAAAAAATGTAGGACGACGATGACTACCTGTTTTCTTTTAATAAATGTTTTAGAATGTCTAAAAGCGGGTATATTTTTTGTTATGTTTATATATTTTTAACAATGAGAATGTTTCTATGAATTAAATTGTTTACTTGCGAAAATTGCCAAACGACCCTTTCTACGAAACATATACAAATGCAAAATGAGAAAATCCGAGAAAATTATAAACAAGAAACAGCATCTAAATACAGTAGACCAGAACAATGATGTAGAAAGGCTGTGGCAACAAATGGAAAAATCAATTACGGAATCAGCAGAACTAATAATAGGAAAAAGCAGGAAGAGAACAAGGAAATGATTTGATAGATAAAGTCAAGAAAAACTACACGACAGACAGATAAAGCGAAACATTATGCTTCAACAAGGAACAGCAGAAAGGGAAGAAAACTATGCAACTTCACGCCGGGAAACAAGAAAATTAATTAAAGAGAAAAAAAGAAAGCACGAACAACAGAAATATTAAGAAATGAAAAGGAATAGACAACAGCCAAATAGTCGAGCATTTTACAAATCAGTGTCAAACGAAAAGAAAGGAAAAGAGAAAATACCAACGAAATGGCACGAAATGTAATAATCCCCATCCTCATCCATAAAAAGGGAGAAAAAACCAAGTGCTCTAAGGCTTTCGAAAATATAGATCGACTGTAGATCAGATCTTTACTCTAAAACAGCTACTTGAAAGAGTGGGAATTCAATAGAACTATCCGTAATTTCTTCATAGATTTCCGGCAAGCGTACGACAGCATTAAAAGGGATAAGATGTGGAATCCTTAATAACCTCCTTCCCAAGTTAATATGGGAGAAAGCCCAAATATTAGGAAGGCCCTTAGGACGTCTACGAATGCGATGAAGAGATAATATATGGTCAGATCAAAGAACAATGGAGCTACCCATTGATCCAACTACTATGGATGACCGTTCAAGATGAAAGCAAGTTGTGCAGTCAGCCAACACCCACCTCAGGTTGTAGTGCTACGAGAATAAGAAGAAGAAGTTAAGATTATACGAAGCTACAAGAATGAAGCATAACATCTCAATGAATATGACGGAGATTTAGAAGAAAACATGATTGTTGAAAATACATTAGATTGTAGAGAGACACTGGTTTATATAAGTATTGTAACATTGATTGTATATGTTATGTCGCTAATAAGTCCTGTGTTAGCAGCGAACAATAATAAAAAACTATGTCTAAATTGCAAAACGGTATTGATCTTAAATATAAACAAAAACTGATTCTAAAAATTTCAAATCTTTATATATTTGTGTGCAAATGTCTGCATTTATGAGTGCTAGCCTTTACGATAACTCCCTGATATAAAAGTCGTCTATAATTAATTGGTTTGACCATGAATGATATTGAATATCGCGATATTTCGTGAGTGCAATGGCAATATATGCAAGGTTTTTCCTTTCGTAATTATGTGACATTTTAGAGGTTCTTCCCCGTTGAATACAAAAATATCATTTGCTGCCGTTAGCATATTTATTTTAATCTGAGGGTTACCTATAATTGTAACAGATTTGTCAACTTTCAAAACTAACTAGGCCGCGAAAGTATTTACTTCTTTCAGAAATATGAATTGAATGAATTGAATATTTACGAATGAAGAAAAGGCGATTTTTAAAGCCAAATATTACCATGTTCAAGCAAGGAATTGTGATTAAGGCCAAGCTGGTTAACTTGGGAAAAGTCTCTTACCTGACATGCTTCCTATGGCTCCTCTACACATCGGCAGACTCATCCGCGGACGACATCTACGTATGCATTTGGAGATGCATGGAGATGTGTACGGGGTAGACCAATGAATAAGTGATCGAACCTCTGAATTTCAAAGGACGAGCTCGTCTTCGTTTAACTATTATTTAAGTTTACATGCGAAGAGTGCGAAGAATATCGAACGATCAGCCTAATGAGCCACATGTTGAAACTGTTTCTTAGAGTCATCCATGGAAGAATTTATAAGAAGTGCGAGGAACAAATATCGGACAGACAGTTCGGCTTCATTAACGCAGTGGGTACCAGAGAGGCTTTTTTCGGAGTACAGGTACTGATTCAAAGATGCAGGGACGTTAACTGCGACGTATACGCGTGCTCGATCGACTATGAAAAGGCATTTGACAGAGTTCAACATCAAAAGATGATAAACATTTTAAAAGAGGCAGACCTGGATGACAAAGACCTCAGAATAATTTCAGAACTCTACTGCAATCAGACCGCATACATGAAAATTAACGGAGAAGAAACAGATCACATAAAAATACTACGTGGAGTTAGACAGGGATGTATCCTATCGCCGTTGATATTTAATATGTACTCAGAGAAAATTTTTAACGAGGCTCTTTACGGAATAGACGAAGGCATCCTTCTAAATGGTGAACGAGTAAACAATGTTAGATATGCCGACGACACCATGGTGATAGCAGATAGTTTAGAGGGACTTCAGAGGCTAATTGACAGAATAAACTAGTACAGTCAATAGTACGGACTAAACATTAATACCCACAAAACGAAACAAATGATTATCAGCAAGGAGAATATAAACGGGGCTCATCTATACATTAATGGGACGCAGATAGAGCGAGTAAAACAGTATTGTTACCTGGGAACTATTATTAACGAACAGTGGAGCAATTTACAGGAAATAAAGTGCCGCATGGGAAAGGCAAGAACGGTCTTTAACAAAATGAGCGCCATCTTCAAAAGTCACAACATATCCCTTGATACAAAAATGAGACATTTGAGATGCTATGTTTTCTCTGTGTTGTTGTACGGGGCGGAGGCATGGACGCTTACAGACACCACTATTAAAAAACTTGAAGCATTTGAGATGTGGCTTTATAGAAGAATGCTGAGAATATCATGGACAGCAAGGATCACGAACAAGGAAGTTCTAGGAAAAATGAAGAAGAAACCAGAGATT
Organism: Diabrotica balteata; assembly: GCA_918026665.1. NCBI lineage: Eukaryota > Metazoa > Arthropoda > Insecta > Coleoptera > Chrysomelidae > Diabrotica > Diabrotica balteata. Next base: position 3,045,619 of record OU898278.1, on the reverse strand, counting down.
GTGTTTACAATCAAACGCATAAAATTGCAATATCTGGGACACGTTATGAGAAATGAGCACCGTTACTCCCTGCTACAGTCTATATTGCAAGGTAAAGTCAAAGGTAAGCGAGGACCCGGTAGAAGGAGAATATCATGGCTGCGGAATTTAAGAACTTGGTTTTAGAAAACCTCAACGGAGCTGTTTCGAGCCGCAGCGAGCAAGGTTATGATTGCCAATATGATTTCCAACATCCGAAACGGATAGGAACCAGAAGAAGAAGAGTGTACATCGAAATAAAATAATTTAAAAAAATGGGAAAGAAGTATGTGGTGGATGCTGGATATACATAAAAACAGAACAAAGTAAGTGGAATATAGATTCAACTAATAAAATTTTTAATTTACATTTTAATGATATAATTATATTGGTAGGTAATAACTTGTACATTACATATATTTTTTAAAGGTATAGCATGTAAAAGCAACTTGCTGAGCTTTACTCGGAGCCAACTGGAGAATTTAGTAATTTTGTCCGAATGTCTTACAGCGATTTTGATTACCTTGTACAAAAGATATCTCCAATGGTTGCTAAAAAGGATACTTATTGGAAGGTTGCAATTCCCGTGAAAGTTCGTCTGGCAGTAACATTAAGATACTTAGCTACTGGAGATAGCTATAGAAGCTTACATTACCTATTTAAAATTTCACGCCAAGTTATATCCATTATCGCCCCTGAAGTATGTTTGGCGCTCAATGACGTGTTAAAGGATTTAGTGAAGGTAAATGACATTTTTATGCTTAAATATTTATTTATTTGTTATAAAAAATTAACAGTTGGGATATAAAATATATAAAAAATCAACAGTAAACTAATATTTCTGTGAATTATTCATAACACTTACAGAGATCTTTCATAATATCTTCTACTATCTGATTCTTGAGTTACTTCAGATTGTTGGTTGTTTGATTGCCCTGCACATGAAGGGTCACTTAAATTACTCGGTGACTGTCTATGTTATCCATATGCACTGTTGCTGGAGCTAGGTCGCCTGGATCCAACTTGTAAAGGAGAAGAAACATTACTTGGTATACCCTGCATCATTATGTTGTACCGACGACGTTTGCTCAACATAATGCCATGTAGTTCATACGTTATTTCTTCTCTTTCAAATATTGGATACGCTTTTACTTGCTTTGCCAACATTTTACAAAATAAGTCACATTCATCTTCTTTTCTTTTTTCTTTTCTGGCCAACACGGTATTTAATGCAGTAAAAGCAGTTTCGGGCGGATTCAGAGCACGACGTTTTTGGGATTGAATATTTGGGTTCATTTTAGGGATAGGAGGAACGTCGTCTGGTTCATTATCCGAAGTGTTGGCATTTTCAGATTCTTCCTGGAAATGAAAATACAATAACAATAAAAATATTTGAATATATTTTTTTATTTTTTGAATATTTTTGGCAATCAGAGTAATATCAATAATTGGTATGGTGTACATCAATAAGATTAATATCTTGTCAAGAGCTAATCACTAGTTAAAAATATATTAGTTGTTAAAATAAAATTTAAAATATTTAAAATATTTTTTTTAATTTTTAGATGCCTAACACTACGGATGAATTGCTTTCGAAGGCAGAAGGGTTTAATTTTCCTCATTGTATCGGCGCTTTGCATGGGAAACATGTTATGATACTACCACCATCCCATACCGCAACGGAGTATTTCAATAAAATTATAAAGGACATTTCAGTATTGTACTTTTAGCACTAGTTGATAGTGACTACTTGTATTGTGTGTGAAAGACAAGTTACATTTTCTACTATTCTTTAAATATGTTTTACTTTATATGCCCTAAAGGGGGGGGGGTTAACCCCCAAAACCCCCCCTGGATGCGCCGAAACATGGACTATTTTTTTAACTATAAAAAATTCTGATGAACTTCCGAATATAATCGACAGTTTGACAACGAGTGTGTATTTTATTTTTTTAATCCATAAATAAATTCCAATAAATTCTATAAACCTGTATGACCGTAGTTAAGTAACCGAAAAATTTCTACGATTCATTCGACCACACATTTGGATTTTTTATAGCCTGCTAATCTAGGAACCTTGTAAAAATTTTCCCGAAAAAAAAGTGTTGTAATATTTTGGCAAGGTCGCAATTTCGATATTTAAAAATGCCAATAATTCACCAAGTCCTGTGTGCTTTTCAATGAAGGTAGGTTTAACCCATACCACCAAGTAAACTGACAGAAATAACTTGACCCATGCAAGGCCACACGAGTAAAGTCAAAGTCAGATCATCTAAAAATAATAAATTACGATGAGCGATTCGGCTTTGTGTGTTATACGGAATATTACGTTTCACTGGGTGTGCTTTTGTTTTTATTGTTTTATTTTCTTTATTGCTTTGTATACAAACATGGATTAATGGCTGCAGATCAAGGACATTTAGAAATATGTGCGTCAGGATTGTTTTTGGAATCAGATCAAAAATATTTTATTTAATTGGCTCCTTGGAAACTTAGGGCGTTTGTATCAGCTACTATATACTGTCTACATGTTTATTAGAGTAATTGTGCAATTCAATACGATAATTATAAACCTACCCTACTGTTTTTTTGGTTAACTAACATTAAAAACGAAGCTGAATATAGTCGCAAATGTCAATCATGATTCGAAATATTTCGGATTGGCAGTGTTGGCACGTTTTTTATTGTTGTATGCTTCAAATATCAAAAGAAAAAGCTTTTAAAAAGTACATTTTCAATATATTTTTTTTTTTGTTAAGTATATAGCGTCAACCATGAAAGGTTATTGGCGGGGAAGAGTACATAAAATCAGATGTTTGCTTATAACAACTAATTACAATCGAGAACTTAAGTCTATTTTTATATTAGATTGTACAATTTATAGTGTATTTTTATGTATGAGAGAGTAATAAAACAATAAATTATGTATGCAAATCCCTAAACTGTTGATACGGGTGACTCAATGAAAAACAGATATTTGTCAACAAGTTTACAGAAGTATATAGGAAAACAATTTTAAATTGAGTATGACCACCAGGTATAAAGGTTGGAGCAGAATAGAATACAATAGTTGTGAGGGTTACTAATCCCTAAATAAGGTTGCCAGTGTCGGAGTGATGGAGGTTAACAGGTACTAATGAATTTGCAAGAAATGTAAGATGTTTATTTTATTGGTTATATATAACCAATAAAAGTTTAATAAGTACCTACCTATTTGCAAAATAAAACCTAATTCTTTAGATAAAATAAGTTTTATTTTATCTGAAATGAGTGCATTCCACGAAGTAAAGGTTTCAACAATCAAACATTTCAGGAATCTACGACAGTAATTGACTAGATAATTACCTTCTAAACTTATTCCACAGAAAATGTGATAGTGGGTTTTTTCATTTTGTAGGAAGGTCCAAGTGGCGTATTCAAAATTCTTAACAGTTCACTAAAAGTAGGTACTTCAGTTGCAAGGTGCAGTTTATTGTGTATACTAGTGTTATGGAAAATTTGGAAGTGCCGTGTAAACGCCGAAAAATTGGTCCTTTAACAGTTAATGAAAAAACATTAATATTTAATTGTTTTAAATCATTTACAGACAAACGTTTATGTGAAAGTGTTGATGAGACCGTTGAGTTAGTTAGCAGTACACTTGGTGTTGGGAAATCTACGATTTACAGAGTTATTAAAGAATAGAAATGTGGTAGTTTTCAAATGCCACGTAATGCTCCAGGGAAACCAAAATTTCAAATAGAATATCATTTTAAAGAAGGACTTCGACGGAAAGTGTATGAATTCTTCTTTAGACAAGAATTTCCAACATTGGATAAAGTTCTTGTCTCAGTTCGAGATGATAAGGATTACCCAGAAATGAGTCGAAGTACGTTATGGAAACTTTTAAAAGAAATAGGCTTCCGCTGGAAAAAGAATCCCAGAAAGTCTATTTTATTAGAAAGAAGCGATATTGTCATATGGAGAAGACATTTTCTAAGAACCATAAAGGCAATGAGAAACCAAAAAAGAAAAATATTTTATCTTGATGAAACATGGATCAACGAGGGTCATACACCAAATAAATTTTGGCAGGATGAAACTGTTACAAGTCAAAGGCACGCTTTTGTAAATAACTTATCTACTGGTTTAAACCCACCATCAGGAAAGGGACGCAGGCTGATAATAGTACACATTGGCAGTTCAGACGGTTTTGTTGAAGGTGGTTTATTAACTTTTGAATAAACTCGTACCGGTGACTACCATGAAGACATGAACGCTGATGTCTTTCAAGAATGGTTCGAACAAATGATAGATCTTCTTCCTAAGAACTGTATAATAGTAATGGATAATGCAAGTTATCACTCCAGACTTATAGAAGGACTGCCCACAACCAAGTGGTTAAAAAATGACTTGCAGAATTGGCTGAGTTCAAAAAATATTACGTACCATCCCGGATCTATAAGAAAGGAACTTTATTCGTTGTGTGCCCTTCATAAAGAAAAATTTAAAAAATACGAAATTGATGAAATTGCCAAAAATCGTGGAATGACAGTACTTAGATCCCCACCATATCATTGTGAATTAAACCCGATTGAACTGGTATGGGCACAGATAAAGAGTGAAGTTTCAAGAAAAAATACCACTTTTAAAATTCATGATGTTAAACAGTTGTTTTTGGAGGCCGTAAATAATGTTAAACCTGAAAACTGGGAAAAGGCAGTAAATCACACTATTAAAGAAGAGGAAAAAATGTGGAAGCTGGACAATATTACTGATAAAATGATCGAGCCAGTTATTATAAATCTTGGTTCTGAAAGTTCATCTTCTGAATCTGATTTGGATTTGTAACAAGTAGCTGTAAGTTTTATATTAATATTTTTATTCATCTATTTAACATACCTTAGACGGTTTTAAAAACTCTTTCACTTTTGTAATTTTTAAAAATTAAAAGAAATGTGAATTTTTTAAAACCCTTTTTAATGTAGGTCAGTCAGTTCTAATATAGTGTGTGATAAAAGAGGTCACTTTTGTTTACATACACATAACACTTTACATAACACTTTATAACACTGAAATAATTCATTTATTTTTTACAATTATTCAAAGTAATTTTTCAATTAATCTTGAGCACGCCCATGGAGTGGTCGGAGGTACCAGTTAAAATTATGCTAATTACTCTCTCGTTCATAAAGATAAACTATAGTTAGTTATCGAAACTTGGTCACTTTATTATCACATTTACTATAGTCCAGAGCACTTGTAAATTACTTTGAAGTCGTTCCAGGTGATAGAGTGGGTTTATTTATCATGGGAAAGAGTATTTTCCTGTGATGCGTTAGTATCTGCCACCGTAGTCAAGTGGCTAAATTTGAAAAATCGTCGGAAACTTCATGCTTTATGCTTTTACCATAAAATAATTCAAGAGAGAGTTCCTCCATATCTGTATAATCGAATAACTTATAGGACAGACGTTCATAATCTTAATCTTAGACACAAGAATACCCTCACTTTACCTAAACATACAACATGCTTTTTTAAACGTTCAATTTCGTATTCCATAGCTAGTAATATTATAGTTTGTCTTAAAATATTAAAAATGTGTCTAGTGTCAAGTTCAAGATATTAATTTATGAGCAGCTTTTAGCTGAACAGTAATTTAAAAATTTAAGAATTAAAAAAAAAAATAAATAGTTCATAATTTATAAAGTTAATATGTAATACTTTTATGTTTCAAAAGACAGGAAGATGGGTAGTTAGCAACGGTAACTCAGTTACTCAACGCCAGGACAGGGATTCACGTCCAACAGCTCAGAACACTAACGCGTCGAGAGGCGGGGAGTGAATCCCCGCCTCTCAACGAATGAATTTTTGAATTTTTTGTTGTGAATTTTTTTTCTTTGTTCTCCTGAAGAAGCTACATAGAATTGTAGCGAAACGTCGAGATGAACCCACTTTTGGGTCACTCACAAATGACACGGTCCAAACCCGGAAGACGAATAAACTATAATTCTGACTCTGGCCGTGGAAGCCTACGATTTCATTTAATCAGAACATCTATTATCGTTCATTATTGAATTGATTGTAGAATTAAAAAACCATCTTGTGCTTTAGCAGAGTATGTAATCGACCTGCCATAAGACCATTATTATTGATTTTGATAACATTAAAATTTTGTGTAATGAAAGTAATAAATTCAAAAGGACTTTTTTAGAAATGGTTTGTATTAGAAGTGATAATAATTTTAACAAAAGATCAGAAATTTAAATCTAAGCAAAATTTACAATTATATTATTTCATTTATAAAACCAGTAAAACAACAGATTTCAATTTAATTTTCCATATACATACTTGTTACATTTTTTCAGGCATCTATCAATGATTAATAAATCTTCTTTTTTATTAATAAAGTGAATATAATTTATAATAATAGTAAGGAATACATAACCGCTGATCCATTTTACGTCTTTAAGATTTATACTAGTATTTTGTTTGCTGGTAGCCGTGTAAACACTAAAAAAATGCCATATTTTAGCATAATTTATACTCTCCGACGAATCAAGCTCAGACTATTTTAATTTACATTATTAACAAGTTCACGGTCAAGTTCATTATGTCGAAAAAACAAATATGTGTGATGTGTCCTCTTAAATTTATCGACATTGATGTATTTGGAAATATCACGCCGTGTGCAGAATGTTGCCACATTGACATAGAAGTTGAGTCATACAGGACTTACTAGGCTTTATTTAAAAAACAACAACGAAATTTTTAAAACTTAATTTCCGATTTCTTAAAAAATCTCATTAGATTGTTATTTTTTGTGGAATTTTAATTTGCTAGTCGTTAGATAAGAAACCATATTATATTCTGGTTAAATATTTAGAAATGAGATCAAAAGCGTGAAACTACATCTTCATGCTGATGCAGACTCTGACCACAATCTACTTCTTGCCAACGTTAAAATTAAACTGAGAAAACAACAGAAAAAAAGTAAAATTAAGAGTAGATTTGTCAAAGCTTGAGGGTGAAAAATGTTGACAACAAATAAATGAAGGAATTGCACCAGCATTCACAGAAGCTCCAAAAAAAAGATATTAATCGTGCCTGGAATGAAATGAAAGCGGCAGTATTTAATGGTGGAGAAACGTTTGTGGGTAGAAAAGAACTGAGTGCCAAACTAGTACGAAAAATTAGAGATCAAGACAAAGAGGATACAAAGCACCAAGAAAGTATTTTGGCAATACAATCAGATCTCCAAGCCGTTCAGAACACACCAAAAGGCTAGTGGGCCATTCTTCTATGTCAGAAAGTTGGCTGTATACAACCTTGCCATTTACAATCTTAAAGATGCCAGTGTTACCTGTTGTGTCTGGGACGAAACAAAAGGAAACCGGGGTAGTATAGAGATATCGACATACATTTATACTTATTTGATGGGCCAAACCAATACAGAATTTGTCAGAATGTCGGATAGCTGCGGAGGGCAGCCAAAAAATTTTAAATTCATTACCATGTGTATGAATGTTGTTAAGGAGCACCCATCGATCAAACAAATTAATCACAGGTTTTTTAAACGTAGTCATAGGCAAATGGAGTGTGACTCCATTCATGCCAAAATGGAGCAGCAAAGTAAAAATGCCCCAAAGCACGTGGTGGTCGTGTGTATTAAGGTATAAAAAAATGCTTATTAAAAGCTTAAAATTTTTATTTTAAAGAAGATCTTTTCGAAATTGAATCATTCCATCATCAGTTTAATAAAGAGTTGTCAAAAAACATTGTATGGCCACATGAAAACATAGGAAGGAACTCCATATTAAAAAACAATCCTCATGGTGTTTATGAAGGTAAATTCAATAGACTTTTAGTTTATTAATTACTAAAAACTGAAAATGGGGGCATCTTACATGACCCCCTGTAGTTGGTGAGGTTTTATTGACTTACATTACCTCTGATCTATGCTGGAGTCTAGGGCTAACTGATAGAAAGATGGTATGAAAAATCAGTTAGTAGCCGTCAAACTTGAAAAACTTAAGCACAATGACTTTTGCTCCTACTACATCATTCCACTTGACATTGACGGGTACTGATTTTTCGTACCATCTTTCTATCAGTTAGCCCTAGACTCCAGCAGAGATCAGAGGTAATGTAAGTCAATCAAACCTCACCAACTACAGGGGGTTATGTAAGATGCCCCATTTTCAGTTTTTAGTAATCAACAAACTGACAGTCTATTGCATTTACCTTCATAAACACCATGAGGATTGTTTTTTAATACGGAGTTCCTTCCTCCTCCTATGTTTTCATGTGGCCATACAATATTTTTTGACAACTTTTTATTAAACTAATGATGGAATGATTCAATTCCGAAAAGATCTTCTTTAAAATAAAAATTTTAAGCTTTTAATAAGCATTTTTTTATACCTTAATACACACGACCACCACGTGCTTTGTATTCAACAGGTATACTAGCCACTCCTGGATATCTCCACTTCATGGTTTGTTTCAGTTTCACTTTTAATTTTAAAAATGTCCCAATTTTAACTCCGGAGGGGTGGTGCCAAATAATTCGCAGTGCTGGAAGTAAGCCAACACCATTTGAAGTATTGCCTTTGTGCCATGATGACTTCATTAATTTCTGTACTGATAAAATTGCTTTTGAGGACCCTGACAGTGGCAATAAAAAATATAACCACTTACCCTTTAAAAAAGCCATTTGGTTTAAGTACCTGTCAGCTCATCCAGATGCTGTATTCGTGAGGACTGATTAATCAAATGACGCACCTTTTGTGAAGTACATTAAAAAAGGGATGAAAAACAAAGGGGAAAGACCTTCTTCCAATACTTCTCCAATAAAACCTTACAAATCGAGGTTCCCAATTACTACCAAAAAACTAAAAGACCTTCAAAACTTTGTAAGGATCTTCAAATACCAATTGTTTACCATAATTTTTACATAAATCTTCCTTCTGAGGACAGTGTACGAGATGCCCTTCCAGAGCTAAATGCCTCTGAAGAATCTGACAGCGAATCATAACAACTAAACCAATAATCTTCTAAATTTTAAAGCAAAATTGTAAAATAGTTAAGCGATTCATTAAAATTCGTTCACTCTTAAAGTTCTATATTCTGTTTTCCCACTTCGTAAGAAAACCAATAAATTCTCTTCCTCAGTCCTAATCCCTTTTGGGATGTTGTGACACCATCAGGTCTTTACAGTTTTTTCACGATTTCCCTCCATCCTTCCCTGTCCTGGGCTAGTTGTTCGGCTTCATGTAATCCTTGGTTCATAAATATTTTTGTTTGATATATCCAACGACTTGGAGATCTTCCCCTAGGTCTCTTTCCTTTAACTCTACCCTCGACTATCAGTTTTTCCATCATACCTGTTATTCTAGCAATGTGTCCAAAATACTACAAATATCTCTGTTGTATTTGTTTAAGCAATCTATCCTTTACTTTAAGTTGTTCTAATATCGATACGTTAGTGCGATGATCAGTACAGGATATTCTTAACATGCGGCGGTATACCCACATTTCAAAAGCGTCCAGTTTATTTTGATCCGCTTTCTTTAAGGCCCACGTTTCGAATGTATACGTGCCTATGGGAAAAATGAGTGCCCTTACCAGCCTTAGTTTTGTGTGTATTGTTATGCTAGAATTTTTCCAAATTGTTACCAGTTTCATCATAGCTATTCTAGCAATAGTCAGCCTCTACGTATCTCTCTGTCACACCCTCAGTCATTTGTTATTACGAACCCCAGGTATATGAAACTATTTGCTACTTTAAAGCCCCCAATTTCTTTAATGTGTTGAAGATTATTCCGAGCTCTGTCTACTATCATGATCTTTGTCTTACTCCTATTTAACTTTAGTCCATATGTTTTGCTTTTCTCGTCCATACATCTCATTATGTTTTCCATTTCTTCTTGATTTGCCGCGATTATTAAAGTGTCATGGGTATATCTCAAGTTACTCATTTTTTGACCTCCAACTGATATTCCACCATTTCATCCGTCTAGTGCATTTCGCATAATGTGTTCGCTGTAGATACTACATAGAGTTGGCGAGATTATGCATCCCTGCCTGACATCTGCCTCTGTTCTGAAATGATCGGAGTAGGTGTTTATTTTTACTGTGCACTTATTATTTTCATATAGACTTCGAATTAGTTGAATTAACTGGTGGGATGTTGTGGGTGGGTCGGTGACATTAAGGATGTGTTCTCTTGTGCCTTTTCCTGGAACAAATCACGCTTGTTCTTCTGATACCTGAGGCAATAGAAAAGCTTTTAGTCTTTCACGTATCATATAAAGTAGAACCTTGCTTGCATGAGATATTAGGGTTACCATTCTGTAATTGCTGAAATCTAGCGGAGTTCATTTTTTGAATATAGGGATGAAAGTGAATGTTGTCCAGTCATTGGGCCACTCTTCGGTTTCCCAAATCTTTTAGCAGTTAATATGCATAACATTTACTCCAACATATCTAGTCTCTTTTAAAACTTCTGCGGTGATTTGGTCTGCGCCGGGAGATTTTCTATTTTTTAACTTTTTGATTGCTTTTTCTACCTCTGACTTTAAAATGTTTGTTTCTCTATCTGCAGTGAACTCGTCGTGATTTGCATTCTGGGGATCATCTGCATATACATTCTTCATCTAGTTCCTATCCGTTTCGGATGTTGGAAATCATATTGGCAATCATAACCTTGCTCGCTGCGGCTCGAAACAGCTCCGTTGAGGTTTTCTTAAACCATGTTCTTAAATTCCGCAGCCATGATATTCTCCTTCTACCGGATCCTCGCTTACCTTTGACTTTACCTTGCAATATAGACTGTAGCAGGGAGTAACGGTGCTGATATCTCATAACGTGTCCCAGATATTGCAATTTTATGCGTTTGATCGTAAACACAATCTCTGGTTCCTTCTTCATTTTTCCTAGAACTTCCTTGTTCGTGATCCTTGCTGTCCATGATATTCTCAGCATTCTTCTATAAAGCCACATCTCAAATGCTTCAAGTTTTTTAATAGTGGCGTCTGTAAGCGTCCATGCCTCCGCCCCGTACAACAACACAGAGAAAACATAGCATCTCACATGTCTCATTTTTGTATCAAGGGATATGTTGTGACTTTTGAAAATGGCGCTCATTTTGTTAAAGACCGTTCTTGCCTTTCCTATGCGGCACTTTATTTCCTGTAAATTGCTCCACTGTTCGTTAATAATAGTTCCCAAGTAACAATACTGTTTTACTCGCTCTATCTGCATCCCATTAATGTATAGATGAGCCCCATTTATATTTTCCTTGCTGATAATCGTTTGTTTCGTTTTGTGGGTATTAATGTTTAGTCTGTACTGTTGACTGTACTCGTTTATTCTGTCCATTAGCCTCTGAAGTCCCTCTAAACTACCTGCCATCACCATGGTGTCGTCGGCATATCTAACATTGTTTACTCGTTCATCATTTAGAAGGATGCCTTTATCTATTCCGTAAAGAGCCTCGTTAAAAAATTTCTCTGAGTACATATTAAATATCAACGGCGATAGGATACATCCCTGTCTAACTCCACGTAGTATTTTTATGTGATCTGTTTCTTCTCTGTTAATTTTCATGTATGCGGTCTGATTCCAGTAGAGTTCTGAAATTATTCTGAGGTCTTTGTCATCCAGGTGTGCCTCTTTTAAAATGTTTATCATCTTTTGATGTTGAACTCTGTCAAATGCCTTTTCATAGTCGATCAAGCACGCGTATACGTCGCAGTTAACGTCCCTGTATCTTTGAATCAGTACCTGTACTCCGAAAAGTGCCCCTCTGGTACCCACTGCGTTAATGAAGCCGAACTGTCTGTCCGATATTTGTTCCTCGCACTTCTTATAAATTCTTCCATGGATGACTCTAAAAAAAAGTTTTAACATGTGGCTCATTAGGCTGATTGTTCGATATTCTTCGCACTTTTTAGCCCCCTGTTTTTTAGGTATCGCTATGAATTCTGATTCTAGCCATTTATCAGGGATGATTCCTGTATTGTATATTTTATTGACACGATTGGATACGATGAATTTTGTTGTAAAATGCTATAATTATTATTTTTCTGATGATGACCCTTGAGATAAAATTGATCTCACGTAATCAAATGACTTATCTTTAAATAAAATTATTTAAACGTTATTGCACAAAACAACAATTTAAAGTACAGTCAAGCCCATGACCTATCACAATTTGTTAATTGTTAAAATGTATGACGCAAATCAATATTAGCATTAGATAAAAAAACCATATTGTTTTATATTTACTGTCATCATTTTTTGCATTATTTTAATTTTAACCTTCACTATAATGATTATGCGAACCTTTTGGCCTAATAAGTTATCTCATGATATCGTTAATGGGTTTTTGTCCAATGTAACTGTTAAAAATAAGATTTGGAGACCAAAACTTTTCGTACAAAACGAAGAAATGAACATCGTTTAAATTTATCAACAATGTAAGATTGGAAGTTTTATTCAAGGTAATCTGTTGATTTTATAATGAGTAACTGGCATACCACAAGATCCAATGTAAATAATAATAAAGATGTCTCTTGTTACTGCCTGTTTTAGGTATTGAGACTCAATTTGGATTCCGTAATGGCGTAGGTACACGTGAAGCTCTCTTTGCATTCAATGTACTAATGCAGAGATGCTTGGATGTGAACCAAGATATGTACATCTGTTTCATAGACTACAATACAGCTGTTGACAAAGTCCGCCACAATGAGCTAATGGCATCCTCAAAGCAAAACAACTAGAACACAATGACCTATATAACAACTATAACAAATCTATATTATAAACAGCAGGCACACGTATGCATTAATGAACAAACATCACAAGAGTTCGAAGTTAAAAGAGGAGTGCGATAGGGATGTGTATTGTCACCACTACTATTCAATGCATACTCTGAAGAAATTATGAAAAGAGCTCTTGAGGGAAAAACAACAGGAATTAAGGTCAATGGAACACCAATTAACAACATTAGATATGCGGACGATACTATCATAATAACAGACAACCTCCAAGACCTCCAAAAGCTAATGAACAAGATAGTTGAGTATGCAGAAGAATATGGATTATCAATAAACACCAAGAAAACCAAATTTATGAGGATATCGAAAACCCAAAATAATGGTGAAAGCCTGACAATTAACGGCACTGCTTTAGAACAAGTTGAAAACTACCACTATCTTGGCACAATAATTAATCACACAAACAATTACTCCAAAGAAATCAAAGTTCGGATAGAGAAAGCACGTACAATAAAATGAGAAAGGTACTTTGTGCAAGAGAACTAACATTGGACTTGAGAGTTAGGCTGGCAAGGTGTTATATTTTCTCGACTCTGCTTTATGGGATGGAAGCATGGACACTTAACGCGTCGACTGCTAAAAAATTGGAAGCATTTGAAATGAGGGTATATAGACGAATCATGAAGATATCATGCAACGAGCACGTGACAAACAACGAAGTCATGAAAAGAATCAACAAAAGAATGGAAGTATTGGAAATCATCAAGACACGAAAGCTGCAATACCTGGGGCATGTTATGCGTAATAAGAGATACAACTTACTTCAATTGATTATACAAGAGAAAATCCAGGGCAAGAGAAGTGTAGAAAACGGCGTATCTAGGTCAAATCATGCGAAATGAAAAATACCAGTTCCTCCAATTTATAATCGAGGGTAAAACTGAAGGCAAGAGAGGAATGGGACGCAAGAAAATGTCCTGGCTCCGAAACATAAGGCAATGGACAGGGATTAACGACATACAATCTCTGATACTCTCTCTCTCTTCAATCCTGACCCCCAGGGGGAGTGTAGTGGTCGACGTGATGTCGTGTATTGTCCTTCTCCAGAGATCTCTGTCTCTGGTCATTTCTTTTAATTCATACATAGGTCTTTTTCATATTCCTGTAATTTGATCTATGAAATCTGGTTGGGGATCTTCCTCGTGATCTTCGGCCTTCTACCTTTCCTTGTTTTATGAGTCTTTCCATGTTTTCTGTGTTTGCTCTCATAACATGTCCAAAATATTTTAATTGTTGGAGATGGACTTTACTAGAGAGTCGTTGGTTAACTTTTAGCTCTCTTAAAATTTAATTATTTGTTCTACGGTCGGTCCAAGGAATTCGTAACGTTCGTCTCCAACAGAACATTTCAGTGGCGTCTATCTTTCTTCTCTCCGATTGTCTCAGAGTCCAAGATTCACATCCGTAGGTCAGTATTGGGAATATTAAGCAGTTGATCAACCTCATCTTTATCGCTCTTGAAATTTGACATTCCTTCCATATTTTGGTCATTTTTGCTGTGGCAACTTTTGCTAGATCACATCTTGGTTTAATATCTTCTTGTAATGACCCTGTGTTTGTGATTAATGATCCCAGATATAAGTATGAGCTCACAACCTCGAACCGGTCAATTGTGGTTATGTGTGGATGATTGTTGTGTAGTCTATCCACTAACATGATCTTTGTCTTTGATATGTTTAATTGCAGACCAAATATTTGACTTTCGTTTTCGATCAGTCGTATAAGTTCCATCAGCTCTGCTTGACTATTTGCAAGAAGGGCTGTGTCATCTGCGAAACGTAGGTTGTTTAGTTTATGACCATTTATTGAGATGCCCTTTTCCCATCCTTCAAGTGCTCTTCGCATAATATACTCCCCATATATGTTGAATAATTGTGGAGATAGTATACATCCTTGTCTGACACCCCGTTCTGGATGAAACTAGTTCGAAAGTGTGTCAAGTACTTTAACTGATCCAGTAGTGTTTTCATATAGTTCAGTTATAAGCGTAATTAGATGTTGTGGTACGCCTACTTCTTTTAGTATTCGTCATAAGTGTCTCCACCTGACCCTATCGAACGCTTTACGGTAATCTATAAAACAGATGTATAGTGGGATGTTGAATTCCCTAGATTTCTCGATTATCTGTCTTATATTCAGCAGGTGTTCTCGAGTGCCTCTAGCTTTAGTAAATCCAGATTGCTCTTGTGGAATTTCTCTTTGAAGGAATGTTTTCAGACTGAAAACAAAATCTCTGATACATATTGCAAGAAATAGATAATTAATGGAAAATGTGATCGCTAACATCCATTAATGGATTTGCATCTGAAGAAGAAAAAGAAGAGAAGTGTAGGAAGAAGAAGAATCTCATGGTTGCGTAACTTGAGGGAATGGTACGGATGTACATCAATTGAACTATTCAGAGCAGCAGCATCTAAGATCAAAATAGCCATGATAATTGCCAATCTCCGTCGTGGAGATAACACGTGAAGAAGAAGATGCCATTTTCCTTTGCAGTCTATAATGCAGGATAAAAAAAATGTAGCTTTTTGAAGCAAGAACTGTTGATATCCTTTCCTAAACTCCACCTAAATTTCTTCGCTTGCTCTAATTGCAATCAGCTCTTCTTGTATTATAACATCTATTTCTATCATGGTTTAATAATCCACTCAATACTTAATAAATGCCACATTCTAATGGTTCTTTTTTGGTTCAGTTTCTTTTATGCTTGTCGTGGATCCCTGCACGTTGAAATCCACCCCCGGAGGTCTAAATAGACCAATTTGGAAATCTATGTAAGAGAGGTTTTAATTTCTGCAACATTCGATATTTCTGACTTCTTGGAAAAAGGTAACAACAACTGAAAATCCCATTCCTATTTTCTCTACAGTTTTTCAAAGAACTTTCCTCTTTCATTTCATATTTATCTAATTTTGTTTGTTATGATTGTTCTTCCTTCCCCATTATAATTTTTTAGGCCTGCAATGATAGAATGCCTGTAATACGGTTCAATAAAAAAATTACTGATATATTTTTTCTGTTCAATTAAAAAATAAAACAAATATTTACTAGTTTATAAAAATATCTCACCTTAGAGATAACTCGTCAATGTCAGACGATGAATGGTCAACAATCTGTCACGTTTGGTATGTGTATCATATCAGGGCCGGGCTATCATTTTTAATACCAATACACATTTGCTGTAACAAATTATTATCTCAAGTAATGAATAAATATACGGATAACCCAAGCTGCAAAGAAAAAAACGTGCATTAATTGGTAAATTTTTGAAACCAGCATGGCGTTATGAAGGCAATGCCTGCTCCAAGTGCTTGCAACTCCAAACCGTGGGTTATAACTTTTTAATGGCAGCTGTAAGGTGCAAAAATGGTGTTTTTTGGATTATTTTTAAATTTGACCCCCTAGTTTATGCAAAATTAACGATTGGGGGTAGAAAAATAACAATTTTTCGTAATTTTTTATTTGTGAAATACATTTTGTAAATTTCTTTTTTTTATGCAAAAAGCATTATATTGTAGCACGATCTTAATCGATTAAGATTAATTAATTAAGATTTACAGATCACTAATCCGCTCCAAGCTCGACTATGGATGTTTCGTCTATATGTCTGGTACTAAATTAATCTTAAATTCACTAAATACAGTACACAACACAGCTATTCGTCTATGTCTTGGAGCATTCCGTTTTATTCCGGCAAAAAGTCTTTACTGTGAAGCTAATGAACCTCCTCTATGGCTTAGGCGAGAAAAACTTCTCTCCTATGCTGCTACAATTTCTTGCAATCCGTCCAATCCAGTATATCATTTAATTTATATTATCACACCATTTCCACAACAACCCTCCATGTTGGCATGTTGGCCATATTTTTGAATGTAGCAGATAAAGAGTTAATAAAGATGTTCTTCGAATGATGAATGCAGACAGATTGCTCTTAAACATCGTAAAAAAGGAAAACAGGATACTTCGGCTACATAGTTACAGGAGCTAAATATCATCTTATTGCGTCGTATAATACACGAAAGAGTGGAAGGAAAAATATGATTAGTCCGAAAAAAAAACTATTAGTAGTAACAATAAGCTTGCCCATAGCGTAAAAATGCATCGATTACACAGATCTGCGACCAAAAAATTGTTTAAAATTTGATAAGTGATTTTCATACTGTTTTCATCGCTGATTTCGGGAAAAATTGTGAAAAAATTCCATCACGTACAGTTATTTCACAAAATAATATAATAAAGAGTAATTAGGAGAATATCAGTGCCTATCTGTCACGCACCCCTTTACCCAAAATTAACAAGCAGTGAGCTTGTTCTGCTACTGATCTACAGTTCACAAACAGCTCTACACTCGGTGCAGTTCACGTGTTGTTGTTACTAGTGATTTAAAGTAGTGACTATTTTCTTGAGTTGTGAAGTTATGTGTTGTATAGACATTGAATAATAGCTACCAGAGGATGTATAAACTCGCCAAATTACTGTTCCAGTTGCGGTAACTATACCGTTAAAAAGCAACTAAGAGACGTTTCAGATTTCGTTGAAAAAGTATATTTCGCTTATTTTCGTATACATTATGGGGTCCTCCAAACTCCAAAAACAGTATAGCCCTTGTGGGGCCCAAGATAAGCCTTGGGCCCCGCATAAAGTTTGTTCAGTGTGTGTTGAAAAACTGAGGCAACGGTTTTAAGGTAAGCAGTCCTTACGATTTGGAATACCAATGGTTTGGGGGGAGCCCAAAAATCACAGTAATGACTGTTATTTTTGTTCTTGCAACGTACTGTAGCGTTTACGCTACTGATTAACCCCTCACGAAAATTTTTGTGTTCCGCCAGCGATCGATTTTTAAATGGACATTTTTCTCCACACGCGCAGTAGTCGCTTAAAAAGGAAGATTGGTCGAGTTTGTACGAGAACGATCAGTTTTGGTCAGAACTCAACGCAGCCACGTCAACCGGTGAAATTTTTTCACCTTCAAAGTGACGGAATTGGAGCCAGGAAAATAATTTGGGGAAGAATAAAATAGAAATATTAATAATAATAATTAATTTTTAAAATCAAGATTTTCTAATTTATAAGAGTTCCATATAAAAAGGAAGAGTTGTTTTTGGCGTGCTGCGGCTCCATGTAAGTAAATAATTTCATACGTATTATCTCTTTATCATATAATCAAATTTATCATTGCAGTTTAGTATTTCTTTAGAGATTTATTTTTGAGTTCCGAAATGATTTAAATATAAAATTTCCTTGATTTACTTACAAAGAACATAAGGTCATTTTTTATATAGTTAAATTTAAATTCTGTTTTATTCCATATCTTATCAGTAAGTTTTTTGGTTCTTTTTTCTCTCACTTTTTTTTTGGTGGAATATACAAGGTTTCTACAGCCTTCTGTGTTCTGCGCGTGTTCATTTCATGGCGCAAACCTGTCATGTCTACGAAATGAACTTCGAAAATTTTGACATTTTAGACCTCTAATGTTTTGATGTTTTGTTTTGGTGCAGTCAATCCATGCTGCTACACCTATTAAATTACATTTATTAAATTACATAACCTTTTTAGATTCCGTCACTTCACTTGAGAGTATTCTCTTGAGAATATTTCCTCAAGGATACTAGTAACAAAATTTCTTGAATAGTTAACAACTCGGTTATGGAGTTACCGATTTCTCGGAGCAGATAGACCAGTGCCTGGTTTGACTACATTAGACTCACCTGGGTTTGTCCTTACAGCAACAAATTAATTTAGCCGTGCCAAGAGGAGTTTTTCCTATGGACTTATAGTGCTGTAAAGATAAGTTGTTTGACTGTGTAATTTTTTTTGTTACTGTCTATTTGTTAACTTTTCATATGCATATGATCAAGTGACTACATTTTGATAAAATATAATTTTGATATTATTGGGAGAGGGAAAATACCTTTCATGCTTTATGAGGTTTTTATTTCAAAATAGGATATACAGAGTCTGACCGAACTCACTGGTTGATTTAATATATGTTTTTTTAATAGAATTCACTTTTGATATATATTTTTTTTAATTTTAATTGGGGAGGGAAATAAATTTTATGTGGTTTTTTTTTAAATCTGATATAATGAGTATGGAACAAGTCACTTGTAATATAGTATGATTGTAATAGATTTATCAAGGTTGATACCTTTACAATATTATAATTAGTATCTCATTTTAGTTGAATTATTTAAACACAAATTACTAACCTTTACTGTTAAGACCTTGGCTACCATACGGACTATTCTTGGTGTTACTAATATTTTAAACTTTATTTGGCCAGTGGTAGTGACTATTCGCTTGTGAGGGGCTATTAGGTCCTATTGTATCTTTACACTACCCACTACCACTGTTATTTAGCTTTCCATTATATGTAAATTGTTCATACATGTATATCTATATACAAGTTTTATAAATATATTTATTGTTATTATTTTGAGTTTTATTTCAGTTCTACTAACCAGTATATAATATAGCAAGACAAGATTAATATTTAGTATTTTTGGATTTCAGGTTATTATCTCTAGTATCATTTGTTTCCGGTCCTTTGTTACTTCAAAATCTCAACTATCGTTGAGTTGGCGCCCTTCTTTTTCTCTTAAATTTATTCCCATTGACCTTCTTTAGTTGTATCACATTTGATATTACCAGGTCTCATTTCGTTTCTTGTCTCATTAGCTCAGTATCCTTGCTATCTGTTTATATCTTTAAAGCCACAATCCAGTGCATTGAAGCTAGCCCGAACACTCACTTGAGATTTAGCGTCTCTTTGGCTATTTAATTTTGTTCCTCTGAGCTTAGCCATATTTTAGTATTCTTTCTATTAGTATTTTATATCATCACCTCTCTTCCAGTTCTTCTGGAATTTGGAAGTCTTACACTTCCTAAAATCCAATACTCCCGGAGTAATGAGGTTTCAGTACGAGGTTTCAATTTGACAAACAAAAAGAATATTTCTTACCCCAACATTCAATAAGCCATTCGCCCTGTCCCTCATAGACTTGAAGTACCAATAAACTCTCCTCCAGATTCTTTGGATGACATATATGATGATCACGAACCATTGGATCAGCAAGGTGATAGTGAAGAACACAGTGATTGCTACGATCCTGGCACCACCGATCCCATTCCAATCTCACAATTTCAACTGAGCGATTTAGTAAGAGATCTAGGCCTTTCTAAAGAATCGGCAGAAGTTTTAGGATATAGATTGAAAAATAAACATATGTTGGATCCGGATGCATCCTTTTCTTAGTATCGATGTAGGAAAAAGGAATTTGTATTTTTCTTTTCACATCACAAATGAACAATATGTGGTGATTTATTGCTGCCTGGTCAACAAAGTGGCTATACAAAGTTTCCTTTCTATCTCTGTGAGAGAGTAGAGTCAGAACGAAGAAGAAGAAGTCTTTAGAGAAGGCTTGCAAGTAGGGGTTAAAAATGTTGAGAGAAAAAGCCTTGTGAATCCCAAAAAGTTGTTTCTTCTACAACTTCACATTAACTTGGAGCTGATGAAACACTTTGTCAAGGTATTGACTAATGAAGGTTTCAGATATCTTTGTGGAGTTTCCTGGTTTATCCACGGCAAAGCTAAAGGAAGGAATCTTAGTCGGACCGAATATTAGAAAACTAAAGACAGATCCCGAATTTGTGGACAAAATGGAAACCAAAAGAAAAGGAAGCATGAAAATCCTATTGCGGGTTACTAGGTAACAAGAGATCCAAACTACAAGCCAATCGTCGCAGACATGATCGACAACTTTGAGAAGCTGAACTGTAACATGAGCATTAAACTTCACTTTCTCCACTCATATCATGACTACTTCCTGGGAATCCTTGGTGATGTTAGTGAAGAGCAAAGTGAAATATTTCATCAAGACATCAAAGAAATGGAAAAAAGATACCCAGGAAGATGGAACGTGAGCATGATAGCAGACTACTCCTGGATAATAAAAAGAGATGATCCTCAACGAGTCCACAGCCGGAAAAGCAGCAAAAGAAGCTTCGACAGAAAGCGAAAGCGTTATTATAAGGATTTGGAGCTTAAAGAGAAATGTAACTGTACTGGAAATGTAGTTTAGAATATGATTAATAAACCAAATAAATTTTATGACTTGGGAAAAAGGTGAAAAATTGCTTTACATTTTGTTATTATACCCATATTCTCCAACAATCTCCCTACTTTGTGAGAAAGTGAAACCTGACTTGATAGACAAAAATGGTTTGAATTTTTAAAATCGTCGCTAAAAAGTACATAAAAGTCAGTTATCAAATTTCAAACAACTATTAAAAAATCTTTTTTTGCAGGCCTGTGTTATTGTAAGAAATGGTGTAATCGATATTCTAAATATATGCAAATCAATATGATCAAATAGCTTAGCATTTGCTGTTTTTTTTTGTTCTTTGCTAGTCAGAATGTTTTCCAATATTTTCGTACACTGTACGAATTTATGTGTAGAGATTTTGAAGTCATTTTATAGTGAAACAAGTAACGTTTCAGTTGAAAGTGGCGGTTTAAGATATAAAGCATTATTTCTTTGGATCTCTATAGTTTTAAATGAAATCTACAATTTTTTTTGTAGCCTAATCCTTTGAGGAAGAACAACAGTCTCGAGTTTTCAAATATTTTTTCTCTCTTAGTTTTAGTTCTGTTTATTTCTCTGTTAGTTAATCAGCTAGTAATACAACGGAAAAGCATAATTAAAAAAAAAATTACAATTACAGTTTTGTTGCAAACTTTAGTGGTTGTAATGCATTCAACGAGACATTTTAATAAACATCCTGACCTAAAAACCATCCAAATTAAAGTAGTTAGAAGATAAGAAAGTCAAACATGTTACGTCCAATATAAATAACAATATCTACAGATATTACAAGAACTATCTCTAGGTCAGTGACCAAATCATTAAACACAGTAGACTTGAATATTCTTTAACTTGACATTCAGAATGCTAATAAATGAAAACAACTTTTACTAAAAATTACTACAAAATGTAGAGCATCAGCTTCCTTACTACGAACAGCTATTTTTGGAATCTACATTCGAAAATATTTTCGAAAATATTTTTTTATTGATGACACATGACTTAATTGTGCTAAACACATTTTACAAACTACCACTTAGACGCCTGTTTACGTGGAAATCACCTAGAGACAACGGGGAAGACGTTATTATAAGAAACCAAATAGACTATATACTTGGTAACAAAAGATATCGAAACAGTTTCAACAGTGTTAAAACCTACCCAGGCGCTGATATTCAATCTGACCACAATCCTTTAGTGGGCTTGTATAGAACCAAATTAAAGAAAACATGCGGAAAAACTGTAGACAAACATGACATAAGAAAACTGAAATGTGGTGAAGTAAAAGAAATAGTCAGCAAAACAATAAATAGAAAATTCAAAGAAATCGATAATACAACGGAAAGCACAGAAGCGAAGATAGAATCCCTTAATAAAACGATAGAAGACATTGAATTGGGAAGAATTGGGAGAAGAAGAATATCATGTTTAAAAATCCCGAGGAAATGGTTCTCCACAACAACTTATATATTTAAAGCATCAGTTAATAAAATAATTATAGCCCGAATGATTTTTAATATTCGAATCGAATAGGCACCAAAAGAAGAAGAACCTGGTATTAATTCTCATTTTTTACTAAATACCTTATACTAGCTTGTTTTAAACAGTAGGGAAATGCACGATATTAATTCTACGCCACTAACTACTATCCGCTTAGCTTTAATTCATTTCATCCCTTATTTACCATAATCCTCTAATTATACAACAGTTTGAGCTAATAACAGGTTAGCCATCTTTATCCAAAACCGCACCGCAAGTTACGCCCCCAATTGGGCGCTTTTCGTCTATTTATATAATCCATGACGTGAACATTGGTCAATGAAACCAGACGGTCAATGAATAGTCTCTATAATATTATTTTTTATTGAATGGACTGGTTATCGATAACATTATTAAATTAGAGATATGGAGATCATTATCAATAACAAAAAATATTTTAAATTGGTTGATTGTGGTGGTTTGGTATATTATAAATGAGTCCATCTGTTAGTTTTTGTGTCGTTATTTAGATGTACAAAGTATAATAACAAACAGTTGTTGGATCTAATTTTCAGTTTTAAAAACACCTTCCATGTTTTGTTGTCATTACTAAAGCTCGGATTACAGGCAAAATCACTTTTTTTACCTATTTTGACTATTATATGTGCTTGGTCACGGCTATCTTCAATAAAATATACAATACAGGAATCATCCCTGATAAATGGCTAGAATCGGAATTCTAAGCGATACCTAAAAAACAGGGGGCTAAAAAGTGCGAAGAATATCGAACAATCAGCCTAATGAGCCACATGTTGAAACTGTTTCTTAGAGTCATCCATGGAAGAATTTATAAGAAGTGCGAGGAACAAATATCGGACAGACAGTTTGGCTTCATTAACGCAGTGGGTACCAGAGAGGCACTTTTCGGAGTACAGGTACTGATTCAAAGATGCAAGGACGTTAACTGCGACGTATACGCGTGCTTGATCGACTATGAAAAGGCATTTGACAGACTTCAACATCAAAAGATGATAAACATTTTAAAAGAGGCAGGCCTGGATGACAAAGACCTCAAATAAGTTCAGAACTCTACTGGAATCAGACCGCATACATGAAAATTAACGGAGAAGAAACAGATCACATAAAAATATTACGTGGAGTTAGACAGGGATGTATCCTATCGCCGTTGATATTTAATATGTACTCAGAGAAAATTTTTAACGAGGCTCTTTACGGAATAGACGAAGGCATCCTTCTAAATGGTGAAAGAGTAAACAATGTTAGATATGCCGACGACACCATGGTGATAGCAGATAGTTTAGAGGGACTTCAGAAGCTAATGGACAGAATAAACGAGTACAGTCAACAGTACGGACTAAACATTAATACCCACAAAACGAAACAAATGATTAGAGAATATAAACGGGGCTCATCTATACATTAATGGGACGCAGATAGAGAGAGTAAAACAGTATTGTTACCTGGGAACTATTATTAACGAACAGTGGAGCAATTTACAGGAAATAAAGTGCCGCATGGGAAAGACAAGAACGGTCTTTAACAAAATGAGCACCATCTTCAAAAGTCACAACATATCCCTTGATACAAAAATGAGACATTTGAGATACTATGTTTTCTCTGTGTTGTTGTACGGAGCGGAGGCATGGACGCTTACAGACACCACTATTAAAAAACTTGAAGCATTTGAGATGTGGCTTTATAGAAGAATGCTGAAAATATCATGGACAGCAAGGATCACGAACAAGGAAGTTCTAGGAAAAATGAAGAAGGAACCAGAGATTGTGTTTACAATCAATCGCATAAAATTGCAATATCTGGGACACGTTATGAGAAATGAGCACCGTTACTCCCTGCTACAATCTATATTGCAAGGTAAAGTCAAAAATAGGCGAGGACCCGGTAGGCTGGGGAATTTAAGAACATGGTTTAAGAAAATCTGAACGGAGCTAGTTCGAGCCGCAGCGAGCAAGGTTATGATTGCCAATATGATTTCCAACATCCGAAACGGATAGGAACCAGAAGAAGAAGAAGAAGAAGAAGAATGTGCTTTTTACTCTAAGCACTCTACTCTACTCTATTTACTAAATATAACACTCAAATTGAGAACAAGAATAATAGCGACAAAAATAAACGAACGAATATCTCTGCAAGAGTAACAGCAAGGATTTCGGACAGGAAGATCATGCACGGATGCAGTTTTTGTAATAAGACAAATAAAAGAAAAGTCGCTGGAATACAACAAACCAGCATATATGTGTCTGATAGATTTGAAGAATGCGTTTGGTAGAGTGAGAATTCGGGACCTGATACATTTATTATACGAAAAGGGAATATCACTGGATTTAGTAAAAACCATTGAGAATATTGTTACGATTTTAAATGTTATGACGTATAGAACTGTAAATATTTTATGACTAATTCTTTTTTATTGATTCTCGTAATTTCTAGCTCAAAAATCTACCTGACACCCTTTGGGTCCCTTCGCTAAATAAAACAACAATCGAACTTTCTGGGGAAGAGCCGATGAAAAACATACCAGTTTTGAGACCAGTCGCTGCTCTGTCTAGTCGAGAATGCCATCGAACCTTCGGCGCTGTTCCATTTTAACACATGATTTCATATAAATAACGGAAGATTTTCATTGAGCAGGCAGTCAACAAGAAGATCGCATCTCGCGTTAAATTGTTCGAACGCAAATAAATTATTTGTAATTATTAAGTGTAAAATAAATTAGTATAAAATAAAGACTTTTGATAAATTATCGTGTTTTAATAAATTAAAATAAAGACAATAAATTAGGACTAATAAAAGCATTATAATATATAAAGATAACATAGCTATGGTAAGATGTAAGGGAAAACTATCGCAACTTATCAAATATGACTGAAATTAGACAAGGAGATTCGCTGAGCCCATTAATATTTAATCTGATAATGGATGAAATCATAAAGAAAGTTAAAAAAAGAAGAGGATATAGAATGGAGAAAAGGAAATAAGGATAATATGCTACGCCGACGACGCCATAATAACAGCCGAAAATGAAGATGACCTACAAAGATTAATTAAAGAATTCGAAGATACGGCGCTCATATACAACATGGTGATCTCAACAGAGAAAACTAAAGCGATAGTGATATCAGCGGAACCGAGACGATGTAAACTAGTCGTAAATAACAAAATAATAGAACAATTGATGGAAACTGAATACTTACTGTCAAGCTACGGAAAAGTGGAAGAAGAAGTATAAAAACAAGTGAACATGGCAAACAGAGCAGCAGAAAACGGAAACAAAAACCAGGATATATAAATCAACAATAAGACCGATAATGACGTACACAGCGGAAACAAGAGCAGATACGGCGAAAACACAAAGGCTGCTGGAAACAACAAAAATAACAAACCTGTAGCGTGCAAATCCGCTACTTTTTAGAATCAATTTTCAAATACCCACATTGCATTAGAGGTCCTCTCATTTAGCCGTGTTTATTTTCATTTTAGAAAATATTTGTTAGTTGGTCCATCTACATTTTGTGTCCGCCCGGTATAATACATTTTCAATTTTACAATGCACATAGTGAGATCCGATTCGGATTTCAAAAGGTATTTCCATTATCCCGAATAGTATTTATTGAGAAAATACTATTGCCATTTTCATTTTGAATCCCTACATTATTTCCCGTAAAATAGTCATTCTTATACGATATTTTATTCCGAAGCAAAATTATTTATCAAGTCGTTAATTTTTTGTAATTTTAAAACATTCAAAGTTTGGCAGTTTCAATAGAAATTGCTGCTTCCTTATCAGCTAATACTGACCTTCAGGTAATTTCTTTTGCTGTTATAAATACCACGCTGGTCCCATTGAGAGTCATTTTCTATCGATTCCAGTCGCCAAGTAGGTGTAACGAAAATACGTTCCTAGTTGGTAAGTTTTTTTTATTTAATTGCTTAGTTTTCTGTTCACATTTTTATTAACTGGGTAACTCGAATTTGCAGACCTATATTTGTGCTTATTTGTATTGTAAATTTTATGCATCAATAAGGTAATGAAAATGTTTTTGGGGTATTTATTTTCCGTGAATGCTATTTAATTCATATATCAGCAGTTATGTTAAATAATAATTATTTTCAAGTTTCATGTTTTAATTTAAAATTTGTTAATTTATAAATATTTGGGATTAAATTAATTTATTTTTATTTATTTATTAAATTGTAGTTTATAATAGTTATTAAGGGGAGTTTTAAAATAAAACATTTGGGTTCTGACTTTTAGTTCAGAAGTCACATGTAGGATTTTTTGTACTGCTGACAGGGGGTATTAGAATTTTATTGGCTTGGGTGGTGGGGTCCCTTCATAAATTTATGCTGCGGGTTATCTACACCTCAATTTCTCTTTTAGGCACCCAGAAGAAGGGCATGGTCCTGATGTTACGATGTTTCGTTCCCAGTAATAATTTATAGTAGCAGTTGCCCAAAAAAATAAAGGAAATATGTAATAGTTTTCCAGATGGATCCATCCTTTTAAAACCCAACAGTTTCACAAACAACAGTTCCAGAGACAAATGAAAATTACCAACTGACGCCTCACGAAGAAGATCTTGAGCTGTAAATAACCCAGGACAGCACCGGAAGAAGCCCGCAGACCACAAGCTAAGTTTTTTTTTTAATGGAATTTTGTACTTGCCTGTCAACAGGGACAGATTATTTTGTATACAGTGACTACAATGAGTACTAAAATGTAGATCCTTATTGTTAGTAATAAAATGAGTTAATAAAGCATATATACCGAAGTTTATTTCTTTTACTGATAGTGTACCGTATGCATAGGGAATGCAGAGGAGTGGAATAAAAGGACCCACAAAAGTCTCATGCTCGCTGCGTTGATGTTGGCGATGTTATCTTGAATTTGTTTCTTGGTCAGTGTTGGCATTATGAAATAAGTTCAATATTTCATCATCAACATAAACACGACAAAATTGGCGCCCAACTCTAAGAAACAGAGTAAGAAGTGAGGAAATACGAGCGATATGTGGTATAGAGGAAATAAACGCTTGGACTAAAAGAATAAAAGTGGAATGTAATCAACACATGGAAAGAATGACAGAAAATAGAATGGTACGACTAGCAAGAGACAAATCGCCAAATGGAAGAAGATCATTGGGACGACCGAGGAAAAGATGGTCAGACAACGTCAATTGAGGCTAAAAACCGAAGTAAAACAGGCATTAAGACTATTTATAAAGCAGGAAGAAGAAGATATGTGCTTTTTGCACACTTTGGTTTTGCTTTTGCTTTTTTTTAATTGTACCTACAGTTATTAAAGGAATTTGTATTATGAAGTTTGTTGAGCAAATGTCTTGTTACTAAGTAAAGCGTCTTAATCGTCTTTAGAAACTATTGATTATCTAATGACATATGACTGAATGACAACAATACTTTGAGAAAATACAGATCGTACAAAAATAAGACTTTTTGTTTAAAGTTCGCCACGGATGCATTTTATATACTTTTTCTTTTATATTTCATCCAGCTCCGAAGTGTATATATTGTCTTCCATCACCCTATATTGTACTAGACACGTTAATCCACCGCAGACATCCCTCTTTGCTATGCTATTTTAATTTATTTGGGCTTTACTATCTAATAAACCTCGAAATAGGTTGTCCTTTCGAAATCCCATTATATATTGGAGGATAAGCAAAGAAATCAGTGGCGTATCATAGAAAATGTCAAGAAATTAGTTCCAAAAACAAGAAAAAGTTTTTGTTGGGGGGCTAATATTGTCTAAAGTAGACGACTTTAAAATGATATTGCCAATATTGTTGAGTTGCGTTCCTGGGACGACTTTACTTGTAAGATAGTTCATTCGATTACATGAAATGATCTTTAACTTGAGAATATCCGTCAAAAAAAATTATAGCATGTAAACACATGCCATGATGACAGTAAAACTCTCCTGTTAGTAATTCCATAGTAAATTATGAGGGAAAAACCAGGAAAAAAACCTCATAATACTATCCCGACATGGTAAGTATTTGGTCATGCATTTAGTTTACTTTCAATAAACACGAAATTCTGATTTTATGTTTGTTATTTAAAAAAAAACATAAATGATGTATCCTCTATATGTTACTGACTTACTAATACTGGTATTTTCCTTTTAATAACTTCTTTTTTTAATATGGGTAACCAGATTGACCTACCACATTCTGCCGAGGAATTTGCGACACAATTGGTCTCATTTAGCATAATTAGAGCCGTTTCTTTGATTTTTCTCTTTTTACCATCCGTTTCTATAGGACTATATTTAAATCATTCCATTGAACCCTATGTTCATTATCCCATGCGTATAATATGTTTACATATTAAGGTAGTTTATAAATACAGTTCTTTGTCCTTTCTTGTTCATTTAGGTTTGGTTTTAGACAAATTAGATCTCAATGTGTTTGTTGTTTTGAATGTTGTTGAAATGTTGAATTTATTTGCTATCCTTTTAAGTTTTTCTGATAATCCTTTTGTGTATGGTGTTGCTATTTTCCTCTTATTATTCCTGTAGGATCTCGTTCTAAGTTGTTCTGTTCTATTCGATCGATTGTTGAAAATTCCTCATTTCTAAACGATAAAGGATAATCATTTTTTAATAAAACAGATATTAACAAATGTATTTCTTCCAAGAACGAATTTACGGTAGAACAAGCAATTTTGGCTCTATCGTATATGGATTTAATGATTCCCTTTTTAATATTAAGATTGTGATTTGATTTGAAATTTAAATATCTGTTGGTGTGTGTTGGTTTTCTATACACCTGAGTCTCATATCCAGTATCGTTCTTAGAGATTAAAACATCCAGGAAAGGTAATGTGTTATTATATTCCTTTTCCATGGTAAATGTTATTGTCTCTTCTTTATCGTTTATGTCAGGATTGTGTCCAACAACTATGATCCATGAGGCCATACTGAGAATATATCATCCACATATCTCAACCATACTGTGGGTTTTAAATTTTGTTTAGAAATAATATTTGTTTCAAAATCTTCCATAAATATATCGGCTAATAATGGAAATAACCTTAGAGCCCATTGCTAGGCCAAAATTTTGTTTATAGAGTTCATTATTTAGTTGAAAATATGTATTATCAGTAATAACTCCATTACAGCTGATATGTTTAGTCTTGTTCTAGTTGCTAATGTATCATCACTCTCTAATTTTGTCTTGACTATATTTAAAGTCTTATCTAATGGCACATTCGTAAATAAACTATTTATGTCAAAACTTACTTGAATTAAATGCAATATTCGATAATTTATTTAAAAAATATGTATTTTTTATAAATGTGTCATCTTTATTTGCAAAATGGGTGTATAATATTTAATAAAAATTTTGATAGTTCACTACAAGGAATAAATATAGTTTTTTCGGTAATTATTTTGCCATTTATTAATCTTCAATTTGGTATAAGACCAATTAAGCAGAAGAATAGTACAACTTCCAATGAGTAAGCTTTTCAAATTCACAAGCAGTCTCCGAACGGACTAATTCAAACAAAAGTTCATTTCCGTAACACGAAGCTGCTCACAAATCCCCGCGGAATGACGCCAATGACTCAAATAGTCCATCAGACGCCGAGGGGTGTACGCGCGGATGAGGGGATGGCGGATTTTAGGGAGTAAAAGTAGAAAGGGGGAGCATAAAATTCTGCCACTGCTGCTGCTGGCCGTTCACCCGAGCACTCGGCCAAGGACGCGCGACTGCACCCCTCCTCTCCCTCTTCGCCGCATCGCGACGCTCTCAGCAGTGCTCCCCCGACGTTCGCCGCCCCCACCACCCCGTAAAACGCTAGAAGAGACGACGCCCTTCTGTTGTTTGTTGTCTTGGTGCCATTCACCGTTCCTGGCGATGTGGGTGCAAGGTTTTTACGCCAACTGCACCGAAGATATGATATGCAGTCTTTTGTTTTGAAGGGGGAAAAATTACAGACAAAATTTTTTTTTTGGTATTAATAGTCAGAGTGTGTGTGTGTGAGAGAGAGAAATATAGACGTTCACACAGTAGAAAAATAGTTAAATAGTTGTTTTTATAATAAGCAAATATTAAGATCTAAAATCAATAACCAATTTTTCGCTAACCTAGTACCAAGTATTACCAAGCAACTTAATTAAGGACAATAATAAGGACTTAAGCTGCAAGAATACACACACAATTGCTATTTTAGAGGAATAAGAATATAATGCACAATGATGCATCCTCGTTATGTTACTGACTTACTAATAGTGGCATTTCTTCCTCTTTTTATATGGGTAACCAGATCCTACTGAATTCTGTCGAGGAATTTGCGACACAATTGGTCTCATTTACCATAATTAGATTCTTAGATCTTTTTCTTTTTACCATTTTTTTTCTAGAACTATACTTAAATCGTTTCATTGAACCCAATGTTCATTATCCATGCCTGTTTACATATTTGAAATCTATGAAATTCTGCATTTTTAATATAAGATTGATGTTCACTTATTCTAACTTTTAATGACCTTGATGTTTCACTTATTCACATATTAAAATTGGCAACATTGTAGATAAAATTTGGAGACACGAAATTGTCGAGTTGCAATAGTCGCATACCACCATACCAGTCACTGTTAGACCTTCATTGTAGTCGGGTTTGTTTATGTACAATGTCTAAAAATAACAAGAGAAACCTTTCTTTACATTAACTTGAGCATCTGGCTGAAAATCTTAGCGAAATAAGTGATTGTGAATTTGATGATTCCCTTGACGATATGACATCTAACGAAATTAGAACATAATCTTTCGGTAAAATCAACTCCCTGACATCATTAACAAATGAAAATGTATCCTTTGCATTATAGGTTGGTCCCACTGATATCGGAGCAGTACAAACAATCCAATATAAAAAATTACCACTAATAAAACAGTTAACACCTTTTGTGACTAGTTTATTTAAATAATTTACTAACATCAAAATTGTCCAATATAATGTATTAGAAAACCGACAACTGTTTTCTAAAGTAAAAGACAAGACACCAACTGTAAATAAAACTAATGTCATCTATAAACTGCCTTGTTTGGATTGTCAGAGCTGTTATGTTGGCCAAACTTCTCAATGGCTAAAACAACGGGTCACACAACACAAAAGTGACTGCACAAAAAAGAAGAATACATGTGCGGCAGTTGACCATTATCTAAAAACTGGGCATCAATTTGACTACTCAAATGTCAGGGTTCTACAACAAGAGAACAATTAAAAAAAAGATTGTTTTTAGAAATGTGTCACATCAATAAAGAAAAATATGCAGTTAATTATAAGGCAGATACGGGACAGTTGAGCAATATCTACTGTAATATTCTTAGTATGTTCAAATAATTTTTCTTTTTACAATTATGTTTTAAATCACCCTGTATATTTTTAATGTGTAATTTTATTGTGTTTTTATTGTTTCTTGGTTGTTTTTGTTTTCTATTTATTATATTTTTTTTTGTTATATTTAATTACTAGTGACTAGATGATTTTGACTAATACTGTCAGTACTGTTTTGAATATATTATGTTCAAGATTTTTAAATATTTTAACCTTAATCTGTAAGTAAATTCATTGTTTATTATCACCTGTTATGTATATAAAATTTTAACCATATTTTAGTTGTCTCCTGAAGAAGCTGACAAAAATCAGCGAAATATAGAGTAATAAAAGAAAAAAGAGTTTTTTTTTTAATAACAGACCGCATACCTGATACTCCAAAACAATAAATTGTTATATATATATATATATATATATATATATATATATATATATATATGTGTTCATTAGTATTATTTGAAACTACTTTCAAAACTACAACCAATCATAACAACTTCATTCTTGGAAATATCTATCATTCCGTGCAGTTGATACTACACCATTATCAAAATCGAACGCATTCACCCACTCAAACTTACGGATGGAACTATTCTTGTAGTTATGGATGGAAGGAAAAAGTACAGGGGAACTATTTTTGGAAAGTAGGTGAGGTTAATTATATTTGGATTTTTATAGACCCACTGCCAACAACACAGAAGTTGTAAAGCTCACGCAACAAAGTTGCATTCTTAGTTGAATGTGACCAAATCACGTAATGCTTCTAAATATGGATATTTTAGGGATTGTTACGTTATTTAGTTTATCAGTGTATTAGATGCAAGTCAAAAAAGAAAAAAGGAAACCGGAAAAAGATTATTCACTTGCAAATTCTTTATCCGCTATCTAGAAAGGATGCAGCGCTATGAAAATATGTAGTATAACCCCATCAGTTGTAATAGACGAGTTAGAAGAACAAACTTTATATGCAATTGACCACATAACCGTGCAAAAAGGCGGAGGTGATCACAACAGAGAATACAAATTTCCAACAAATTTAAGTCTATTGCTACACATAGAAATGCTAAATTCAATAAATAAATGAGAATCTAAGATATGTAAAAAAATAACAATATAAACCTTAATTGCGTTAACTAAAATATTAACATATTGAAAAATAAATTTTCATCTTCTTGTTTTAATTCGTATCCAGTTCGGATGTTAGCAACCATCATGGTAACCTGTACTTGCTCTAAAAAACATTGTGGTTGTTGTGCTGAATCACGTACGTAGATTTTACAGCCAGGAAATCCTTCGCCTTGCTGGTCCTCGCTTTTCTTCCACTTTTCCCTGTAAAATTAGTTGCAGCAAGCCACATATTTCGCTGTTCTTCGTGATGTTCGTGAACTCCTAAGTGGAGCATAGAGCTTCAATGAAAACGCGCCATCGGGTTCTATTTTGCACTAAAACGTTCACCTCATTCCAAGACTTTCCTTGACCTCTTATCTCGTTCATAATGGATGTTCTCAAAGTTTATACTGGGCTATCTCTTTTTCTTCTTCCTTAGGGATTCCACCCTAGGACAATCTTTGCTGGAATTATTTTTCAATCCCATTTTCTGGACTTTATTTGATGTTCTACCCTTTTTTGTTCGGTCAGGTGTACTAAATCTTCGTTTTTGATGATGTTAGGTCAGAAAATACGAACAATTCGTCGTAGACATTTATTAGTAAAGACCTGCAGTTTATCTGTAAGGGTTTTTGTCATTTTTCAGGTTTCACATCCGTAGAGTAGAACAGATATGACATTTGACTGGAATAAGCGGATCTTTGCCCTTGTAATATACTCGCCAGATCTCCAAACAGAGTTGAGTATGCTAAATGCTTGTTGAGCTTTTCGTATCCTCATACTAATATCGTCCTCTGTACCTCCGCTTTCTGTTATGACACTTTCAAGATACGTACAGTTTTCTACATTTTCAATCTGCCTGTTGTTGATAGTAAATAGTGTGTTGTTTCTTGCATTTGCTCTCATACAAATTTTCATTTTCATTTTTAAACCTAGTTTATTGGCTTCAGTGGAAAGTGTTTCCAATTGATCAGCCACTTCTTGTCCTAACAAGCAGATATCGTCGGCGTATTCCAGATCGCTTAGGCGTGTGGTTAACGTCCATTGTATCCCTCTTGTGTTGGAGTATAGTTTGGAGAGAACATAGTCTAATGCTATGTTAAAAAGAAACGAAGCAAGCACGCATCCCTGTCTGACTCCAGTAAGTATGTCAAATATTCATTGCTGTTGCATTGTGTGTTACGCTGCATTTTGCTTGAGTGACTTTATAATGGAAATACTGGAAGGAGAAGAACAGGCCAAAAGATCAGTAGGAAGACACCAGAACTCATGGCTGAAAGACCTGAGGAGATGGTTCGACCGCTTATCAGCAGAAAAATTTCGCGCAGCAGTTTCCAAAACCACAATTGCTATTTGGATCGCCAATTTCAATAGGAGACGGCGCCATGAGAAGAAGAAGATTCTTGTTGTCGGTTCGTTCTTTCTTCTACAGTTCCTGCGTACAAAATATCTTTTTTTGCTGTTTTCTTTCCTTGATAAGATTCCAAGTTTCATCTGGCATCCATTTTATCTTTAGCTATTTCTGTCAAAACATCTGCCAAATCTTCCCAGCTATTTATTTCACGTCTTCTTGTTTTAAGTTGGGTTCCTCCCTAAACAAGTCATCCTGGCGTCGTTTTTAATTTGTCTAGATAGTATGTTGGTCTGTGGGTGTTTTCGGTGATTTTGTTTTTTGCCATCTTGATTTTAAATAGTATCGAGTACGAGATGATGGTCACTTGCGATGTCTGCTACTCTTGTATTACGTACATCAAGAAGAGATGATCTCCATCTTTTTTATATGGCGATGTGGTCTACTTGTAACATAGTAAACAATACATGACATGTAGTGTTTACTATTGTTCTATTTTTTATAGTTCTAATTTATTGTCTTTATTCTAATTTATTAAAACTCACGATAATTTATTATCAATTTATTAAATAACTGTACAACTTTTTATTCCGTTCGTACATTTTAAACCACGTCTGTGAGTTTCTTTTCTTCACTAACGGCTCAATGAAATTCTTCCGTTATTTATACGAAACCAGCTGGTAAATAGAATGTTGTCGAAAATACGATGCCCTTCCCGACGTAGACAGAGCAGCAATGATCTAAAAACTGGTATCGGTGCGGTTCCAGAAAGCTCTTATCTGTTGTTTTTATAGCGAAGGGAACCCTTCGTGTGTCAGGTAGATTTTGACCTAGAAATTACGAGAATCAATAAAAAAAGAATTAGTCATAAAATATATAAAGTTTTATACGCCGTAACATTTATTATCGTAACACTATGTAAAAATTGGCGATTAACGTATCTATCTAAAAAACATGTATAATAAAAATTTTTATTACAAAAAATATATTTCAAACAACTTGATATTGTTTTTAGCTCTGCAAGATACAAACTATTTTG
Organism: Diabrotica balteata; assembly: GCA_918026665.1. Lineage (NCBI taxonomy): Eukaryota > Metazoa > Arthropoda > Insecta > Coleoptera > Chrysomelidae > Diabrotica > Diabrotica balteata. The sequence continues at coordinate 3,010,324 of OU898278.1, read as the reverse complement.
CAAATAAATACAAAAAAAGTAGTTGAGGCAAGTTGCTATTGTTACAGGGTATTTTTTAATATTAAAAACAAATATTGTAAAAAAGACAGGTCATTTTGGCGAGATTTTCTACCTGCCAGGTGATCAAAAAAATTACACGTACGTGTGAGTGAAAAGCGCCATAGGTAAGCTGCATTGTGAGAGGAAGCGTATATCAATCCCAGCCATAGTTAAACCCAGCGATTACAGTGCCTTAAAATTTTGGAGAGAGAGAATAATGAAGGGAAATAAAGCCTATTTTTCCCTGATTAACATATTCCGCTCCAAGACGGTACATCGAAAATCGAAACTTAAGGTCTATAAAACTATCATCAAACCGATAGTATGCTATGGATGCGAGACATGGGTTTTGACAGAAAGCACTAAACGAAGATTAGAGGTTTTCGAGAGAAAAATCCTAAGGAAGATCTTTGGACCCATCACTCAAAATGGGATGTGGAGATCTAGATATAACCATGAACTCTACCAACTGTTCAAAGAAGCACCTATTGCAGAGTTCGCTAGAGTACAAAGGCTTCGATGGGCTGGTCATGTGGTACGGATAGATGCCGACAGATTGCCGAGAAAGGCCTTGGATGGTAAAATGCAGGGCAGAAGACCAAAGGGAAGACCACGTAATAGATGGGAGAACGAAGTCACAGCAGATGCGCACAACTTATTGAACGTCAGGGCTTGGAGACGAGTGGCGCGGGATCGCCTTTGTTGGAGACAGAAGTTACAGGAGGCCAACGCTCAATTTGGGCTGTAGCGCCATTGGAAGAAGAAGAAGAAGAAAATTTTGGAGTGATCTCAGTTGAAGGGTCCAATACATAAACCGGGCAAGTCCACTTTTTGGACAAAATGAGTTAAGCATTTATTCATGCAGAGTATAAAATTCTACATCTTCCAGTGCATAAAGCAGCATTTTGATACTTTGTATAAACCGGTGAAGTCCAGGGCTTGACCGGTTAATGCACAGTGCCCTTAGGCCTTAGCCAAATAGGTTATCATTCATTGTGTTATTGTTGTTGGCATCAAGGTGTTGTTATTTTGAATAAATCACAGTGTTTATTAATAATTTTAAAGTTAAAAATAATGTCTTCTGATACAGAAAGTGTCAGTGATCCTTTTGAAGGCACCCATACATTCAGTGAGGAAGATTATGTGCCAATTAAAAATAAACATACCCACAAAATTCAGTCCCTCACAAACTATACTGTATAAGGAATCCGATGATTCCTTTAGCTCTGATGGAGAAAATAAAGAACCTGAAGCCATCCCTAACACGTCAGATGTTCCTGAAATGTCTAATAATACGACACAAAAAGCAAAAAAGCGACTTTTACCTACAGCATCATGGAAAAAAAATAAACGAGTTAAGGGTGAGCCTTATTTGACCATTGCTGGTGTATATGAACCCGGAAAACATGTTGGTACTAACTGCAACTGTAAGCTAAAGTATTTTGAAGAAATTGGGCATGAAAACTGTACCAAAATATTTCGCGATTTTTGTGCCATGGGAACAAAAGATCAGCCAAGATGCTCATTTATATGGAAATATTGACAAATTAGAAGTTAAACGACTAAGACCACGTTCTGGCCAAGGAGTGAAAAAGAAATCATCATTTACTTACAAGGTAATATTACTGGTTGAAATATGAAATTGTTTGAGCTTAAGCTTTTACCAAGTATTTAAAATGTTTTATTGTTCCAAATTCGCTGCGATGGGGCCACACGGAAAATTTGCAAAAAGGCATTTCTTTCATTACATGGTATTTCGAAAGCAAGACTTGAACGTTTACAGAATTACTTACATATGGGACATGGAACTTCTCCTGTGGATGGCAGAGGAAAACACGTAATAAAACCTAATAAACTACCCGTTGGCACTGATGATAAGATACGTCAGCATATACTTAGTTACCCAAGATACAAATCGCATTACAGTTTAAAAGATAACTTTCACTATTACCTCTCGCCTCTTTTAAATATTGCAAAAATGTATCACATGTACTTAGAACAATATGAACTTGGACAATTACTTCTACAAAATGAAACTATGAAACCGATTGTAAAGTATGAATATTATAGAACATTTTTTACAGAAAACTTTAAAATATCCTTCGGTAAACCAAAGTCAGATACTTGTTAGAAGTGTGATAAGTTACAAATCAAATTAATGCCGCCGATAATGATCACCAAAAAAGAACATTGGAAACAGAGAAAAAACTACATATTACAAAAGCTGAAACTTTTTATCAAGACATGAAAGAAAAAACAGATTTAGCTAAGAATTATTTACAAGTAGAAGTTTTAACATTCGATTTTCAGCAAAATTTGCCACTTTCAGTGTCCTCGAGTAGTGAAGTTTTCTATAAAATTTAACTTTGGGTATACAGTTTTTGTATTTATATGGGAAGTACTGGAAACAGCTATTTTTATATTTATGATGAGACAATAGCTGCAAAAGGACAAAACGATGTAGCTAGTATACTAAATCATTTTTTAAATAATCATATTAATCAAGACGTAACCACTATTTACATATTTTCTGATAACTCTTCGTCCCAAAACAAAAATTTTGTACTGGTACAGTTTTTTTATACCATTTTGGCAACTACTGAGAAGCTTAGACTGATAGTGCACAGATACCCTGAACCCGGACATAATTTCCTTCCCTGTGACCGAAGCTTTGGAGCAATAGAAAGACAAAAACGGAAACATAACAAGATATATTTACCCCAAGAATACTCAAAAATTATTGAAAATAGTAACAAAAAGTTGATGGATTCGACCATTACTTGAAGGAAATTCATTTTATGTAAGAATAAAACACTGAAAACTTTGTTTTCAAACTTCCACAAAATTTATTTTAAATATTATCACTACAGCTGTTTCGGCTGATTGCCTTTCTCAAGTGATCTATTTTGGCTTGGGTTTACAAATTTATAGTCTCTAATGAAATAGGTTGAGGAGGGGAGAACTGTTTGTCTCAAGTTGGTCATTCAGAATTATATCTGTGTTTTTTAATTTGTTGATTTCCATAGATTCTAACAAAGATAGCTTAAGGCCTTTATTTTGAATGTGAAGAATTTTAAATTTGTCATTAAAAGAATGATTATGATCTAGAAGGTGAAGTGCGTATGTCGAATCTGTTTTTCTATTCTTGAAAGCCCTTTTATGTTCTTCTATTCGTTTATCAAAGTTTCTACCAGTTTGACCGATGTAAGTTTTTGGGCAGTCGCCACATTGCAGTTTGTACACACCACTATTTAAGTGTTTTTTTATTTTGGCTCTTGTTATTTTTAATATATTTGCCTAGGTTGTTATTTGTTCGGAAAGCTGGTGTTATTCCTTTCTTTTTTATGTGTTTGGCAATTTTTGTTGTTATTTTGCCTGTATATGTAATCAAGCAGAAGGTACTGGGTTTTTTCTCTGGTGGTGGAAATACTAATTTCAGGGCTTTCTTGTGTAGTTTTTGATTTAACATTTTATTAATTGTTTGTTCGTTGTATCCGTTGTTTACTGCTATCTGCTTAATTATATTTAATTCTGTCTCAAAGTTGTATTTTGACATCGGAATTTCTGTTAATCTATGTAACATAAGACACACAAAGATCCGACAGAAAAATATCAAAAACAAATTAAGCTAGCGTTAGAAAATTCAAAATCAATACTAAATCCAATAGAACAGAAATACCTCAGTATCATGAACCCACAGCCTCCTAAATTATATTCTTTCATTAAACTACACAAACCGGATCACCCAATAAGACCTGTAGTTTCTTTTTATACAGCTCCGTCATATAAAATTTCAAAAAAAACTGTTAGAGATTATTTTAGAACACACTAAATTTTCACCTAAATTTACCATAAAAAATACAATAGAACTAGTTAATAAAATACAACATTTTCAATTACCTAACAACTCCAGATTAATTTCATTTGACGTAAAAAATCTTTTTCCTAGTATCCCTCCTACAGAAACTTTTATTCTAGTAAAAAACCTTTTAGACCAAAATAGTACAAATCCAATAATTACATCTGAAATTTTACATCTTCTTGAAGTTTGCATAAACCAGGACTACTTTGAATTTAATAATAAAATTTATACAAATAACAGTGCAGGTCTTATAATGGGTAATCCTCTACGCCCATTGCTATCAGATATTTTTATGGATCATCTAGAGACAAAGATTTCAAAACATCCCGTATTCAAACAGTTTTTATATCGGTGGAGATACGTAGACGACGTACTGGTATGTTTCACAGGAACTAACAGGCAACTCGACCAATTTTTATCGTATATTAATTCACTTCATAGTCATATTGAATTTACAATAGAAATAGAACAAAATCAATCCATAAACTTTTTAGATTTAAAAATTAGCAGACTTCAAAACAAATATGACTTCTCCATATTTCATAAACCTACCCATACTGACACGACTATACACAATTCGTCATCCCATCCAACACAACATAAACTGGCAGCTTATCATAGTATGTTACATAGATTAACAGAAATTCCGATGTCAAAATACAACTTTGAGACAGAATTAAATATAATTAAGCAGATAGCAGTAAACAACGGATACAATGAACAAACAATTAATAAAATGTTAAATCAGAAACTACACAAGAAAGCCCTGAAATTAGTATTTCCACCACCAGAGAAAAAACCCAGTACCTTCTGCTCGATTACATATACAGGCAAAATAACAACAAAAATTGCCAAATACATAAAAAAGAAAGGCATAACACCAGCTTTCCGAACAAATAACAACCTAGGCAAATATATTAAAAATAACAAGAGCCAAAATAAAAAACACTTAAATAGTGGTGTGTACAAACTTCAATGTGGCGACTGCCCAAAAACTTACATCGGTCAAACTGGTAGAAACTTTGATAAACGAATAGAAGAACATAAAAGGGCTTTCAAGAATAGAAAAACAGATTCGACATACGCACTTCACCTTCTAGATCATAATCATTCTTTTAATGACAAATTTAAAATTCTTCACATTTAAAATAAAGGCCTTAAGCTATCTTTGTTAAAATCTATGGAAATCAACAAATTAAAAAACACAGATATAATTCTGAATGACCAACTTGAGACAAACAGTTCTCCCCTCCTCAACCTATTTCATTAGAGACTATAAATTTGTAAACCCAAGCCAAAATAGATCACTTGAGAAAGGCAATCAGCCGAAACTGCTCTAGTGATAATATTTAAAATAAATTTTGTGGAAGTTTGAAAACAAAGTTTTCAGTGTTTTATTGTTACAGTAACAAAAAGTTTCAAGTTATTATTGTGACTCAAGATATGTTTCTGAACTTTAAGACCCATTTTCAACAATTTTTTGTGAAAAATCCTTCACGGAAGAACAACCAATTTACCATCCCAAAATATCGTGTCATGCGATATGAAAAATTAGATAGTGAAATGACGTTTAAATGTAGCGAAACCGTCAACTTTACTGTATTCAATACTTTTGAAATAAGAGATAAGAGGAACTTGCAGCCCCTGACCTTACCAAACCATGACCATAAGTTGTACACTGAAATGAGAAAGCTGAAAAAGAACAAATTCGAGCATGTTATGTCTTTGGCAACAAATTATGTGCCACAGTGTGATCAATGGTTTTATGAAGCAATCCGAAATTACCATCAGAACGTCTCACCAGACAATAAGGAAACTTCGGTATCAGAATTCAGTGACAGTGAGTAAAGAAAAATATATCAACTCTGCACTAACATTTAGTTGAAAGTATGTTCTTGTTTATTTCATTTAATAAATTGCTACAAAATAATTTTTTTAAAATGAAATTCTATTTTGTTTTAGTTTTTCCCACAAAAAAGATGAATACTTTGCATAAACCAGTCAAGTCCAATTATTTTTCACCCATAACTTTTTTCTTTTTTAACTTACAACTTATTATTAAAAAAAAATAATGTTAACAACATGATCTTCAAATGTTAGAAAATACAAAATTTATCAAGATTTCATAGTTTTCGCTCAAAATGTCCTGAACATTTTGCTTTATTCTACTTGACCGGTTTATGCATTGGACCCTTCAGTTGTAAAATACTACTAATAATTGTCCCACGTCACAAAAAAATTATAATTTCGTTTAAAAAACGAGTATGTGGTATTTGTGCAAAAGGCGATGGAAAATTATTTATTTTGCACGCCTCTGTCCTAGGCCAGGATTAGAACAGGAGGTCGCGACCGTAGCCTACTAAGGGTCAACCACCTGCTCCCTCTGGTGAAGTGTCGCGGTGTTTGGAGGTCGTCTTACCCAGACGCCGACGCCTATGGGGTGTCTATAACTCCACGACCGATCAACCCCTAAAAATGTACTTCGCTCTCTTTCTATACCTCCGTGCATGTTACAATGTTAGCTTCAGTTAGAACTTACAACGTTCGCTGCAATTGTAGTCGAGTTGCTTGTTGGAAAATCCAGAGAATAAATAACTGGATGAGAAGGAAAGGTGTTTTCATGGACTACCCCGAATATTGTTAGTTATGAAAAATTGAAATGAATAATATATTTATTTATTTCAAGTACGTACCTTCCAGTGGCAGGATACGGGGAACAATACTATTGTAGGGTGCTGGCCTGTACAGAGAAATGTAAGCGGGTGTGGGGTAATATTTTACTTAGATACTGATACCAAATGGATTCACGCACCAAATGCCCGAAAGTAATATTAATAGAAAGGCGTCTCCAATAAAACAAAAATATACTGAAATGTTGCTATTTCCTGAATTAAAATGTTCTGGAAGCAAACAGAGACTTTGTTCTGATTTCTGGATGAGGATTATTTCGAGAGTTCACCATTAGATGTTAGAAGTCTTACAGGTGATAGTATGGAATTGTTAGATGAGCTATAGTGAAGGAGAATACAAATTGATTGTATTCAAGAGAAGAGGTGGAAAGGACAAGGTATGTAGTAAAAAGTAACACTAAGAATGAAGTTGGTATAATCACTTCTTCTTCTATGGAAATCCACTAATGAATGTTAGTTTCCATTAATTCTCTATTTCTTGCAATATGTATCAGAGATTGTATGTCGTTAACCCCTGTCTATTGCCTTATGTTTCGGAGCCAAGACATTTTCTTGCGTCCCATTCCTCTCTTGCCTTCAATTTTACCCTCGATTATAAGTTGGAGGAAGTGGTATTTTTCATTTCGCATGATGTGACCTAGATATGCCGTTTTCCTTTTCTTGATGGTTTCGAAAAGTTGGCGTTCTTGGTTTATTTGTTTAAGGACATCTATATTTGTGATTTTCTCTGTCCATGGTATTTTTAGGATACGGCGATAGAGCCACATTTCGAAAGCTTCTAATCTGTTTATATCCCTCGTTTTTAATGTCCAGTCCTCTACGCCATATAGCAGCACTGACCATACGTAGCACTTAGTAAACCTTAGTCTCAGTTGAAGATCGAACTCTGAACAAGTCAGTACCTTCTTGAATTTTACGAAAGCTTGTCGAGCTTGCTCAATGCGATATTTTACTTCCCTGTCCGATGCCCAGTCTTCAAAAAGCCACGATCCCAGGTATTTAAATTTACTCACACTTGCAATGGACTTAGTATTCAGTGTTATGGTGTAGTTTTCAAGGGCATACAAGTTTCTGGATATGATCATAAATTGGGTTTTTTTGGTATTAATCTCTAATCCCATTCGCTTACTGTATTCTCCGATTATAGTGACAAGTTGTTGAAGATCGACTATGTTATCACAAATTAAGACACCATCATCAGCATATCGTATGTTGTTGATCAATACTCCATTCACTTTGATTTCCATCTTTGCATCCTCCAAAGACTCTTAAAATATGGCTGATAGTATAATCACTGATAGAAATAAAAGTAAACGAAGTCGAAGCTGTAAGAATAAATAGAAGAATACTGATAGTAATCACTGCAAATGCTTGCCTATGCTGATGATATCAATATTATTGGTAGAACGAAAAACGCTGTACGAGAGGCGTATGTTGCATCAAAAAGAATCAGCTACAAAAATGGGTTTAATAATAATTACCAACCAAACGAACTATATGATAATAAGTACACAATGTTGTATACCTGCTGGAAGCGCACCTTAACACTGAAAATAAAAGTACCGCAGAGATAAACCGCGGACCTATAAACGGACGCTATTTTGGGCTCAATCTCCTTCTTAAATCCACAATTATTTCGAGAAATACAACACCACAAAACAATAATACGCCCACTCCTAACATACGGTTCAGAGACCTGGACTCTGAAACAAAAAACAATGAAAACATGTTAGGATGTTTCGAAAGAAAAGTACTAAGCCGAATCTTTGGAACAGTGAATGGGTGTGGAAAATACGATACAACTTCGAACTATATAGAATATACCAGGAAGCAGATATTGTAAAATATATTAAGGTGGTGAGGCATGTAATGAGGATAAAAGAAAGTGACCCAGCTAGAGACGCACTCCTTGATAGACCCATGGGTCAGAGAAAAAGAGGAAGAACCAGAACAAGTTTCCTTGATAACATCGATGAAAAGATGATAAATATACGTGCTTGGCGTAGAAAGGCAATGGATAGAGACGACTGGAGAGAAATTCTTGAGGAGGCTAGGACTCATGCAGGATTGTAAAGCCAGAATGATGATGATTGTTGATTGAATGTTGTGTATGTATGCTTCTTCTGTCTAAGTAGATCTGGGTGACAATGAAAGAAAACGTTTCATGATCAATTATAAGACAAAGTTAGAAATGCTTTATCATAGGGATGATTTTTTGCACGTGTGGATCATTCCGAATGGAGACTATGAAGGGATATATGGAGAAACAGAAATATGTACTACTTACTTTACTTTATCGTCTCCAGACATGTCATTCTTAAATTTTCGGCCCAGTATCGGACTACGTCGTTTCCATCTTTGTTCGCGAGCCACAAATCTTCGAGGGTACATCGATGAGGACAGTTTCTGCATATAAGATGTTCCATATTCTGTGTTTCTGCACAGTCATAGTTCATATCATATTGGTCTATTTTTCCATCTTGTCATGTTTGATGTTACTGGAGTGACTCCCGTTCTTATCCTATTCATGTTCCACGTTTTAAAGTCTAGGGACTGGCCGGTCCATTGATCCTGGTGAAGAGGAAAATACTCAGGCGGTTCATCCTGCACTGTTTCAAGGAAGCTTTTCCTAGATTTTAGTCGCTTTCGTGGTGTTCAAGCTTTGTATAGGACATGCCGCTCGTCCGCGATATGTTTAATTTTTTCTATGTTCTCTGTAATGCCTCTGCGTGTTAAGTGTTCTGCAAAACCCGCTGCTATATATAGATTTGAGAGTGGCGTTGGTTTCATGCACCCCGTTACTATCCTGCATGTCTCATTTAGTGCAGTATCAACTTGGGGACAGATTTGCCCCAAACGGGGCACGCATATTCAGCAGTTGAGGAATACAGTGCCCGTGTCGTTGTTCTTAAAACACCAGTACGTGCACCCCATTTACTTCTCGTTAGCTTTCTGAGTATGTTGTTCCTAGTTGTTACTTTCCCACCCGTTTTTATGCAATGTTGTCTCTAGGTGAGGCACCGGCCCAGAGTTACTCCAAGATATATAGGTTGGTTTGTGTGTTCTAATGTATTGGCATTCTACAATTTAGAGTTTTCGCTTGGCTTTCTTTGCGCGAAGTACAGACTTGAGTTTTAGAGGAATTGGGTCTCAGGTAATTCTGCAGGTATACGCTGTCCTTGTTGTTAAGGCAGTTTTGAGTTTCTCCTCCACTTCTTCAAAACTATTTCCTTGAGCACATATTGCAAGGTCGTCAGCATAGAGGAAGTGCTTGGTTTTGTGGGAGGCCGTTTTTTTAAGTCTCCTCCTACTTTACCCTCTAGCATAACGAAAAAACGTCTGTTTTGCAGTAAGGAATATACGATCTTACCCAGATGGTGGTCATTTACATTCTTCTTTGATACGCAGCAGGTGCATCCTTTGCCCAAAACGCCTATTAATCATGCGTTTTATGCACAGAAGATTAGCATGTATGTTTTTTTCTGCGTTGATAGCCAGTCCAAACACCCAACTTTTTTACATGGACTGAAGATCAGGCAGGTAGGGGATCAATTGAAATAGGTTCTGCACTTGTAAATTATTTGGATTCTTAAGAGTACAATAATATTACGACACTTTGCCTCTTTTGCGATGAATGCTGTGGATAAAACAAAAACTCCCATATTATTCATTCGCTGTACTTCTGGCTTAGATTTGAAGTTCCAGTTCAAGTAACAGAAATATTACCTGTATTTCCAGCCAGGGGCTATTCGTATTTGCCAGAAGACAGGGTATTTGGGAGAGTAGAAAAGCTTCTAAGAAAAAAAGCCACAAGTTTCTCTAGAGAGAAATATGAATAAATTTTCAAACAAATTGGAGTTGTTAAAAAGGTAGGCACTGATTGGAGATTGTTTAATATGAAAGAGCTTTAAGTTGGCTTGAAAAAAGCGAAAGCGCTAGCTGATACTAAGAAGATTATAATAAAAAAATTTAATAAATGCACATTCATAAAAATACGTAGATACCAAAACTGTTATTTTACCAGTGGGTTGGAAAATTTTGAAAAACTTTTGAAACCAAAATTTTCCGATATTGAGTTGACCGTCTCAGAAAAAGAATTGACTCGGGTATCCCCAAAAAGAAAAAAAAACCCTAAACACTTATTAAATCAACAGTTCGATAAAGATTGAGAGAAATTACAAGAACTTGACTGGTACCAGGAATTGCTTAATGGTAAAAGTTCAAATGAAAAGGATGAGGAGGAAGAGGAAAGGGAGACATGTGACTGCCTGGAAGAGAAACCAACGCTTCAAATTTGATTTTACTTAGTTTAAATTGTTAATACTTCCAGTTCGCTTATTTTCTTTTATTAGCAACAAAAATATGATGCTTTTGCAAAGATCTTTCAGGCAAAAACCGATAAATTTCTGTTTTCAAGCAAAACCCGATAAATTAAAAAAAAATCATTAATTAAAACAGTAAAAAAAGATAATACATATATTAAAATTCTAGAATTTTATTACATGACTTATACTATTTATTTCCAATATGATGTTTCTTTAAATTGTTATGGGATTTTGCTGTACAAGTTTTTGGCTTTTATCTCAAAATTGGAAAAAGTGGATTTATCGGTTTTTGCATGTATGCTCCTTATTTATTCCTTCGCTCCAACTCTCAACTCCTTTTCTCGGTCTACCTCGTTTTCTCTTTCCTTCTGGTTGCCATTTTAATATTTCTTTTGGTATTCGTTGTTCATCCACTCTTCCTTCCTGCGGCTCTTCTACAAAAATCCATTTCCATCGCTTTCAGCGTTGCCAGTGTTCTTTCTTTTAGTGGCCATACCTCACAGCTGTATAAAGGGATACTTTTTACTATAGTCTCATATATCCTCTTTTTATTTTCTTTGCTGATGAATTGGTCCCAATAAAATGTTGTTTAACATTGTGATGGCTTTTCTCCCTGACGTATTTTTCTTCCTTATGGCTTTGTCTAATGTTCCATAATCTAAGTATTCTCTCTTGATTCGGTTCTTTAAAATTTTTCCATATATTCGACTCATAGATTCGGTTACAGCTATTCCTCGGTAATTTTCACAATTATTTTTATCACCCTTTTTATGTATAGTACTGAGGTATGATATCTTCCATTCCGTAGGGATTTCGCTTGTATTCATGCATTTTTAAAATAGTTGTCGAAGGCATTCGTACAATTTGTTCGAAACAATTCTCCGGGTATATCCCCTGGTCCGGGTGTTTTGTTCCTCTTCAGCTAATTTTTAATTTCCTCTATTGTTAATCTTATTGGTGAGCCGACTATTGAAATTCTATCTTGGTTTTGATTTCTATGTTCTTGAAATTCGATTCTATTCTCTACCAAAAGTCCTTTGAAATACTCTTCCCAGTCTTCAGGTTTTATGCTCTGTATTACTTCTTTATTCCTTTCTTTTATCAATTTTTTTATCAGTTTCTAGCTTTCTGTGCTTCTGGTTCCTCCTAGATAAGGAGGATTTTGATATTTTTATCAAAAAGCATTAAATTATTTCAACTTTTTCATGCATATTATGTTTTTTTGCTTTTATTTCTGTTTTTTTTTCTTCTTCTTCCTCTTTATAAAGTTGGTTATAAGGAACCATTACGAAAACCCTATTGTTTATTGTACTACAAGAAAATAGTGTTTCAGTATAAATATTCGAGAGTGAGCATTTTAATCATCTCTTATTAAAAACCATCTCGTAATTTTTAATTCCCAAATGGTCGTGGAAAAATATATTTATTTGAGTGTAAATAATTATTTTCGTATATTTTACAACACTTTTTTCCCTACAACTAAGTTTTGCACGTTGTGTAAGCTGCACAACTATAAGCCAATGGCAGTGAACATTGAGGTTGTCGGCAGCGACGACTCCCCATTTTACAGGTCCTGAGCAACTTTCCCTTACTCCACCGCGTGAACTCGTGAACCAGACTAGAAAACGATTATCGATTTGATTTTCCACCCGCGTTGAAACGTGTATGTTTGGTTGCTGGACTCTGTTTGGGTTTTCCATAGAGGAGTGGGGGTGAGTGCCAGAGGGCAATATCCAGACAGCAAATTGGAGAAGTCTAAAAATTGTAAGTTATGAGAAACTGGTTTTTGTAAGAAATGTATCGTTGCCAGTAGCGATTCGTTATAATTCTATAGAAAGTTGTTGATGTTGTAATTGTAATATAAAAACAAAACAAAGCAGATTTATAACAACAAAAAACGTTAAAATTCCATAAAATTCGGTTTTTTTAATTGACTATTTAAATTAATAGTAGCTGCTAAATGACTTTGTTAACTTCGGCTCTAAAAATCTAATAATAGGCTGTAATTAAAACATTTTTTAAGATTCTTAGTATTCAAATTTGAATCCAATAGAGTATGTACTGAAACGCTCAATACTCCGGGAGTATTGGATTTTAGGAAGTGTAGAACTTCCAAATTTCAGAAGAACTGAAAGAGAAGTGATGAAAAAAAAATACTAAAATAGGGCTAAGCTCAGAGGAACAAATTTAAATGGCCAAAGAGACACTAACTCTCAAGTGAGTGTTCGGGCTAGCTTCAATGCACTAGATTGTGGCTTTAAAGATATAAACAACAATAACAAGAGATAATGAGCTAATGAGACAAGGAAGAAATGAGACCGGGTAATATCAAGCGTGATACAACTGCAGAAAGTCACTGGGAATAAATTTATAGAAAGAGAACAATAAGAAGAGAAAAGAAGGGCGCCAACTCAACGATAGTTGAGATTTTGAAGTAACAAATGAATCTGGAGATAATAATCTGAAATACAAAAATACTAAATAATAATCTTGTTTTGCTATGTTATATACTGGTTAGTAGAACTGAAATAAAACTCAAAATAGCAACAATAAATATATTTATAAAAAATGTATATACGTATATGTGTATAAACAATTTACATATAATGCAAAGCCAAATAACAGTGGTAGTGGATGGTGTACAGATACAATGGGACCTAATAGCCCCTCAACAAACGAATAGTCACTACCACTGGCCAAATAAAATATGAAATATTAGTATACAACAAGAATAGTCCGTATTGTAGCCAAAGTCTTAACACAAAAAGGTAGTAATTTAAATTTAGCTAGTTCAACTAAAATGAGAAATAATTACCGTATTGTACAGATATCAACAATGATAACTCTGTTACAATTATTATATTATATCCAAAAAAGTGAGTCTTTAATACTCTTTATATAATGTTAAAAAAAAAACATATGAAATTTATTTCCTTTCCCAAAATCAAATTGTATTATATCAAAAAAAAATGAGTTTGGTCAAACCCTTTACATCCTTAGTAAAAAAAAACCTATGAAAAACATGAAAGGTATTTTCTTCTTCCCAATATTTTAGAATTAGATTATATCAAAAATTAAATTATCACAAAGGTATTTACCTTATCATATGCATATGATGAGTTAACAGTAAATAGATAGTAACAAAGTAAATAGATAGTAACAAAAAAATTACACAGTCAAACAACTTATCTTTACAGCCCCATAAGTCCATAGGAAAATTCCTCTTGGCACGGTTACATCAGTTTGTGGCTGTAAGGACAAATCCTGGGCACAAAAGACACAACCAGTCACTGGTCTCTGGGTGACAGCAAAATCCACGGATTACATACACAAGTTGCTAACTATCTAAGGATTCAACGTTACTAATATCCTTGAGGGAATATTCTCAAGAGAATATCCTCAAGTGAAGTGACGGAATCTAAAATGATTATTTAATTTAATAAATATGTAATATAAATGTAGCAGCATGGATTGACTGCACCAAAACAAAACATCAAAACAGGTTAAGTTAACATGTCAAAATTTATGAAGTTATTTCCGTAGCATGACAGACTTGAACATGCGCAGAATACAGAAGGCTGTAGAACCTTGTATATTCCACCAAAAAGGTGAGGTAAAAAAAACCAAAAAACCTTAATGATAACGACATGGACTAAAACAGAATTTAGGTTTAACTATATAAAAAAAATGACCTGTTCTTTGCAAGTAAATCAAGGAAATTTTATATTTAAATTATTTCGGAACTAAAAAATAAATCTCTAAAGAAATACTAAATACAATGATAAATTCGATTATATGATAAAGAGATAATACGTATGAAATGATTTACTTACATGGAGCTGCAGCACGCCAAAAAAAACTCTTCCTTTTTATATGGAACTCTTAGATTAGTATTGATTTTATTAGAAAAATTACTTATTTATATTATTATTTATGAACTATATTCTTCCCCAAATTATCTTCCTTGCTCCAATTCCGTCACTTTGAAGGTGAAAAATTTCACCGGTTGACGTGGCTGCGTAGAGTTCTGACCAAAACTGACCGCTTCGCTTCCGCACAAAATCGATCAATCTTCCTTTTTAAGCGACTACTGCGCGTGTGGGGAAAAATGTCGATTTAAAATCGATCGTAGGCGGGTAATAAAAATTTCTTGAGGGGTTTAAATTGGACTAGTCAGTAGCGTAAACGCTACAGTACAACAAATCCAAACCAAACAACACTCTAAACAGGTAGAAAATACCACCACCAATCTACAATGACAACAACACACATTAAAAATATCAATAAAAAGAGGAACAGTTATTTTTTCGTGTTCACATTGTGAAAAGTACTTTATGCAAGATTAAAAAGAAATAGTTCCGTCTTTTTATTTTCTCTTTTTGATTTTCTTTTGATCTTTTTGACAGACAAGAAGAAGAAGAAGAATTGACAGTTGACCAAAATAAGAACACTTGGAAAATTGACATGACAGATACCGGTTGCTAATAAGAAGAAGAATTGACAGTCGACTTAATAATCCACTTGATAGTCGTCTTGATAGTCGATTTGATAATTGAAATGACAGCTAACGGCTGCTTATAACGAAAAGCGAACAGATCGAAAAGCGAAGAAGACTTGACAGTTGACACAAGGAAGACGATTTGACAATTTGAATGACAGCTTACGGTTGCTGATAAGAAGAAGCGAACAGATCGCCTGTATTGTCGGTGAACGGGACTTTGTTGTGGACGGGACTTTCTTCCCGTTCGTGGGTTGCTTCGTGCTGACATTAGCTATGGAAAAGAAGAAGAATTGACAGTTAACAGACGGAGAAGAATTGACGACATAAGATAAATAAAAGAAGAAGAATTGGCTTCAACGGCGAAAGAACCGTGGAAGGGGTCAACGGCATAGAGATGAGGAAGAAAGATTATTACTGTCTTACTAGGGACAAGACACCTCATTAAAGATCCGGATTGGATAAGTCCTAGTAGAATCAAATGGCTATGCTTGTAGTGAAATTTAATTCCGGAGTAAGCTCCTTAATCGGATCTCCGGGAGGAGCAGTTACAAGTATAACAAAAAGATTAAAATGTCAAAAAGACATCAGAATGGGCACATGCCACGTGAAAACCATGAAACAGGAAGGTAAAATCCATAATGCAATACAAGAAATGACACACACGAAAATAAATATTCTGAGAATAAGCAAAATACGTTGGCCAGGCAAAATCTGTTGACAACTTCATCCTAATCTCAGCAAGAGCGATGTTCAAACAACTAAAAGCAAGACCAATCGACATAAATATAATTCAAGTGTATACACCTACAACAGAAGGAACAGAAGAAGTGATAGAAGAACTATACCATAGCATTAATAAAGTCGTGAAAAGGTTGAAAAAGCAAGACCTAATAATTGTCATGGGTGACTTCAACGCCAAACATTATCTGCAGTTGGACTATTTGGTCTAGGAAACCAGAACGATCGGGGAGATACGTTGGAGATTTTTGCGGAAGCAAATCAATTAGTAATAATGAACATCTGGTTTAAGCTACATCCAAGGAAACTGCACATCTGGAAATCTCCACAGGATTCTGTGGGAAGGATTGTAAGAAATCAGATTGATTACATGCTGGTAAATAAGAGGTATAAGAATAGTTGTACATCTGTCAAAACATACCCGGAGGCAAACATAAATTCTGATCATGTACCAGTTGTAGGTAATTTAAAAGTCAGAATGAAGAAGGTTAAAAGTAAGTCGATAAAGAAGTATGATGTTAGAAAACTGAAAGATCCCAATGTTCGACTGAAGGTGAGTGAAAACATAATACAAAGGTGCTAAAATGAAAAAATGCAGGAACTATAGGGGAAAGTCTGACATTCATACAAGAAACAGTGAGAAAAATAAAAGAATAACACCTGAAGAAAAATACAGAGAAACGGAAATCGTGGATGATTGATGAAATACTTGAACTAATGGATCAGAGAAAAAAACAAAGAAAATCTTCAAGAATATAAGAAAATACATACCATTTTAGAAGAAAATAAAAGAAACCAAAGAGAAACAAAAAACAGAACAATGTCAAGAAATAATGGAGTATCAGAGTCGATATGATAACTTCAATGTTCATCGAAAGATGAAGGAAATAGCTGTAAAGCTCCGAAAACGCAATAGCGGAAAAATAACAGATGATGAAGGCAATCTTGCCATAACCAAAGAAGATAAAAGGAAAATATGGAAAGAATACTTGGAGAAATTTTTCCATGACCTTAGAACAATACAAGAGCCCACCATTGAAGAAAATTCAGGTCCAGAAATCCTACCAGAAGAAATAACGGCAGCCGTCAGACAAATGAAGGATGGAAAGGCACCGGAACTTGATGAAATTCCTGCAGAACTGTTGAAGTTATTAGATGCTGAACAAATAAAAATAATAACTGAAATATTTAATAAAATACAGTAGGCAGGAAAATACCAGTAGAGTGGTTACAATCTGAGTTCGTACCCTTGATCAAAAAACCAGGAGCAAAAGTTTGTGAAGATTATAGGATCATAAGAATAATGAGCCATCTGCTGAAGCTGTTTCTAAGAGCCATACACGATTATATTTGTACGAAAGTAATATTCAGATAAAAATAAGTTTTGCTTTTTTCTGTTTTGGATACAGTTTTTAAATTTAAATTTCTTAGGTGAACATGATTTAAAAGTATACATGCGGAGGTAACATAGGAACAGCTTAAGTCATACAAAAATCAAAGTTGAGTTAGGTGTGCCAATGCATTATTCTGTTATAGCCAAAGTGGTTTATTCTATCTGATTGATACACAAAAAAATATTTTTAACACAGCATAAAAAAACACATTTACATGCAAAACAACTTATTTCCACTGTACTGGTCCATGCTTCTTCTTCTTCTTCTTCTACTTTTTGTAGATCTTTCGATCTGTTTAATTCTGAAGCTGCCTCTGGTTAATTTCTTGGGAGATACCTTGCCAACTATCCCTCCATCTTTTAGGTGGTCTTCCGGGGGGTCTTGAACCGGGCGGATTGTTTTATAGGGCCATTTTTGGGAGTCTATTCTCATCCATTCGTCTTACATGGTTGTACCATATCCTCTTGCGCTGCCTTCCCCATCTTACAATATCTTGAATTTTGCACTGCTCTCTAATGTTTGTATTTCTCACTCTGTCTCTTCTTGTTTTCCCCATTATTGTTCTTAGGGTTTTCATTTCGGCAACCCTTAGCATCTGTTTCGTTTTGTTGGTATCTTCGCGCACTTCTATACCATATGTCATGATCGGTCGTATGCAAGTCTTATAGATTCTAATTTTACTATCTGTGCGCATATACGGATTTGACCAGACTATCTCCCGCAGACATTCTGACAGTGCAGATGCTTTGTTGATCTGACTCCTCAGGTCCTTTACTCGGTCGTGGGTGTTTGATATATCTATGCCCAGATATCTGAATTGCATCACCTGTTCTATGGGGTTGTCCTCAACCACTAACTTACATTCGAGCGGATCTTTTGCTATTGTCATACATTTAGTTTTGTTGGTAGATATGTTCATATTTAGTAGTCGGCTTGTTTGAGAGAACTCAAAGAGCTGCCTTTGGAGATCATCTTCTGATTCGGCAATAATTGCTGCATCGTCTGCGTAACACACCATACCAATTCTTTTGTTGCCCATTCTATATCCGAGATTAAGAGATGTTACTTTGTTGATAATTTTGCCCATGAGAAGATTAAACAAGAAGGGGCTTAAACTGTCGCCTTGTCTAATTCCTCCCGGTGTTGGAATATTTTCAGTGAATTCGTCTCCTGCTCTAACTTTGGTTACGTTGTTGTTATTTAGGTTATGGAGTATCTTTGTTATACTGGTCGGTGTTTCATTTTCTATTAATATATTTAGAATGTCTCCCAGGCGAACTCTGTCAAATGCCTTCGTCAAATCAATGAAGCAAATATACGCGGCATGCCGAACTCTATAGCTTTTTCTTTTATTTGTTTTATTATAAATACTGCGTCTGTTATAGACCGCCCTTTTGTAAAACCTTGTTGTTCTTCAGCATTAGTGATTTGCTTTTCCAATTTGTCCTTGAGAATACCCGTGAAAAGTTTCATTGTTGTATTTAAGAGGGTTATTTCTCTATAGTTTTGTGGGCAGACTTTTTGTCCTTTTTTAAATATGGGGACTGTGATACTATTATGCCATTCCTCTGGTGTTTCTGTTTTGTTTAATATTTTGTTAAATAGTTGTGCCAGTTTACTTGCAAGTTCCGGGCCTCCATATTTTAAAAGTTCATTGGGTATACCAATCCGTTCCCGGTGATTTTCTGTGTTTTAGCTTTTTGATCTTTGCTTCTACTTTAAAATGCTGTTGCCATGTCTCTATAGGTACTCCTTTGGTCTGCACGAACTCGTTAACTGGTTTTTTCCTGTTGCGGAGCATTTTCCATACTTTCTTTTGGGCACCATATAGGTCGTAGTCCATGTCGCAAGTGAATTTGGCCCAATGTTCTCTTTTGATTGATTTTATTCTGGCGTTTACTTCGTTTCTTATTTAGACATATTCTGCATGAGCTTCTTCCGATTGCGTGCTTTTATATCTCAGGTAGCATTTGCGTTTTAATTCAGAGAGTTCTTTTACCTCTTGGCAAAACCACGGTTTGGTGTGGTTTGTCGCTCTCGTGTTAATTTTCCGCTTTCCAATCGCTTCTTCTGCTGCTTCGTTGATGCATTTCTTAATTTTTTGCCAAGTATCTTCTACTCCCCATTCGGGTTTTAAGTCGATATCTTTTAGTTTGCTGGTAATTCTGTTCTCATAAAGCAGTTTTATACTCTCTGTTGCTAGCGACTCTATATTATGTTTTTCGATTAACATTGGGGGTTTTCTGTTTCGTTGCGGACGTTCTAGTAGCATCTTGCATAAAACAAGGTCCATGCAAATCAGCTTATTTTCAACCAACCAATAGAAACGCTGCAACTGTCACTCAACTGATCCAGTGAGCCTTGCAAATTTGAGGTTATGTAAGAGTTTTGTATTAAAAGTTTTTGTGACTACTATTTAGATTGTCAACGTATTTAGAAAAAAATAGTAATAACGTTATTATTTAAAGGAGAATGGATGGTGCAGATGGAAGTGTAAGTGTTGGTGAACGAAATGAAGGGACTAGAAAACGAAGAGTTACAGGTGGAAAAAGAAAAAGTGAACAAATTACCAGGTATGCAGCTCTTAAAAAATCCCTAGTTTTTGTATCATGTATACACAACAATAAACGTTTCACGTGCGTAAAAATAAGGGCTAATTACATCAAAGCTTTCAAAGAAAAGTTTTATACAGTTCCAGACAAGAAAAGACAAGACAATATAATTGCCAGTCTGATTCATACAACACAAATCAAAAAACATAGACCTAGGCCGGTAAATAAAAACAAAAAGAAGAAACCTGGACCTGAGCAAAAGTATTCAATACAATACTGTTATTGGTGTCGGAGAAACTAGAATAAAAAAGTGTATTTAGAAACATAGCCAAAAAAGTGTATTTTGGGTTTGCTGTTGAAGGGAAAAGAGGAAGTGATACTACCAACAATAAGAACCATCTGAAGAAGCAAAGTGTTAAAGAGTACATAAAAAAACTCAGAGGAACTGAATTACATTACAACAAAAAGAAATCCAAAATATTGTATCTTAGTAGTGAGTTAGGTATTAGTAAACTGAACAGTACAGTCTGCTAAAAAGGCGCAGCTAATGGTTGAAAAGCGGATTCATTCAAGAAAAGCAAAGGCATTTTATGAGTACATAAAAATGGATGTTAGTCATTCTGTTTTGAATTTGATCAAAGCCTTTGCTTTGATCAAATTCAGCCACTATCAAAAAGTCCAATTCAAAAAGCTAGTTACGCAAGACAAATTGGGTTTTATAACTTTTGTATTACTGATATAAAAACTCAAAACCCCATGTTCTACACTTGGACAGAGGAGCAGGCATGAAAAAACAGTGTGGAAATATTATCAGCTCTTTTTAACTATTTGACAGAAGCTGATTTTCAGGGCTGTTCTGTACTAAGGTTGTTTAGCGATGGTTGTGTTGCTTAAAATAAATATAATATTGTCCTGAGAACACTTACTTATTTTTTGGAAACATACAAAATATGAGTCCAAAAGATTTTATTGTATTTTCCTGTACGAGGACATAGTTTTTACCCACCCACCGTGTTTTTGGAAGAGTAAAAAAGTAGTTGCGACAAAAACCCATAACTTTACTTAAAAAGGAATACCATGACATATACACTACAGTATTATAGGCAAGATAAAAGTACTAAAAGAAGATGATTGGCCACTACTTGATACTAAGAAGCTAATTAAATACTATAAGGGCATCCAATCAATTAGTGAACTGAAGAGAATTGAAATACCCTACCGAACATAAGACGAAATTAAATACCTCCGAAAAAAAGGAAAGTCTTATAAAAAGATTATGTTGGTAAGAGGCTTGAAAAACTAAATGTATGAATGAAAAGAGTCTTTTGTATCTTTGAGAAAGCAAGGGTCAAAGAATCTAAGACAAGTGAGACTAAAATAATTACCACTTCATCATATGTTAACAAAAGAAAAAAACCAAAGACGTTGACAAACTTTTGAAAAAAAATATTTGGAGAGGACTGGTCTACTTCTGATCCATGCTTTAGTTGGTACAAGAGTTTGATTTTTGATGAACCCACTACAGCAGCTGCTGGTGAGGAGCAGGAAGAAATGTGTGACTGCCTCGATGATGAACGCTGTGACTTGCATATTTATAAAAACTGTTTGTTGCATTAACTACCTATTATGACAATGTTTGTCACTTGGATAAGGCCTATATTATAATTTTATAAAAATATTATAATTTTATAAAAATAAAAGTTTATTCAGAAAACGACTTGCAGCTTTATTGTTTTATTTACATGTAAATCAGATTATGTTCACAACATTTTACATGCAAAATGACTTATTTCCACTGAGTTCGTGCAAAAGGTATTATTGCCAAAACAGAATCAATTTTTCAAACTATTTTTTAGCTACGCTAACTGAAATAAGTATTTTAATCACATGTTTGGAACCAACACTATTGCATAACATTGATTAGAACTCATTATCCTTTTTCAGGGATTTATCCCCCCTGAAAAATTACGTATTTGCGACTTAAACTTATTTGTATTTTACCTCCTCACATATCCAACCTTTATTTAGACAAAGTCAAATCAGAACTGCCATGTCCTTCGATAAAATTTAAAGAATGGCTAAATTGCCGATCTACGTTATTTAAATATTAGATTCGCAGCCTCGATGGCTCTATATTACTTATATTGTGTTCTGTACGTATGTATTCAATAAACCCGTGATTTCTTTTCAACGAGAATAAGGAAAACTTCATGTTTTTCCCGCTGGTATACGTCTGGCACCAAACTACCGCCAACCCTTTCACTTGATCCCCGTGACCCATCAAACCGGCAAACAGCGAGAGCGCTCAAATCAACAAAAACATAGTTGGTGGCTTTCACCTGCCGGTGGTTAGCGGGGAGGCGGCGGCAACCAACGGCGAATGCACCGATTGGGTGATTGGGGGTGGGTCGGGGACGGCGGAGCAGCCGCCGCCGCATTGATCCCGCCACTCGAGACAGACGCGTCGGGGTGCAGCGCTCCTGCCATAATGCAGGTCGTCGGCCGTTACTCTAGGACATTGGCACTCGCTTGTGCTCTTGTGCCTTTCAGACCGACCAGGACATTGTACACTTCTTGAATTGTACCGAGGAAGGAATCTGTCCTTGTTTGAATTAAATCCATACAGTGGAAGAATGATTAATAAAGTACAGTCGGAGGAATAAGTAATATCACTAATTTTGTCTTGAAGTCTCGTTATATTTACTTTTTTTTTTTAATCGTAACATATGTCCTTAAGAATAAATATAATACATATCTTAAGGGTATTCAGTTACCAATTAATTAACTCAAGCTATAATTGTCAATTATCGACTTATTTTCGAAGTACTATATAATATTATTATAGTATGTATAAAGAAAGTATATGCAAGATCATAAAATATGGATAAAAGAACGAATACCAGAAGATTGGAAGGAAGCCATTATTTGTCCATTACACAAAAAAGGAGACAAAACAGAATGCAGTAATTACAGAGGAGTAGTGTTACTAAATACCATATATAAAATCCTATCAAAATCGATAAAAGATAAGCTGGAAAAAGAAGCTGAAAATATAAAAGGGCGAATACCAGTGTGGATTTAGACGAGGGAGAAGCACAACGGACCAAGTATTCATAATAAGAGAGTTACAAGCAGAAAGCTATGAACACAACTTACCAACGATAGCGCTATTCATCGACTTCCAGCAAGCATACGACAGAATAAAAAGGAAGGAATTAAAAGAGACCCTTGAGGAACTGGGAGTTAGCAGAAAGTTGCGTAACATGATACATCTTAGTGAGAGCGCCCACCAAAGTGGCGTGGCAGTGGCAAGTAGCAAGTAGCACGCGTCTAGCATAATGTAACCAATGAAAACGAATGATTCAGTTTACACCGAAATGACAGTAACGTCATTCATTCTAATCATTCGTTAGAATTGGTTACATTATGCTAGACGCGTGCTACTTGCTACTTGCCACTGCCACGCCACTTTGGTGGGAGCTCGCCCTTACTTTAGAGAATACAGAAAACAGTCAAAGTCAACAATCATGCATCGGACAAATTTATAGTAAACGAAGGATTAAGGCAGGGCGATCCTTTGTCATCATTACTCTTCAATTTATGCCTAGAAAAAATAATGCGAGAAGCGAGAATTAATAGAGAAGGACTCCTATATCATAAAAGACACCAAGTTTTGGCATTTGCGGATGATATAGTGTTGCTGGCAAGAAGAAAAAAAGAGCTACAGGAGATAGTACAGAGAATAGTAAAAGCAGCAAAGAAAATGGGACTTTACATAAATGAAACTAAAACAAAATGTATGCAGTGGACAGATGATCAGTTTAGGGATGGACAAAAGTTTAAAGTAGAAGTAGAAGAAAGATTATCATACGAATTCGAAATGGTGGAAAGATTTACATACCTAGGTACAATAATATCACGTAAACCTAACATTAAAGAAGAAATACAAGCTAGAATAATGGCAGGCAATAGAAGTGTACATGCTCTTAGTGGAATGTTGAAAAGCAAGTTTTTATCAAGAAAGGCAAAAATACAGTTATACAAAACAACTATACAACCAATAGCAACATACTGCAGTGAGACGTGGACAATGACAAAAAATACACAATATCTACTGGAGATATGGGAAAGGAAAATCTTGAGGAAGATATATGGAGGAATAATAAGGGACGGTTTATGGATAAGAAGATCAAATGATGAGTTAAAGAAATTATATAATCAACCTAACATAATAGGAGTCATAAAGGCACAGAGACTAAGATGGCGAGGTCACCTAGAAAGGATGCCAAACACGAGGACCCCAAAAAGGGTACTAAACTAAAATATAACTTCAAAAAAGAGAAAAGGAAGGCCAAAAAATAGATGGAATCAGGAGGTAGAAAAAGATATGGAAGAAATTGGACTAGACGGCCAGAAAAGAAAAATGAATAACAAGAACGAATGGAGAAAAGTCACATATCGAGCCAGAGAAGATCTCAGTACATAAAGGAAAGCGAAAATGAAGAAAGAACAAAATTTTTTAAGCCATGGGCCTCTAAGGCCTTTAGTGCTATTGTATATATATATATATATATATATATATATATATATATATATATATATATATATAAAGAAAGTAAGCTCTATTATCTCTAAAAAAGTATATTTTATAAACAAAATTATAATAATAATTTACAGTCATGTACGGAGCGCTGAGATATCATTTCACTTAATATTTCCTTAAAATAATGAATAAAATTTAATATTATTCAGTAATTTCAATATATTCAATAATAATAACACCTCAAAATCAAAGTAATGATTCTTAATGAATTTCATTATTTACTGAAAATCCAGCAACACTGTTTTGTTATTTTGTACTTCAAATTATTATACAATTTCAAAAATATAAACATTAAACCTTTGATTTACACGTAGCTTTATTTTGCATGTATTAGTAATAAATAATTGTTAATTTACAGGCAGTGAGATATTATTCGTTATTCCTAAATATCTAATAAAACGACATCAAATTACACAATGCATCAAACTTCTAGATAGATAATTTCTGCAATTTTGTTAATACCAAACATGAATTAATTGTAAGTGTCTTTCCAGCTATACTAAATAATTACTTGAATCAGAATTGAATCAGTGAGCGCGCAATTTTGGCGGCGAAAAATGTTGATGTTAACGAAATTAACTTCCAGATTCAACAGTTGTTAGCAGGTGATCTAGTAAGTGTACACCTACATTAGAACCGTATTTCTCCCGATCGGATAATTTAAAACTTCGCATTGTTTTCCTAGTTGTTCGAGAACTTGTTCGTTTGTTTTGCGATCCATCCATGATATTTTCAAAATGCGTCGGTAACACCACATTTCGAATGCTTCTAGGTTTTTAATGTTGGATTTTTTAAGTGTCCAAGCTTCAACTCCATACAAAAGGGTAGAGAAAATATAACATCGAAGCATTCTTATCCGGAGCGATATATTGATATCGCGATTACAAAAAAGTTTTCTCATTCTATTAAAAGTTGACCGCGCAATTTCAATGCGGCATCTTATTTCTTTTGTCTGATCAGTATCTTCTGTGATCCATGCTCCAAGGTATTTGTACGAAGATATTTGTTCAATTTCTGTATTATCTAGTACTAGCTTAACTTTGATGTTTTGTGCTTTTGTAAATACCATGAACTTGGTTTTCTTCAAATTGACTTTTAGTCCATAATCGTTGCAATATATATTTAGTTGTTCAGCAAGGTGTTGCAGTTCTTCTAGTGTTCCTGCCAAAAGGACGGTGTCGTCAGCATATCTTATGTTATTAAGTGGCTCACCGTTTATTATAAGGCCTCACTGATCTCGGCAAGCGCTAATTCTGAGATGGCTTCACTGTATAAATTGAATAACAAGGGTGATAAAATACACCCTTGGCGGACCCCACGGCGAATCTGGATATCCTTGGTCAGTTCGTTTTCAACTTTCACTTTTGCTGTTTGATTCCAATAGAGGTTACAGATGATTCTAATGTCTCTACTGTCTATGTTTTTATTTAATAAAATTTCTTTAAGTCGATTATGCTGCACTCTGTCAAATGCCTTCTCAAAATCAATGAAACAGGCATATACTTCCTGATTAATATCTAAGCATCTCTGCGAAAGAACACTTACTGCAAACAGTGCATCTCGTGTTCCCAGACCTTTCCTAAATCCCATTTGTGTATTACTTATGCCTTCATCTAATTTCTTATGTATTCTATTGTGAATTACTTTTAAAAACAATTTCAAGACATGACTCATTAAGGCTATGGTGCGATGTTCATTGCACTCCTTTGCATTGGCTTTTTTGGGAAGCAGTATGAATGTTGATTGGAGCCATTCTTTAGGTATTATACCTGTTCTATATATGGTATTGAATAGATCCAAAAGAAGATCAATAGATTCAGTATTCACAATTTTAAGTAATTCGATAGGAACTTCATCAGGCCCGGGAGATTTACCATCTTTAGCTTGTTTCATTGCATATTCAATTTCTTCTCGTATAATGTCAGGCCCAGTATCATCCTTAAATTCTTTTGGTGCTTCTGTTCTTTCTTTGTCTTCAAATAGTTGTGCTATATATTGTGTCCATCTCTGCATTTTTTGGTTTATATCTGTTATAAGTGCACCCCTTTCATCTCTTAGTTGCCTAGTTTGAAGTGTTTTTCTCATTCCTGTTAATTCTCTAATTCTTTTATGCATGTTAAAAAAGTCATATTTTTTCTCAATTTCTTCTAGTTCTTGGCACTGCTCATGTAACATTTTCTCCTTAGCTTCTTTTATTCTCTTTTTTATTAATCGATCAGTTTCATTATATTTAATTGGATTTTTTGTTTTGAATGATTTTCTTTCATTCATTAATAGTAGTATTTCTTCAGTCACCCAATCTTTATGTTTTCTATTCTTTGGTTTTAAGTTTTCATTTGCTGTTTTAATGATTGCTGCTTTTATATTTTCCCATTTCTGATCAATGTTATAGCTACTTTTATTCAGTTCTTGGGCATTACGTATATTTTCAGTAAGAGTTTTTACAGTTTGTTCCTTTGTTTGTGGTTCCCTTAATCTCTTAATATCAATTCTACTTTGTGTGGGTTTTTTAACTAGTTTTAATTTGGTTCGTAATGTGACTACTATGGGGTTATGGTCTGAACCGATGTCTGCTCCAGGGTAAGTTTTGGCAGACAGTATAGAATTACGAAATCTTTGTCTAATAAGGACAAAGTCAATTTGATTTCGGATTATTCTATTCGTTGTATCACCGGGAGATTTCCATGTATACAACCTTCTTTTAGGTATTAATACATAGTGACTATACTGCAGTGGGAACCCCGATCAGATAACGACCGTATTATTACCTTGAGTTTGTTTTCAATCTGACGTCGGCCGACGTCGCCCGATATCGGATCGGGAGAAATACGGTTCCAATGTATGTGTACACTATCTTTTAAATCAGTCGAATAAAGATTTTAAGAACGATTAGTGAAAAAAAAATACGAAAAAATAAGTCATTGAAACAAGACAATTAGGGTGGTCTGGCCATACATGCAGAATGAAGGAACGTAGATTCGTCAAAAGAGTTTACAAAACACGAAGAATAAAAATAATGAGTAAGAAAACTTAAGCAGGACAAAATAGGGACCCTGACCCTAGTACTTAAACAGAAGGTGGGTTTCTTGGTTGGTGCTTGATCTTTTTTCTATTATTTGTTTCAAAACAAACACATTATCGGTGCAGCTCCTTCCCGCTCTAAAGCCAGATTGTTCCTCTTCTTCGTGTTTCTTATATTCTTGTTCGATAATGTCTCGAAGTATCCTTCCATATAGGCGACTTAAGGTACTGGTTACTGATATAGCTCGATAGTTTGAGCAGTCCAGTTTACTTCCCTTCTTATGTATAGATGATATAAAGGATACTTTCCATTCATGCGGGACTGGTGCACCGTTTAGATATTGGTTTATACACTAGGTTAATCGTTAAAATAGTTTGTTAGTGCCGCATTTGATTAGTTCTGCTGGAATTCCCTCCGGACCTGCAGCTCGACCATTTTTTAGTAGTTGTATCGTTTTTATGACAGTCCTCTCATCGATGTTTATCGTTTTTTCCTGTATGTGTATTTCAGTTGGAGACATTTCTCTATATTCCTCTCTGTTTTCTGTTAATAGATTTTCGTTATGTTAAATCCAGTTCTCTGTTGTTATTAATTGTATGTTTGTTTCTCTTTTTTCATTTGATTTAACTTTTGTCAGGAAGTTCCATGACTCTGATCATTTTCTACCTCCCATATGTGTCTATCTCTTTGCATATTTTGTCCCACATTTCTCGTTTAGCTGTGTTTACTAGTTGTCATGTTCTTCTTTTAATACCTTTGTATTCTTCTCTATCCAACTCCTGTTTTGTGTTTAGCCATTTATGGTATGCTTTTTTCTTCCGAAGTACCAGTTCTTCAATTTCTTGATTCCACCAAAGATTTTTACTAGCGGAATTAGTTTTTAGTCCAATGGTCTCTTCTGCTGCTTCTTTGATGCTACTCGTTATGTTTTCGTAAACTTGTTCTACTGATTGGTCTTCTATATTATGTAGCAACTTCTGGTCTAATCTGTGTTGGTATACGTTTCTTGTGCTTTCGTTGATAAGGCTGTTTAAGTTATATTGTTTGTTCGTTATCACTTCTGTTTGTTCAGGTTCCTCATTAACGTTATTGTCCTTGTTAGATTTAAAAGAAAATACCATTTTTTTCCTAACCGTATAGTGGTCGGAACCACAAGTCGGTCCTCTAAGTACTCTTACATCATTCACTTTTAAGGTAGTGCTTTGTTTGGCTATTACATAGTCAATGATCGATTTTAGATTCCTTGTATGTTGTACCCATGTGTATTTGTGAATATCCTTGTGTTTATAGAAGCCGTTCATTATTCTTAGAGTATGAGTCTGACACACTTGGATCAGCCTTTCTCCATTGTCATTCAGGTTTATTTCACCGTATGGACCGATTACCTCACTGTTTATTCTTTGACCACCCGGCTATTCAGATCTCCCAGTACTATCAGTTCTCGTGTCTTTCCTATGTTGGTGATTATGTCGTTCAATTTTTCGAAAAACTCGTCCTTAGCAGCAATTGATTCGTCATCTGAGATGGCGTACACGCCAAGAATTGTCACTGGCGTTTGATTTATGTTGATATTAACACGTAGGATGTTTTCGTCGATTGTCTCGAAATCAGTTATTTTGTGTTTGAATTTTTTGTGTATCATTACAGAGACTACTCTCTTTGCTCTTTGGAGTTTTGGGATGCCACCGAATATGTGTGTATAGTTATTTACAGTTTCTGTGCCAGTTCCTTTTTTCTTAGTCTCCGTCAAGACTACTATATCCATGTTGGCATTTTTCAGTTCATGAATAATTCCCTGGACATTCCATGTACCAATA
This sequence comes from Diabrotica balteata, assembly GCA_918026665.1. Lineage (NCBI taxonomy): Eukaryota > Metazoa > Arthropoda > Insecta > Coleoptera > Chrysomelidae > Diabrotica > Diabrotica balteata. The sequence goes on along the minus strand of OU898278.1, from coordinate 2,980,781 downwards.
TTCAATATCCGTTTCCGTAGCTTGTGTCTTTTTCCATATAATCCGTCCGAAATTCCGAGGCAAGCATTAGGCTTTTAGTAATTTCCAGTTTTTACAAGTGACAGGGAACTGGCCTGACGGCTAAACCCCCAACCTGGAGGACCAGGTAATTTTTCCTCAAGGTTTTCTTCCTCTAGATTGACTGTCTTTCGGGACTTTAGAGATCGATCTTCCCTTCTTGTTTTTTATTCCTGCCACTTCTGCCGACTTCGCCGTTTCGATTTTGTTCTCATCCGCCTTCATCGCCGTTGTGGTCTTAGAATAAAGTATTGAATTTATACAATCCCTAAAATCCAGAGATGCCACCTCCGCCATCCACGCCGTACCGAAGATCTTCTTCTCCGCCGTGCCTACCGTTGTGGTATTCACCTGTATCCCTAGGCAGGGGTCCGTGTTATACCCCACAGAACTGGATCCCAACTTGAACTTAGCCATCTATTCACTCCGGCCTACTGAAGTGATAGATGCCCACCCCCGCGGCTTGGACGCGCCAGGTTGGAGTTACCCACGTGAGCGACAGAGAAGATGACTCTCTGCTCCGTGTTCCGAGTTAATGGGCATGTATAATTCCATACCCAAAGACTTAAAAAAAAGTTGTATATTTAAAAAAAAGTTAGGGGATGATATGTTAGGGGAGGTGAGAGAGAGAAAGAATCCAAATATCGAAAAAAAATGTGGAAGTAATTTAAAAAAAGTTAGGGGATGATATGTTAGGGGAGGTGAGAGGGTGCCTTTCTCAGCAATCTTAAACATGACATATAGTCTCCCCCTTTAAATAGCAATTAACGTGATTTTGCGCTTTTCCTAAAAATTAAAAGTTCAAAAGTTATTTAAGGTGGATAGTTTTATCTGAAAAGCACTGTATATTTACACGTAATTAAAATGATACTTTTATAGTTTGCCATTATTGTACTTAATAAGATATTAAGTTTTTTGTAGTTTCTCGTAGGTATATAGTTAATGTGCAGAGAAAAACTTGAAGAGCGAAGACTGACGCCTGCATGTACCAGCAGCATTCGAGCAAGAAAATGTGTAAAAAATGTGTGCGGCTGTCCCACGGCAGGTCTATTAGTTGAAATAGTATCTAGGCAGCAAATAGCAAATCTCCATTTTCTATTAGAACGCGCCAGCGAGTGTCTGCTGCGACGTCAACCGGCGTATGAACGGGACGGGAGACGGGACGGGATGGGAGTATTGTCCTGCAAAACGTGTCCTTGACCGCACTGGATTACACAGGGTTGGTAGCGCAAACCACGTTCGTTAGTTTCTCGTTCGGTGTTATAAAATATATATATTATCTAAACACTAACAACGAGGTATTACGTTTGTATTATGCTTTAAATGATACTTTTAGACAAATTTAAAGTTTATGGAAAAAAAAACATGACTTATTCAACACCACAAAACCCGAAAAGGAGATCATTGTAGAAAAGAGAAAAAAAATATTCGTTTTATATCTTTTATAATATAAGCTACTGTATTTTGTGTTTGACCAAATTCAAAAATTTGTCTAGCACTGTCTTCTTCTTCTCTTCTTCTTCAGCCTTCATTTATCCAATGTTGGACATAGGCCTCCTCCAATTGCTTCCACGCATACCTATCTTTTGCAATTCTCATCCACTGCTTTTCAGCTACAGCAGTTATATCGTCTATCCATCTCTTTTTAGGCCTTACCACGCTTCTTTTTGTTTCTCGAGGTCTCCAGAATGTCACTTTATGAGACCATCTGTTGGTGTCTTTTCTTGCTACATGTGCTACCCATTGCCATCTCAATGTCGCTATTTTTCCCATGATGTCGGTTACTTTAGTTTTTCGACGTATATCGGTGTTAGGAATTTTGTCTCTGAGGCTTATATTTAACATGGCCCTCTCCATGGCCCATTAAGTTACTCTTAATTGTTCTGACATTTTTCTTGTTAGTGCCATAGTTTCCAATCCATAAGTTGCAACTGGTAGTATACAAGTGTCATAGGTTTTTCGTTTTAAGTGAATTGGGATATTTCTGTCTTTTAAAATGAAGCTCAACTTACCAAAAGCAGCCCATGATAATTGTGTCCTTCTTTTAATTTCTAGGGTTTGATTTTCCTTTTCGTTTTTAATTGCATGTCCTAGATATATATATATATATATATATATATATATATATATATATATATATATATATATGTATATATATATATATATATATATATATATATATATATATATATATATATATGTATATATATATATATATATATATATATATATATATATATATATATATATAAGATGGTGGTATTCTTGACTGTTGATTTAAATATAAGTTATGATTTTTGAGGATGCAGTCAGTTTATTTGGCCCACAAGACAAAGAAAACTCTTTGACTTACTGTCAAGCTTTCGAATTTTATTTAATTCTTTTTCAAGACATCTATAAAAAGAAATATAAATTAACTAGTTAAAATTGTTAATTGTCTTACTTACTAGTCGTGAGATTACAGTTGTTAATATTGTAATCTACAAAACAAACCATTATAAATATATTAAAATTTTTTATTAAAAATAACTATATTGTCACTATATATGTCATTGTCATGGTTTGATTAATGGACATATATGAATGAAAATACAGTTATTTTATGTGGAAAGCAAAACCAGTAACAATAGTTTTTATTATAATTTATTTAATTGTCTATAAAAAATATAAATTAATCCAGTCAGCAGTTTGGCTTAAGCACATATGAATTTTTAATGTTAGGATGTCAATAGAAAATGAGATTTTGACGGTATTTATTGATATGTTCATATGTAACAATAAATGTTACTTAATTTGTCAATATCTGATCTTCTATTTACACATTTTTTATTTTTTTGTATATGTGTCATTTCTAAAAATAACCGTTTCTGTTCATGTTTCTGCCTCTCTAGAATTGAAGCCTGTGAAAAATTAAATGTGTGATTTAGATTGATGGAGTGTTCAGCTAATGCACAAGCTTGTGATTTCTTAGTTTTTACATCACTTTTATGAGAAATAATTCTGCTGTGTAATGTTCGAGAAGTTTCTCCTATATAAACTTTATCACAGTCTGAGCAAGGTATTTGATACACTACTCTAGAACTTTCATCAGTTGTTTATCATTAACTGACTGAATTAATTTATATTTTTTATAGACAATTAAATAAATTATAATAAAAACTATTGTTACTGGTTTTGCTTTCCACATAAAATAACTGTATTTTCATTCATATATGTCCATTAATCAAACCATGACAATGACATATATAGTGACAATATAGTTATTTTTAATAAAAAATTTTAATATATTTATATTGGTTTGTTTTGTAGAGTACAATATTAACAACTGTAATCTCACGACTAGTAAGTAAGACAATTAACAATTTTAACTAGTTAATTTATATTTCTTTTTATAGATGTCTTGAAAAAGAATTAAATAAAATTCGAAAGCTTGACAGTAAGTCAAAGAGTTTTCTTTGTCTTGTGGGCCAAATAAACTGACTGCATCCTCAAAAATCATAACTTATATATATATATATATATATATATATATATATATATATATATATATATAAAATCTAGAGCTAAGATTAACATTATTACTAAATCTTAGCTCTAGGTTTTATTGTACTAACCGCGGAAATCTTTTATATATATATATATATATATATATATATATATATACATATATATATATATATATATATATATATATATATATATATATATATATATATATTGTTCTACCTTTTCTATATTGATGTTATCTATCGTGATGTTTTCTAGGCTATTGCTTAATATCTTTGTTTTGTCGAGATTCATTTTTAATCCTATTTGATTCGATTTATGATTTAAATCTTGTAGCATTGATTTTAGTTCATGGATATCTGTGCTTATTAGTACTATGTCGTCTGCAAAACGCAAATGGTTAAGATATACTCCATCTATTTTTAATCCATTTTCGGCCCAATTTAGTTGTTTGAAAACATTTTCTAATGCCAAAGTAAATAACTTGGGTGAGATGGTGTCGCCCTGTCTCACATCTTTGCCAAGGTCTATTTTCATAGATTCCAGATCATCATTTATTTTTACGTGAAAAGTAGCATCATCGTATATATTCTTAAGGAGGGCAGCATAGCTTGAATCTACTCTGGCGTCGTCCAATGCTGTTAAGAAAGCCCATTTCTCGATACTGTCGAATGCTTTGTGATAATCGACAAATGCCAGATGTAGTATGTTGTACTCTATTGTTTTTTCAATAATGGTCCGAATTGTTTGCAAGTGATCGATAGTGCTAAAACCTTTACGAAAGCCTGCTTGTTCCACTGGTTGGTATGCATCTAGTTTAGCTGTCAATCTATTTGTTTTTATTCGGGTTAGTAGTTTGTAAAGGTGTGACAATAAGCTTATTGGTCGGTAGTTTTCTATATTTGCGGCGTCCCCTTTTTTATGGAGTAGAATGACTTCCGCATTTTTCCATGTCTTCGATATTTGTCCTTCCAATAGGCATTTATTAAGTAATGCTCTTATTGCCTCTTCTCCATTGCAGTGCAGTGCCTCCCATTTTTAGCATCTCTGAAGTAATTTTATCTTCTCCTGGTGTTTTCCCATTTTTCATTTGTTTTAGGGCGGCTCTAATTTCTGATGTTATTATTTCAGGGAAGTTCTCTGAGCCCACATTTAAGATATATTTTGTTGGTATACCGGGGTTCGGAATAGTAGAAGTATACAGCTTCTCATAAAATTTTCGGATTTCTCTAACGATCTCTTCCTTATGCGAGCACAATGTTCCACGGTCGTCTTTTATCTTTATAATTTTATTCCTGTCAGTGGATTTACATGTTTTTAGTACTTTCATGTTCTTATTGTTTTCTATGGTTTCAAGAATCTGGTTTATTCTATAAACTCTGAGGTCTTTTCGAATATTTTTCTTAACGCTTCTGTTGAGCGCTTTATAGTCCGGGTTACCTCTGTTCGTTCTTCTTCTTTTCTCTATCTGTTCTAGAGTTTCGGGTTTTAGTTTAGCTTCCTTTTGTTTTCTTATTCTGCAACAAAGTTTCTTAGTGACTGTTTGTATGTCTTTAGTTATTTTCTCAGCTAGTCCATCTATATTCTTGTTCTCAAAGGTATTTGCTACTAGTTTCCGTGCTAATTCCTCTTGGTATTTCTCTTTATTACTGGCTAGGATGTCTGTCGTCGGTAAAGGGTTTGTTGTTAATAGTTTTCGTCTTTCTCTCTTTAGGTTAATACGTATATCAGCACGAACTAGTCTATGGTCACTGCCGGTGTTAAATTTGTTCAATACCTCGATGTTTTTACATAATGATCTATCACTGGAAAGGATAAAATCTATTTCATTCTTAACCTGACCGTCAGGGCTACGCCATGTCCACTTTCTTTGTATTTATTTTTTATAGAACGTGTTCAGGCAAAACATTTTTTTGGTCTAGCACTGTCGCCTGAATGATATTTTATGTAGGGGAAGGTGGTACACAGTGAGACAAAAAATGAATTAACTTTGATAAAATGAAAGGCAGATATCGAGCACAGTGTTATTAATTAAATCTTGCCCAAGTACTTTCCCTTCCTAAAGCATCATCAGGGGCATCTGAAATAAGCCAAGAAACGTTTTTTTTAGATGAAGAAATTGATTAACTTCGATAAAAAACTCGAAGTTAATGGATGATAAAAATTTTTTGTTATTAACATTTTAGACTTACTTATATATTATAAGACTTACTTATATATGTATATTAGAAGATACTGTTCCGAGGAATATGGATTCGAAAAGATAAAAAACACGATGAGTATCAATCGATTTGAAAAAAATCGTGAAATGCCACACTTTAATGATAACACGAAAATGCTTCCTAAATATGTTGCGGATCATGATCGTCTGCATAAATTGCAACAATTTATTGTTGACTCTTTGAACAAAACATTCCAAACTGTTCCATTTGAAAAGTGTCTATCTATAGATGAGCAAATAGATGCAACAAAGGCCTGAGACTACATGAAACAGTACATGTCTAACATTTTAAATGCCTAGTTATTCACATAATCAAAATGAGCGCAAAAATTTAGTTTGGAATTTAATTGAACAACTAGATCTCTTACAGTTGAGACAGCCTTCAGTGGTTCTTCAGCTAATTTGTAATTTTAAGAGAGGTTGTTAATTCTTCTACAGAAACTAATAAAGTGACATGTTCCAACATTAGTGCTCATTTGGTTCCAATTGCACCATGCCATAATTTTGTTAATATCAATTTGGAGTTTTTCACAATCTGAGACGTCTTCGATAATTCTATAGATTTTTAAATCATCAGCAAATAGCAAAAATTTTAGAGTTAATTTGAGATTTATTGTCATTAACAAATATATTAAAAAGGAAAGGCCCTAAGTGGCTTCCTTGTGGAACACCAGATGTTACGAAGATCTCACTAGATTGAAAGTGTTCAATTTTAACAAGTTGTAATCTGCTAGTTAGGTAACTACATAACCAGTTATACAGATTGCCTGTAAATCCAATAGTTTTAAGCTTGTTACACAACAACTTATGATTCACAGTGTCAAATGATTTGGAGAAATCTGTATAAATAGCATCCACCTGTAGTCCCCTTTCCAAAGCATCAGATATGTATTGCGTGAAAAGTAAAAGATTTGTCGAAGTTGATCTACCTGAAAGAGAACCATGTTGCTCTTCAATTAGTACATTGCATAAAGGTGTTTTAATAGAGTCACATATTATACTCTCTAGTATTTTAGTAGTAGAAGAAAGAATGCTTATTGGTCTGTAGTTAGCCATGTTACTCCTGTCATCTGATTTATGAATAGGAACAATAAAACTAGATTTCCACAAACTTGGACAAATACCTGAATCAAGTGAATGAGAAATCAGAAAATATAAGGGATAGGTTAAAGTACATCTACATTTTTTTAATAGTATGGGTGGAATTCCATCTGGCCCGGAGCCCTTATAAATGTCTAAATTGACTAATTTTTCAAATATGATTTCAATAGATACATTACAAGAATTTAGACTCACTGATTTCTCATACTCTAAGATGGGCTGTATTAAATCATCATCATTTGCTCTGTAAATATTTTGAAAGCATTGCGCAAAGCTATTAACGATATCCGCACCATTATTAAGCATTGTGTTTCCAAAAAACATTGTGTTTGGTAGACCATTATTTTTGCGTTTGCTGTTAACAAAATTCCAAAAGTGCTTTACGTTTGAACTAATTCTAGATTCAGTTTGACTTATATAAATTTCATGACATGTCCTGCTTAGTTCTTTGCATTTGGTTCTCAGGGAAGAGAAAAGTAGGTAATCGTCCCAAGAATTTGTTTGTTGATATATCTTATGAGCAATTTTTTTCCTAAATATTAATGATTTTAGGTCATTAGTCATCCAACGAGGAAATTTGGGATTTTTTAATCTTGTACGTGGTATTGAACAATTGACACCTAATTACAATATGGAGTAGAACAGTTCCGTGGCTTCGTTAATATCTCTGCAAATACCTAAAAGGTTCTCCCAGAAGATACTAGCAAGATACATATTAAGAGCAACATAGTCTCCTCTCCTAAAATTGAAGGCAAAACTATTATATTGAAGCTCGGGCATATTATCTTTTATAGCTAAAGAAATTGATAACGCAGGATGATAACGATCACAAGGCAATAAATAATCATTAGCAATTTCAACTGTTACATTTTTATTATCATTTGCAAAAACTAGGTCAAGTAAAACTCCGTTGCAATTTGTGATTTGATTGAGCTGAAATAGGTTATGAAATGCAAAAGTATCAACTAAAGTATCAGTAGCAGTGTTACTATTATTACTAAAGACACTATTATTAGACACTATCCTTCTTTGTATTTCAGTTGTCTGATTATCTCGGCCTAAGCGAATCTCATGGCCTAGATATTTGTAAGCTATTACTTGATCGATGCTATGGCTCTCAATCAGAATTTTACAGCTTACTACAAGGTTGATCATAAATTTTGTCTTTGAGGTGTTAATTTTAAGACCAATTGTTTTTGACACTTTATAGAGCGTGTGCAGCATTTTTGTAGCTTTATCAACTCTATCAGATATTAAAACGATGTCATCGGCAAATCTTAGGTGGTTCAGATCTTCCCCATTTATATTAATTCCCATATTATCCTCTCTAACAAGATGGACGGATGACCTGAAACGGACACATCAAAATTGGATGCAGGCGGCTTAGAAATTTGTGGGGTGAACTACGGGAGGCCTATGTTCAGCAGTGAACGAGTATGGGCTGAATGATGATGATGATGATTATCCTCTCGTTCCATTTGCTTTTCGTTCCATTTGCTACGAATATAATAAAGATAGGCTTGTTATACTCTGTACACTTTTCTATTAGCGTGTTTATAACTTGTAGATGATCACTTGTTTCGTACGTGGAGCGGAACCCAGCCTGTTCACAAGGTTGATAACTATCCAGTTTGTTCACAAGCCGTTTTGTTACGGGATATGCGTAACAATTTGAAATATACTCGTCCCAAGAAAATTCTAAGAAGTACCGTTTTCCAAATGAGCCTAACCTTGGGGCTTCAGCAAACGTTGTTATACGCTTGGGCCGGTCAATTCCCAAAAACTGCAATTACATTGTCTATTTTAATAATTATTATACAGGAATTTCTATAATGTCATATTTATTCTCAAATGGCATTCTTTCTTTAGGAACAGTGAGAAGGAATCATTTGCCCAACTGCAAATTTTCTAGTGATACTGTTTTCAAAAAAAAACCGTGGCGTTCTTTCGAATGAAGAATATTTAACATCTTTTTAAAATGCTTCGTTTGTCTCAGTTTTATGGCTGGATAATAAAGAGGTAAATAGGAAACACAGCCACAATGTCAATGGAAAAAGTTCGTGCTGAAATCGCCAATTGTCTGTGCAACGTTGGGCAGAATGGTTCAAAAAATAGGGGAAGGCCATCTTCTTTACTTGACCGAAATTTAGAACAGAAAAAGAAAAAATCATCTTCAACCGCAATTCCTCCAAAAGATGTAAGAACTGACCACTTTGTAGGCGAGCGGTTTACCCCTCAAAAGACTCTTAGAAACAGAATATACCTACTAATTTTTTTTGCATTTCTAATGCACCAAACCTTTTTTATTCGATTCTATATATTTTTCCAAGATGAAATGTAATTTTTTTTTTAATTTTTACAAGTGGGCCGGCAATTGTTATTAACAACTAACTTATACACAAAAGCAATTTCACCTAATTGCTTCGGAATCAATTTTTTTAGGTGTAACTCATCAAAATAAACACTTTTTCTCTCTTGATAATTTTTTTAATTTTTACAAGTGGGCCGGCAATTGTTATTCACAAATAACTTATACACAAGAGCAATTTCACCTAATTGCTTCGGAATCAATTTTTATAGGTGTACCTCATCAAAATAAACACTTTTTCTCTCTTGATAATTTTTCGAAAAATGCTTCCTTTTCGAGTTTATTGCATTTTTTTGTTGAAAAAATGCCTATTTGGGTCCACGTTTTTAGCGAGATAGAAACCATTTATTCTTGTCAAAATATTCCAACTTATACTCGACGGTTTAAAGATTATAAAGCTATTTGTAAAATTGCAATTCATTTAGTAGTTTTTTAGAAAAAAAATCCTAAAAATCACTAATTAAGGAATTTTTTCAACAAAAAATGCAAATAACTTGAAAAGGAAGCATTTTTCGAAAAAATATCAGGAGAGAAAAAGTGTTTATTTTGACTTCGAAACAAATTTAAAAAAAATACATTTCATCTTGGAAAAATATATAGAATCGAGTAAAAAAGGTTTGGTGCATTAGAAATGCAAAAAGAATTTTAGTAGGTTCATGCTCTGCTTATAGGGGTAAACCGCTCGCCTATTGGTCACATTCCGAACTGGAGTAATACTAGGCAACGATGTAAAATACCCGGCTGCAAAAGATTTTGTTTTTTTTTTTGAAAAATGCAAAGTTTACCTGTGTTTGAATAAAACTAAAAATTGTTTTGGTATTTTCCATCTATAAACTGTTAATGAAAATGGAACTCTTCAATATTTGATATGTATCAGATATGCTACATGATGCATTGAAGGGTTAAGATCTTTTTTTTTATCATGTGCAACAAGTGCATGTTGTAGCATATGTGATAGATTAAAAAATAAATAAAAAAATAAATAATAAAAAAGCAAAATATTTTTTTAATATTTTTTACCCATTCACAGCACTAATATCTAACCAAAATTTTTTTTTGATAAATTCAAAAAATCATGCATTGTACGGCTAAACAAATAGAACTATAAAATATGTAAAAAAATTAAAATAATGGCGGGGGCGCCAGTTCAAATTATTCCGTCTGTGCGTTGCTTTTTAAAAAAATGTTTTCTATTTATTATTATATTATATATAAAAAAAAATCACAAAATGAAGAATCAAAACAAAACGGCCCCGAGTGCCTGGCGTCTCTTAAATGGGACAGGGGTGCGAAGAATCTCCAGGAGGAAAAACAAAATAAATAATATAAATCGTATTGCAACGTGGAATGTACGAACATTATATAAAACTGGACAACTTGCAACATTATCACTAGAAATGAGCAGACTTAAAATAGGTATACTTGGCCTTAGCGAAGTAAGATGGCCCAGTGCTGGACAGTGTTATCACAACGACATTGTTCTTTATTACTCGGGCAGCAGTACTGGTGATCACAAAAATGGTGTAGGAATCATAATAAAAAAAGCACTACAACCGCATGTCTCAAATTTTATTCCCTATAATGAAAGAATAATAATGTTACAGTTAAAAACCCACCCAATAAATATAAACATAATTCAAATTTATGCTCCAACATCAAGCAGCACCGATAATGACATAGATGTATTCTATTCAGATTTAGAACAACTAACGAAAAACATAAAAAAAAACATGAAGTCAACATAATAATGGGCGACTTTAACGCCAAAGTCGGTAAAGGGGAAGTAGAAGATATTGTAGGGAGTTATGGTCTAGGAATTAGAAATGAAAGAAGAGACCAATTAGTACAATATTGTCAAGAGAAAGAACTAGTCATCACAAACACCTTTTATCAATTACCACCAAGAAGACTCTATACTTGGAGTGCACCAGGAGACAACAATAATAATCTGATAAGAAACCAAATCGATTACATTCTTGTCAACAAAAGATTTAGAAATGGAATTAAAAGCGTTAAAACATATCCTAGTGCTGATACAGACTCCGACCACAATCTACTTCTTGCCAACGTTAATATTAAACTGAGAAAACAACAGAAAAAAAGTAAAATTCAAAGACTAGATTTGTCAAAGCTTGAGGGTGAAAAATGTCAACAACAAATAAATGAAGCAGTTGCACCAGCATTCGCAGAGGCGTCAAAAAAAGATATTAATAGTGCCTGGAACGAAATGAAATCGGCAGTACTTAACGCTGGTAAAACGTTTGTGGGTAAAAAAGAACCAATTGCCAAAAAAGGCTGGATGACACCAGATATTATAAACCTCATAGAAGAAAAACGAAAATACAAAAATACAAATAAAGAGAAGAACAAGCAAATGAAGAAACTAGTAGAAACGCAGATCAAGGAAGCTAAAGAACACTGGATGGTAGAAAATTGTAGAGGAATAGAAGAACTTAATATGAAACACGACACACATGGGCTACATAAAAAACTGAAAGAAATTACAGGAAATAATCGGAAGAGAATACCACAAGTTATACGAAACTCCAAGAGGATCTCCAATTATCAGCAGTAGAAAAACAACAAACTTGGGAGAAATACATCAAGGACTTATTCGCAGATAATAGGGAAGAAATAAATGATACATTACCAACTAATGAAAATCTAAAAATTCTGATATCAGAGGTTAAACAGGCAATTAAAATCTCAAAAAGTGGTAAAGCGCCAGGTCCCGATGAAATTCCTGTAGAGATATTAAAAATCCTGAATGATGAAAATATAGAGTGTCTAACTAAATTATTTAATAAAATATACCACGATGGTCAAATCCCGGATGAATGGTTAAAATCTATCTTTTTACCCTTACCCAAGAAAAATAATCCTAAATCTTGCGATGAGTACCGATTAATTAGCCTTATGAGCCACACTTTAAAAATACTACTCAAAGTTATTCAGCAGCGTATATATAAAAAATGTGAAGAACAATTAGACAATACACAGTTTGGATTTAGATGTGGAATGGGAACAAGAGAGGCACTGTGCGCAATGACGGTACTATTACAAAAATGCAGGGAATATAATAAAAACGTATTCATATGTTATATAGATTTCCAAAAAGCTTTTGATAGAGTCCAACATGGTAAACTCATACATGCATTGAAACACATACACCTAGATCCCAAGGATATTAATTTAATCAAAAATCTGTACTACAATCAAACAGCGGTCGTACGGGTGGAAGATAGTGAGACAAACCAGGTGGAAATTCAAAGAGGAGTCAGACAGGGATGTGTGCTGTCGCCACAATTATTTAATGTGTACTCCCAACTAATATTTCAGGAGGCACTATGAGAAAGAACTGAAGGTGTAAGGATTGGAGGGAGCATCATTAATAACATAAGATTTGCAGACGATACCGCAATCATGGCAGAGAATATAGACGATTTACAAACTCTCCTGGAAATCATTAACAGAGAAAGCAAAAAGATGGGACTAACAATGAATATAAATAAAACCAAATACATGGTGATCTCAAAAAACCCTGTTGACAACATACAACTGACATTGGAGGGTAAACCCCTAGAGAGAGTCGACAAATATAAATACCTCGGAGCAATTATAAACTCACAGTTAGATCAAGAGCAGGAGATAAAGGTCAGAATAGAAATAGCTCGAAAAGGCTTTATAAAATACAAGTCAATGTTTACAAATAAGAAATTGAGTATGGCCATCAGATTGAGGTTCGTCGAATGTTATGTTTGGTCGCAACTACTATATGGGGTAGAAGCTTGGACTCTGAAAGCCCAATCTATAAAAAAAATTGGAGGCATTCGAAATGTGGCTATATAGGCGTATTTTGAAGATTCCTTGGACTGCAAAAGTCTCAAATGAGGAAGTGTTAAGACGAGTTGGACATGGCAGAAAGCTTATGAACACAATTAAAATAAGAAAAACATCGTATCTGGGCCACATACTCCGAAACGATAAATACTCTCTGCTACAAGTCATCATGCAAGGTAGAGTAGAGGGAAGAAAAGGCTTGGGAAGAAAGAAGAAATCTTGGCTGAGGAATATCAGAGATTGGACTAACCTCAGTGTTGAACAGATATTTCACGTTGCAAAAGATCGAGAAGCGTTTAAAGAAGTGATCGCCAACCTTCGTTAGAAGACGGCACAAGAAGAAGAAGAAGATTTATTTAATGAATCTCATTCTTATTTATTTGTTTTTTCCAGTAGTAACTTAGTCTTCTTTTTTTAATCAATTCTTTGATATCGTTAATCTGTTTCCTGTGGTAATTTCGTGTGTTCCATAGATTGTGTGTGGAATTTCTGTGAAATGAAAATTCTTCATAAATTACCGAGTAAAGGCTATGATACTTACTACGAAATCAATCGAAGAATACTCCTAGCAAACAAATACTATTTTGGATTGAGTAGACATATGAAGAAGCATAGGCCGACGACGTGTATCCTGGCTAAACAATTTGAGGCAGTGGTACAATTGTAACTCTGTTGAGCTGTTTAGAGCAGCAGTGTCAAAGGTGAAGATAGCCGTGATGATAGCCAACCTTCTTAAAGGAGACGGCACTTAAAGAAGAAGAAGACATATGAGAAGCAGAAACTTAAGCCAAAAAACAAAAATAACCATATACAAAACCCTTATACAACCAGTGTTGACATATGGATCATAGACATGGACCATTTCCAAGGCACATGAAAACCTCTTGCTTATATTTGAACGAAGGATCCTGAGAAGAATATTCGATGGCATCTGTAAAAATGGTGTTTGGAGGAGGTTTTGCATGGAGTGTTTGGAACTAACAGATATATCACAGATATAAACATATATTTGGTGGTAAAGACGTAGTATCTCTTATAAAAATAGGAAGACTAAGATGGGCAGGACATCTGACAAGATGAGAGCAGAACAACCCTCCTAGAAGAATCCTTATGTAACAACCTGTGGTAAGTAGAAGTAGGGGTAGGCCAAAACTCAGATGAAGGGGTGGTGTAAATGAGGATGGTAGAAAAATAGACGCAGCAAACTGACAACAGTTGGCAATGGATAGAACTGATTGGCGTAATAGACTTGGAAAGGTCGAGGCTCTTTTATAGGGCTGTAGCACTAATGATGATGATGATGAAAAGAATTTCAAGTGCCAGAAAAAATGGTAAGATTGGTAAAAATGAGAATTAAACAAACCATTTGTGCTCTGAAAGGCAACGGTACAGTCTCTGAAGAATTTAAAGAGAAAAAAGGTGTTCGTTAAGGAGACCCGTTGTCTACACTGCTATTCAATATAGTTCTAGAAAAAATTGTAATGGTTAGTGAGATAAATAGGTCCGGCACTATTTTATATAAGAAACACCACTGCTTAGCATACGCTGATGATGTGGTTCTTATTGTGGTTAAAAATATTGATTCAGGAGCTCTAAAATGGGGCTGAAAGTTAATACTTATCAATCGAAGTACATGGAAATTTCGAGCAAAGAAGGAATAAACGCCGCGAGATCGTTTAAATTAGAGATGGAGGATGGATCAGTTGTAGAATTCGAGAAGGTGGATGAATATATATACTTAGGTACTTTTAGTTGCAGAGAATATGATACTTTCAGCAAGATGGAGCACCACTCCATTACCAAATCAATGTTCGGCAGTATTTCAACCGAGTATTTCGTAACCAGTGGAAAGGAAAGCAAGGATTGATGGAATGGCAAGCACGATCTCTTGTTTTGACGCCATTAGACTTCTTTTTATGCATATATGTAAAAATATTGTATACAAACGTAATACCCTCGAGTTATATGATTTATAAGATCAATAACGCTTGCGATTAGATCTATCATGCCTATCATGCCAAAAGAAATATCTTATTAAGATTAGGATGTTGCCAAAATGTTCGCAGAGTGCATTTTAAACGTCTCCTATATTCACATCAATGTATTTGACATTAGAGGAAGACATGTAAGGAAGAAACTGAAATCAATCTGAGACTGGCCAAGATTGGAGATTGGAAGCATGGGAAAGAACGATACTTCGCAGAATATTTGGTGGAAAAGTAGTAGAGGGAGAATGGAGAAGACGAACTAATGCAGAAGTGTACAAGTTATATGCTAACCCTACAATAATAAAAGTGGTGAAAAAACGTAAACAAGAATGGCTCGGACATCTAGAAAGAATACAAGGTAATACTAGTTAAAAATATTGCTTGGAGAGTACCTGAGGGTAAAAAAAGAGGGAAAGATCAAGAAAGAAATGAAGAGATGTAGTAATTGAAGATGTCAGAGAGATGGAAATCGGAGATTGGAAGCTGATAGCTAAGAACAGAAAACGATGGAAATTATCCATCCAGCAATGAACCTAAAAGGCCTGTTAACGCTGTACATACATACTCTATATATGGAAATTCATTCTATATTTTGGGATAGTAAATATTTATCTAATTACTTTTGATTCTGGTGTAATCGTTCATTTAAAGTGAAAAAATTAATATTGTTCTTAACCACATTGAATTAAAATATATTAAATTAGTATCTACAATGTACTAAAATTAACATTCCTGCTCATATTTTATAACCTAAACAAACACCATACCAAAAATAACAAATATTTCAAATCTCACGAAAGAAACGTATTTCTTTGCTCCAGCTGCTGGTTGCTTGGTTATCAACATTAAATCCTAATTGAAGAGGTGTGTGTACGTATATATAGTGATATTCTGCAAATATCTTGTGTTTGTAACCTTGAACTTGAACGCAGAAATGACGACGGTCGTTGATCTTGAACTTGAAGAATTCATTACTTGACTTACACATTCAATAAAGCTACAGGGCGAACCTTTACACTGATTTAATACATTTTTTTACCAAGCTTTTAGTTGGTAGATGTGACGTCGACTATTTTTTAATGAAATTTGAATAGTTGTAGTTACAACCTACACTGACAAATTAAAAAATTGAAACAATAATGTAACAAAATTGATATAAAAAGTATAGAATCAGTTCAGATAATAAAAGTACCAATGAATATTTAGATTGGAAATGATTCATTGTTGACAATATGACGTTAACATAACTCCTAATCACAAAATAGCCAAACTACACTAATTGCCAACCTATATCTCCTCGATTTGAACTTTGCTACATCACATAAAAGGAAAAATCGCTTAAATCTTACAAGAAAATTATTTTTCAATCATTTTAAAGTAGTTAAAAAAGGCGTGACATGGACCTTAGATAGAAAATGTTTCTTTTCATAAAGACTTTGTTAATAAATCTGCCAAATTATTTTCAGAGCAAAATATAATCACTATATATCAATTTTTTTGCAACTAACTATTTTATTAAAATGCTCTTTAATGTCAATGTGCTGTTTTAGATTTTTTTCAAAAAAAAAACTGCCTTATTGCTATTATACTGATCAATAAAAAGTTTCAATTTACCTTGTACATTAAAATTAGATACAATATCTTTCAAATATATCAATTTTTGAACTGAAGTAGGCTTAGCTATGTATGCTTTTGCAACACAGTTTTGTTTCTGGGATAACCTCGAAACTGAATTTCCACAATCGCTACCATAGACAAGATAGACTGTTTCACCGGGGGCCTAAGTCGTGGACTAATATGCACCTCGATGCGCATCAAAACCGCCTCAAAACATCTACAATTTTTGCTATTGGAAGTCATTTGTCGGGGCTCTGTTCCAGTTCTTTGAATAGAGACTATGTGGTTCGACTTTTCCACCTTTTAAAAAAATGTATTTCATTTCATTTCCATGTGAGAAAATACCAATATTCCAACCTTAATGGAACATATGCAGAGGGAACTTCGAATGGACTGGTCGGAGTCCCTCTATAAGGCACCGTAGGAAGGGATAAGTGGCCATAGTTTTCCATTCCCTTCCCATAGCCCTTCCTTTCCATTTGATGATATGGCGCCCAACGTGGGGTAGAAGCCTGTAACCCAGGCTCCCACTGAGCTACGCTACAAGCTCCACGGCAGCAGCTAAGTGTATCGTCGACCTATTCTGCAGTTTCTGACACTGTCAAGTGCCGGAGGTTTCAGCGATCGAGAAGTCCTTCAGCTATTTAAAATAAGGACGCCGCTTTAAGGAATCTTCCTGCTGGATGAAAGAAAAGGCTATTCCTTTCTGAAAAAAATACAAAAAAGTGTTTAGAGACTATTTTAAAATAAATAAACAAAACGGTTTAGGGAAAAAAATTACACATTTATTGTTGTCTTACCACAAACAGTTACAAATAAAAGTAATACAAAAAATCACAAAATATTAACAACAGACTTACTATGTCCTATCCGTTTACAAACTCTAATAGTTAAAGATACTACAAAACTTACAATTGTTACTGGGCGATCATTTGTAGCAGAAATAAATTAATACAAATTAAAAATTCATCTTTTTAAATAAAACTACCTATGCATAGAGGTTAACCTTTTTCTAAAAAACAAAAACAAAATCTCAAATATGATTAGGTATTTACCAAATGTCAAAAATTGTGCTAACTGTCATATGTCAATATTAAGCAATTAATATGACAGCTAAGCCCTAGGTCATACCCTAACACATATAATTTTAAATATTACAATTTTCCAAACAGTTATGAAAGCAATTATTATTAGAAAATGTCTATCTTTCCTTTAAAAATCAACACAAAAGAGTTACCTAAATTTCACTAAAATTCCTTCACTTTAAATTTCTAAGGTTGTAACTGGACTTCACTAGAGATGTACTGTCACGTAAAAAACTGCATCTCACACTGCCTAGAATGACTGTAGACAGACAAAATGAGAATTGGAAGCTGTTTGCTAGGACACAAATTTGAGACTCGGCTTCCTAAAAAACTGGAGCACATGTGCTTATCCTTCAAAGTTGTTGTAAACGCTGTTTTTCAAATATCTCAGATGAGAGACGACATTTAACATAGAACACAGTGATAACTCGTTCAAAATTGACACATTACAATGAGTATAATTCATTTTTTTCAACAAATTTGCCGACATTCACAGCGTCTTGAGTGTTCGACGATTCTTCCTAACTTCATTAATTGCACATAAAACTTTACACTGCTACACATTTTCCCATGAAAAAAAACGCGAAGAAACACAAAACATTGATAATTTGAAGATAAATTTGGACTAACACTGTAACCAACTAACTCTGATAGCGCCCTCAGCGAGGGTGATGTAATTCTTAAAAATCATTCTCTTCTCAGCATAACCTTCTCAGCGATCTAAGTAGATGTTTATTTGAAACGCCATATTAAGCGGAAACGATCAAAAAATACTAAAGAATATACGAGGGGATCTTAATATATACCAAAAAATTTAAAAATGCTACAAGTGTCCAACTTAGAACTAGAATTTTTAATTTTTTTTATTTGTGCAAAATAAATGATTATTATCAATATTTTCCAATTTCTTCAATCACCTGATTGTCACTTTTTTACGATTGTCATTTTTTTATACCTTACATATTTAAATAACACCAGTAATTGAAGTACCTCCTAGTTAAGTTCTCAACGGTTTGGATAATCCTACCTTTTAGGCCCTTACCGACAACATTCCTACGCATGTAGGTGGCCCAACATTTTTCTGTCGTTTTTTTTTCTATTGTTTTGCAAATTTTCGAAACCTCACGAACTACGAAACTTACTTAACACTGCCTTTGATATAGACCTCGACCCCTCCGAGTACTTTAATGAGCAACGGTGCATTATTGCCCATATGTCGTTAGCTCCAGGTTGTTGCCTCTTAATAGGCACCCAAGGTTGTCGCACTATCTAACCATTACACCGGGCTAATGTCAAACTGGTTCGAAACTGAGAGTGGCACAGAGACGAATGGAACGGTCTATGCTGGGAGTGACGTTGAGGGACCGATAAGAAACGAAGATCTGCGAAAAAGGACGAGTATTACTGATGTTGTGGAACGCATAGCGAAACTAAAATGGAACTGGGCAGGCCATGTAGCGAGAATGCACGATTCACGATGGACGAGCAAAATTACAAATTGGAGGCCAAAAGCAGGCAAACGCAGTAGAGGAAGACCACCTATACGTTGGGCCGACGACATCAGGCGTATCACTAAAAATTGACAACAAAGAGCACAAAATCGTGAGGAATGGAGGAGTTTAAGGGAGGCCTATGTCCAGCAGTGGACATGATAAATAGAGGCTGGATGATGATGATGATGATGAATGTCAAAGTGCTTGTAAAAAATTTAGCGCGTATTAAAAAATAAAATAAAAAGCTATTAAATGCGTCCAAATTGCCTAGAATGCATTTGCATGATGCGCAAAAAAAGAGCAATTGCCAAACTCAAAGAAGATTGGTCACTAAAACTAATGCAAGTTGATACAGATTTGAACGTGAGCCATATGTGGATCATTTTCACTCTGTGGCACCATTGGGTGGTTCAAGAGGATAGAAGATCTCCACAGTTTCCAGAAAGCATCCGTAGGATTTGATAAATTGTACAGCTACAAGGAAACCTTTTTTGACTGAGGATCACAAGAGGAGACGAGCTGAATTTTATAATAAAAGACAATTTTTGTATTGTAAAGAAAACTTTTGGTAACGAAGCATTTTCCGATGAAGAAGGGTTTCAATCATATAAAAATGGTCGAATGAGAACTTATTGGCTGAGAAATCATAGGTTTGATGAACGGCATACTGACCATTTGAGAAATAGTGGAGGAATCTCGATCAACGTATGGGAATGTAAAGTGCTAAAGGCGAACCGTTTCTTCTCATATAGAAGAAAATTTAACAGGATTATATTACAAACATATTCTTGAGCATATCATGTTGCCATCATTGATCCAAAGATTTCCCAATAACAACTTCACCTTCCAACATGACAATTACCAGGTGCATAAGGGTAGAATTGTTTGAGAACGGTTGAAAGAAACTCATGTTAATGTTCTTCCGTGGCCTTCCTGAAGTCCAGATCTTAATCCCATCGAAAATGTGTGGGTAGAGTTGACGAAGAAATTACATGAAAGAAACCTTAAGTAACCGAAAATAATTGAATTATGGAAAGGAATTGAGAAAGCATGGGAGGAGCTAACATGAGAAGATTGATGCTATCTATAAACAGAAGACTGTAAAGTTGTATTCTGTATTTCTGTTACTCTGAATGTATTATTAAATATAATAAAAGTAAAGTAAAAATACATTTAAAATAAAATGGATATTTTTAACCCAGACTTCTTTATTTTCTGTAACAATAAAACACTGAAAACTTTGTTTCTTTTTTCTAGAAAAACAGATTCGACATACGCACTTCACCTTCTAGATCATAATCATTCTTTCAATGACAAATTTAAAATTCTTCACGTTCAAAATAAAGGCCTTAAGCTATCTTTGTTAGAATCTATGGAAATCAATAAATTAAAAAACACAGATATAATTCTGAATGACCAACTTGAGACAAACAGTTCTCCCCTCCTCAACCTATTTCATTAGAGACTATAAATTGTAAACGCATGCCAAAAATAGATCACTTGAGAAAGGCTATCAGCCGAAACAGCTGTAGTGATAATAGTTAAAATAAATTTTGTGGAAGTTTGAAAACAAAGTTTTCAGTGTTTTATTGTTACATAAAATGAATTTCCATCAAGTAACGGTCGAATCCATCAATTCTTTATTTTCGTTATTAAGAACATAATCCATTTTATTCAAAAAATTTCTTTCTATAATTTCCAATATAATTATGTTATGCTCCAATAATTTTGTTACATTTTGTAAAATATATTTATTTTATTTTGATTTTCTAATTTTAACCAACCTATTTTGGGTACGCTACTGGTAATTAATGTCACTTTGCTGTAAAATGTGCGTTTAAACAAGATGATAATTCCAAAAATCAGGTACTAGATAATATACAGATTGAACGAAATAAATTTGGAACATACGAAATATTATGTATTTCGGCTCAATTCTGCTGTAGGTGGTTGACCAACAAAAGGTTGTCAATTAATTATACTATAAAAATCCAATACTTCAGCGGGCTGCTGGATTCTGAAATCATAAAAATTGAAAACTACGCATAAATCTACGATTTTATTATGCTGTCAAACCACTTATAGTCCAGGAAATGAAGCATTTCACCTCGCAATTTTCTCGTCCTGGGTGGATTGACTTGAAATTTTAACAGAAGGTAGGTAATAGCCAAGGATCAAAATCTATATCGAACCAAAGTGCGCCAAAGCCTTGGGGGTGGTTGCCACCCGAATTTTTTTTTACGTTTTAACTACAGGTTTCGATTAAAAAAGTGATTCTAAACAAAAAATGTTCTATACTTTTTTTTGTAAAACTAATATTTTTCAAGTTATTCGCGATTGAAAGTAACAACTTTTAAACGAAAAAATCGACGTTTTTAATCGATTTTTCGCGAATAACTCGAAAATGGTGCATTTTATCAAAAAAATTGTAGAGAACAAATTTGTAGCTTTTAAAAAGACAAATACAATTAATTTTTTAAAATGTTTTTGAGATATAACAGGAACCGAAATACGGCCTATCAATGTTCAGCGGTTTTCTTCAAATGCCAAATTTGAAAGATTCAAAGTCAAATATCGGGAAAATTATGTATTTTTGGAAGAAAACTCACACAATCTTTTTTAAAGAGCATAAATAGACCTATCATAAAAAAATACTTTAGCTCAAAAATTGAGTGAGTTATGATGAAAATAAGGTCAATACCTGATTTTTTTACGAAAAAATCGATGAAAACAACCCCCTAACCACCCACATAATTAAAATTGATCTTCACCCTTCTGCAATTCTCTTTGTAGATGTATTGTTAATACGTCCAAAAAGTTTGACCCATTTAAAATGCTTAATTTTAGAAAAAGTACAGCATAAAGCGAGAAACGATTTACAATTTCATATTTTTTACCCTTCTTTTTTTAAATATTTCCGAAAATGTACTAAATTGTAGCCTTTTTAATGATTAAAATTTTCCTTTATTTAGATTTGTTGTACAATGAATATTTGGCGAGATATAGCCGTTTAAACCATCGATTTACGATCAAGCACCATCTTTTTCGAGCTCTTTTAACTCACCCCATTTAAAAACCAAGGGTTCCAAAAAGATTTAATTCACAGATCCTTGTAGCTCTTAAAAACCTCTACAAAATCGTTTTTGAAGAAACACTCTATCGTTAAAAATGAAGGAAATACGTTAAAAAAACCAATTAATTTTTTTTCCGGAAAATTTCATTAGTATAGTACAGTACATTTCGGAGCATAATAATCTACAAAACCGGTATATTAGGTAGTGGGGCGTTATACATTCGAAATTTTAAGCGTTCTTATTTTGAAATCCCATACAACAGAATAAAACATCTGCTCATATGTCTATGGCTTGGAAATGAAAATATCAGAGCAACAGATTGGGGATGGTATTCCAAAGATGGTTTGTTATTACCCGTTCGCATGGACAAACAACCTGCACCCGATTAACTTTTGAAAATTATTTTTTGCCAATGCAAAAAACGATGCTCTACTTGTTCTGGGTGCTCAAGTGAAGGGTGCAATAATAGTCCACCAATAATTGAAGAAGATGAGGATGACATAGATCACGATGAAGATGTATTTGATGACGAATAAAATTAATATTATAATTGTTTTACCTATAAATGTAAATATTTTCAACTATTTATGTAAATGTATAAGAATATATGGTGCCTTTTTATGTTGATAAATTTTTTTGTTTTTAATTCTACTTTTTTTCAATTTATATCTATTAAATTAGTTTATAAAAACTGCAATGTTGTAAAGGGTGATTTTCAAAAGTTGAAAAGTTGCAAAACTTTGGCAAAAAATTGTTTTCACCTATAGCACTCATAACAAATGATTTTTAAGGGTTGAAAATGTATGAAATTATATTTTAAAGTATAAAAAAATCACTATTTAACTAATCCAAACCAAATTTCACTCATCTTAAGATTTGTAATGATATTTTACAATTTTTGAAAATTAGGGGTAGTTTTCACCCCTAAGAACAATCAGGGTTCATCAGCATGACATAAACT
The DNA here is from genome assembly GCA_918026665.1 of Diabrotica balteata. Classification (NCBI taxonomy): domain Eukaryota; kingdom Metazoa; phylum Arthropoda; class Insecta; order Coleoptera; family Chrysomelidae; genus Diabrotica; species Diabrotica balteata. The sequence goes on along the minus strand of OU898278.1, from coordinate 2,957,469 downwards.
AAAAAGCAGAGGGTGAGTTGAGCTTAATTCCAAATTTTTATGCAAATCGTTCCAAGGCGAAATCATTGTCTTCGCATTACTACTTTTTTTTACATTAATCTCTAACAAGGTGCGCTTTTTAAGGGTTGAAATATGATGGAACTTTATTCAAAAGCACGAAAGTATCATTATTTAATTAATTCAAACCAAATTTTACCCATATTTAGGTTTAATATGTTATCTTATAATTTTCGACAACTAGGGGTAGTTTTCACCCCTAAGAATAAGCAGAGTTCGTCGACATGACATAAACTATAAAGCAGTGGGTGAATTGAGCTTAAATCCAAATTTTTATCCCAATCGATCCAAGGCGAAATAATTTTTTTAGAATTAGTAATTTTTTTACATTAATCTCTAACAAGGATTGCTTTTTAAGGGTTGAAATATGATGGAACTCTATTCAAAAGTATAAAATAATCATTATTTAACTAATTCAAACCAAATCTTACCCATATTCAGGTTTAATATGTTATTTTATAATTTTTGAAAATTAGGGGTAGTTTTTACCCCTAAAACCCTTCAGCGCACTTCGGTTCGATATAGATTTTGATCCTTGGGCTATTACCTACCTTCTGTTAAAATTTCAACTCAATCCATACAGGACGAAAAAATTGCGAAGTTTTAACTTTTTTCGAGCTTCTTTTCCTGAACTATTATCGCTTCCTTTACGCAAACAACATTGTTGCGAGACAGATAGTTGAACGATATGTTATACAATGTCTATACCCAGGTATGGATTTATTTTTGTCCAAGTTTTATATTGGTCCACTATTTCAAATGCAGTTCAAACAGACATATATTAAATTGTATGATCCGTTTTAAATTCGTTCAATCTGTATGTAAGGATGTAAACTATTCAATGACCGCAGCCGTACATCTCTGTTATAATAGAAACAAGAATTTTTCATTGTTTTGTTTTTTTATTACAACCAAACATTTTTCATATAGCGGCATTTTAATAGACAACGATCCGAAAAATCCATAATACACGCCTACCTTTTATCACTCAAAACACATCTCCCCCATTCCTCGGCGTCACTGTTTAGTGAAAGTAGACGGGGAATGAACTACAACAAGTGCAGTGCTCTCCCCATCCCCAATTCCCCCATCTCGACTGTCTAGCGAGGGTGGCGAGGGTGACCTGATAGTCTGTCGAGGGGATGAGAGCGAGAGACAGTTTCTCCTCCCTAATGCTAGTCGAGAGTTGCACAGATCTAGGATAGGGTAAAATCGAGCAAGCTTGCCAAAACGCAACATTTTTGCTCGATTCAAATTGTTTTGCACGATGTTTTACTAATGGGACGCGATTTTTAAAAATATTTTACAAAATAATATACTGTACTAGGGTACAAACTTATTTGTCTTGAAACATAATTAATGACTATATACAGACAGTTCTTGTTAAGACAAAAACTTCTTTAGTTGTGGTTGTGGAAGCTGCCCACTACCATATTTGTTTTTTTGTTCTAAGCAATTGCTCAGCTCAAATTGTTGACTTGCTTGGGGGAGATTGACGTTTACGTCACTGTAGGTTAAAATCAAGTTTGATTGGATTTTCAAGCAGTTTTGAACTGAAGGGTATATATATATATATAATATATATATATATATATATATATATATATATATATATATATATATATATATATTTATCAAATTATTCTCGACCGTACTGTGTTAAATATTATTTGTAGTCTCAGCAATTGGTCTGTGTGAAATAAAACTCTATTTGTTATTTCTCAATATTTCGTCACGATTTTGTGACTTCTTCAGGAGAAAACTGTAAATTTATTTTAATTATTATATGTAAACAAAATGAATATTTCAATACTTACAACTTAAGATTAAAAATTTTAAATTTTAATAACATATCCAATTAGATAAATGACATTTTTTTTTTTTTTGATTTAATTTATTTGGGAGTTATGGTAACCGCAATATTTTATAGAGTGAATTCCCATTGTACAATTTTTAGCGAATAAGTTTTAATAAACAATTACATATTGTGACAGTATTATCCATATAATAAGGTGCAAAAGTAGAATATTGAGAAAGAATCAGGAACATGGTAAATTGATCTATAAAATGTAATTGATGGTACGTAGTCAGTTATTGGTCTGATGTTGTTAGATACTGATATGAAGATCTATCATATTATATATTGTTTAGTATATTACAGTAGATATTACTTAAATGGTTGGTGTCTGTCTTATAATTGATAGATTCTGGAGTTTTATTAATGTGTACCATTTCAAGGAAAAGTCGATTTTTATAATTATCAATTTGTTCTAATATTTTTACATTATTAAAGTCAAAGTTATGTCCTGTCTTTAAGTGGTGGTCTACTAAGGCACAAGAGTTTTTTCGTAAGTTACAGTCATTTTTGTGTTGAGTGACACGTTGTTTAAGCCACTGTTGACTTTGTCCAATATAACAACTTTGACATTGACTGCAATTTATTCTATAAATTATATTACTCATTAGTGAATTTGGAGTTTTAACTTTTATTTTTGAGAACAACCTTGAATTTAGAAGTGGATTGTATTTAATTAATTTAATGTTCGGAAATGTTTTGAAAAGTGGGACAATTTGGTCTGTTAAATTTTTTATGTAAGGTATTTTTTTGTATAAAACTGGTTGTGGATTATTTATTAAAGCTCTATTGTGAAAGTGAGTGTTATAAATAATACATATTTATAATTTTGATAATACATATTTTTGTTTTTGTGATAAATTCTATAAACAAATATTTGGAACACCAATGGGCAGTCCTATTAGCCCTATTTTAGCAACAATTATCCTAGACCATTTATTAGACCTTGGAATCTCAAAATTGCCGTTTTCAATAGCATTTATTTATAAATTTGTTGATGACATAATATGCAGCGTACCATTCAACCATATTCAGACAATACAAACGATCTTTAATTCACTTGATCAAAACATTCAATTCACTGTCGAGTATGAAAATGAAAATAGTATACCTTTTTTAGATACCAAAGTTATAAGAACTAATGATAACAGAATAATATTAGATTGGTATCAAAAAGATACTGCATCCGGCAGATTTATAAATTATTATTCTAATCATCCTAGAAATCAAAAATTCAACACAATTATATCTATGAAAAATCGTGTAACGGCAATCTGTGATCGGAGTTTCCTAGATGTCAATTTAAAGAAACTTTTTGAAATGTTTTTAAACAATGGCTACCCAAAACATATATTAAAAAAACTTATTTATAACACTCACTTTCACAATAGAGCTTTAATAAATAATCCACAACCAGTTTTATACAAAAAAATACCTTACATAAAAAATTTAACAGACCAAATTGTCCCACTTTTCAAAACATTTCCGAACATTAAATTAATTAAATACAATCCACTTCTAAATTCAAGGTTGTTCTCAAAAATAAAAGTTAAAACTCCAAATTCACTAATGAGTAATATAATTTATAGAATAAATTGCAGTCAATGTCAAAGTTGTTATATTGGACAAAGTCAACAGTGGCTTAAACAACGTGTCACTCAACACAAAAGTGACTGTAACTTACGAAAAAACTCTTGTGCCTTAGTAGACCACCACTTAAAGACAGGACATAACTTTGACTTTAATAATGTAAAAATATTAGAACAAATTGATAATTATAAAAATCGACTTTTCCTTGAAATGGTACACATTAATAAAACTCCAGAATCTATCAATTATAAGACAGACACCAACCATTTAAGTAATATCTACTGTAATATACTAAACAATATATAATATGATAGATCTTCATATCAGTATCTAACAACATCAGACCAATAACTGACTACGTACCATCAATTACATTTTATAGATCAATTTACCATGTTCCTGATTCTTTCTCAATATTCTACTTTTGCACCTTATTATATGGATAATACTGTCACAATATGTAATTGTTTATTAAAACTTATTCGCTAAAAATTGTACAATGGGAATTCACTCTATAAAATATTGCGGTTACCATAACTCCCAAATAAATTAAATCAAAAAAAAAAAATGTCATTTATCTAATTGGATATGTTATTAAAATTTAAAATTTTTAATCTTAAGTTGTAAGTATTGAAATATTCATTTTGTTTACATATAATAATTAAAATAAATTTACAGTTTTCTCCTGAAGAAGTCACAAAATCGTGACGAAATATTGAGAAATAACAAATAGAGTTTTATTTCACACAGACCAATTGCTGAGACTACAAATAATATATATATATATAAGCGAGGTTCCTACAGCCTCTGCCGCTTCTCGCATTTCGACCGCCATCGTTCTCTGTCCATCCATTCGTCTTCTTTGATGGTTCTATCTCTTATTATGTGTCGTACATTATCTTCTCAGGCAATTCTGTCTACACTGGAATATACAGTATTTGTTCTCCTTCTAATATCTTCATTCCTGATATGATCTTTTTTGGATACACCACACACTCTCCTTAGAAAATCCATTTCTACTACTTCTATTCTTTTTCTATATTTTTTCGTGATCTGCCAAACTTCTGCCCCATTAGTCATAATGGGCTCTACCAAGGTTCGATAGATTGTCAATTTCGTTTTTTGTCTAATATCTTTAGACCAAAGTAGAGAGTTTATAATGTTAACAGCTTTTTTTCCCTACTGCGTTCCGTTTTCGATGTCTCTTTTGGTAGTGCCTTCTTTAGATATTATAGATCCGAGATATTTATATTCCTTGCATGTTTTTGTGTTTCTAATTTCTAACTCTGGATCTTCTTTATCATCTCCTATTTTAAGAAGCCAAGGTTGTAAAATCGCACTCTCGAAATTCATATTATGGTCTTTTTGAGTTTGCAGTAATCGCAAATTGCCGTCCAATATCAAAGCACGCTAACTTGGAAGACAATGAGTTTGAACTACCAGACTATCTTTATGAAGATATGAAATAGTTATAAAGTAATGTAGTAGTATTGGGAACTAAGTATTATGTTTGTAGATTTGATTCCTATTTCGAAGGCAAAGTTTGATGACGTTGTGCACCTGTTCCAATTTTGCACAAAGAATGCGGAAGTTTATTTCAAAGCACCACATGTTGAATGAGGACAAGTTGGATTATACGAAATTATTATATTATGAATTGATATAAAGTTGAATGCTCGAATAAATCAACTTTGAAAAATTAAAGGCAAATATCGAATACAATTTTAATAATCAAATCTTGCCCAAGTACTTTCGCTTTCTACAGCATCATCAGGGACATTTCGTCAAATTGGGGCTATTCAGCAAGCGCAGAATGCAATAAAATGAAATTGAACATAAATTGTACCTAACACTACACTAAAACAAGGACAAACAGTTTAAAATTATTTAAAAATTATTCTACACTCTACATTCTTGTCGGCAACAGGAGAGAGAATCATTCTCTCTCTCCTGTTGATTTCCCATTTCCATTCTCCATTTGATTTTTAACAACACAGTGACAGATCTGAAGAATAGTGGTGGAACAATTGAAGAACCCAAAATTGTTTCACAAATTTTTAGCTGCTATACCGGAGACATATCAAGCAACAGTTACAGCAATTAACATTATTTTCAGTCAAGATCCACCTAGAATTGATTTTAATATGGTGAAAAATAAACTCGTTCAGGAAGAATTTCGTCAAAAAAATTCTCATAAAAATAATGAATAATCCACAGCAGTTTTCTTTGCTAATAAGAATCGATAACACTATGGACGTCAATAGAATTTCCGACAGGTCACACATGGTCCTGGAAATCATAGTAGAGAAGAACGATGGAATGATGGACGACAGTCAAATAGACAATATCCAGTAGTGGGACAAGGACAGGGCAATTTTCGATTTAAATGCTACAAATGCGGTAAAATTGGACATAAAAGAAATGAGTGCATGGAACGGTCTGCTAATAGTGCAAGTGTCGGTCCAAATCAGGTTGAAGAAGATATTTCATTTCTTACTGAACTAATCTTACTTACATTTCTTACTGAACTTGTTGAGGTGGATGGTGTATCAAATGTCAGAATTGTCAATCCGAATTGACAGAGATGAAACAATAACTGATAAAAGTGTAAACAAATACATTGATTTTATAATAGCCTCTGGTGCCATAAATCATTCGATAAATGCAGTTTCAGTGTATCAAAGCTAGGTGTAACCATAAAAGCTGAAAAAAATGGCAATTGTTTTAAGTAATGTCGGTGTTAAACTCAATCTGAAAGAAAATGTCATGTGACATAATACGTCATGTCATACTGTAACTAGAATAAGTCAGTATTCGTTGGCTATCAACATTCTTATTATTAAAAGTATTCAATAAATATTGTTTGTTTTACTGCTTCGAATCCAGTAATCACTTCTCCATTAATGGATTTATTGGATAACGAGCGATGTCGCTCGTTCTGTATAACGTTGTTATATATAGTAGATATATATCACTAGGTATGAAGTGTATATGAAAATCACTAGGTTCTCGGAAAGAACCGCGTTGAGAATTTAATGCTCGACTTTTCGGCTCCCATTTTGGAGCCATTATCAAGAGGGATACGGTTCGGTTAGGTTAGGTTATATATATACATATGGTTGAACTCGTATTGAATAGCTGAACTCGTGTGAAATTCACACTGAATGCGTGAAAACCATACTCAAAGACCACAAAATTTAAATGTATAGTCAGATATAGTAGTTACTTATTCAATTGGGTCATTTTTTGTCGAAAGAAATTTAACGTCATATAGTTGGTGTAAATGTTCGGCGATATTTAGATGAGATATTTCCTGGACGATAAATTGGTAGACAAGGTAGAATTGAATGGCCTCCACGTTGACCCGATTTCAATCCTAAAGAATATTGTTATTAGGGATACTTGAAAAATTCAGTTTACAAAACTTAACCAGCAAGTCTTGCAGAGCTAAGGCAACGAATTATCAATGAATCTCGAATAATTTCTAGACAATCATGGAGAAATGTGGTAGACGCCTTCTACCATCAATTAGGGTGCTGTCAACTCACAAATTAAGCACATTTTGAACACTTAATAACGTAACTACTATGTTAAGAAATGTTCTAAACTATCAATTGTTACGTTTTAATGTATTTGAAAATAGTAAGTATTAAAAAATTTATTGAAACAATTTAGGCGTTGCCAGACTTCGGTTTTATGTATTTATGACCTTCCAAATTACATAAAATCATAAGTGTTACATATGGTTGAACTCGTATAGAATAAAAGATTCCAATAATTACTTAATATACAGGGTGATGTATTCGAAAAACCAAAGTTACTAATAATATAAGAAAAACAGCAAATCTGGCAACATTGTAAATATCAAATATGGAATCTTTGTATCCCAAAATAGGTGTTCCTCAAATTTTGTACAATTATGATTAGCGTTTTACGAGATAATTAGCCGTTTCCGGACTTTTGGGCCACTCTGTATATATATATATATATATATATATATATATATATATAATATATATATAATATATATATATATATATATATATATATATTTATATATATATATATATATATATATATATATATATATATATATTTATATATATATATAATATATATATATATAATATATATATATATATATATATATATAGGACCGTAGTTCACTGAGAAACTCAAAAAGAAAATTGTTGAAATTCATTTAAGATAGATATATCCCACATTAGAAGGTTTTTTAATCAACGGCTATACATAGGGTAGATAATATACAACTAGAAGACATACTTATAGATATTTCAACAGACAATAGTAAGAGAATAGAAATACGATATCTAAACGAAGATTCAGTTGTTCCAGATAAATCGTGGCAAGTGGATAACTTCATTCGTTCTTTTCTTTCTCCATTTATGATTAGTTATCCCAATTAGGACCTTTTAGGAAATCTTTATATATCTCGAAACATCTTCTTCTTCTTCTTCTTTTTTATAAGCAAAATGCTTGTTCAATGTCGATTAATGCCTCTATTGGAGGTTATCACTCCATCTTTTGCGTGGTCGCCCGATACTTCTTCTACCTTTTGGTGATTTGTCCCTCGCTATTCGGACTAATCGGGTCTCTTTCATTCTGTTTATGTGTTCGTTCCATTCCTTTTTTCTGTTCAGTGTCCACTCATTTATTTCTGGTATATTGCATTTTCTTCTGATCTCTTCACTCCTCATTCGATCCCTCAGTGTGTTTCCTGTAATTCTCCTCAGTAAACGCATCTCCGCTGTTTCTAGTAGTTGCTGAGTTTTGGAGGTATCCGGTCTTGTCTCTGAAGTGTATGTCATTATTGGTCTTATTGTTGCTTTGTAGATTCTTGATTTCACGTCGGTATTAATGTGGGGATTGCGCCATATCGTGTTATTAAGACAACCTACTATTTTATTAGCCTTTTGTACTTGATTTTTCACTTCCTTCTCCACATCTCCGTAGCTGGACAGTGTAATTCCTAGGTAATTTGTCTCCATTACTTGCTCAATGCTGATACCGTCGATTTCCAGTTTACATCTAATTGGTTCTTTACTGATTACAATTGTTTTAGTTTTCTGTGTAGAGATCACCATATTAAAGTCCTTTGCCCTTCAGAGTTGAATCTATGGGTTAGTCTTTGTAGATCGTCTTCATTGGATGCAATTAGGGCCGCATCATCTGCATAGCAGAGTATTCTGATTTTTTTGTTCCCCATTTTGTATCCTCTTCCTTTATTAATAGTATTGATGATGTCATCCATGATTAGATTGAATAGCGTTGGACTAAGCGAGTCTCCTTGTCTTATTCCATTGCTCATATCTATTGGATCTGTAAGCTGGCCATCTATTCTGACTTCCATATTGTTGTTCTGGTAAATGTTCTCTATTGTTTTTATAACATCTAGTGGAATTCATGACATGAAATCTCGTGTCATGGTGTTTGTCCAAGCTTCTTCTTCTTTTGGCATCATAACCCTGGATGGGTTTTTGCCTGTCTGGCTATGTCCTTCCATTCAGATCTCTCTTGTACCCTTCTTCTCCATTGTCTTGTCCAAGCTAATCTTCAAAACCACTGAACCGATTGAAATAAAATTTTGTGAAAGTCTATTTGTTGTTCCAACTTAGGAGATAGGATATTTTTTATCTCGATGAATGATCGCTTGTTTTTATTGTAAATTCAAAATGTTTTTTTATTTAAACAAAAGTGACCCTGTATCAACTACTAAGAGTTATTAGCACGGGGTACAAACACAAATTACAAGTATTTAATTTCTTAAAATGTATATATGTATAACTTAAATATGTTCTATGAAACACTGTAAAATTTAATGTCTTTCAAATATTTCAGCACTTTGTTGAACTGGCAGCTTAGTAGATCCTTCGTGTTGATAGAGAGGTTATTTTTTCTTCTTTCTTGGGTGTATGATTTGCATTCTAACATAATATGTTTCACAGTGATTTGGATCTTGCAGTTGTGGCAGAAAGGGATGGCTTCTTTATTTATTAAGTGAATATGGGTTGGTATAGTATGTCCTAATCGTAGTCGAGTTATTATCACTTGTTCACAACGTTTGAGTGGGAGTGGTAAGGTGGTGCCGACAGTTTCTATAACATCTTTTAATTTGTTGGATGTGGAATTCCAGTTCCACTGCTATAAGTTGGTAATATGTTTTTTTAATGGAGGTTTTATGGTCGTTTCTTGTTATCATGTGTGATACAGGGGATGCTTTCATCTGGTACAGCTTCATTCGCAAGTTGGTCCACTGCTTCATTTCCCTTGATTCCCACGTGTGATGGCACCCATAAAAAAGTTATTTCTATGTTTTTGGTTGATAATAGTATGAGTTCATTTTTTATTAGAATTATAATTTCATTTGATGGATACAATTGCTGTAAAGCTTTTAGTGTACTTAATGAGTCAGATATTATAATATAATGAGGTGCGGATTTTCTTCTGCAAACTTTCAGTGCCTCTAAAATAGCCAGTGCTTCTCCAGTAAATATGCTACAACTCGGAGGGAGTCGTATTTTAAAGTGGTCTGCTCCATGTATGTAAGCCGCTGCTAGTCGTGATTGAGTTTATGATGCATCAGTGTAGATATATTCAGAATTTGGATATAGGGATATTATTTCATGGTATGATTGATGTATTACTGTTGGGTTAGTGGATGTTTTGGAATAGCGAGTAAGGGATGTATTTACAATTGGTGGACTAGTTGACCAAGAGGGAAAGTTTTGGGTTGGATTTATGATGGCACTAAACTGCTCACAATGATAACCACTGAATTTGATTCTTTCATGAAAAGTGCGCATATTAATCGGTTCATTTTTGTAATTACTGCTACATATAGGTTTTAAAATATTTGAATGCATGGGATTTTGATGATTTGATTATATACAAGTTGCATAATTTAGTGACAATTGTTGCCTTCGTAAGTGTAAAGGTAGTTTGTTAGCTAATACTTGAAGGCGTGTTAGCTAAATATTGGTTGGGCTAGTTCTAAATGCGCACAGAGCAATTCTTAGTGACGTTGTTTGAATTGAGTTTCGTTTTTTAATGTAGTTTTTTTGGCAGTACCATAACATATTGAGCCGTAGTCTAATTTGCTACGTATAAGTGAATAGAATAGAAATATGCTTTATTGTCACTGAAAATTATTGAACAATTTTATGGACAAAGCTAAAAAATAAATCAGTCAAATAGTACAAAAAGTATAAAACAAAAACAAATATAGTAAAAAACAGAATAACACAATTTTAAATTAGTAAAATTATTGTATAACCTACATAATTTGTACAGACAACAACAAATGAGACAAATTGTAGCCACTGCTTGAGACACCCAAATGTAATTATAAACAATACTAATTTTGTTTCTTTGTTATACATTAAGAAACTCGTCAACTGAATAATATGGTCTTTCTGAGAGATAGATTTTTGTCACCTTACGAAACTTAATGAAGGATGTTGCGGATTTAATTTCTCTTGGAAGGTGATTATAAAGTTTCTTTGCACGATATAGAATAGAATTCTTTACTAGCTGAGTGGACGGGATCGGCAAATAAACGTTACAATCCGAATTTCTAATGGAGTAGCCATGGTCAGGTCTATCGGGAAAAATGTTTAGATGCTTTCGAATCAAACAAACCGTTTCCAAAATAAATAAAGAGGGAAGCGTCAAAATTCCGTGATTTTTGAAGTAGGTCTTGCAATGAGTTGTTTGTTTGAGACCAAATAGATAACGGATTGCTCTTTTTTGCAACTTAAAAATAGTATCAAATTGGGCCGCTGTACTAGAACCCCAAAATGGAAGCCCATATCGAAGATGGGACTCGAACAATGAGAAATATGCCATTTTGGCAGAAGATAAATTTAGTTCCTTCGAAACAGATCTTATTGCAAAGCAAGCTGAGGCTAGTTTCTTCCTTAAGGAGTCAGTATGCAAGGACCATTTGAGATCACTGTCAATGAGAATACCTAGAAATTTCACGGAATTTACGATATTGATTTGGCTCTCATTCAAAAGCAAGGGTTGCATGACTCCTTTATAAGATAATGCTACAGTCTTATCCACGTTAAAGCTAAGTAAGTTGGAGTCTGACCAAGCCTTGATTATAAGTAAATCAGCGGTTATAATTGAATGAAGCGTTGAAATATCAGAGCTGCTCCAAGTAATACTGGTATCATCAGCAAATAGAAAAATTTTCCCTTTAATTTTCAAGTAAGTGATGTCATTAATGAAAAGTAAAAAAAGAATGGGACCTAATACTGAACCTTGCGGTACTCCACACTCAATATCTTTACAACTAGAGTCGGTGTCATTTATTCTAACCAATTGTTTCCTACCTACCAAGTAAGTTTTGAACCAGTTCAAAGACACACCCCGAATTCCATAGAAAGTTAATTTTTTTAATAGAATGTCGTGATTTACGCAGTCAAAGGCTTTGGAATAGTCGCAGAAAACGGTGGCGGAGGAGAGGTTACTGTTTAGTGATAGATATACATCATGTAACACAGAAAATATGGCATCACTAGTGCATTTATTAGACAAAAAGCCGAACTGATTTTGCGATAAAATATTATATTTAAGGAGAAAGGGCATAAGTCGAACTTTTATAAGTCTTTCAATAATTTTTGATAGTGCTGGTAACAAGGCAATAGGTCTATAGTTGCAGGCATCAGATTTTTCTCCACCTTTATGAAGAGGAATGACGATGGCAGTCTTTAGGCAGTTAGGGAATGTACCTTTTTCAAGGGAATCATTTACTAGCGAGACCATGACCTCCAAAACATTATGCGGTAGATTTGAGAAAATTTTAATAGATAATCCATCTGTACTACAGGACGATGTGCTTTTTATACTACGAATTGTTGAAATGAGTTCCGTCTTATCAACTGGTCTTAAAAAGAAGGTATCAGCAATGTTTTTTGAATTAGAGAGATAGGAAACTGGATCTTGTTGTGGCGAAATAGTTGAGGTTATATTTTTACTCACATTAACAAAGTAATCATTTAGATTTTCGGGGTTAGGAAAAGAAAAGGTTTGATTCGCTGTACTGGTTTTATTGCGAAAATCGTTTATTATTGACCAAGTTTCTTTTGAAATATTTTTGGAGCTTGTTAAGCGATTATGAAAGTAGGATTTTTTGGCTACTTTGAGTAGTTTTATATAGCATTTTCTGTACTTATTGATATAATCAGAGATGGGGATACTGTCATTAAATTTTTTAATATATAGCAGAGAACGCATATTTTTCGCAGATATGCGAATGCCTTTGGTAATCCAAGGTTTGTTATGTTTTGGCCTGATGTTTAATAGAGGAAATGCTTTATTAAAAATAGATACAAGTCTATTTAGAAAATCACTAACATTACAGTCAATGTCCCCAGAAGAAAAACTCCAGTCAGAAGTCAAGCATGAATTATAGAATTTACGAAAGTTTGAGTGGAAAAAATCCTACCTAATCGTCGGGTTTTTGAGTGAGGTGTTTGTAAACTGCTAAACTTGGTATATACCGCTTCATGATCAGAAAGCCCCCCACTAATAACTGTAGAATGGACGTCAGCGGGTGGAAAATCGGAAACCACATAATCAATTGTCGAGGATGATGTTTTTGAGATTCTTGTTGGAGAATTAACGTGCATTGTGAGACCATATGATTCAAAAATAGTTACCAAAGACAGTTGGGTCGCACAAACAGCAGCGTAGTCAATATTAAAATCACCACATAAAATTTTTCTGCTTTTAATGGGCAGAATATCTAACAAATTTAGCAGGCTCTGAAAAAATAGTTCAGTATCAGAGCTAGGTGATCTATAAATGCAAATAATGTATAGATTAAATTTCTTATTATAAATCAAAGAAAATTCGAAGTAGTTTTCACCCAGCAAATAGTCATATTTCGAAACTGAAGAAAAATCATTGTTATTTGAAAGAATCAGAGTGCCACCATGAGCTGAACTTGGACGATCATACCTAGCAATTGTGGTATATTCTTGAATGAAAATTGGCTCATTAACTTCAAGCCAGTGTTCCGTCACTGCAACTAACTGGGGAAACCCTAATTCTTCCAGAAACAAAAATAATTCGTCTGTCTTATTTCTAATCGATCGAATATTAATAAGAACCATGCCAAAGTTGCTAGCAGTTAAATTTGAGGATTCTAGACCCTCAGAACACGTCGAAACATTTAAAAATTTCGTCTTGGAGAAGCGGTGGAAAAGTAATTTTGATGACATTCCCTTGATCTTTGCAGATGGATAATTCTTTCAGCAGCGATAAAGGACCTAAACGCAGCTAGATCTTCGTCTACCTCAGCTGGACCAATTCCATAGGCATCATGAAATTTCAAATAAATTTTTCGCAGATCTTCTGTAGTCATGGAAAGTCCCTCAGAAGCCAAGAATAGTTTGATGCTTGTTTTCGTAAAACCACCATAACAAACCGAAGCAGGTTGGTCGTACAGAAAGGCAAGATGCAGTTTGGTGGCTTTTAATATCTCTGGTTCTCTTAATCTTGCTAGAAGATGTCGATTGTTGGAAGGGTCCGTGTTCATGGTTAATCTAACCTTCGGTGGGGTCAAAGGGTCCAGATTTACAGTAGGCGTTGCAATATTTTCTTTAACAAAATTAATGTGAGAATAAGGATGCGGTTTTGATTTGCAAATTTCAATTGCATGTTTATCTGAGACTACATTTATCTTTTCCCCTGTATTTTTGTTATCATTCAAAATGGTTAATGAATTTTCTTGGCTAACAGGGCTTCTAGTATTCTCCATGGATTTGTTGTTTAATTCTGGTGATGACTCTAAATACCGTGGTTCAGAAGTTGGAGATTCAATAGACCATTTAATGTGAACGTTAGGTGGCCAAATTTCCTTATTAAATAGTAACTTAATGGAGGATTTAGACTTCATACCTATTTTGAATGATGAACCATTAGAAGGACCTTGTCTTTTCAGCAGAGCATAACATCTAATAAACTCCTTTAACCCTAACTTCTCTTTAATAAAGTGATTAATATAACTTTAATAGGGTTCTTGTATCTGCTCCTCACCTACGGTTTGAGAGAATTTTCAGGAGATTAATTCTAGGTTGGCATTGTTTTTACAAGGTATGTATGTGGCTTTTCCAGTTTTAGGGTGCAATCTAAAGTTAACCCCAGGCAATTTAATTCGTTTGTTTCTTTTATAGTATGTCCATTTAAAGTTAGATTAACGTTTTTTATATATTTTTTCGTTTGCAACAAAATGTTTTATACGACTTCATTTCTACAGTTTTAGTTCATTTGATCCGTTTGTTAAACGTCATTTTATAGTAAGTACTTGCAAAACTTGCTGCAATAAAAAAATCAATCGATCTTCAATTGATCTGGTTAATGGGAGTAGTTTAAAATAACAGCCAATTGTAAAATTTATAACATTCTAAGAAATTATAAAATGTTAGTCGTAAATAAAAATGTAAATGTAATGTTTTGAAAACTGATGTAACTCAGAAAGTTATTGACTTTTTCATGAATACAATTCGTGGACCGTCTGGAGTTGATATTCAAAATGTTTTAACCAAATTTCGACTTGTATGAATAATTCAACGGCTTCAAAAACATAACGTCTTTGGAGAATACCAGGTGACCAAGTGCAATTTTCCCAATTTGTCTGAACAAGATCTAAAATAACTTTTTTTATTCTATAAAATAGTTTTACGAAATTGTTTAAATTGGATTGTAGTAAATTATTTTAGAGTACCTTGGCAGTCGTTGCACAGCAATGCTTTTCTTCATTTTATGAGATTGATTACTTCTCTTTTTCTTATTTTTTACAGTTTTGATGTGTCCAAGATCCGATAGTAATTTTATTCCACAGTTTTCTATTTATGTATTTTGTTATCAAGACCGACATTTCCATTAACTTTTAAACATCATCCCTTTATCTTCTTCTTTGCTTTGCTCTGTCTCTTCGTGCCACTGAGTTTAGTTTTCTTAATTATTTCTTTTAAGCGTTTTTCTTATTTATATATGAGGAGGTAAAATACAAACAAGCATAAGTCACAAATAAGTAATTTTTCAGGTAGGGCGAAAAACTTATAGCTTTGCTATGAAAAAGATAATGAGGGAAATGAGGTAATCAATGTTCTGCAATAGTATTGGTTCTAAATATGCGATTAAAATACTCATTTCAGTAATGGTAGCCAAAAAATAGTTTAAAAAATTGATTTTGTTTTGGCAATAAGACTTTTTGCACGAACTCAGCGAAATAAGTCGTTTTGCATATAAAATGTTGTGCACATAAGTTGATTTACATGTAAATAAAGTAATAAAGCAATAAAGTAAAGGAACAATAGTTTTCTGACTAAACTTTTATTTTTATAAAATAATAATATAGGCCTTTTCTAATTGACAAACATTGTCACAATAAGTAGTTAATGCAACAAACAGTTTTTTAAATATAAAAGTCACAGCGTTCGTCATCGAGGCAGTCGCACATTTCTTCCTGCTCCTCACCAGCAGCTGCTGTAGTGGATTCATCAAAAATCAAGTTCTTGTCATAACCAAGTAGACCAGTCCTCTCCAAACATTTTTTCCAAAAGTTTGTCAACATCTTTGATTTTTTCTTTGGTTAACACATGATGAAGTGGTAGTTTTTCCAGTCCCACTTGTCTAATATTCTTTTTCCCTTTCTTTCTCAAAGATACAAAAGACTCTTCTCCTTCATACCTGTAGTTTTTCAAGCCTCTTCATCATCATCTTTGGCTCGACAATCCTCTGTGGATCTTGGCCTGCTCTAAGATTCGTCACCATTCTGTTCGGTTTTTGGCAACATGTTGCCATCTTCTGATTTTTAATATTCGTAAGTCGGTTTCTACTCCATCTAACCACCTAATTCGCGGTCGGCCTTTGCTTCTTTTTCCTACAGGTGTTCCTGTGGTTAGCTTTTTAGCAATGGTATTTTCTGGCATTCGTATTATGTGTCCAGCCCATCTAAGTCGCTGTGTTTTAATGAACGTTATGACATCTGGCTCATCAAAGAGCTGATACAATTCAAAAATTATATCTTCTGCGCCACTGCCCTTGGTCGTTTACAGCTCCAAATATTTTGCGGAGTATTTTACGCTCAAATATTCCCAAAAGTCTTTCATCTTTCTGCGTTAGAGTCCATGTTTCTGCTCCATATGTGAGGACCGGCCTCAGCAATGTTTTGTATATAATAATTTTAGTTTTTCTTTGAATGTTTTTGAGTGGAAATGCTTTTGGAGTCCATAGTATGCCCTATTTGTAAGATTTATTCGTCTTTTGATTTCTTCGCTTGTTTTATTGGTAGCAGTCAATAGCGACCCAAGGTATGTGAAGTTGTCAACACGTCCAAAGGTATGACTTCCAAAGACTGTTTCTCGTTCCTCATTTGCTATCGGATCCTTTGTAACCAACATGTACTTGGTTTTGTCTTCGTTGATGACTAGACCGACCTGTTTCGCCGCTGTTTCCAATTCTAGGAGATATTGCTCAACATCTCGCTTGCTACGCCCTACTATGTCAATGTCATCAGCATATGCTAAGACTTGTATCGATCTATTGTAAATAGTACCGCCATCCCTAATTACGTGTATCTCAGACTGCCATTTCTAAGGCAATATTAAATAGGAGGCAAGCCAGAGCATCTCCTTGTCTGAGTCCATCCTTTATCTTAAAGGATCTAGAACTCTCTCCCTGTATTCTAACAATGGCTTCTAATTTAGACATTGTCATTCTCGTTAGTCGGATAAGTTTCTCTGGTATACCCAACTCATGCATTGACTGGTATAGCACTGTTGTCTTGACACTGTCGTATGCGGTCCTTGAAGTCGACGAATAGGTGATGGGTTTCAATATTGAATTCTAATGTGTTCTCGAGAATCTGTCTTATTGAATGAATCTGGTCAATTGTTGATTTTTCTGTAGTGAATCCAACTTGATATTTACCAATTATGCCCACTGTGTAAACTTGCAACCTTTTGCAGAGAATATTTGCTAGTATTTTGTAAGCAGTTGTTAACAGGGTTATACCTCTATAGTTGTCACACTGGAGCTGGTCACCTTTTTTATGTAACGGGCATATCACGCCTTGAGATCATTCACAAGGCATGGTCTCATTATGCCAAACAAGAAGTAAAAGCTTATGCAGTGTCTGTAGTAGGGCATCGCCACCATTCTTGTAGAGCTCACTTCAAATTTGATCAACTTCTGGTGATTTATTATTTTTAAGCTTTTTAATGGCTTGGGCAACGTTTTCGATGGTAGGTGGTCTTTTGTTTGGGTTGAAAGGATTCCAATCATTTCGATTTGCTAGGGTGTTATCTGCTTCTTCGATATGATGGCCATTAAATTTTGCATCGAAAAATTCAACCCATCTGTTTAGGATTGAGGCTGTATCATTTAGGATGTTTCCTTCTACATCCTTACAGCTCCTTATTCTTGGCTTAAACTCTTTGCGCATTTTGTTTAGATTTCTGTAGAACTTTCGAGTTTCATTTTGATTTCTTAGCCATTCTGTGCTTTCCAACTGCTTTTGCTCAAATTGTCTTTTTTTTCTTCTATGTAATCGTTTTTCTTCTCTTCTTAGTGTCCGGTATTCTTCCTTTGCTCTTCTTGTGCATCCAGCTTGATTTGTCTTTAGGTATGCCCTGTTTTTGTTATATGTTGCTTCTTGGCACTCCTTGTCAAACCATTCGTTTTGTTTAACTGGTTTGGTTTTCCCCAATATTTTTATTGCTTTCTCAATTATTACGTTTTTACATTTTGTCCACAGTTCCTCTACATTTTCCCCCACCTCCAAGCTCACCATTTCCTCGTCCATTTGTCTCCTATACTCTCTCGCAACGGTTTCAATGCGTATATTATCAACATTAATTCTGTCTTGTTTCGTGTGTTTTTCTTTCTTTAGGTTTGATATTCTTCCTCTGATTTTTGCCATTACAAGAAAGTGGTCACTGTCAATGTTTGAGCCTCGTTTTTTAAGCCTCTTACCAATACAATATTTTTGTACGACTTTCCTTTTTTAGGACGTGTTTAATTTCTTCTTATGTCCGGTAGCGTATTTCAATTCTCTTAAGATTTTATTTATATAAAGTCCTTATAGTATTCACTTAGCTTCTTATCATCGAATTATCTTTAGTTTAACAAAGAAATATACATTTAAATAAATTTAATATTCCTTTAGAACAAAAGAGTTTACATACATACTTTTAGATAACATACCGGGTGGTCCAATAAGCCGATCTCTCGGCTATATATCAGAAACTATTCATGTTATAACTTTAGGAGAAAAAATTTCTTAGTAAAAGTGGCCAAGAGAAATCGCCGGAAATAACTTTCAAGTTTCTGGGTTAACCGCTAGGGGGGCGTAACCTGTTAAGAGAACTTTGAAAACCAGTTTTTTTAGAAATATGCCCAATTATACCAAGTATTAAATAAGTAAACTAAAAAGAGGCCTTAATTCTTCACAAAGTTGTTGAAGTACTTTTTTTTATTTTTTCAAATAAAGGGTGGGGGAGAGTGGAGAAGTATTTGTGGATAAATACCTATAACTTTGGTTTGGATTAACCGATTTTAACGAAATTAGTGTCATTAGAAAGACTGTTGATGAATTAATTTACATCTACTATAAAATAATTGCATTTAGTTTTAATTGTCATAGGTAGAGGGTACTTTCGAATAGAAAAAATTAAAATTCGTTTTTCTTTAAAATGTTTAATGAAAACACCTATTTATTGTAAACTATAATGGAACTGGTTTAAATTTGTAACAAAATAGCGTAAACCGCATGTTAATAGCTTATGTCAAACTCGAGATATGAATAAAAACGCATAAACATAAGTAAATATAGTATCGACTCACCCTGTATTATAAATTAAATTAAAAAATAAGTCAGTAGGTACTTTCAAATTTTTTTATAGCAAAAGAATCTTAATGTTAATACCTATTTTGACCATTGTTATTTTATATGATTAAAAACAGTTTTTTCGAAAGTGTTATATTATAATCCGAATTGAAGATTGCACTTTTTTAAATAGATGTTAATATTGGTAATATTAGTAATTAAATATGAGTACTAATAATCCGTGATGAGTATATCAAATGCAGAATTGTATGATATGATTGGAGTTTATTTCGAATGTCATCAAAATGCCGCTATTGCCTCACGTATATATTCTGTAAGATATCCTGACAGGAGACATTATGGCCAAGAAGTATTTGAAAGAAAGGTAAGAAGATTAAGAGAAAACTGGTAGTTTTCATCGTCCTTGTTTTAAACGATGTAGTAGAGGTATGACCGAAGACAATTCAATCAATGTTCTTGCTTTAATTCAACAGAATCCACATATAAGTAGACGGCAAATCTCTATAGAATTAAACATACACAAAACTACTGTTCTAAGGATTTTAAAACATCACAGGTTGGTTTTTCATATTATAAAGTAAACGTTTAAGTCAGAAACTTGGAATTCCCTTTAAACTTTAGATTCAACTGTTATTTTAATATTCCGATAAAAACGGCAACACGGCCCTTTTATCCTTTTATCCGTTTCTTAAAAATACTTATGCACGATTTATCTTGTGAAACAATTGTAGATTTTTAAAGATTTTTTAGATTTAGTAAATATAGTGGTTCCTGTTTAACCAATATTTGTTGTTCTGTGTTTTCGACTGCATCCTATCATGTAGCTCTCCACCAAGCTTAACATAAGAGAGATTTTGATGCAAGGCTGGATTACTGCAATTCAAATCTAAATTGCAAATCAAATCACATCAATATTAAAAAGGGAATCATTAAATCCTTATAAGGTAGAACCAAAATTACGTGTTCTAACGAAAATTCGTTTTTAGAGGAAAAACATTTGTTAACAAATGTTTTATTAAAAAATGATTATCTTTTATCGTTTATAGATAGGGAATTTTCAAGAATAGACCAAATGGAACAGAATAGCTTAGAACAGAATCCTATAATATTCAAAAGAAATAATACGAGGAAAATAACCTTACAATACATAAAAGAATTATCGGAAAAACCGAAGTGGAAATCGAAACTTCAAATAAACTTAGTTTAAAGTAAAATTGTGGCTTATTTCCAATAAAAATCAGCAAAATCTTCTAGTTATTAGAATATTTGTAAGAATATATTTACATGGAAAATTTAGATCGACGTGCCGATATGCCTTAGACATCTTATTTGAAGCAATGTATGTCTCGACTGTGTCAAGGGTGTGTTTTGTCCATCTTTTTATTGCATATGCTGAGTGTATAATACAATCTTAGCTAGAAGATTGGCATCAATGGCATTGTGATAAATAACATAAGGTATGCAGATGATACTGTGGTTAATTACTATATAACTGGGAATAAGCCACAATTAAAGATAAAAATACGTTTATTGACGTTTCAATTTCCACTTCGGAAATCGTTCTCAAAATACAAACAGTAAATTAAACAAATTTTGTTTTTTGTTACATAGTGAAAAAATCTTCTAATAATTAAATTTTATCTGACTCATTTATATTGACAATTCAGACATACATTATGCATTTTAAAGTAGACGACTTTAAAATGATATTGCCAATATTGTTGAGTTGCGCTCCTGGGACGACTTTACTTATAAGATAGTTCATTCGATTACATGAAATCAACTTTAACTTGAGAATATCCGTCAGAAAAAATCATAGCATGTAATTCGTCTTTAAAAAGACAAACACATGACATGATGACAGTAAAATTCTACTGTTACTGATTCCATAGTAAATTATGAGGGAAAAACCAGGAAAAAAAGCCTCATAATACTATCCCGACATGGTAAGTATTTGTTTCGTGCATTTAGTTTACCTTCAATAAACACCAAAATTCTGATTTTATATGTTTCGTTATTTAAAAAACATAAATGATGTATCCTCTATATGTTACTGACTTACTAATACTGCTATTTTCTTATTAATAACTTCCTTTTTCAATATTGGTAACCAGATCCTACTACATTCTGCCGAGGAATTTGCGACACAATTGGCCTCATTTAGCATAATTAGAGCCGTTTCTTTGATTTTTCTTTTTTTCCATCCGTTTCTTTTAGGACTACATTTCAATTATTCCATTGAACCCTATGTTCATTATCCCATGCGTGTTTACATATTTGAGATCTATCAAATTCTCTATTTTTAATATAAGATTGATGTTCACTTATTCTAACATTTAATGGCCTTGATGTTTCACCTAAATAAATCTGATCGCATTCACAAGGTATTTTATAAATGCAATTCTTTGTCCTTTCTTGTTCATTGTTAGGTTTGGTTTTGGACAAAATAGATCTCAACGTGTTTGTTGTTTTGAATGTTGTTGAAATGTTGAATTTATTTCCTATCCTTTTAAGTTTTTCTGATAATCCTTTTATGTACGGTATTGTTATTTTCCTCGTATTATTCCTTGTGTATGCTGTAGGATCTCGTTCTAAGTTGTTCTGTTCTATTCGATCGATTGTTGAAAATTCCTTATTTATAAACGATAAAGGATAATCATTTTTTTAATAAAACAGATGTTAACAAATGTTTCTCCTCCAAGAACGAATTTTCGTTAGAACAATTAATTTTGGCTCTATCGTATAAGGATTTAATTATTCCCTTTTTTACATTAATATTGTGATTTGATTTGAAATTTAAATATCTATTGGTGTGTGTTGGTTTTCTATACACCTGAGTCTCATATCCAGTATCGTTCTTAGAGATTAAAACATCCAGGAAAGGTAGCGTGTTATTATATTCCTTTTCCATGATAAATGTTATTGTCATGAAAATAAAATTGTTATAAATCATATCATTAATTTAAAATGCCACAAGAAAATATCTTCAGAACAATGCTGTGGTTATATCACAAAATAAAAAAGAGCTCCAGATACTAAAGAATATACTCATAGGAGAGAGCCTCCCCCTAGAAACGTTAGTTGTCAGTCGAGCCTTACAACCCCATCACAATGTTAATGTTAATGTCGATGGAATCAATCTGCAAACTTTTTATTTATTTTTGTGCTGTTTTTTTTTATATTTCGTAGGACCTTTTATGTAGGTGTCTTATTTTCTATTCAAAGGACAGAGATAACTCGACCTAAAATAAAATATTCAGGCTCTCGAATAAATTCGTATCTGTTTTCTCATCCCTGGAAAGTTCAAGGCCGGAATAAGGGTCGAGGTCCTTCGATTCGCATTCCGGACCTCTGGATATTTATTTTTGAGATGGTTGATGGCAAAAACATGTGAACGTTTCTTATAAGTAGCTCATGTAAGTTGAGAGGAAAATTAGTTCTGTATCATGTTTTGTATGCTTAGAATAACATAATATAGGGGAGCACGGGGCACCTTGAAACATTGTTCGTGTTTAAAATTCGTTATAATCGTTTAAAAATCGTTATAATATAATCTCAGTTGTAGTTTTAACAAACGATTTCAGAATTCCGTAAAATCCGCAAAAACATATCCGGGAGCAGATGTTACATCAGATCATAATCTTTTACTAGGACGTTTCAAACTCTACATAAAAAAGTCCATAAAAGAAAAGCACAAAAACGTCCAGACATCCAGAAGTTAAAAGATAAAACCATAAGACACGATGTCAAAGAGGGGATCAACAACAAAATAAACAGCATGGTAAACTCAGATATTAATCACGAAAACATAAGTGAGGATAATATGTGGAATAAAATCAAAAATACCTGTAATTTAGTGGTAGATAATAAACTTAAACCAGAAAACAATATAAAGAAACAGCCGTGGATGAGACAAGAAATATTAGAGGTAATGGAAGAACGAAGAAAACACAGAAATAAGAATGAGGAAAGGTACAAAGAAATAAACAAAATCATTAAGAAAAAGATTAAAGAAGCAAAAAAATCATGGCTACAAGATCAATGCATAGAAATAGAATACCTAGAACAGAAGCAGGACATTTTTAACCTACATAAAAAGATCAAAACACTTAATGGGAGGAAACAGATCACGAATTCATAACTTAATACTACTAGTCATAACTGTCATAAGTCATAACTTAATAATACTATGGTCTGTTTTTTAACCAGGAGGAGTAATTCAAATTTTCCGCGCCGTAATGCTTGTTTGCAATTGGTCCAACCGCAGGCAAGTTTACTCCACTAAATTATGACATATTGACACTAATGACATTTGTGAAATTTATTTATTATTTTCGTCTAATATATAAATCGATTTTCTGACTCTTTAAAGTTGTTTGTAATAACTTGGACTTGGTGATATGCGAATAGTCTTTAATGTGATATTTTTCTAAATGATATTTATACTAAATATAGTTTAAAGTGGTTATAAATTTATAAATGTACCTATGTTGTTTATATCTAATTATCATAAGAAAAACGGCAACTATCTTTTAAATTTAGTGTATACTTGTTAAGAAGCATTTCCATTTTGTTTTCATCACAATAAAAGAACATTAGTAAAGTAATGTGTTTTAGTTTGATTACATTGATACAGTTGGTTTTGTTCTTCCTGGTTGCAGATCATCACAAGAAAACTGCAAAATTATGCAAGAATGTAACATAATAGATTGGATTTGTTATCTCACAGAAATCCAGTATTTTTTAGTAAATTTTATTTGTTGATAACAAATGGGACAAACTCACTGTCAAAATTAAACAAGAATCCAGCATTAAAGAAATTGTAAATACACACTTATTTATACAAAGTATCTGGTAAGAAAAAAAACTAGATTCAAGAAATTGATCATACCAGAATAAGAATATCTTCTACTATTAAAAGACAAATTTCTGAGAAAAACCATACTTAGATCTGTAACATTATTGACTCTCCCGATCAAAATATTCTCTAAATTATAATTAAATACCATAGACTCAAGAGATCTATAAAACTGGATCACCCGATATTTAAATATATATACATGGGACCAAATAAGAAAAAAGTGTGAATAAAAAATTTATTGTAATAATTGTAATATATATTGGAATTGAATTGAAAAAAAATATTTCATTATTCAAACATAAATAAACAAAGTTACCTAAAGTTAAAATTGAGGTGTGAGGTTGTCCGATATTGATTACTCGATTACCGCAAGGCCGAGATTATCAACAAAAAAGAAGATGTATTTGGTGACTTTTCTAGTAACTTTCTTGGGTGTGAATCTGTCTTTTTGGTTTACTCCTCCTGGTTAAAAAACAGAGTATATATTAATCAACTAATGGCGGACTTGCCAGCTATTTGTCAGGTAAAAGAGAATCCACCGTCAGGTGATGCTCCTGCTGAAAAAATCAACAACTCAACAATGGAAATCGATGCAGATGTCAACACCTCAAGTTTCAATGACAACTCTTAATACCCCAGTACTTCTACTATCATCAGTAATGTAAAAATGTCCTTATGTGAAGCTGAAGATTTTAGAGGATTTCCCAAGGCAGAGAGTAGGAAAAACAATAGAAACGGTCGAGCAAGAGGAAAAAGTATGATAGCAACCAGTACTTCAGAAATTACTGCAATTGCCAATAAAACAGCGGTATCAATAGCAAAAAAGAGATATGGTCAAACGTAAAATAACACATTTTAATAAGGAGACTAGGAAGAAATCCAAAAAATCGAAGAGGTTCAGGCTTCATCTGAAGAAGAAGATGTAGTCAATTTTATTGAGACTGATGAAGACTTGGACGCAATTGAAGACATTTTCATTATTAATAAAGACATATACATAGATCTGGATAGGTTACCCATTAAAAATGATTATGTACTGGTGGAATATAAATTAAAATTCGAAATGAAGTTGTTCAGAAAAAAGGACATAACACCTTTGTAGAGCCACCAGTTCCAGATGTATCAATAGTCGCTGAGAATAGCATTAAGATGATTTCGGAGAACCCGGTTTTTGCGAGATCAACCGAATGCCAAAAACAATTTATTTCTTTCGGAATCGACTTCACTAATTTAAATATTCGCTAAGTTATATATTTCAACGTTTGAATTATTTGTCCTTTGATTGTATATAATTTTTTATAAATAGAATAAAACTATAGTATAGCACTTTTATTGGGCATACTTTTACAGCAATCTCATTTATTTATTGTACAACTTGGTCGTTTTTATATATGTTTCATTGTACCCCTATGTATGTTACATTGTGTCCCAGTGGTGGGGCACAATGAAACCTTTTTTTTAAACTTGAATTGATTATTACTCAAAATTGTTAATAATAAGGTTTTTGATACTTCTATAAGTCTGTTCCTAGTACTAAAGATCATCTTTTAAAACACATTTTAAACTGATATACCTACATGTAAAAACAGGAAAAATAAAAAACAAATTTGTGTTTCATTGTGCCTCGTGCTCCCCTGACATAATATACATATCAATAATTATTATGATACTAAGATAATGGAAAATTCCCAATTTTTACATATCGTACGACCATTTGAACTTAAAATGACTATATATTCTAGAATATTTGTAATTCATGTTTAAATTGGCTACTAGCTTTACATTATTATAACCGACAGGAATTTAAAAATATTTTAAAAAACAAATCCTTATAGACTCCTTTAGTTCTCAGATATCTAATAAATTAACTTTGATATAATTATTATGATGATAAAACCTGCGTCATATTTTCAAATTGTGTTTATATATTGAGTTTTTAAATGATACTTGTTTCACAACATCCAGATCCAGTATCCTGAAGACCATACGGAAGTCATCTATCTGACATCTTTCGGGGAATGCTTGAACGTCTATATTTAAAATTATGCAATGTTGCGTCAAAATTGAAAACTCGAATTAAAACAAAACATAAATATTTGATTAATACCATTGATTAAAAGCTACTACTCAGTTACTACAATGTAGTTTTTAATCAATATTAATACTTATACCAAAAATGTAAAATATGCTTAAAAAATATCCTAAAACTACAAATTTCTACGAAAATATCTGTAAAAGTCTGCACTTACTTTTACAACATAACCGCTAGATGACGCATAATAGCAATTCCGAAAACTCATAAAAAACTATTTTAATAATGTTCAATATGTACATATTTATTCATTTTAATTATAAAATAGAAAAGAACATTTAGATAATTTTTCGTTTCAGCAGCAGACTATGCATTTTTTAATATAATATCTACGTAATTTATGCTTTTACCCTAAAAAGGGCTATTGGCGTGTGAAATTGATACTTGTGAAGATGGCAGCACATCTTCGCATCTGTCATATCTCAGTTACCAACCGAGTGACGGGACGCCACCATTATAGACGTTTGTAGTCAACATTTTGAGCACGTGGAAAATTTCCTCTGCTTAAATCTTGTTTTTATTATTATTGAACTGCTAATATCGTGAATTTTGTGTGACAACTATTGCCCAGTGCTTTGCTGATCCTGTTAAAGCTGCATTGGAGAAGCAACAAACTGTAAGTACTTAAAAATTAACGTATGTTTGTCTCCAATATTCTAGCAATGTGGCCGGCTTACCTACATCTTAAAATTTGGTGATGAGATATTTTAAGAATGCGTTTGGGTTGATTCATCTTTTGATTATTTTAGTTTTATTATATACAAAACTTAATAGTTACTGTCAATTTTAGTGGTAATATTCATGCTTTTGACAAGTTTTTGTACACCGTCTGGAACTTTTGGGTGTAGACATACTCGACGACTGCCGAATTCGTAGAAGTAATTATTAAAATGTAGGCAGATAATCTGTTTTAAAATAATGACGCTAACAATCTATTGTTAAGACGAACATTATGTGAATAATGATCTTAAAGGTGTGTATAAACAAAAACGGTTGAACCTGTAAGCCTAATGTCAATTTGATTGCGGCTTAGAATACCTGTTGGTTATGATCTAACTTTATTAAAGATTTTTAAGTTTGTTTGGTGGAAGATAACAATATGTATTTTACTTGCTGTAATATGTCAGCTATTTTGGTTGAACCAAATCCTTTGACCTATTTTCTCTATGTAAGCGGGCTAGGCAATTCGCAGAGATATCACAGAAAAAACGATAGTTTTCATTGAAACAATGTTTTATATTTAAAATATATTTACATTTCCTTGACACACGAATTCATTTATTTGGGTTATTGTAAACAAGAACCCATAACTCACTGAACAAATATTT
Organism: Diabrotica balteata; assembly: GCA_918026665.1. NCBI lineage: Eukaryota > Metazoa > Arthropoda > Insecta > Coleoptera > Chrysomelidae > Diabrotica > Diabrotica balteata. Next base: position 2,929,803 of record OU898278.1, on the reverse strand, counting down.
TAAATTCAAACCAGGGTCATTGTCTTGATTATTCAATTTTAGTGTAATTGGAACATGCATTGAGTTTGTAGTTTGTGTGTATTTCCTTAACAATTTGCTAAATTGTGTATTTATTCATCTGACTCAACAGTTTTGCATGTAGAATGGAAATAATAATTATTGTATTTGTTGCAAATTCCTAACTATATTGAATAAGGCCAGTTCAGTAAATATAAATTGTCATTCTCCTGGATTTTAGTCTACTTAAGTGAGATGATGATACCATGAGATCAACAAGTAATTTAAACATAACCTCCTTGCAGCCATGTGCTTCTTTATTAATGCACATCTCTGTTCTTATTTTATTCTACGAACTTTTGATATAAATTTTAACTATTATTTGGAATTGGTATCTTCCAAATCATGTACTAGAACAATTGAGTCATTTAAATTACCCATTCAAGAAATATAGAGACCTTCATCACAAAATTGACTTAGTAGTATAAGAAAATGATGCAGTGATAAATCTTTATAATGATAATGATCACACCAACTCTGTTATATAGATGTGAAAGTTAAGTAATAATGCAAATATAATCAAGTCAAAAAGCATTACAAGCTCCATTCCTTGCTCATCTTCAAATCTGAGTGGTTTCTTTCATATCTGCTGTTGACAAGAATTCAATTTGTCTCTATTACAGCTAACTCATCTTCCACTGCGCCATGGAAAATATATTCAGAGCATAAACTGAATAGCATTGGTGAGAGAATACATCCCAGTCATACATCCTTTTGAATACTTATGTCCTAACAGTCTTCGTCTTTGCCTTCTAGTTTTATTCTTGATGTTTGACCCTATTATCTTGATATTAGTTGAACATATTGATAATCAATATTTAGTTTTTGCAAGATTTCCAGTAGCTTATCATGCTTAACATAGTGAAAGGCCTCATTATAGTCAATGAAGCAGACATACGAATCTTGGTTGACATTACGCATCTCATTGCCAGTAAATTAAAGGCAAACAGGGCTTCTACAGAATCCAAACTGTGTATGTGATGTTTCATATTCACATTTGTCATAAATTCTGCAAAATTTAAGGCAAGGAAATTTCAAATGTTATTAAAATTCATTGTCAGTGGTTTATGATACTTTAGATTTACTATACTATTCAATGGTGGATATTATCAGCTGAGTCAGCAAGACTCACTAAATTATGCACCGGAGTGTACTTTTTCTGATCTGTTCGCTGTCAGGGCATAGCACAAAAATGAACTGTTGAATAAGTTTTGTGGTTTTATAAGAGAGGGAATTGCTACTAGCCTAATTTTTTTATGTTGGCACCCTTCATATGGATGTATGTGAAGTTTCATTTCAATCTAATTCATTCTTTGTTTATAAGCAATTTAGTATCAATGTATCACAATATTTTTTTTTACCATGAACAAATAATATTGCTCTGAAGCTATTTTCTTGTGGCATTTTAAATTAATTACTATTTAACTGGGAATAAGCCACATTAAAGATAAAAATAACGTTTATTGACGTTTCAATTTCCACTTCGGAAATCGTTCTTCGGAAATTTAAATTAAAAATTCCAGAAAGGCGAATGATTTCCGAAGTGGAAATTGAAACGTCAATAAACGTATTTTTATCTTTAATTGTGGCTTATTCCCAGTTAAATAGTAATTAATGAACAAATCAATTAGCATGCAATGGTGAATTTTTATTTTTGGAAGATTTGAAAGCAAAATGAAATGTTGAAAGTGCATAAAGACTATTCGCCTTCAAATACTACAGTAGAAAGATAGGTTGCTGAAGACAATCTAGGTCAAGGACGTCCAAAACCAGCAACAGCACCAGAAATCATAGAAAAATTACAGGATATCATATTGAAAAATCATCAAGTGACTGAAAGAGATTTAGTAGAAGCCTTAGGCATCTCATTAAGCAGTGTAAGCAATGTTTTAAGTGAAGTATTGGGTTTCAGAGAGCAGTATTCACAATGGGTGCCAAATTTGCTAACAATGGAACAAAACACATTTGAATGTGACTTTCTCAGCAACATTTAGAGTATTTCAAAAGGCTAAATTGGATGGTGTGCATCGATTCATCACTGTAGATGAGACTTTTTCTCTATTACCATGATCCTGAATCAAAACAAGAGGCTAAAGAGTGGCATGAACCTAGTTCTAGAAATCAGTTAAGTAGGTGTTAGCATAGGTTTTTTGGTATGTGAAAGGAATTTTATTTGTAGATTACTTCTTCTGCTAGTGCCTACCCTCAATAGCCCATTGTATTTTATTAGCAGCTGTTAGAAATAGGTTTGTGTTGTTCATACCTATCCACTGTCTCAAATTCCTAAGCCAGGATATTCGGCGGTATCCTGGTTCTCTGTTTCCTTCTATTTTCCCTTCTAATATCAATAGTAGGATTCTGTATTTATTTTCATTTCCCACCATATGTCCAAAGTATCCTAACTTTCTCTCAATGGATTTTAAGACTTCAGTTTCTTTTTGTAAACATTGCATTACTGAGTATTTAGTTATATGATGTACACATGATATTCTGAGCATGTGACGATAACACCACATCTCGAAAGACTGCAACTGTCTGCAAGACGCATCAGTGAGTGTCCATGCCTCTGCTCCATACATAAGAACAGAAAACACATAACAATTAAGGATTTTTGAACTCCTTGGTTTTTTGATCCTACATTTAATCTCATATGAGTGATCCCAGCTGTCTGTGATGTTGCATCCTAAGTATGTTATTTTTTCTGTTTTATCCAATACCTCATTGTCTGCCATAAACTTTGCATCTGTATCTTGGATTTTACTTATGATCATAATTTTCGTCTTCTTATTATTAAGTTTCATTCCATATTTTCTACCGATGTTAATTACTTGATCTATCAGTCTTTGTACTCCTTCAGCTCTATCCGCAACAAGGACAGTGTCATCTCCATATCTTAGATTATTTATTACTTCACCGTTAACAATCACGCCATCAGTTGTTTCTCCCAAAGCCTCTCGAAATATATGTTCAGAGTATGCATTAAACAGCAAAGGCAAGAGTATGCAACCTTGTCATACTCCTTTTTGTATTGGGACTTCATCAGACAATTGATTGTCTACTTGAATCTTGGCTACTTGTTTTCTATAGAGATTGGCTATTATTCTTATATCCTTGTCATTTATGGTTGCGATTCGTAAAGTTTCAATAATCCTCTCATGCTGTATTTTGTCAAATGCATTTTCGAAGTCAATGAAACAAGCAAAGACATCTGTATTAACATCTCTTGCTCGTTGTATCAATACTTGTATGCTAAAAAGTGCTTCTCTTGTGTCAAGACCGCTGTGAAATCCAAATTGTACATCAGCTATACCCTCCACCAATGTCTTGTATATGTGAGCATGGATGATGTTTAAGAATATTTTGAGTGAGTGGTTCATAAGAGTAATGATTCGGTGTTCTTCACATTTCTTAGTATTTGCAGTTTTGGCAGTGGTATAAATATGGACATGTTCCAATCTTTTGGTAAAGTTCCTGTTTCGTATATATGGTTAAATAATTCTGTCATAATGCCAAGTTGATTTTCTTCTATCAATTTCGATATCTCAGTATATATTCCATCAGGTCCTGGCGCTTTGTTGTTTTTTAGATGACTTATCTTACTTCTGATTTTGTTATTGTTGGTCCATTCTCGACGTTGTCGTATACTTCAATGTGTTGGTTGTCACTGCACAGTTCTGCTATATATTCCTGCCATCTGTCCAGCTTTTCTTGCGTATTGAATAGCATGTTTTCATCTTTATCAAACAGTGCAGCGGGCATTGTTGTTCAATATATTCTTGCCATTTCTTTGATCTTCCTGTGCATATTGAATATATCATGTTTTTTCTGTAGGATCTCTATTTCTACATGATTTAGATTACTTGCTAACTGATAAAACAATAAATTCTGAATACTATTGTAACCTTGTAGATCAACTGAAAGAAAAAATTCATAAAAAAATGCGTGGTTTACAGAAGAAAAAAATATTTTTTCTTCAGGACAATACATCATGTGAGATGCGCATTTTGAGAGTGGCTAAAATCCATGAATTAAAGTTCGAATTGTTGAAGCATCCACTGTATCCACCATATTTGGCTCCTAGCGATTTCCATCTGTTTCAATACCATTTAACACAAAAAAATAATGTGTGAAACAAAATCACGTTTTAACAGCTGTGGAAGTGTATTTTGTAGCCATTCCAGATTTTCACTTCAGGAATGGAATTCATAAATTGGAATCTTGTTGGAACATTTATATTGACGTTCAGGGAGTTATTGAACAGCCTATTATATACCAGTACTTGGGAATCATTTTCTATACCTATATGAAAGATTTGATATGTGTAATTATATATATATATGCAACAACTAAACTATAGTTTTGGGTTACCATGATCAACACTTTTTGCATCTGGGAATAGATTAGTACCCTACTCAATTTTAAAAAAGCTCACAATAAACGAAACATGTCTCGGAAAATTTTTATCGATCATACAATAAATTGTTACCAACAATAAAGAAATCAATGTCTCAACATATTATATAAATATAGTCATTGACCTGATCTGGCGAGTATTTGTTCCGCGTGTGAATGAATACAGGTCACTTTTGGGTTTTCTGTCTAATCTGCATAGATTGTTTGGTAACATAACGACATTGAAAATTGGAGTCCAAAACAACTGTTTTTATGAACATAATCCTTGTCGTAATGAGTTGTGGATGTGTCGTAACTTTCAAGATTGTTGGAATTGTGTGATTTGGTAATTTTTGTCATTAGCTTCTTTATTCACATTTAGCTCTCGTATTGCATTTGCAGATACTACTTTACCAACTAATAGATAAGTTTCTTAGAATTTAAGTAATTGATGAATTCTAATAACAAGTATTCCGGTACGGTACTACTCGAAGATATTAAAGACATAATATACAGCCACTATAACTGGATTTTTAAGCTTGTCGAGACATCACGTGATTTTAAATATGAAAAAATCCATTATAAATAATTACATTCTGTGAAATAATTTACGGTATTTTAAACCAAATCAGATACACATTTTTAATGTATCTATTTTAAGCTTTTCATTAATAATCATGAACTTTATAACAGACACATAAAAATATTTAAAAAACGCAGATACTACACGCGATCACCTTGCCACACCAGGACGTGTTAACTGTTATGCCATCAAACTAAATCATTAAATGACATTTAATTTTAGACAATCTGCATAAATTTCAATAAAACTTAAATAGAAATGATACTGTAAAATCCCTATATCCGTAAATAAGATATCCTTTTAAATTAGTGCAAGAATAAAGCATGTGGGTATTGTTTCATTCAAATATTTCTGTCACATAACACAACATTCATCTAATTCCATTTCGTATTCTTGCTTTGGTCACCTTTAACTCTGTTACATGCATTTCTATCTATTTCGTCATTGTTATGCAATACTGTTCGGTCATAGATATCTAGAACTGTTACTTCTGTTGAATACAAAGAATATTCCAATAAACTGAAAGGTAAATTCAAAAAGATCCTACTTAGACCAAGTAAAATGTATGCTGTATAATAAAGATTATTTAGAGCAGTAAAAAAGCACTGATTTCTCTGCAAGCATTACACCAGCCCTACTCCAAAATATGAGCCCTTAATTCATTAATCTGCTTTCCTAATTTTTATTTTTTGTTAGGTACATTTTACGAAGTTTGTAAGTTCTTAATTAGATAGTATTTTTTATATTTAAGTTTAAAAGAATTTTTTTTTTTTTTATTAACTAAAGGCTCAAAAATAACCAAACAATTAGTTTTATTTTCAGCATTATAATAACTATACTCTGTATTCCGTTTACAAATTGTTGATAGCACGAAATGTGCCTCGAAAGTCATAAAACGGTTTAAAACTTTTGCGGCTAATGTTGGTTATTATATATATATATATATATATATATATATATTAAACCGGTTTTATAGCGTTCTACGCCTTTCCGTTCCTAATCGCCACTCTTTTCTATTATGGCAGTGTTCATCTCTCAAATTTCGTTCCGACATTGCCTTGGAGATGCCTTTCATCCATGTGGTTACTGGTCTTCCTCGTTTTCGTTTTTCTGTGGGGGTCCATTCTAACACTTTCTTGGGGATTCTTCTTTCCTCCATTCGTCTTACGTGCCCGTACCATACTAGCTGTTGTCTTTCAATGTCATCTATGATTGTTCTTTCTATTTCCATTTGTTGTCTAATGTCGTCGTTTCTTATGTGTTCTAATCTAGATCTTCTTGCTGACCTTCTCCAAAAATCCATCTCAGTGGCTAGTAATTTATCCTTGTATTTCTTAGTTAATTGCCAGACTTCAGCTCCATAAGTTAACACTGGTTTTAATATTGTGTTGTAAATTCGTTTTTTATTTTCTGTTCTTATATTTTTTTGCCACAGTACCGAATTCAGGGCTCCTATCACCTGTCTTCCCTTTACTATTCTGTCTTTAATATTTTCTTCGGTTCGTCCTGTGCTCGTTAGTTTTATTCCCAGATATACATATTCCTTACAGCTTGTAATTGTCTCCTGTTCCAGGTTCAGGTTCTCTGTTTCTTCTCTGCCTACACATAGATATTGTGTTTTTTTGGTGTTTACCTCCAGACCCCATTTTCTGTATTCCTCTATCAGTTTCCTTGTCATATATTCAAGATCTTCTTTGTCCTGTGCAATTACAATTTGGTCATCTGCATAGTGTAGCGTATAGAGTATCGTATCTCCTATCGGTAGTCCCATTCCATTGCACTTCTTCTTCCACTGCCTCAGGGCTTCATCAATATATATATTAAATAATACTGGCGATACACAGCATCCTTGCCTTAGTCCTTTAGTGACGAGGAAACCTTTGGATATTCTATTTCCAATTTTAATTTTAGATGTCGAGTTTCTATATAGTTCTTTCAGCGCCTGTATGATAGATACATTTATGCTGGTTTTTTCTAGTACTTCCCATAGTCTATTAATGGGTACCGTGTCATATGCCTTTGTTAGATCTACCATAAGCAAATGCAACTCTTGGGCTCTTGACAGCCTCTTTTCTATTACTTGGGTTATACAGAAAATGTTGTCTATTGTGGATCTACCTGCTCTAAAGCCGCTTTGTTCCTCTGACTCGTATGGATGGTACTCTTCACATATGAGGTCTTTTAGTATTCTTCCGTATAGTCGACTTAGTGTGCTAGTTACGGTAATACCTCTGTAGTTATTTGGGTCTTGTTTACTACCTTTCTTGTGTATAGATGTTATCCATCCCTCTTTCCATGTCTGTGGTACCGGTTCTCCATTTAGATATCTGTTAAATAATATTGTTATTATTTTTGCTAGTTTGTCAGTACCATTTTTTAGTAGTTCTGCGGGTATTCCTTCCGGACCTGGGGCGCGGCCGTTTTTTAATAAGGTTATTGCCTTTTTGATATGTTCCTCATTTATATTTATTGGCTGTCCTGTTATCTCGATTATGTTTTGTGATGTGGTACTGTATTCTGGTCTTTTTTCTACTAATAGTGTTTTGTAGTGCTCTTCCCATTTCATTGTTGTTATGGGGTTTATCATAGTTTCTTCTCTTTTGTTAGTTCTGACATTTTTAATAAATCTCCAGGCTTCCCTAGATTTTCGTCCTCCGATGTACGTGTCCAGCTCCTGACATTTATCTTCCCATTTTTGATTTTTGGCGTTTATTACATCCGTTTTGAACTTACTACGTGCTTGCTGATATTCACTTTTTTTTTGTTCGTTTTCTCTGTTATTTAGCCACTTATGGTATACTTCCTGTTTATGTTTTTTCATTTCTTCTAGCTGATCATTCCACCAGTAATTTCTAACTTCTCGCTTTTTCGTTGTGATACCTAAAGTTTCTTGTGCCGCTTTGTGTATTCCATTTATTATTGTTCTGTAGAGATTTTCCGTTGTTTCTCGTTCGTATTCTCTAGGAAGAGCTTGATCCAATCTGCTCTTGTACAAATATTGTGTGCTTTGATTTTCCAAGCTATTAATATTGTAGTGTGGTATATCTATATTTGTAAGCTCTTCGTCATTTTCTGCTCCATTTTGTTGATGCTTATCATTTCTAAATCTAGGTATGTATATTTTCGCTTTAACTAGATGATGATCGCTGCCACATTCTGCTCCTCTGTATACTCTTATGTCATTCACTTTGAGCTGTGTTTTTTGTTTAATGATCATATAGTCAATTACTGATCTAAGGTTTCTGGTGTATTGTGTCCATGTATAGGTGTGGATATCTTTATGTTTGTAGTATCCATTAGTGATTCTAAGTAAATTTCGTTGGCATACTTCAATCAGTCTGTTACCATTATCATTTAAGACGTTTTCACCGAAAGGTCCTGTAACTTTATTGTTTTGTTTGCTGCCCGTTCTGGCGTTAAGGTCTCCCAAAATCACAATTTCTCGTGTGATGCCTATTTGTGATATTGTTTCATCTAAAGACTCATAGTACTTTTCTTTTTCCTCTATTCTAGCATCTTCGTTGGGTCCATACGTACCAATAACTGAGATTCGATGTGATTTTAAGTTTATGTTTATCTTTATTATTCGTTCATTGATTATTTCCCAGCTAGTGATGTTTTTCTTATATTTCTTTTTGACTAGTATTGACACTCCTCCTTTCGCATGTTCTTCCTTTTTTACTCCACCATATATGTGTATATACTTATCTATATTTTGGGTACCCTGTCCTTTTTTCTTTGTTTCTGTTAGTACTATCAGATCTATTTTCTCTTTGTCAATTTCTCGTATTATTTCTTCCATCTTACTTCTAACACCCCTCACATTCCACGTACCAAAAATCATTGTCCTTTTTCGTTGCTGTTGTCGTCTTAAGTTTTCCGTCTTGTTCCGAGGCTGATTAGGATTTTTTGCGGTATAAGAATACAGATAATGGGTTGCAGGCCCATTGCTCCGTTTGATTTTCTGTAGGGGTTTCTTCCCTTAGCCGATGTGTCCCAGTTTTGAGGCGCCAGGAACTCGCCTTTTACCCATCTCTCGTCGGTTACATCACGTACACCCATTGTACGCAAAGCATCCAGCGGATACGCGACACTGTTGTGTCTTCGAGGACGTGAGAGTAGGATTTGTTGGTAGAGCTGAGTTCTATTTCTAGAACCCCCAACTCATTCGTTGGGAAACAGGGTTATTATATTATATTAATAAAAATAAGAATTTAACCATTAACAATTTTGTAAATAAGAATACCTTATCTCTTTGAATATTTCAATACTAATCTTCACGTTTAATCACTTTACTAGAAAACTTGGAATTCATATCCGAAGGTACTATTCGTTGCAAGATGGAATTCCCCAGATTTATAATAATATACTGGGTATAAAGATGCCGGCTTTGGCCACGTGCCTCGTCTGTTCAGTTTATATTCGAAACTTAACTTGAAAGGGTGATGTTATTACGAACGAAAACAATTTTTTTTGTTTAGTACGTTTTTGATCGCATGTAATTTACGGCTCGTCGGTGTTTCCGTGTCTACGGCAGTAATTAGCGTCTCGACTATTTCTTTTGCGAATTATATGCAGTGCGTGAGTGATTTTTTATTCCATATACCTACGAACATATACGTACCTTTCACTCGTGCTCGTTTTGTTGGATTGTTTGTGATGGCTTCATCATCAAGTTTTACACCGGTACTGTTGCGTACAGTCAGTAAGTCTGTCTATTCACCAAGAGACAAGACTATTGTCCTGAATGTTGACGATGCTCTGGTTTCTCAGAATCCCACAAACACTGTTCGCAACATAGTCAAAAGTTGTGCCAACATAACTGGCGTAGGGAGGTCAACTATATATAGGTTCCTATCAGAAAGAAAAAAACACGGTATAGCTAACCCAAACACAAACGAACACTTAAAGAGAGGGAAAAAGCCTATTGAAATTGATGAATTTGCCAAAAATGGTATTCGAAGGAAAATTCATGGATTTTTTTCAAAATAGAAATACCAAACCTAAACAAAATTTTACTAATTTGTGGCAAGTTTTAAAAGAATTAAATTTCCGGTGGGAGAAATCAGACCGAAAATCACTTTTGATTGACCGGAAGGAGATAATATGTTGGAGAAGAAATTATCTAAGATTTATACGAAAATTCCGGCCTGAAGGAAGGTCAATCTTCTACCAGGATGAAACGTGGGTAAACTCAGGTCATACTCTAAAAAAAATTTGGTCAGATAATATTAAGCTCCAGGCAAGCCTTTATGAAAGGTTGGTCTACTGGTATCTCCCCACTTTCTGGTAAAGGCAGTAGATTAATAATTTCTCACATTTTGGCAGTGATATATGAAATAGTATGTTTTCTTTAATAGTTTTTATAATAATATGTTTCTTTATGCGACTAATTTAATACAACTTCAACTGATATAAGTACAATTTAAAAAATATATTTATTTAGTTCAAATAAATGTTTCAATCATATACTCTACGACACTGGTCGGTCATCTATAACCAAAATACCTTCGTAATCGGATTACAAGGTTGATTGCTGTATTGTATTCCTTCAGATACAAGGTGGGTTAGTCGAAAACATCTTAAACCGTCAGTTTCAGGTTGGTTTTTACTATTATATCGTATTACCTATCCTCTCTGTATTTCAGTTCTCTAATTAGAGTTAAACTTGTAGTGAGCTATCGACAAATTGTGAACAGATTATAGATATGGGATTGCAATAAATCTTAATTCCTATGGTCAACAAAACAATGTCATTATCTGTATAGTTTGTAAGACTTCTGCGTCGTTTTTGATGTGATTTCAAATAGGAAGTAAAGAAAAAAAAAGCATTTACCCCTGATTTCTCCAATTTCAACTCCCTATTTCGCATAATTGTCGGTGAAATTTATTTTATGTAATGGTATAAGTTCTACTACAACTTCAAATGAATTTTGATTATATATGAATCGATTAAATACACAATGACTATTTTAATTTGGTTCTAGTTATGACATTTCAAACGTTTAATTTTTTTTACAACAAAAAACAATGATAAACGGCCAAATCCGATCTAACGGAATGAGTTTATTATCGTGACGGAAAGTTTACCGATACATTAAAAAGAAAAAAATTAAGAAAGAAGAAAGAGCTATCTAGGTTAGCGATAGCGACATGTCAAATTTTGCCATTAAAAGAATGTTGATTTCTAATTTGGAACTTACATGAAGGCAGTCACGGCGATAGAAAGTTTTTAAATAGGGAATAATATTTACATCTTTTAATTCTTTGTATAATATTTTAGTATTGATACGGGAGTTGTTGTTTAATTTCGGATAGGAGAAACACAATTAATCAGAATTAAAATGTCTTCATTTTTTTATTTCCAAAACTAGTTTTTTGTGGCAATTTCTTTCTTACGGAGCTACCAAAGATTTTCTATTGGATTCAGATCTGGTAAATTGCCAGGCCACTCGAACACCTTTATCTGGTTGTCAGTAAGGAATTTTGTAACAGTTTGTACCTTGTGACAAGGCGCCGAGTCATGCATAAACGTGAAACTCTTATTCGAGAACCACTCCTAGACCTGAGGAAGCATTTTTGTTTGTAGTACTCAAGTACTGGCCCTGCCTTATTGTTCCTTCGACAATGTAGAGTCTACCAGTTCCTTGACTGCTTATGATAAACCACACCATGATGTTGAGAGGGTGCTTTACCGTCCTTACAATACAATCCGCTTTGTATGCTTCCCTAGATCTTCTCACAAATTCAGCTCTACCCATTAGGATCTGCACGGTAGATTCGTCCGAAAAATAAACCAACCTGGAATATTATTATTTTAGAATCGTGGATATATTTATCAACTATAAACTACATAAAAGTTTCCAATGCTGGACATAGGCCTCCCCCATTTTTGTCCGTTGTGCTCTACCTTGAGCACTTTTCATCCATTCATGAGATCGTCATTCCAACGAGTAGGGGGTCTTCTTCTAAAACAAAACGATTTTTTTTTGTATTTTGAGAACGATTTCCGAAGTGGAAATTGAAACGTTAATAAACGTATTTTTATCTTTAATTGTGGCTTATTCCCAGTTAAATAGTAATTAATTTAAAATGCCACAAGAAAATAGCTTCAGAACAATATTCTTCTCTGTTGGTTCTAAGATGGCCATTTTTATCTTTAATCTTTATTATCTGCCTTATCCCCGTTCTTAGTCTTTTTCTCAATACTTTCATAATTCTGTTGTTCTCAATGGTATGTCCGATATGTTCTTGGTTGTATTTTCGAGTGGCTTGTCTAACAGCTTTGGATATTTCTTTATTTAATTTTTGTAGTTAGTCGGCTTTAGTTTAAGTCTCACTTGTCATTTTTCTTATGTTTTGCGTTAGTTGCCTGGTATTTTTTCTACTCTTCTCTTCTTTTTGAGTTCTTGGACAGAATTTGTTTTAACTTTCCGGTAAGGCATTAAGTCGTTTATATTATTTTTTGTGTCAGGACTACTAAGTATGTGGGAAATACATTGCTGAATATACATTGCAATTGTTTGATCACCTACTCTAAACTCTAACATATTTCATATTAGGACATACTTGCTATTTTAAAACACCTGCTAAATATATAGGATTCTAGCAGTAAAGTTTGTTTACTGAGCAAACAACCGCAAGCTTATCGAATGATAACAATTACGATATTTGTGGTACCTTCAATCATGGTTTGTCATTAAACGTGAGTGCCTGCCTGACATAACCTCATTTGTCGAAGAGGAAAACATTTTTGTCCATAAACATGTTATTTTCTTTAATTGATTTTTTTGCATATATTAAATAATTGATACGCCACTCTAACTACTAGATCTTCAGAAGAGTGGCAGTTTAGCTTTCTGAATGCTTTACTTTATTGATCGAGTTTCACTTTTACGCCAACTAGTTTTGAATATGATTAGGCAGATATTGTGCGGGGTTGTCAAATTTTTTTAATTGGAACATCTAATAGCCCAGTGAATTACTCTTTACGAGCATTCTTATGATGTTTTAATTGATTTTGCGTTAGTTTAGTTGCATTATACAACAAAAAATTAATATGTAATTTTTATGAAGAGAGAAGAAAAAATGATTTTTATTAAAAAAGTAAAAAATATTAATATATAGGCAAATAACTTATTATTTATTATACAAAGTGAATTAACACAAATAGATTTACACATCACATTAGTAACATAATAAAAACCTTCATTCTTGCTTGCTTCAAAAGCATTTCATTTTTTAAATTAATTCATTATTACGTCCAAGTGCCGGTTTAATTTTTTACTTTAATTGATCTAATATGACAATTGTGGTAATTATTAATAATTGTTATTGATATTCTTAAAATTTATAAAATCATTCACCGAGAAAACTGACTGAGTATACAAATTCGTTCACTGCTTCGATGACGTCGTTTTCTATAACACGTGGTCGTAGGATTTGTGGTTGCGTGCTTATTTTCATATGTTTAGTTTTGCTGGTGTTTATTATCAAACCCATTTTTATAGCTGATTCTTTTAATGCCACATACTTCTCTCGTACAGCGTTTTTCGTTCTCCCAATAATATTGATATCATCAGCATAGGCCAGGATTTATACTAATTTATTACATATTGAACCAGTGGTTATGATTTGTGACATTTTCTTATGGTGCCCTATCGAATTAGTGGATGTTGGCGACAATTCTGATATACACCTCTCGATCTTGTGTTGCTCTAAAGAGTGCATGGGCATCGAGGTTTGCCCAATCCCTTATGTTTTTAATACATGAATATTTCATTTTCCGATGCCCGGTTTTCCTTCTATCTTTCCTTCCATAATAAGCTTTAAGAACTGGTACTTGTAATTTCGAAATATATGACCCAGATAAGCAGTTTTTCTTCTTTTTATTACTGGCAGCAATTCTCGTTCTCTGTCCATTCGATTTAATACTTCGACATTTGTTGTGTGATCTGTCCAGTGAATTTTAAGTAGCCTTGTAAATACGCACATTTCAAAGGTCTCCAATCGGTTCATCACATTGGCCTTTATGGTCCAGGTTTCTACACCATATAGCAGTACGGAGTAAATGTAACATTTTACAAAGCGATATCGAATCTTTAAGTTCAGGCTGCTATTGCTTAGCAAGGATCTTATGTTAGTAAATGCTGTTCTGGCTTGGCTCAATCCTGCTACATATCGCTATGTCTGGATCTAGATCTTCAGTTATCCATCTACCGAGATATCTGAACTTGCGGATCCTTTGAATGTTCTTATTGTTTACTCTTATATTTAATTGCATATTTCGTGTTCTACTAACCACCATTACCTTCGCCTTGTCTATATTGATTCCAGAAGGTTCCAGTCCTACTCTCACAAATGCCACTTGATTCATATAAAGGTTCCTTATGATTTTAAGGTCATTCTCATGTATCGAATGTTCCTGAAGCAATCTTACTACGTCTGAATGATCAACACAGTCTTTTTGCTGGTCTCTGCATTTCTGAAGTAGGACAGTTAAGCTATAAAGTGCTTCTCTTGTGCCAAATCCTTGTCTGAAACCGAACTGTGTTTGGCTAATGTCTCTTTTACATCTGTTGTATATTCTTGAGTGAATTATCTTTAAGGAGAGTTTTAGGACCTGGCTTAATAAGCCGATCATTCGGAATTGGTCGCAACTATTAACGTTTGGCTTTTTTGGGATTGGTATAAAGGTTGACTGAAGCCACTTCTGTGGTATTTGACCGGACCCATAAATTTCATTAAAAAGATCTACTAAGGCGTCTATATTGTCTTCACTCAACATTGTTAGAACCTCTATGTATATGTCGTCTGGGCCTGGTGCTTTTCCCCATTTGCTCTGTTTGATTGCCCTTACAACTTCTTACTTCAAAATTTTGGAGGAGGGTTCACTTTTATATTTACTTTCAGAGTTTCTTCTAGTGTTATCTGAGGACAGTTGCTGTGTGTAGTTTCTCTAACGTTGAAGTAGATCCTTGGGATCAATAAATCATTTATTGTCCTTTACAATACTGTTAAAACTGCAAGGTTTTGTATGACCTGTCACTTCTTTAACGAGTTGATGTATGTTAAAGTGGTCATGTTCAGCCTTTATATAGTTCAGCTGGGAGATTATATATTCCGGCTGATTTGTTTCTGGCTAGCTTTTTAATTGTATCTTTCAAGAATGTTTCAAGAATGGTGGTTCTTCTTCCTTCTCATCTGTTTCCCTCTTTCGTCTTCTAGGTTTTCTTCTTCCTCTATATTAAGTGCCTGGTTAAAGTATTCCATCCATCTAGTCATATTAATATGTATTTAGGTATATAAAATGGTTCTTTATTGCTCGATTTAAACTTCATTCGTTCTGTGTTTTTATTTATGAAACTGTGAACGATACGGTTTTTATAAAATACAAATACCGGTATTATTAAACACCAAAAATTTAATAATACTATTAGATGTCATTAAGCGACAAATAACTACATTACACCAAATTATTTTTAAAACATTGCTTAAAAGCGATAAGAAGTGATTACAAACACGAGAATTTCAATATTTACGTAATATTTTGCTGAGGAATCAAAAATATACTACATTGTTGGGTATCATTTAGTTGATACAATAATTAAGTCTCTGTAAAGACGAAAGTTCAAAAAATTATCGCCATTTTTGATAATCCTCTCCGTATCAAGGTCAAAGTTGCCAAAATTTAAGTCAGTCCGATAGCAGATTTCCATAGCAACCAATACAAGCCCTAACATCTATTTGATTTTTTTGATTTGTTTGAGTTCTATAGCATTTGTATCTTTACATTTATTTTCTCCAGTAAGTAGCATACGAAAGCGTTCTTGCCATCTTTCCAGTACTTCTACTCCCTTGTTCAAATTAGTTCAAATCTTTGTGCCTTGAAAACTTTTCTCTTTGTATTAATTAAAATTTTCTACATTTGTGTCCTTTGTTTATTTAGTCTTTCTATTTCTTCATACGAAAAATGGACAGGATCGCTATAAAAATAACAAAAAACTATAATGAAAACAGAGTGCTGCTTCGAAAAGATTAATTTTCTTCTTTTATGATGGGTGGTGGTCCAAATGTTCGGAACATACCTCGGTAATACAAGGTGGGCAGAACTGCCTTCCAGTCTCTGTTATGCAGGACTCCTCCAACGTGGCCACGATGATATGCGAGGCAGCGCTCTAGGGTTGTTCGGACACCATCGCCGTCAATGCCAGAGACCTACCTGCTAAAAAAATTCAGCGGTGAATTACCGGACGAATCGCCCTGATTGTGACGCAACATCGGCATGGCATTCGCCCAATATCTCATTCACGCACAATTCTCTTCCTTTATTCCTCCCTGTTCATGTTCAAACTCACCCCTTTTCATTCTGCCTTATCTTCTTGCTTGCTCCTGGGCACTCTGCCTCCCTTCGGGTCGCCTTTCTTCTTCAATGTTCTCAGATATCTCTGAACTGTTCTCCACCGATCTGACGACCTAAGCATCTCCACTAGTTCCGTGACTGATTGCACTCTTTCCTAGCTCTCTCTCTCAAGTAGCCGTCTCTCACCTATTCATCTATCGCATACCAATAGAGTGTCCGATATTTCGCAATACAGGCATTTGTCATTTTCTGCCTTTCCAACTCTGTAAAGGTATGCGTATGCCCTGAAGCAACCATGTCCTGTGAGCATCTGCGTCAGGAAGTAATCCAAACGCCGGTGCTCGCAATCCATCCATCTTCTCAGATTAGGAATCAACGACTTCGTCCACTGCGCCACCCTTCTCATCTCGTACCATTCCTCTTGCCACGCCATTATGAACCTCTCCCTTTCTTCTTTTTTTAAACGTTTTGTTGCTATGTCTTCATTTTCTTCTCTAGTATATTCTTCCTCTTTCCTTCACTAGCACGTGTATCGGAATACACACGGTGATAACTCTCAACGCATCGGCAGAGACTGTTCTGTATGCACACGCCGCAAAAGATTAATGCATTTAAATACCTGGGAGTGATTGTAACAAAACAGAAATAAATAAGGCTGATGATGATATGAAAACAGAAAAGAAGTAAAGGAAAGTTATGGGAACACTTAATAAAATGGTGACGATTGAGTTGATTAAGAAAAACTGAGAATATACAGTTCAGTAATCCAACTACTCTGTGATTACCAAATAAAGTTTAACACGTTCACTACCAAGGATTACTTAAGTTTCGTCTTTATAGACCATGTATAGGTTATGTCAAATATTTAAAAAAAAACCTTTACTTGTTTGTAATTTATATAAAATCGGATATGCATATTTAGTTCCTGAGGAATTTCTTGATCCGGCTCGTATACGAGACGTTGGTGTATGTCTATAACATAACCGAAAATATAGACCATAGGTCTCATGTATGAGACATAAAAGAAATCCTATGGGTGTTCACCTTATAGTTTTTCTTGGTATAGTATAATATGACAGCATTTGGTCACTCCTGTTCACACCAGATAAATTTCTATTATCACTATTTGGTTTATTAGTAATTTTTTCAGATGCAGATCCATGCAACGTCGTTGTCATAATCACATCGCTCTTATCTTTAACTGGTAGTTTACTAATACTTCAGCTTCCCTTTCTGATTTTTTTCCCAAGGTTCCTACTACTTGAGTCACTTTTTATAAAGGAATTCTGCAAGCTGTACACTATTGTAATAGTTATCGAAATACAATGTGTGACCTTCTCCAAAATATTCCGCTAGTTTTGTAACCACAGCTTGTACATGGCCAACGTTATTGTCAACTGTGCCCTTTACAGAATAAACTAGACGTTTTAGTACGAAGCCGCCTGGGGTGTAAAACTCATACAACTTTATTCATCGCCGATATCGATCCAGTAGCCGTCATCTTGATCATTTTCTCATTAATTTTCCCTGTTTGCGTTATTATTAGTAACATTTTCATCATCATACGTGACTGGTATATTCTTCTTTACCTGGCTCTTGTTCTACACTAGAATCCGATTCTGACGATAACCTGTAGCTGTTGCCCGAATCTCAATACATTTCTGGTGTTTCATCAGGCAGTTCTAGCATATCAGAGGATTTTCATCATTTTTTGAGTTCATGATCTTACCAGCCTCCTCTTGAAGCTCTTTGTCTGTTATACCAGTTTTTTAGCCATATTGAAAACCATTTTGAACATAACCTAACTTGTAGGGCAGAATTTAGAGTTATAATTAAATAAAAACGTTTTACTATGTATTAATACTTGCATTGTACTAGAATAAGTTACAAAATACATGTCGTTTACATGATTTAAAAACCAATGGAAAGCAGCACAATAGGTTTCAAAATAGCACGGGTTTTCTCTGAATTTCTAAAGAACAGTAGCCGCTATCCATAGTGTACGCCTCCCAGATATAAGTCACACCTTCCTATAGACCATGTCCAAAGCGCAATCCGCTCTGTTCAAACGTAGCTATTTAAATTGAAGGTGTGAGCACTACGATCCCTGGCTCATGGGTGAAACACTGGTCTATACGAAAAATCGATGTGGCTCATATATGAGTCGCTTGGTAGCGAACGTGTTAAGTAATTTACTTAAATTATAATTCAAATCAATTACAAAAAATACCTAATTCAGATAAAAGATTAATCTGATGACATTTTCTTGTGTTTTATTACCATTTAAAGGCTTATTGTACTTATTAAATATATATTTTATAATTATCATCGTTATAAATCTATACAACCAACAAAAGATGTAATCGCTTCCTCCTTTATAATCCGAAAACAAGTCAAATATTTGATCTGATAATTTTTTTTCGCGGATAAAGTTATTTACAGAATGTAGGTGAAAAGGCGACAGACAGTAGGCGAAATTTTGTTATAAGTGGCTTCATATCTAATCAGTTTCTCAGATAAGCCCAATTCAAGTGAGGAGTTATAAATATAAAATGTACGATAACAAAATATCCTTCGTTCAATCTGACAAAAATAAGTATTTTTTGACAATATTATAGTCTTTTTATATAATAAATAAGTGTTGACCTTTTACCTAGCTTTTGAATAGCTGTTTCGAGTATTAGTATAAGTAGTATGGTTTTTGATATAGTTTAAATGTCTGAAGATGTCACATATGAATATAAATAGGGTGAAACAGTACGCAAAAAGTAGTAAAAGTTATACAGTATAGGTAAAAGTTTATGGTCGGTATGGACCTTACGTGAGATGGAGTGAGAAACATCTGTTTAAAAAGAGAGGTATATTAGGTCCGCCCTTTATATCGCCGAAAATGAATGAGTTGAAATAATAAAAAAGGGGAAATTCAACGTTGCCATACTTATTGGTTTTATTTGACCTGTTGTCTTTTTAGCATTTGAACAATGTTCTAAGGATAATCAAATTTGGGCGAAATGGATTTAAATGGCAGCTTACTGTTTTTTATTGGGAATATGCCACAATTTTACTTTACAATAAGTGTAATATAACATTTTGATTTCCACTTTGGATATCGTTTTATATAAATAAAATTAATTAATGTTTCTTATTTTAAGTACGATTTCCGAATTAAAAATCTAAACATCAAAATAAGCTTATTTTAAAGTCACATTGTGTCTTATTCTCAATAAAAATAATAAACTACATATGATGCCACAATAAAAAGCTTCATACAAAATTATTTGGCAACGTCTCGTCTCCCGATTTCTCGATTCGCCAAAACACCGAATCAAAGTAGGCACAGAGGTAAGAGTAGAGGTGGGTCGTTGACGTTTTTATCGTAAACCGATTTTCGTAAACAATTTACTATGATAATTTAACAGTAGTTTAAAGTAAGAGAGTACCTACATAAACAAACATAATGGCTGTTATCGTCTATGTGTAATTTATTGAAGTGAAAGAAACTAATAAAGGATATATTTATTATAACTTGAAAAATAAACTAAACAATACAAATAGTAATTCTTACTTACATTTACAGTACACGTTATTATTAAATCGCGAATCGTCTAAATTGACATTTAAAAACATAAGTTTTTCTACTTTACTTCTTGTTAACCGTGTTCTTCTTTTATTTAAAATTAAACCAGATTTTGAACATGTGTTCACATTTACAATATTTTATGAATATAATGGTTAAGTTAGGATATATATGGCGATGGTTTTTACACCTTTGTAATGGACTCTCGATACAGGTGTACAGTCAGGTGTTAGATGAGTCAGGTCCAATTAATTGATCAAAAATACACCATGGACTTAAGTTATCTTTATCGGTTTCTTTGTCTTGTACTGGTTGATTTTCAATAGTACAATCTTCTTGTTCTTTAATTATAGAAGTAACCAGCTTCTTAACTCTTTCTTTTGTTTTTTAACTTCATTTTTATCAGAAAATCCCTGGACTTTAAATCGTGAATCCATAAATGTACATAATGACAATGTACCACTCTCTTCTATCACTCTAAATCTTTTTGCTAAACCCGATATTAGTAATTGTACTACGTCGGATACTATGGATGTAAGGTTACCGTTTGCTAAAATTTTATTGCAAGATTCTTGCAGACAGCGTACCATAACAATCACTGAACTACCCGTCAAGTATTTTTGGCCACTCATTGTACTTGTTATTTCTTTAAAATTTGGGAAAGTTGAGAACAAATAATCCAGTATTCGTTATTTAGATTTGGTCTAAGTCTGTATTAACTAATACCAATGTCGAACGAATTGCCTCTTCTAACTCGGTCATTCCCTGAAGGTATAAGGAGATAGGCAACTTTATGTACAGTATAGTCCGAATAGCAATATTATAAAATCAATGGATTACGTATGTAATCTGTGCGTGTACTGGAGGGTTAATACCCTCGTACAATTGCCACATTTTGAAGTGTTTGCGAGATTTTCGAAGAACTTGTCAAATAATTTACATATTTTCATTATCTTTTTTAGACATAATCATTAATATACATCATTTCATAAAATTGTGTCACTCAGAATCTTATCTTATATTTTGCAACGCTCTCTATCCTTTAAAATTAAACATTTATTTTTTTAAGTAGCGAAAAACTATTTATAAATGCTCGATGTAGATTAGCCGGAAACATTTGTAAGCAATTTATGCGATCTTTTCGTCCAAATTTACCCAACAAATCACAGTATAATGGTCGACATTTGGTGCCACGCGAATTTAAAAAAATCTTTGTGTTTTCGATATTTTTAAATATCTAGTAGGAAGTTTTACGCACCTCAGAACTTATTTTAGCAAGAAAAGGTAGAAGAAAATGCCAATTGGCAACAAACATTTTCGCGATTAAAGGAGGTTGTATTTTTATTGTACAATATAATTGGTCTATACATGATTTTCAGTTTCACTTGTAATTTATTTTAAAGTATTATTAAATTATTTTCAAGCAATTTTCATCATAAATTTGCTATGATTTTTTGACAATTCTATTTTTACTAACCAGAAGTGACGATTATTAAAAAAGAAAGTATCTCTGCATTAATAAACAAATTAACGGATTGGGCAAGTTTCAAGCTGAGACTTGAAGACAAAATAAATCAAAGTTCCACTAAGAAAGGCAGAGCAATTGATAAAGAAGCAGAGTTGTTGGTGAACAATATTCAGCAAGCAGTATGGGAAAACACTCCTATACTAAATCCTAGGTTAACAAACTCATGGGGTCAAAATTGGGCTCCTTAAGATAAGACTAAACCAAAAGTGCAAGTCAAAAACTCAAAAGGACTATCCTACAACAAAAGAATGATTCAATCCTTACACACAGGAGATAACGGTAACACTGATTATTTCTTATTACCTATTATCCACTTCCTGCCTACTAAATTAGACCATGGAAACTGGGCCAGAACTAATGCACAAAAAGCAGAGCCAAGCTACATATATTGAAAATACATTCAAACCAAATGCATGTCCAGAGGATGAAGAAATGTGGAAGGAACCTGTTCAATTAAAGGAAGAAATTCGACCTCATCATTCTGTCTTTATAACCCTGCGTGGATCCTAGCCCCCGCAAGAATTTCTCACCAGTCGTCCCTCGCTCATCCAGCCTCAGCTCATTCATCGCCTTTCTACGCCAATAACGTATTCCCATTTTTCTCATATCTTCATCGATGTTATCAAGGAATCTTGTTCTGGGTCTTCCCTTGTTTCTCTGACCAATGGGTCTACCAAGGAGCGTTTTTCTAGCTGGGTTATTTTGTTTATAAACCAGGAAAACTCTGCTCCCTGTGATATCGAAGCTTTTTGAGAAACTTCTCCTCAAGAGAATTAAAGTAATTATTAAAGCAAGAAGTCAGATTCCGACACATCAACACTCAACAATCGACAAAATCACAAATATTATTCAAAGATCTCTAGAAGAAAAGAAAGTCTGTTCAACTGTCTTCCTTGACGCTACACAGAGTTTCGATGAAGTCTCACATGAAGATTTAATACATAAATTAAAAATCTTTTACCCAAACAATACTCACAACTTTTACAATCACACATAAATGAACGGCATTTTAGAATTAAGCAGGAAGACTAGACTTAAGCAAAATTAGAGCAGGTGTTCCACAAGGTGTTGGGTCCGGTTCTATACCTACTATACACGTGTGATATACCTGTACTGAAAAAAAGCACAGTTACCACCTTTGCTTATGATACGGCTGTCCAAACAGTAGCGACGACTAGTAAAAAGGCGACAACAAAGTCCAAATAGCAGTTAATCAAATCCATAAATGGACAAAGAAAGGAGAATCAGACTGAATGAAGCTAAATCTGTTCATGTTAATTTTACCAAAAAAAAAAAATACATACCAGTTATAATGATCAATATCCAAGTACCATATGCAAGTATTGGGACATATTTAGGTATACCACTAGATGCTAAATTACGCTGGAAATCTCACGTCAAGAAAAAAAGGGTAGAACTAAATATAAGGTACAAAAAATGTATTGGCTAGTTGGAACAAAGCCCACTTTGTCGATCCATAATAAGTTACTACTTTACAAATATTAAGGCCTGTATGGACTTACAAATGCCCACTATGGGAGGATGCTAGACCAAGCAATTTAAATACTAAAAAACATTGTAGATGTACCTTTGTACTTGGCAAAAAGTGGCCTCCATAAGGACTCCATATGGTGCTGTGGATATAATCATCAAGAAAATGGCTGGAAGTCAAACAAGCAATGAGAATATTGAGGCAATCCAGCTCGTGGATACTACTAGATAACCTGAAATATTGAAGAGGACAAAGTCTTTTGAACTAGCTTGCATAAGTGCTCGTGCGCGTATGCATATAATAGTGCACTATCTTGTTAGTTTAGATAAGAGACATTATAGAGTAAGGTCTTAATTTTAAGGAACAGTAGTAATTTAGGTTAGGTAAGATCGAAGCCTTCGAAATGTAAGTCTATAGAAGAATTCTACGCATGTCCTGGACAGAACATAGAACCAACCTGTAAATTCTGGAAGAGCTTCATATAAGAGACACGGCTATCAATGACGGTAAACCAAGCACACCGAAATTACTTCGGCCACATTGCTAGAAAAACGGGGACCATGGAACTATTGGTAGTAAAAGGAAAGGTAGAAGCCCGACAACCAAGAAAAGGATCTTCAACTCGATGGGAAGATCAAATGAAGACTGGTAGGAAAATCCGTCCATCTGGCACAGGATCGCAACCAATGGAGACAGCAGGCCAATAATATTTAGTATCATCACGCTCTCTCAAGGGCTCAAGGAACGAGGAGGAGCAATTTAGGTTAAATTGAAATTGTTCATTGATCATTCATGACAAGATTGTAATATTGTAATAATCATCATCATATTGATGATTTTTAAAAAAAAGAACGCTATCTGGCCACATTTTAAATGATTTTTCTGTTGGTCTGGTGCCTATCGGTTTTGATCTTCTGCGGTTATGGCACTAGTGTTCCTCTATGCATTCATCGATTAATACATCCTCGTGCACTGCACATTTTATTGCTATATTTGAAACTCAAAATTGATTTTGTTTGATACGAATTTTTTTTACCATCGCTCTGTCGTAGTTTCCTACGTTTTTAGAACACCCTGTATATCATCGAATGTATTTACGTATATTATGTAAGCATAATTATTGTTTATTTACTACGAATGTTCTTATCACAACTAAGACGAATTCCTAGAAGTTATCAACTTTATTCAAATCAGCAAAGTATGGAAAAAACATGAATTTTGATAGATACTTAATAACCCACTTTTAAAATAAATTTAAACCTATTTTTAAATATGTATATAAAGTTGTACAGGTATACAAGTTGTATAAACCTTCGCGGAAATACCAGAATTTTAATAAATATACACGGTGCGAGTAAACAATGATATTTTGTTATGGAGTACATTTTTGTATCTTATACTTGTGATGCATGTACCCACAAATCATAAAAATAATGCTAAACCAATACCATATTGCCCGTAAAGAAGTTGCCATATCATTCCAAAGGGTTCATTTACGCAAATACACTTGTAATACTTTGCACCTCACGTGTGTGAAATCATGAAATAATCTGAAGTTCTATAGATGCTGGTTCACTTATAAAAGGTAATTATATTAAAGAGAGAAATGATTAAAACATTTATTCAAAATAAAGTTAACAAAAGAGTACGTTAATGTAAATGTTAGGAAATAAAGTCTGATCTTTTCTCTCTTGATTCCTTTACTGGGAAATATTATATTAGTTGGTAAGACATATGTCCTTTCCGTATCTGCTGGATTCATAGGTATGACTTGCCTCGACATGCATACAGTCCCTGACCATATCGATCGTTCGGAAGAAAAGGGTTACATCTCAAAAATGTTCATTTCTCACTTTATTTCATTAAACTGTCTAAAAAGGTGCCTACTACTAGGAACGGATTAAGTTTCGAGAGAATATTTACTACCAGCCAAAAGATGTCAGCATGTAACACAGGGATTTTTGCATTTTTCACAGAATATTTTCTACAAAATCGTTATATCTCAATTTGTCACCGATATTGTGGTGTGGCAGTTAAAAAATTTAGGAGAAAAAGGTTACATTCGATATTGTTGCAAAAAGTAAGTAGTAAATACATGTAAATTTTACAACAAAACAGATACATCTCAGAATGTTACAATCTTGGATTAAATTAACTGTTTTACGTTTGTAACAATGCCGCAACATTTTGTTTTGTAACAGTTTTGAACCAACTTGTTCAGTAAATTTATTCACATACTATGTCTTATGTCAAAATGTAGCGTTTTTCTTGATTAATTTTTTAATAATTACTGTAAAATAACGACATGTTACACGTTTGAATTAACTTTTGTGTTAAGTTTATTCACAGTCTTTGGTTAATGTCATAATGTATCACTTTTCTTAATACTTTTTGTAATTTTTTACGATAATATATTAGACCTTCAATTATTTACGTGCACGAAAAAAATATTAAATACCTGGTTTTGTTGCAAATCCAGATATAATATGATTTAAAAATTGTTTGTGTGTCCCCATTAAAAGTTCGATTAATTATAAAAAAAAGCTGTGACGGTTTTTTTGACAAAATTAACCAGTTTAGTTAACAAAGGAGTTTTGAATACAGTTTCCGAGGGTGTTGCATTTTTGACCTAATGATTTTTTAAATTTTGGTCTAACAAACGTCAATGTTTGTTGCCAAATTAAGGATTTTTAGCGAACTTATTTAATTTCTATCATCACGTAGTCTTAAATATGGCATACACAAACCGAACCCAAAGGATACTTGCCGGATGTCGTTCTGATTTACTATAAGATTTGGAAACGGATGTCTCCCAATATGGGATCAAAGAAATTGATCAGTTAAAGTTCAGTAACAATTTCTCGGCCAATATTGATTCTAACAGTCAGAAATTATCAGGTAAATTTACATTATTACATTATATTTCCTTATTGACTTATTTTACTTTGAAGACATACCAGAAATAATGCACTATGAGATCGAAGAACTTGATATATTGAAAAGTAGTGAAAATCGCATAGTCAATAAAGATGCTATTCTTTCAAAGAAAAAAGAGCAAGAAACTTTACATATTCCAATCGTGTCTAATGCAAACCAGAATGTTACAGATAAATTGAAGTTTTGAAGTGATATTTTTTCTATTAACTTAATTTTGGTTTTAGATGTCCAGAATTTGGTTATAGAAAAAACACAAAATTATTCATTTGCTTCATCTACTAGCAGTTCATCTTCGTCATCGAACTCTTCGTCAAGTTCTTCAACAAGTAGTAGTGACTCATTAGATTCTTAAAATGAACCGTTTGGATCTGATGACGGTGTTAAGGATCCATACTATATTAAATAGTAATCAGATTCTGATAATATTGGTTCAAGTAGAGAAGTAGAAAAAATTAAGTTGTCAAAAAACAGAAAATTACTTGATCCGTATAAAACAGAAAAAAAAACGATTAAGAAATTAGGGCTTATGGCAAAAATATATATCAACACAGTTGAGAAATAGTGACAAAAGTTATGTTGGCTTAAAATAAATTATACAGAAAATCAAGCCGTATTTACGTTCCCGATCAGTATGCTTGCATTATGAGATCAGCAACAAAAACTGGAAAAACATACAAAGTAAACGAACTTTGTTTTAAGGACATTATGGATTTAAAAAAATTAACGTCTGACTTGTTTGTGAATATCATTAAAAATGTAAAAACTGCGTCATTTAGAGTAATCAAATTAGAAAACAAATTATTTTATAAAAATTCTTTTGAAGATACAGATTTCTGCCAAGCGGAAGTTATTAGATCGAGAAAAATTGTTAATATAGAACAAATCCAAATAAAAAACGCATATTCCACGAAACCAGGAATATCTGACGCAAAAAAAACACGTTTGATATCATTAGTCGAACAGAAAAAATGCGTCCCGCCATATTCTCTTGACTTTTACAATAATTTGTAATGATTTAATTTAATTCTTTTTATGATTTTAGTGTGTATTCAATAATTATCAATTAGATTAATAATGTAACAGATTATAAACAGTTTATAAACAGGATCGGAATCAATGGAAGGCAATTGGCGACGTACAAGTACTTGGTGGGGATACGAGAAATGATCGTGCGCGAGTAGCGGAGAAATTTTGCATTTTTTACTGCACATTTCATAGATTTCATAAATTCATATTTTCAATTGTCATATTTCGTATTCGTTTTGTTTATTTACATTTGCACCTTCTGTCTCTGAAGAAAATGGGATTTAGGAAATGCTGTGTTATAAATTGTAAAAATACAACAAAAAATTGTCAATTTAAGTTTTATTCGTTTCCAACTTCGAAGCACAAATTACTACAAAGAGAAAAGTGGATTTATATCATAAAAAGGCATAAGTAACATAACCTAAATTATGCATTATTTTTGCGCCCGATTTTAAAGTCAGTTTGAAATAAATAATAAATAAAAGTTCACATTTAAGTGTAAATCTTAGTTTCATAACACTCACTTAGAGTTCATTTGAACCCAAAAATCAAGTTTAATGTTGTAAAATGTAAATTTTATTTTTTTTAAGTTTACTAGAATGCATCAAGTTCAAGTTTTTCTAAAGATGCATTAAGATATATTCGCTGTCCAAAAGTTTACAGGGAAATAATTAATTGTTCAAACCAATATGATGATATCATGGGCTTAACCTGCTAATTTATGCATTAGCATTATTTATGGTAATTTATTTTTCTTAATTCTTCCATTATTTTTTGACATTTGCCACTACTAAAGCTTTTCCCTTTGACTCAGTGCTTGGTTGAAAAGTTATTTGGTGATTTACTTTCTCAAATCCAGTTTTTATTATTGAATCCATATTAACAGTAATGCTGTAATTCAATAATATATTTATTTGTATTTACGCTACATCAACGTTTACCTTTTAATAACATACCGACATAACCTCAATCTTACTTTTTCTTCTTATTCATTTTTGGGACCGCGTCCTTGACAGTTATCCGGTTACCTCGATCTAACATAAAAGCGCAGTAAATTTTGCTGATTTACGACACCAGGTGTCGCTGTTCCGAACTTGCACGGTCCCAATAGTAAACGCGGCAAAAACTCACGAAGAGTTGTAAAAGCCAATGATCATGATGATGATTATAAACATTTACTAATTTTTAATTCAAAACCGTTGCATGTATTTTTTATAACAATAAATAAACAGTTTGAAAAATCACAATTATGTCATTTAATTAAACCCGACTTAGCCTCCTTATTTAAATAAAAAGCAAAAAATTCTATTAACTAATGAGTAGGAAATAAAAAAAAATAACTCCTAAAAAACTTAAAACCCTTCTCCTGCAAAAGTAGTTTTTTCGAGTTGTAACCCTTTTCTTCCGAACGATCGATATTATTATGACTACCTATGATTTTTTACAAAAATCGACTTCTTCACAACTTTTTGTTTAGAAATTTATTTTGAAATTTAATTTTTTTATGTAAAATGCTTTAATTATACTATATTTAATTTAATTACTATTTAACTGGGAATAAGCCACAATTAAAGATAAAAATATTTAAAAATTAATTTAAAATGCCACAAGAAAATAGCTTCAGAACACTATATTTAATAATGAACAGCAATAAAATATTTGAGAAGATTACATATTTATATAATTTTTAATATTTTGTTGAACCCCCTTTGGCTTTAATTACCGCTTGTACCGTCTTGGCATACTTTCAATGCATCTAAAGGCACTTTGCTTCAGTTTTTCGTTGTGGTTCCAATGATATATTAGTTTTTCAATTAAAACAATTTTGTTTGTGACTTTTTCATTGTAAATTTCCCGTTTAAGAAGTTCCCAAACATTTTCTATGGGATTAAGGTAAGGAGAATTTCCCGGTCAGCCCATGAGAGAAATAACATTCTCAACCAGGAATTTTTTCACTGATTTTGCAGTATGACATGGTGCTCCATCTTGCATAAATATGTATTGCTCATTAGGAAACCATTCATGGTCATTATCCCCTTAACTATTTGAACTCTACCAAGTAATTTTGTGTCCCCAACCATTGTGTACAGAATATATAAACATAACTAATATTTTTGTCAATAATTTTAAAAAAGTATTTAATTATCACAAAAAGGTATTACATCTTGTGTACCTTCTCTATTTAATGCATAAAAGGTACATAACTCTATACCAGCGGTCGGGGAACTTTTTTAATCATTACCCCAAAACATTTTTGTGTAAGTTGATATTACCCAAGGCAAAAAACAAAAAAAGGCCTCTTTTTAACATCATTCATATTATAGCCCCCATGATAGTTTTGAACAGAAAACAATAACTTAAACATAAAATAAACATCATTTATTCAATTTCTATGATACCTACAAATACATAACATAATAATAGATAACAATAATAATATTGTTGTACTAACAAAAATTAGAATTGAAAAAAATTATAAAAAAAGAATAATTGAAAACATGCTTCCTTCACGTTTTGGAGAAATGATGTTGTTTCATGTTCGATACAATTGCTTCAAAATTGGGACTTTTTGATGTAAGAGCGATTTGAATACAGTCTTCGGCGTTTAATCGATTTCTGTTCTTCGTTTTTATGTTAACTAGAGTGGAAAAGCCTTGTTCACACAAATATGTTGTTCCAAATGGCAGCAATTTTTTAACCGCCTCTTCATGTGCAATTTTGAAAGCCTTTGCAGCTTTTGATATCCAAAAAGACGATAGATTTGGTTTACTCTCAAATTGAATACGTGCTTCAGTATTAGATCGAAGTTCAAGAACTTCTTCTGCCAAACCTGAAGGTTCTTCTGGTATCATATCAATTTCACATTTAAAAGGATCTACAATCCAACTTACAGTACGTATATCAAGATCTGGAAAGTAATCTGAAAACCGCTCTCTGAGTTTGATAAGATGTCTTACAATTGTATCCTTGATGTCAGCAAAAGTAATATTTTCGCAATCTTCCAAAAACAAAGCTAACATTGAAAAAGAAGCTATCTTGTTCTGTTCTACTTTCTGACTCCAATATTGCAGCTTTAATCCAAACGCTGACACTATTTCTCTCGCTGAAATGATATTAATATTCTTTCGTTGCAATTCTTTGTTTAATATATTTATACTCTCAAAAATGTCAGCTAAATATGCGAGATATGCAACCCAGGAAGAGTTTTTAAACTTATCTGCGAAAATATTTTTTTGATCAACCATAAAAATTTCCACTTCAGTTTTGAGAGTCCATACTCGATTTAGTACATTTCCGCGAGAGAGCCACCTTACTTCTGTATAATAAAGTAGGTCCGTATATTCGGCTTCACCGTCCTGACATAATTCACGAAATAACCGCGTGATTAGTGCATGTCCCTTGATAAAATTTACAATCTTGATGACATCATGCATGACGGCTTCCAGTGTAGGTTCTAAATATTTGACCATAAGGGCCTGGCGATGGATCATACAGTGAATAACTTCAATATTTGGGTTATTTTTTTTACGAAAGCCGAAAAGCCATTAATATGGCCCAGCATAGCTGGAGCTCCATCCAAAGATACTGAAATACAGTTTTCCCATTTTAAACTTTGCGCATTGAAGTATTCATTTACTTTATTGTAGACATCAATTCCACGAGATCTTAACTCGAGAGGAGAACAAAACAGCAATTCCTCTTCAAAATTATCTACACCTTTGTAGCGAACATATACCATTAGCTGTGAATTGTTACTAAAATCAGTTGTCTCATCAAGCTGAATAGCAAAATATTTAGCCTGTTTTAATGAGAAAATAACTTGTTCCTTCACATTTTCTGCTAATATAGAAATTCGTTCTTTCACAATTCTTGCAGACAAGGGCACTGAATTCAGTTTGCTCGCTTCTTTTTGACCACACATAATCTGTCATTTTTACAGCAGCTGGTTTAACCAAATCTTCACCAATAGTGTATGGTTTCTTATTTCGAGCAATCAACCAGGCTACTTCAAAGCTAGCCCTTGATGCTGAACGCTGATCAAATGTACCAAACAAGTTGCTATTCAATCTTTGTCTTTTAACAGATATTTCTAAATTTGCAAAGTATTCTCGCGGTTTGGAAGACAGGTGTGAATGCAAATTATCTAAATGTTTCTTCAGTTGACTTTTTTTGAAAGATTCTGAAGTCAATACCTTCATACATACAACACACTGTGGTTTCATTGTACCATTGTCTTCTATTTGTGTAAAACCGTAATTAAGGAATTCGTCTTGATATTTTCTTTTTCTATTTGCTGCCATCTGAAGGAGACAGAAAGTAATAGTTGTAAAATACTTAAATTAAATTTTCAAATTGCGGCTTACCTTGATCGATATATCGATGATTAATGATTGTCAGCAACTAACTATAACTCTCTGACTCGTCAATGTATTTGTACTCTGACTGCACGGCACGGACTGAGGGACTGAGCAGGTAGCTGGGGCTCGGGGCTGTGCTTTACTGCGCAAAGATATAACTCGAGAAAGAACACTCTACTGGTGGGGAGTGCAGTGGCGCACCCAGGGGGTTTTTGGGGTTTAAAATTCCTCCCAGGGCATATAAAAAATTTACAAAGGATAGTAGGAAAATGTAATTTATCTTTCACAAATAATACAAAAAAATTTCGGTGCATGCAAAACAGGTTTATAAAAAATCAAATTAAAATATATATTTTTTACTCACAAGTTTCAGTTTTACCCCCAAAAATTTCATTTTTACCCCATTTGGGGTAATTTACCCCGGTTCCCCGACCGCTGCTCTATACTCTACCCCAGAGAAAATCCTTCGCTGACATCATCGTCATCTTTGGCTCGACAATCCTCTGTGGATCTTGGCCTGCTCTAAAATTCGTCGCCATTCTGTTCGGTTTCTGGCAACATGTTGCCATCTTCTGATTTTTAATATCAGTAAGTCGGTTTCTACTCCATCTAACCACCTAATTCGCGGTCGGCCTTTGCTTCTTCTTCGTACAGGTGTTCCTGTGGTTAGCTTTTTAGCAATCGTATTTTCTGGCATTCGTATTATGTGTCCAGCCCATCTAAGTCGCTGTGTTTTAATGAACGTTATGACATCTGGCTCATCAAAGAGCTGATACAATTCAAAATTATATCTTCTGCGCCATTGCCCTTGGTCGTTTATAGCTCCAAATATTTTGCGGAGTATTTTACGCTCAAATATTCCCAAAAAGTCTTTCATCTTTCTGCGTTAGAGTCCATGTTTCTGCTCCATATGTGAGGACCGGCCTCAGCAATGTTTTGTATATAATAATTTTAGTTCTTCTTTGAATGTTTCTTGAGTGGAAATGCTTTTGGAGTCCATAGTATGCCCTATTTGTAAGATTTATTCGTCTTTTGATGTCTTCGCTTGTTTTATTGGTAGCAGTCAATAGCGACCCAAGGTATGTGAAGTTGTCAACACGTCCAAAGGTATGACTTCCAAAGACTGTTTCTCGTTCCTCATTTGCTATCGGATCCTTTGTAACCAACATGTACTTGGTTTTGTCTTCGTTGATGACTAGACCGACCTGTTTCGCCGCTGTTTCCAATTCTAGGAGATATTGCTCAACATCTCGCTTGCTACGCCCTATTATGTCAATGTCATCAGCATATGCTAAGACTTGTATCGATCTATTGTAAATAGTACCGCCATCCCTAATTCGTGTATCTCGGACTGCCTTTTCTAAGGCAATATTAAATAGGAGGCAAGCCAGAGCATCCCCTTGTCTGAGTCCATCCTTTATCTCAAAGGATCTAGAATTCTCTCCCTGTATTCTAACAGTGGCTTCTAAGTTAGACATTGTCATTCTCGTTAATCGGATAAGTTTCTCTGGTATACCAAACTCATGCATTGATTGGTATAGCACTGTTCTCTTGACACTGTCATATGCGCCTTGAAGTCGACGAATAGGTGATGGGTTTCAATATTGAATTCTAATGTTTTCTCGAGAATCTGTCTTATTGAATGAATCTGGTCAATTGTTGATTTTTCTGGAGTGAATCCAGCTTGATATTTACCAACTTATGCCACTGTGTAAACTTGCAGCCTTTCGTAGAGAATATTTGCTAGTATTTTGTAAGCAGTTGTTAACAGGTTTATACCTCTATAGTTGTCACACTAGAGCTGGTCACCTTTTTTATGTAACGGGAATATCACGCCTTGAGACCATTCACAAGGCATGGTCTCATTATGCCAAACAAGAAGTAAAATCCTTCGCTGACGCTCGATATAAATTTCTAACAAATGCATTCTTTCATAATAAATGTGACAAATATATTTTTTCTTGCACCTTTTCTATGACTGCCTGGATTTGAATCTTTCAATCGTGAACCATTTTATATTATACTCATTACAAGACAAATTCCACATCGAAATATTTTCAGCTTAGATCACTTATAAAAAAAACAAAAACCTCTATTGTAGAAAAAATATAACAGTTCACGAACTGTCTTATTGTGCATTCTCTATGTAATATCAGTAATTTTAAATACCTAATACTTATTTCATTTTTGTTTAACCATTACACAATCTCAATGCAAAACAAACGACTGATTAACCACTTTTCTAGTGCCATTCATGTGAAAAACCGTACGATTTACACACCGTGACAAATCAAGAGAGAAAGCAAGCAGTTTGACTCGCCGAGTTTTTGGTGAATGAGAGGTTTTATTCGGTATGAGTTTCCCCTTTATTGTAACTATTTCAGTTATGAATGTACAGTAAATAGACTATTGTATTATTTGTTGTTTTTCGATAGTTGTCACACAACATTGGACTGCAAATAACATCCGTTGAATGAGAACGAACTGAATGAATTGAATGCTTGTCGCTTATAAAACTTTATATATAATTTATATAAAATGAACAATTTTCCAATCAGTATTTTGTACATAAACAGTTTTATAATCAAAACAGGAAAATCCCGTGCACGCAAGAATTTATGACCCCTGAGAAATTCCCCGCTTAAGAGTACTGACCTACAAGTATCTTAGTTTCAGACGAACTGAAAGAGACCCAACAAAAATGACGAATGAAGAACAGCGTCAAGAAATAACACGCGGGGTAATTGAACTTGGTCGGGTCGGATAATTCGTTGGTCTTCTTGGTTGCGGCATTCTTATTATTACGGTCTTGTTGCAGATAAAATAGTCGGAAATGTGTTTATGATTTTATATCCAGAAACGTATAAAGGATTTTAACGGCTTCATGAAAAAATAAGTAATACGAATCAGGGATAGAAAATGCAAGACGTCTGAAATTGTTTGTTGGAAATGTACGTGAATAGATACAGTATTGTGCGAATTAATGTGAACAAACAGAATTAATTTGTAAATATGATTTCTTTAGGCCAAGGTAAATTTAGATACAATTACATGAGATTTTTTCATTAATTAGTATTTAATATGTCCCTATTTTACTTTTATGACTTCCTGGAGTCTTCTAGGTATGGAATCCTCAAGTCTTGCTTCAAGACTACTAGAATGCAATGGTTTGTGATTGCTTCATCTCTAAACCACACCTTAATCACTGCTTCCACCATTTTTGTTATTGTCATACAGTCCAATTTTTGCAGTTTAGCCTTACATATTGCCCACAAATTTTCAATAGGTTTAAGGTCAGGTGAATTCCCAGGTCAATCAAGAAGGGTAATATTATTATCCTTGAAGTATTTCATCGTAACCTTCAATACATGGCACGGAGCTGAATCTTGTTGAAAAATTGCAGTCCATTCGGCCTGTACTTTGTCAAGCTCTATAGCTAAGCATTACCCCTAGCATTGCTTTGTACTTTTCACTGTTCGTCATACATTCAATAGGAATAAGAGTGCCAGTTCCTGAGTATGAAAAACAGCCCCAGAACATTTTTTTGGTGGGATGTTTAACTGTTTGATTAATATGGCTAGCTGAAAATGACCCATTGGCTGTCTTTCGTACGAATTTTGATCGCTGGCCCTTGGAAGTGGGCCTCATCAGAAACTAACACTTTTCTCCAATCTTATGCACTACAATAAGCGTATTTTTTTGACCAATTTAGTCTTTTTTCATCATAGACGCTGGCAGGAGTTGTTTCTTCTGCGGCCTCACGGCTCTTTTCCTTCCTTCTAAGAGGTCTGCGTACCGTTGAGTCGTGAATTTTTATTCCAGCCTTTTCTAAATCTTGCTGAAGGTCATAACTTGTTTTTCTGGGATGAAGTTTGCTATTGCGCAAAAGAAAGGCTTCATCTCGAGGTGTAGTCTTCCGTTTTCTTCCATATTTTCCTTTCCGCTGCACTTCAACTGACCCTGTTTCCTTTTTTTGTTTAATTATTTTGTTTACTACACCCACACTTACAGAACACTACTTTGCAATGTCCCTCTGTGTCAGTGATGTATGCTCACCAAGTGTTATGATCCTTTCTCTTTTCCTAGGAGTGATATATTTATTAAAAAGTAAAACCTGATTTCACAGATGATATAAAACACAAAGCACGTGTTCTGAGGTTATGTTGTTTTTCGGACAAAACAGTTGACAGAATAGGCACAGCAGTGTGCCAACCATCGAGCAATAAGACAAAAGAGGGAATCTAATCCTTATAAAAAGGAGACCAAAAAAGTGGTCTCTGATGGCGGACATATCCGGAAATGCGAATGCGCCAAATTTAAATTTTCCGACACTTATCAACAGTAGCTATATAATATTTTTCAGAATGTGTCTTAGACGAGAAAGTTTTAATTAATTATTAACGGTAATAGTCTAAAATGCGACACAATTGTTAAAAAACTTCAATATAAATAAGATTTCATGTGACATTTGGGACAAACAATAACATAACCCAACTAAATTTAATATCAAATAAGGAGAGAGACTATCTTTCCTTGTTTAATGTGGCCTCTAAAGATCGCACTTCCTGTCTAACAATATGTTTGCCCAAACTATCTTTACATTCCCTCTTTTGTCTTTTTGCTCGATGGTGCCAACTTATGAAAACTGAATTTCGATCTCTGTTCACATTAATTCACAGAATACTGTATATTCCCTAGATTCTATCTCGCCCTCTTTTTAAAAATCTTCCTGGTAGGTAATCTTGTGCCTGTTAGTCTTAAATCGATTTTTTATGGCATTCGGAACTATCGAGTGTTAATAAATATAAATTGTTTTGTTTTAACTGTAAGTTGACTAAGTAGAGGAAATGGAGATACGGATTATTTTTTGGTAAAAACGAAGATAAGAACAAGAATAGCGTCCCAAAAAATAACAAGAATACGCCAACAACATTATAAAATACCGAAGTTCTGCGGGATAATAGATAAAACAGAAATTTCAAAAGGCTGTACAAATAACGCTAGCACAGGCAGCGGATCAAACCAACATAGACTCTGCTTGGAAAAATATAAAATTACCTAACCTTAACCTGTAAATAACATTAGTGTACTTTCTGATTATCTAAATTTATAAAACATCATCATCGTCACTAAATTCAGTATCGCTATAATTATATAAATCTATAATCACTGGATTAATTTCACTAAGTTTATTTTCCCGGATCCATCACTCTTTTATTAATTTTTCACATTTATTTACAGTTTTGGCCCATATGTCTGGAGTTGCAGTTTTGCCTAACTGCATTATCACTGTGTCTACTGCATCCAATGTGATTATCATATTTCTTTTTACATATACCCCAGATATGTTCGATGGGATTTTGGTCAACTATATAAACGGTTTTTCATTACGTTCCGAAATTTCCAGTTACTCTGATTTGAAGGCGTATTCCGGAAAATTGATATTATTTTTAACTAACTCATTTTTTATGCTTGGTACGTCCCACGACTATTTTGGTTGTTTCTCAAAAATCTCCGAATGGTAAGGTGCATTATAAAAAACTATAACTGATGGTTCACTCAGACTAGGATAAAGTTTCTCGTCAAGCTATTTAACAAACATATCTGCATACATGTTTTAATGGCAATTTTGAAGAAAAAATCAAATCTGCGTTTTCTTTCCCTCCTGCATGAAGAATTAATGAATGTATCTTTTGCCTTCTCTATCTGTGTGTTTTATTGATTTTATGCTGTCGTCTTGCCAAATTCTTTTAATTCTTTCTTCTTCTACTTCTTGGGGATCTTTCGATCTACTTAATTCTGAAACTTATTATCACGTTAAATAATATTATGCAAGAATACTATTTATTAAAAAAAATGTAATGGGAGTAAAAATGTCCGTTTCCTTTCTCTGCTACTTGAACAAAAAAGCCTTTATATTTCTAAAGAATGTTAACTTACTAATTGAACACGATATCTTTGACATATCTCAACGGTATTTTGCATTGCATATTCGATTTTCGCAATTCCGCCGGCCAGTAAGCCGTTGTAATGTTTTATAATAACAGTCTTCAGTGGGTAATAACATTTACCATTACATCTTGTATTCTTAGCTTATCCCACGCGCCTCGCGAGAAGAATATGCTGCTTTCCTCGCTACGTTGCCAGATACGCGGCTAATTTGTTATTGCAGAACGAAAGCCAAAAAAGGAACTAAAAAATATTACTATAGAGGCTAAAAGGTGTTGAAAAATGATTAAGCTGTCTGTTCTTTTCATATCCCAGTTGCTCCCAGATTAAGTGCTCTGGAGTTCCTTAGGACACAGTAGTGTGAGAGTATGTACACAGGTTTCATTCTCTTCCGTAGTTCTCTTTTGTTTCTCTCTCTCTCTCTCTCTTCAGTGTAATGGTCATCGTGATATGTATTGTCCGTCTCCAAAAATCTGTCTCCGTCCGGCCATTGGTGCCTTTTGTTTAAGCTAATGTAATCTTTAAATCTCCTATATACAGGTGTGTTCAAAAAATACCCAGAACTTTCGTTTTTTTTTTGAAAAAAAAATATTTATTCGTCTACATTTGTTGTCTCCTTCAAAGTAGTCTCCATCGGATATTAGGTACTTGTGCCAACGCTTCTGCCAATCCGCGTAAAATATTTATTCGTCTACATTTGTTGTCTCCTTCAAAGTAGTCTCCATCGGATATTAGGTACTTGTGCCAACGCTTCTGCCAATCCGCTTAAAATATTTATTCGTCTACATTTGTTGTCTCCTTCAAAGTAGTCTCCATCGGATATTAGGTACTTGTGCCAACGCTTCTGCCCAGAGATGGGCATCGACACGTCGACATTAATGGTCGACACAGACGTGTCGACAATGTCGAGAACGTGTCAACAATGTCGACAATGTCAGCAACGTGTCCATAATGGAAAAAAGTGAGGTTATGTTATGAAATTATTCAGTTGTAAACTTTGAATGTGATCTGATATGATCAGAATCAAAATGAGTGGCAGAAAACTGAATAAAAACTATGATATATTATCATTCAAAGTATTAAAGATAGAAGGAAAGCACGCGGCTAAATGTTGTGTATGTGGAAATGTGATAAAAAATACAGCTGCAGCAAGATTGCAAAGTCACAGGTAAGAAGAAATATTTTAATTAATTTTAGCTGGATAGCTATAGAGATTTATTCTCTGAAATTGATATTTGTATCGGCTGATAACTAACCCCGTCCCGTACTTTCATTTTAAGAAACGTCTGCAAGTTAGATCGTGGCAATGGTAATCAATCCAATAATGAAATGTCGCATGTTTCGATATACGAAAATACTGGCTCAGACACAGGTTTTACACCTACAGTTAATCCACAAGTGAGTATATAGGACGTATGTTCTACTACATATTTAGCAGGGGCGGATCTAGAAAAAATTTTGGGGGGAACTTTTTGAACTTACATTTATCTATAATATAAAAATGAATCGTAAAATGTGTTCGGAGCCGCATAACTCAACAACGCATGGATCACCATTTCGGTAGTAGTATATTGGAGAAAACATGGCGTCAAAAACCGTATAGCCATCTAACGGCAAGAAGTGAAAATAACGCACTATATATTATTGTAGATTTCTTGATTACTATTTAATTAGAATTCGGAAGGGGACATAAATTGCATCAGTTTTCACCCCAGAATTTGTATTCTGAGGTTTTCACGTTGTTGCATCTCTATATACAGGGTGTCCCATTTAAAAAAACACCAAGTTTAGTATTTTACGGCAAAAAACGGATTGGCCTATTGAATTAAGTACAAAACGCTGTATCTATGCCAACTTCTGTATACAGGGTGTCCGTAGATCCGCCCTTTATATTTAGTCACCTTAGAGTTTCTTTTTATTTTGAATTTTAGAATACAACGAACGGTAGTTACGAAGTTATGGAAGATGGTTCGCTAGCTATTGTGACTGGAACTTCACCTGAAAACATGCTAGATGGAATTATAGAAAATTCATTAGATACCGATGCCGCCTTATTGGAATTGGAAGAAAACAATGGTGTAGCAATTCAAGGCACTTATAGTATTGTTGAAAATATGATGTTATCAACTACTGATACTGAGAGTAGTAATTTGACTAACTTAAGTACTCCAACTTCCTCCAGCACAAGCTACACAAGCACGAATAAAAGAAATTTATTCGCTACATCTCAAGCTAGACCAGCCAAAAAATCAAAGAAAATCACCGACTATATGGACATATTACAAGAGTATGAAGAGGAGAAGATAAGCACTGCACTAGCCAAATTTATATTCGGCTGTAACTTACCATTTACTGTGGTAGAATCACCTCTCTTTAAAAATTTTATAAAAACGATCCGTCCTGCTTATTTAGACAAAATTCCTGGCCGGAAAAAACTTTGTACATCGCTTTTAAATAAGTGCTATGAAGACTGTATTGAGATTTCACGTAAAAAAGTGGAAACCGAGTCAGTCATTTTGTGTGACGGTTGGAAAAACTCATCTACTAATTCTAAAACGGTTGTGACAATGTTGCATAGTGCAGACGGAAAAAATGCCTTTCTTGATGCTTGGGATTTAACCACGGAGTCTGAGACTGGAGAAAAACTTGCCGAAATAATAACAGAATCTAAAAAAATTGCAAAAGAAAAATACGATGTAGATGCGTACGGTATAGTTTCGGATAATGCTAGTGCAATGATTAAAATGGGATCCCTCCTCAAGCACAACATGTGGCACTCTACGTGCAGTAGCCACACCGGCAACCTTTTAGCCAAAGACGTGCTGGATAAAAAGTTAGTCGACAATGTGGTCATTGTCCTCAAAGAATTTAAGCAACCAGATTTAGAAAAAATGATAGTTGATAAGGGAGGGCGCAGAATCCAATTGCCGGCCGAAACAAGATGGTGCTCTTACCGAGATTCTTTCAAAAGTCTCCTAGAAAATCTGGTATATATGAAACAAGTAGCCGCTGTAACGAAAAAAAAAGATTAAGCCGAAAGTCAAGGAATTAATCTTCAACGATGAATTTGTGGATGAGATTCAACAGAACATAGAAATTTATGAACCCATTTGTAATCTGATCAATGCTTGTCAGAAATCTGACACATCTGTAGCAGATGCCGTTCATCTGTGGCTCAATTTGAATCTGCCAGATAACCTTAAAGAAAAATTGAAACACAGACAACAAATGGCGTTAAACGTGTACGCATTAACTGCGTACTATCTGCATCCGAAATATGAAAATTCCACGCTTACGTCAGAGCACACTGGTAGAATAACTCAGTTCTTACTCAGAAAGTTGTGCAATCAGGGCATAGAAGAATGGGACAAATTTAACACTAAATCGGGTAAGTCTTTCAGACAAAATTATCGCTCTTTTGATTTTTAATATATTAGGTTTACAATTTCAGGAATATTCTCAACACTTTGGGAAAAAGGAGTTGAAAAGCCTCTAGTATTTTGGCGAGTGGTCAAACTGGAATGCCCAATTCTTGCTAAAATGGCTCTCAGACTTCTAAAAATGCCAGCCTCCTCAGCTCAAATCGAGAGACTCTTTTCAAATTGGGGACACATTCACAGTCTGATAAGAAATAGATTAACGTTCACTAATTCCAAGAAATTGGTACATATTTATGTTTCATTAAAGGGAGAGTATCCTGATAAAAATAGTTATGACCTGGACGAGGAAGAAATTGTAGATATGGACGGGGAAAGTACAACTATTTGATGTATTATTGGTTAAATGTTTTCTTTGGTTAAAAATTAGCAAAACCGCAAAATGTTGTAATGTTTTTATTATGCAGTCTCTGCCAAAGCACGAAGAGATTCAACACTGTTTCAGTAATTATTATACTATAATTATTATAATAAAGAGTTAGTAAAATTTAAAAAAAAGTAAACGAAATGTTAGGAAACAAGGTAAGGTTTCAATGTACTGAGATATGTTTGATTGTGGTTTTGAATCTTACCTCGTTTACTGACGTTTAGGTTTACGTTTCTTTTTAATTTTTTTAAACCTTTCTGTAAATTTTACGAGTTTACGAGTAACGATAGAAAATTAAAAATCTATGAAAATTTGTTTTGCTGGTTTTTTCTGGTTTTGCATCTATATGGTAATATTTTAGATTCATTACATTGCATTACTCTATCATGAGGTTTGCACATAATAAATTGTCTCTATATGATTCTATTTAAAATTCATTTACACTTGAAAAACCTGCAATCAAACAATTATGGAATATCCTATGAATTTGACAATTGCAAGTTAATAGTGAGGTTAAAAGTTTCAAAAGTTTGAGATTATTTGGTCTCTTTGCAACTTGTTGAAACATTAATGCATACTTTTTCAATAAGTCAGCGCAGCCAGATTAACCTAAAATTTCAAATTAGTGCGCACGGAACGTCATTCTGATCGTTTGCTAATTGTCGACATACTCGACATTGTCGACATTGGCAACAAATTTAAATCACTCGACATCGACATGATTGTCGACATGTCGACAATCGAATTGTCGACATGACATTATCGACACCGCCCATCCCTGCTTCTGCCAATCCTTGAAATACTTCTTAAACTCGATCTTTGGGATAGCCTTTAGTTCTATCAGTGATGCGCTTTTATTGCCATCTATGCTTGTGAAACGACAGCTCTTTAAAGTTTTCTTTAATTTTGGAAATAGGAAAAGGTCACACGGAGCCACGTCTGGCGAATATGGAGGCTGGAGCATCATTGCAGTGAAGTGTGAGCTGGTGCATTATCGTGATGCAAAAGCCATGAGTTATTTTTCCACAAATTCAGTCGTTTTTTTTCAGATTACTTCACGCAAATGGCGTTGAACTTGTAGGTAATACTCTTTATTGACCGTTTGACATCGTGGCAAAAAGTCAAAGTTAATTCTTTAAAATGTAAATTATTACTCGTGTATAGGTCAATAATTTTAATTCATGAATAAGTCACTATCACGCAGATCTTGAATGTAGAGATGTGTAGATATTATTGGTTGGCTTTCTTTGTTTTATGTTTTGGTCTCCTGTTATAGGTTTTTTACCTCTTCAGGACTTGGTTATTTTTGTTTGGTTGGCTTTCTTTCGGTGTTGTTCCACTGGTGGAAGATTTCGTAACTTGTCTTCGGAGGACCGCCCTGGACAATCAAAGGTGAAAGGGTTGTTGAGTTAACGGTTCTTTTCAGAATTTTGTTTGCTAAAAAATATATTTATGAATATGTGAATTTATATGTATACAATTTGATATTAATAAATCGCGATTCGTATATGTGAAGTAAATCCTTGACGGATTTTTTAGGGCTTCTAAAACAGGGATGTTGCTTCGTCCGTGACTTATTTTGCTGTGGTTTTTGTAAGCGGGTGTATGTTGTTTGGTGAGTCTTTTTCAAAGATATCCTTTATGCCAACCTTATGCTAGCCGTCATTTATATATACACATTTGACGTGAGCAAA
Source organism: Diabrotica balteata (assembly GCA_918026665.1). Lineage (NCBI taxonomy): Eukaryota > Metazoa > Arthropoda > Insecta > Coleoptera > Chrysomelidae > Diabrotica > Diabrotica balteata. Next base: position 2,887,044 of record OU898278.1, on the reverse strand, counting down.
TTATTGTCAAAAGTGGAGTTCAACTTTTCTTATTAAATTAAAAATATTTTTAAACAGTTTTAGATGTTAGAATAGATTTTTTTGAACACGGACCAATTAATTAAATAAATTACCAATTTATTACGATTATTAATATAATTAGGACAATAGCAATATTGGACATGATGGACATAGTGATGATAACGTCCGGAAAATGTGGCTAAGGCACTCACAAAAGTCGTCTTAAAAGTACGTTAACCACCTATTGCTAATTTTTATTGCTAACGTCAGACAAAGCGGTAGAATTCGTTTTACCTCACAAAACTATTTGTAAAGGCCCGTTTTCACGCTACGTCTTATTGTACGTTTTGTTGGTCATATAAAACGTACGACAAAACGTACGTTTTGTCCAGTGTATACACACTATGTGTTTCCTTCCGACAAGACGTACGTTTTGCTGTTTACATGCCACGTTTTATTGTATAGGATTTGTCCTATCCAATAAAACGTACAATAAGACGTAGCGTGAAAACGGGCCTTAACACTACCGCTCATGTAAAAATATATATTTTTTTATGTTCTAATAAGCTACTGCACTATCGGCTCGCTATCGTAGTCATCTCATAGTCATCTAACCTGTTTGAAAATAAATCTGTATCACCTGTTTATAATAGCCGACAGCCCTTAACGAAACATAAATAGAACCTAACCGGTAATTTTCCGTCTCAGGTGCAGGTATCGCTGAGTATTATTCCATGAAAACAAATTCTGCAGAAAGGGTGACGCTACCAAAAATATACAAAAGAGGGTAACGTCATTTTTCTTTGAATGTCTGCTTAGCATGGTAGTGACGTTGTTGTCAGATGTATTTGATAATCGGAATTATCAATTCAAATAAAAAATTACGATAGGCAATGGTTAGTTTCTTCCAATTGTTTAATGGGATTGAATTCATAATGGTAAAGGGACTATAGGGGAAATATAATCTCTCCTACTATAAATGCTGTAGTAATTGCGTCTTGAAAGAATCCTGAAGAAATGAAATATTACATTCGTTAACCATTCTTTAGGGGGCATTATCCAATAATATAACAGGTTACTGACCACGAAGCAGTAGACAACTGGACAGTTGGAGAAGATGCGATAGTTGAAAGGCAGCCTACAGAGGAGAAGTTGGTGACAGCAATACAAGAAATGAAAAATAACAGAAGTCCTGGTAAAAATGACATATGCATAGAAATGATCAAGTTTGGTGGAGAACAACTACAAAGAAAAATATATCAGCTACTAGTGCAAGTATGGGAAAAGGAAAGTAATGCCATCGGAGTGATATGAGGCCCGCATATGCCCTCTTCTTAAAAAAGGAGACAAACTGAAGTGTGACAACTATAGAGGTACAGCCTTATTAGACACGGTATACAAAATCTTGGCAAGAATATTAAGAAATATACTAAATTGCTACACGGAAAGAATCCTGCATGAATATCAGGCCGGCTTTAGAAAGGACAGATCTACTGTAGACCAAATCTTCTCATTAAATGAGATACAAACGACTTGTTATGAAGGTAAAGTTCCCTGCATGTTTTGTTTAACATCCCATAAATCAAATGATGAAACAATGAGATGCCTTGTCAACAACGGTTACAATTCATGTACTAGGAAATATAAATAAAGGAAATCTCAGAACAAAAGGTGGTCAAATAATTGCATATGCAGACTATATTACTATAATGCAAAGGAAAGGAAACAGGAAAATAATGAAAGAAATGTTATAAGAAATAAGAGAGAAAGGGAAGGAAATATGACTAAGATTAAATCAAGAAAAGACAAAAATATTAAGGTAAGGGGAAAACCAAGTAGAATACTTCAAATACCTATACTAAAATCACAATCAAGATGCACTAGAAATAAACAAACCAAGACACTTGAATGTTACGAGGAACACTCCCGAATCATGATTTACAATGTATAAACTTTGTAAATCATGATTTGGAATTTATACAATGTATATACATTGTAAATCAATATTTGAGAGTGCTCCTTGTATCATTTAATGTGTCTTGGTTTGTTTATTTCTAGTGCATCTTGATTGTGATTTTAGTATAGAAGTGACAATAAGCAAATCCTGAGAAAGGGTCCGAAATAAAAGGAAACATAGCAGCGAATAAAGCGTATTTTGCAAACAAAAGATTACTTAAAAGCAAAACACTGACTAAGAAAACTAAGATGAACATTTATAACACCATAATTAGGCCAACATTATTATATGCAGGAGAAACAATGACGATGGTTAAAAAATATGAAGAAGACTTAAGAATAGCAGAGAGAAAGATTATGAGAACCATATTAGGACCGATCATAACAAAGCAAAATGAATATAGAAGTAGAACAAATGCAGAGATCAAAGAAGAACTTAAGGAAGACATCGTGACAAAAATAAGGCAATGCAGAGTAAGATGGTTGGGAGGAGATGTGGCAGTGGCATACGTAATGTTAGAATGGAATCCAGGAGGAAGAAAGAGAAGGTGAAGACCAAGATAAAAGTGGCTGTAAGAAGTTGAAGAAGACCTTCAAAGAGTCAGAGAATGGAGCGGAAAAACTAGAGACAGGAAAAAATGGAGCAATATTGTCAAGAAGATAACATAAACAAAAGGGACTGATTCACAAAAGAAATAGAATCTAGAAAGTATTCGTGGTTTAACCCCACTCTGGGGTGTATAGCCATTATTATATATAAAAGAGGTAAAACTGCTAGGCAAACAAACATTTCCGAGAAAAAGATGCAGTACACACATAAAATGTATCAAAATGATTTTCTGTAAATAATTTATTATTAATACTATAAAAAAAAGTGTAAATGGTCCAGCGATAATCCAAAACAGTTGCAAATTCATGAAATACGGTATACTAGAAAATAAATATTTATCTAGTTAGCAGCGCTATCAAAAATACAAATGGTAACGTCGTTCAAACCACAATTACAAGAAGTTACAGCATTCTATATAGTTTTTCTCGGTAATAGTAACTCGCCGCATTGACTTCCGCCTTTTCAAGGATACCTTCACAGATATGTCAACGCCGCCAGCTTTCTTTCCCGCGTTCCAATACGAATCGAATATTGAGTTGTCCTTGCACGGAATGCGCAAGCGCCTCTCATTCGAACTTTTCGGTGCCGTGAGAAGGCAACCCGGCCACGTGGTAATGTTAGCCGGTTCTCTGACCGCATAGACACGTTGCTGTTGTGTTGCGTATTAAAAATTAAAACATAAGGATTAGAAACGGATTTTTTTTTGTTTTGACAACTTGGCAGTCGTCCACCCTTTGAGGAATTGTAGTTTCGAGTGTGTATGTGTGTTCACGGACTATTTATTTTTGGATGTGGTTTAAATTCTATGATGGTAAGTATACCATATTGTTTGTCAGTGCCATACGAATAAGCCTACTATAGACCGGATACGTTTTAATAAATGCTTTTCATTGAATTTCGTTTTCGTTTGGACAGGACAAAGTATGTACTATGTATTACAATTTGTTGTTGAATTGCTGCGCAATATGTGTTTAATCCGTAACATTGTGAAACTTTGTATCACGTTAATGCATAATAAAACATATTTGCTATGTAAAGGATAATGTCAAGTTAATAAAAAAAACTATTTGTAGTGCGCAACAAGAAAATTCCATTCCCAAGTTAAAAAAAAACGTGTTAATGTTAAATATGAATATTTCTTATCACAAAATCGTTATCAATGTCCGAATTGATTACAGCGTTGACGCGATACAAAGTTTTCTAATTTGTCCAATCAGTGTAATTGTTTACTAATTTTGTTTGTCATTGTACATATAAATAAATTAATTAAAAGCTCTTATTAATTAAAATCCTTTATAAAATCAGAGAACATGTTTTGTTTATAAATACTTAACAAGACATTATTTTCCATCAATTTACTATTTGTAAATTTTGATTTAACAAATATTCCGTTGTATACTAGATTTAGACATGTATGATAGCATTGTTTTTATGGCAGGAAATTTTAACGTGTTTACTATGCAGGACTATTAAAAGTAGGACAATAAGAAATATCAGTGACTTTTAAATTATTTAAATATTATGATTTGGGAATTGACAAACTTTAAAGGATTTCATCAACGTCTTTATCGTCTATGCCATGTGGATGTCACATTATCATCGCAAGGAAAATTGTTATAAAACTCATGAAAAACTTGATAATTCAATTAAATTTTGATTTTTTTCCTTTTGGCGATGGCGTATTGTGTAGGTAAACAGCTGGTTTATACCATTGTTATACAGTCCCTTTTGTGTTTACAATACTTCTTTCTCTTTATAAGTAATGCTTGTTGATTAGCGGATTAATACCCCTATGACAGGTTGTCACTTCATCTTTTGCGCGGTCATCCGATACTTTTTCTGCTGATTGGTGACTTACTTCTTGCTAATTTGACGACACGGTTGTCCTCCATTTTTTTTGTCCATTTCCAGACAATTTCGAGTTCCAACATCGAAAAGATTATAATACCCATGTTCGTCAGTCAGATCTGGTCTACTGGCAAAGATCGATCCCACCGTAAACCGATAATCTCAATTTTTCTCGATCATCTGCATTATTAAACCTAAAACAAATCAATAAAATATTTACACTAACAATCCAGTCAACAAACATTAGACATGCGAACAACACATATACTCTATTCAAAGAGATAATGGATCTGAGTATGTCTCGTCCCGTTCCATCTGTTGCAAATATTTCTTGCAAGTCTTCATCATTTGACTTGAAAATTGCTGAGTAAGACAAGATATCGAGAAACGGTCGAAATTCTTCCTTTGTAAGTTCTTTCAGTTCTATTCTATCAGAATTGCTAAATTTATCTTGAAATAACAATTCGTTTCATTCGTCCGTAGAATTATTTCGTTTTCCATATCCTCTAGGAAAAGAAGGCTCCATATTTTTAATGGATCAAAGACATCACGACATTTTGCAGGTCCTTTCTGGAAGAACTTTTACCAAATTTTGTTTTTTTGTTCTAATATTTAAAACTGGATTGGCCGGAAGAACAGACCATTTTACCAAAATGAAACTTTCTTCACCTATAGTATGACTTTCTTGTGTTTCAGCATTGCCCCCCTGATCTTCCATCTCGGAATCAGAGTTATGCTCACTCTCTGGAGAAAAAATCTTTGTCGTTGTAGTCCTCATAATTATATTCTAATTTATCATACCACCGCCTTACACTTTCATCAAAATTAGGCTCTCCGAAATGCACTCTTTTGGAAGAACCTGTCATTTCAGAAATAAAACACTATTAACGTAGTGGACTTCACCGCTCTCTATTCAGAGCAATACTGTACTAAATCATAATTCACAGTTGACGTGCGTATCAGAATGGCTTACAAGTGCACCAACTTAAAGGTAGATGGCGGCAGGGCATAAATGCTAAATTTGCAAGTTTTACATTGATTTAAAAAGTACTGAGGATCCGCCTTACCCCATAACGCCAGTTGAGGATTTTAAATACCTTTTGTGAATATTCTGTACCGTAATGGAATAAATCGATCAATGTCACACTAAAAAATCTCCCTGTAGATTAAATTTTACGTAAATTAAACTTGTACTATATGCTTACTGTACCAAGCATAAACACGCATTTCAACAGATGCCATGTTTAGTTTTTGATGAACGGTGGTATAAAATAATTGAAAAGAACTGGGTATACAAACAACAAAGACGATAGTCTTTGGATTTTAAGACATTTATTAAGATTGTCTGACGAGCGATATCCTATAAAAATATTGTACTGAAGGCCACCAGGAACATGAAAACGGGGTAGACCATGCAGATGGTAGAGCTAGAAACCTCCCAGACGAGGATCACAAAAATTTTTGATGAATTAAGAATTTGAACAATCTTTAAATTCCTTTCTTTACTGTGCACTACATAGTCATTATATAAATACACCCATTACTATAAAATATTCAATAAAAACACGTCATGGTTTATTGTTAAATACATTGGAAATAAAAATATATGCCATCCCATGTTAATCTGGAATTTCCTTGTTAACTAGAATAACAACACGATGTTATTTGTTTTATGACAACACGCAATGTACACAAATCGCGTTAAAGTAATTTTATAGATGAAATAACAACGATTTAAAAAATTCCCAGAAGGGAAAAATTAGTGTTAGTATGGCAAACACGAAAATGAAGGACCGGTGAATATTAAGACAGGAATAATTAATGCGTTCCAAGGGGCAAGGAAAGCGTAAATCTTTTTTTGAAATATTCTATACATCATCAAGTTTTTTTCAGTTCTTTATAGTTCCCAGACATAATTATTAAGCGATTTGATGAAGATATTTAAAAATTACATATTATCTTACTGTGTTTTGTATTTCCCCTTAGAATACGTTTTATTATTTTAGTTTTTTTGTAAGTGAAATAAAAATTATGTTTAATAGTGTTAAGCTTGTATTCTTATCACAGTATTTTCTAAATATTATTTCTACGCCATTTCCTCTGTAAATTATATTTATTATTTTGCAAATTGGGAAATTTGCAATAAACAATTGTATGTTAAAGAAGTATTGCATTTTTTCTTCATGCATTTGTTTTGAGCTTGTAATTTATACACTGAAGTAAATTGTTACTCTTAGTAAACAAATATGAATTTATAAATTGTTATAAATAATTTGAATTGTTAAAACAAAGGTATAAGGTTAAGGTAAAGATCCACTAGGAAACTAAGTTCCTGTACCTAGCTGTATACCATATATCACAAAAAATTTATTTCAAATCCTTTATAAAAGGTATATAATAAAATGTCCAAACGGTCTATCACAAATATATTACAAAACGTTTTCGGTTTGTTAAATCCATCATCAGTGTAAAATAGCATGTATACCTCGTTTACACTGATGATGGATTTAACAATCCGAAAACGTTTTGTAATATAATTGTGATAGTTCGTTTGGGCATTTTAGTATATACCTTTTATAAAGGTATATTTATAAAAGGTATATAATATTATATATTTATACCAAGCAAAATTGGTTAACAAGAAGCCGAGATAATGCAATTTTTAGCGCGCGCTATGATTTTGAATCTTATGACTATTGCTATCTGATCATTCACTATGATCAATAAGCAAGTTAGTTCTATATATAAATATTTATATATTTATAAAGGATTTGAAATAAATTTTTTGGTAAAGGTAAAGGTAATTTGTCATTAAAAATGGTATTTGAAAATATGATATTTGAAATCCTTGTCGTCCGAGACATCGATTCAAAAAAAGAGCAAAATTGGTTAACAAGAAGCCGAGATAATGCAATTTTTAGCGCGCGCTATGATTTTGAACTCGCCGATTTACATTTCGGGTGAATGCCCTCCCACCACCACCACTCATGCATTCCGAGCGACATTTTACGCGAAAACGGTTCTTTTTTTTGTCTTTTTTATGGATGTTGCCATGAAGCGCATTACGTAAAACTTTTCATATAAAAAGTACTTGACAAGACGAGGGTATTTGTTTAAAAACGAGCCCTCTATCGCTTATGGTTACACGGCAAATGTATGCCAACTTTGACCTTCAATATCTCGGCAACCAGTAAGCCGAATGTATCTTTTTTATGTTCTTTTAATGTTCTTTAAGTGTATAAATTTTGAAATTAATATGTTTAAAGCTCGTAAAGTTAATCAATTTGTTTATAAGCTTAAAAAATGTTTAAAATTTTAAAAAATTTCTAGGCTCTCCTAGTGAACCGATTTGAATTTTACAAAAAGCGTTTGAAAGTTTGAGCCTTCCTTTATATGTAAAAAAATTTTGCAACTATCTGAGGGCCTTATTTAGGGACTACTATAAATTTGCAAATTTGCGATTTTTTTCCAGTAGGCTGGATTTCAAAATTATGCAAAACCTATCCGACCGATCTTAACAAAATTTAGCACACGTTTTAAATTATTGCTATTTTTCAATAATAAACATTAAATTTTCAATTTCTAGCTAACGAAATATTGTGTAAAATGAATGACGAAACTTCTAACTTTTTATAATTATTTCTCTATGATCAATATTTTCCGAATTATAAACGAAAATAGGACCAAAAAAATGAGAAATTTTTAATTGTTTTCAGATTTTGTTAAATTAAAAATTTAGCACAGGGTTTGCGACTGGCGCATATCGTGATTATCGATATTGGGCACATCCTGAAAGGATTCCAGCAAAAAAAACAGCTTACTATTGAAATCCATAGTAAGCTGTTTTTTGTTCATTGTTTTTGGTCCATTATGGTCTGAATTTCTACAGATCCCGCCTAGTCTAATATGCCAGCCCAGAAGACAACAAACAGTTTCAGAAATTTATTTATACAGTTTGCTGTAATCTCCTATTGCTTTCTATACAATATTTTGACCCTATTATTTACGAACTTCAGGAAGTCCTTCTTCAATGAAATATCAGTTAAAATCCAACCCACTCACTGAATACAAAAAGAACTTGCGAATTCGGTTAGCTAAACGATAAGAAACTCGTTTATTATAAAACGATTCTTCGCTAATTATATAAGGTAGAGAAAGGCCGCCGGATCGGGATCGTCTGAAACAATAACAATTTACAAATATCAAACGGCATTGGGCGCGGTTCGGTTTCCAATCTAGATATTTGCGTTACACTGTGTTAAATAGTCGTCTAACCGGCTATATTTGTAATTTTTGCCGGGTTTTGCATCAACCAACTGAGTTGCAGTGCCGAACTAGTACCAGTAGGTGCTTTCGATGAGCGTAATCTATAAGTTAATTCTGAATTTATTCTTGTAAGTTTAGAATCGGTTATATGATATATCTAAAGTTGCTAAAATTATATGAAATCCCAACTAGACCGCTTTTCAAATTAGTTTTTAATAAAAATTTTGCCCTGAAGATATTTTTTTTAGTGTTTTTAGTCATTGACAGTCTTAGCCCCTTGAGACGACATTGTTCTGTTAGGAGCCTTATGATAATTTGCTGATCATTCCTATTCGTATCTAGTGCATCTTTGGATCTAATCTTCGAAGGTTCATATAAAAGCCTGTTATAGTTTATTTTTATGAACGAGAGAGTAATTAGCATAATTTTAACTGGTACCTTCGACCACTCCATGGGCGTGCTCAAGATTAATTGAAAAATTACTTTGAATAATTGTAAAAAATAAATGAATTATTTGAGTGTTATAAAGTGTTATGTGTATGTAAACAAAAGTGACCTCTTTTATCACACACTATATTAGAACTGACTGGCCTACATTAAAAAGGGTTTTAAAAAATTCACATTTTTTTTAATTTTTAAAAATTACAAAATAGAAAAAGAGTTTTTAAAACCGTCTAAGGTATGTTAAATAGATGAATAAAAATATTAATATAAAACTTACAGCTACTTGTTACAGATCCAAATCAGATTCAGAAGATGAACTTTCAGAACCAATATTTATAATAACTGGCTCGATCATTTTATCAGTAATATTGTCCAGCTTCCACATTTTTTCCTCCTCTTTAATAGTGTGATTTACTGCCTTTTCCCAGTTTTCAAGTTTTACATTATTTACGGCCTCCAAAAACAACTGTTTAATCATGAATTTTAAAAGTGGAAAGTGGTATAGAAAATGTCTTCTCCATATGACAATATCGCTTCTTTCTAATAAAATAGACTTTCTGGGATTCTTTTTCCAGCGGAAGCCTATTTCTTTTAAAAGTTTCCATAACGTACTTTGACTCATTTCTGGGTAATCCTTATCATCTCGAACTGAGACAAGAACTTTATCCAATGTTGGAAATTGTTGTCTAAAGAAGAATTCATGCACTTTCCGTCGAAGTCCTTCTTGAAAATGATATTCTATTTGAAATTTTGGTTTCCCTGGAGCATTACGTGGCATTTGAAAACTACCACATTTCTCTTCTTTAATAACTCTGCAAATCGTAGATTTCCCAACACCAAGTGTACTGCTAACTAACTCAACGATCTCATCAACACTTTCACATAAACGTTTGTCTGTAAATGATTTAAAACAATTAAATATTATTGTTTTTTCATTAACTGTTAAAGGACCAATTTTTCGGCGTTTACACGGCACTTCCAAATTTTCCATAACACTAGTATACACAATAAACTGCACCTTACAACTGAAGTACCTACTTTTAGTGAACTGTTAAGAATTTTGAATACGCCACTTGGGCCTTCCTACAAAATGGAAAAACCCACTATCACATTTTCTGTGGAATAAGTTTAGAAGGTAATTATCTAGTCAATTACTGTCGTAGATTCCTGGAATTAAAGAATTAAATGTTTGATTGTTGAAACCCTTACTTCGTGGAATGCACTCATTTCAGATAAAATAAAACGTTTTATTTTATCTAAAGAATTAAACTTTATTTTGCAAATAGGTAGGTACTTATTAAACTTTTATTGGTTATATATAACCAATAAAATAAACATCTTACATTTCTTGCAAATTCATTAGTACCTGTTAACCTCCATCACTCCGACACTGGCAACCTTATTTAGGGATTAGTAACCCTCACAACTATTGTATTCTATTCTGCTCCAACCTTTATACCTGGTGGTCATACTCAATTTAAAATTGTTTTCCTATATACTTCTGTAAACTTATTGACAAATATCTGTTTTTCATTGAGTCACCCGTATCAACAGTTTAGGGATTTGCATACATAATTTATTGTTTTATTACTCTCTTATACATAAAAATACACTATAGAAGATAGTGGAGTGATTACCAAGACTTTCACTAAGACTTACCATTGGTTTCTTTTTTTTATACTCCAGCTCCAACTCCTTCAACGGTTTTAGACCCGTCTGTCTGTATACCAGCATTGATCTGCCATAATGAGACTAGTTTTATTCGACTATCATTCGTTTCTTTTGGAAAATATGACCAAAAACCCCTTTTGAGAAAATGTATTTAGGTTACATTGCATAGTATCCGGATGGTTTTTTATTCTTCCAGATTTGATCCCGATATTTTTTCGCTTTATTCTCCATCCATAAATGTAATGCAGGGAGGTCAAGTATTATCAACAGTAGGCCATCTACATGCCCTGCTTTTGATAGGTTAATTATTCTGTTTCACATAAAATCTTAAAATATATGACCTCTTTTTAATATCTTAATAGAAGTCTAATAATTCTATAATTAGTAAATATACTATAAGAAATAAACAGTGGATATATCTCATTTTTAACATTTTACAATGACATAATATTTGCATATAAATTATTAATACTTTATAAGGACCACCTTTAACACCGTCATTAATATTAATCCCGCAGAAATCTTTCTAAACGACTCTAGAGAATGTTTTATTGCATATAATAAAGTAGTAAAACTTGTGTAATATAAAATTCAAGAACCTGTTAACCTTATAGTAGTAGCGAGAATTAAATTGCGGAACGGTACACTTTTTTCATTAATGAAATAGAAAGTAACTGGTGGACGGGTATGCCACAGGGACGTACCCGAAAAGTATTACTTCTGAGAAAGCCAGATCTCATCTAATTGCTGTACTTTCACAACTTGTAGATAGTTTCCGACATATGTTATAGATAATTAATATAACCAAATGATTTTAGTAGATAGATAGTGGATTTTAATCGTTGTCAGTCTGCACGGTTGTGATCAGTTTTACACAAGAAAAATCTGCTTTAATTCAGACACTGTAAATTCATTTTCCATATCTCCAATATGCTAGAGCGTTAACAAATTGTTGCCTTTTTTCGCAGTCTTTTACCTCATCTCTGCACTGTTTTTACCCTGCGACAAGCTATGTTTTTATTGTCATTCACATATTACGATGGTGTCGGTAGATCACTGTGCAAATATTTGTGAAAAATATAACAACGTTTATCTTCTTAACGTGCCCTATCAAGTCCCCTTGACGTTGGCGATTAACATGGCAAAACTGTCTCTGTCTCGAGCTATTTTAAAGAGTTGCTCAGCTTTCCTTATTCCTGTCCACTCCTTGATATTCTTCGACCAAGAGGCCTGCTTTCTACCAATTCCTCTGCATCCTTCGATTTTACCAATAATAATAAGTTGAAGAATATTATATCGGTCTCCCCTTACTACATGTCCAAAATAGGCTATCTTTCTAGATTTGATGTTATCAAGCAGCTCGCGAGCATCATTTGCTCTCTCAAGGACTCCCACATTTGTCAGCATAGCCGTCCTAACCTAACCTATTTATAGAAAATATAAAGTTTATAAAAGACGATCAAAAACAACAGATTTTTATACACATCGTTTGTTGATTTGCTCTTCCTAAATACTTGTTGGTAAGGTTTCGATTCTTTTTAAATGGTAACTTGTTTGATAGTAATAGTTTATTAGTCAAATTGAACTACAAATTCTATCTATCTATCTATTTAATCAGCCTTAAACGCCCACTCTTGGGCATAGGCCTCCCCTTTTAATCTCCATTGGTCTCTATTTTGGGCGATCTGCATCCAGTCCTTTCCTGCCGTTCTTTTAAGATCATCAGTCCATCTCATCTGTGGTCTTCCTCTTTTTCTTTTCTTTTCCCATGGTCTCCAGTGTAGAATTGGCTTATTCCATTTTTCATCTTTTTGCCGGAGAGTGTGACCGGCGAATTTCATTTATGTTTTGCAACCTGTATTGATACATCGTTCACCTTTGTTTTTTCTCTGATCCATGAGTTTCTTTTCCTATCTTTAACACCGATACCCAGCATCTGTCTTTCCATTGCTCTTTGTGTTTTGAATATCCTGTTGATGTTATCCTTTGTGAAAGTCCATGTTTGTGAGCCATATGTGATAACTGGTAAAATGCACTGATTGAATACTTTCGTTCGCAAAGAAGAACTAGACTAGCCTAGATAACTTAAAATGATTCCGAGTGGGTTGAAAGCCCCCCTGAAGCAGCTCTTGTATACATCGAGCAGCAAGAGGAATCGACGCCAGTGGACGTCCTTCTATTTCAACATTGGCGCAACATCACCGCCTTAAAAAGAGGAATGAACCTTACGCAAAAATTAATCAAATACTTTTTTAAACAGTAATATTGATAAGGTAAATGTTTTATCTTTTATATACAGTACTGTGTTAATTTTTAGTCAATAAAATAACCACAGTTATCGTTATTTATGTGTTTTTCTGTCAGTACGACCAATCTCGGTGTTAACAGAGTTTTTTCCTTATCCGAGGTAGTCATGGTCCCGATTACTCCAGATAATCGCGAGTCTACTGTAGTGTGGAAAAAATAATACTCTATAGTTATATAGAAAACATAATAACGCCACTGTTTACCTCTTCGTCTTGAGTCGACACAGGTCACATGCATATGATTGGGTCTTTTTCTATATGGCGTTTACAATAGTTAGTTATTCGTAAGATAAAAGTTCTTTGTAAATGTTTGCTAAAATCTAATAATTCTTTTTTTATTTGCAGGTAAGTCATATCTACAATCGTATTAGTGGTAAGATCTTTTAAATTATTTAAATATAATCACAGTCAAAATCCGAAGATTTTCAAAGCAGACATTGATGAATTAGACGACCACGGGAAACTACAATTTGCATTCTACGACCAGTCGATACACCATGACAAAAATCCTTTAAGAATTTGTAGACTTCCGTAGATTTGAATCTACTCCCTCTACATAATTTTTTTATATGATCAGTGTTATCGTAATCAATACCATTTCCATCAATCTAAATTGGTATCTATCTATCTATCTAATTAGCCTCCTTCGGCCCATCTTTGGACATAGGCCTCCCCCAATCCTTTTCCATTCTTCTCTGTCTGTCGCTACAGTCATCCATCTAGAGCCCACGTGCTTCTTGATATCATCTGCCCATCTCATTTGGGGCCTTCCTCTGCTTCGTTTATATTCCCACGGTCTCCAACTAATAAGAATTTTGTTCCACCGGTCTTCTTTTTGTCTTATATTGTGTCCGGCAAATCTCCATTTCAATTTTGCAACTTCTTGTCTAACATTCCTCACTTTTGTTTTCTCTCTTATCCACTCGTTTCTCTTCTTATCCATTAGTCTTATGTGCAACATTTGTCTTTCCATTGCTCTTTGGGTTTTTATGATTTTGTCCATGTTTGCTTTTGTAGATGTCCACGTTTGGGAACCATAAGTAAGAACAGGGAGTACGCATTGATTATTTACTTTGGTCTTAAGATGCTGTCGATATCTTTTGTTTTTAAGAATGTAGCTTAGTTTGCCAAATGCCGCCCATGCCAGTCTAACTCGTCTCTTGATCTCTGCTGTTTGGTTCTCTTTGTTAAGTTTTATAGTTTGACCAAGATATATATAATCCTTAACTTGTTCTATTTCATCCTGTAAATTTGGTTCACCAATCTGGTTGTAAAATTGGTATCACCACTATATAATGTGGTTTTGTTTAGAAGGTAACAAGACATGGTGCAAAATTGCCGCAATAGTTATGGTGGCAAATATTGAATAAGGCTCCTATTACAGAGAAAATTAACGGTTCAATAAAGTTATGTATCACTTAACCCCCCTTACTATCAAAATTATACCTTTGCTAGAGGATTGCATCTTTTCGTAATTGATTTTTCATATAATTCATGAGAAGTTTTTAAACTTTCAACCAAAAACCAATACTTTTTGTAGATTTCAAAGAGGCTTTCAGCTTAAAGAAAATAACCTAATGGAATTTAAAAAAAAAACCTTTCATCTATTGCAGATCGTGTTCGTATAATACTTAAAAAAAAGATAGACAAAATTCTGTAATTTCATCGAAAAGAATTCAGTACTTAATTGTTATAAAAAGAAACTTTCAATGACAGTGCACGATTCGACATTCTCGAGTGGATCACACCTTGTTTAACAACGTTTAATTAAGATCGAATCGTCCATTAAGCTCGATATAAACGGGAAACAAAGTAGAGTTTTTATGGAACCAGTTCGTTACCGCGTTTACATCTTCTACGAGAATTTTTTGCTTTGGGTAAAGAAAGTTGAATGGGCTAAACTGAGCGATAAAAACGCTACAACGTGAGTTGGGAAAATGTATAAAATCGTAAATTATCTTAAAACGTCCGTTTCAAGAGGCCTAAGGTATATTTTTTATTTCCATTTAAACGAATCTAGGGAATAGGATGAAATTTCAAGAAATGTAATAGTACGGATAGCTGGATTAAATCAGAAATGTCTACACTGATCGATCTGTCGAACTTGGGGGGCACCTTCATACGGGGAATGAGGCAGCTTCAGACAAAATTGGAAAAATGACAACCTCATATAAATGTTTTAGAAATTATTTATTACAATATTTAAAACTATATTATGATACTTAGTCAAACCCCTAATGCATGTACCGTCGCTTTGTACCCTGCTCAGAAGGAGTTGGCAAAAGGGCTACAATTTCTGATAAAGAAGCACTGGATATCTGGTACTATGGGGTAGAAAAATTTATAATTTACTTTATATGACATTCTCAAAAATGAAATTTCAACATCCCCATCATCACATTTACCAATGATGCTCCCAACATAGTACACATCTTTTTGTTTTACAGTCCCACATTTAGCACAAAATCTTCAATTTTCAATTCACTCCTGTCAAAATTTTGCTGTGGTTTGTGTGGAGTTTTTGCCATTTTCATCATCAGTTGTCTTCTCATTCTTCTCATTTCCAAAAAGTAGTCTCTTTTTCGTATATTTAGTACGTTCAGCGTTAGAGTTGGTGGTTTTCTTTGTTTTTTTATTGATCAGTTTTTCTGTCAGAAGAAGCTTTTCTGGGGTGTCAGTTATTATTATGCTTTTCCCCTTTTCTTTTAGTTTCTTGGAGTTAGTATCGAGTTTCGATTTTGGATATTCTCGTAGCTCCTCAGAACTTAAATAGGTGGTTTTTCAGATTCTAAAGTTGATAGACTTGCAGCTAGTTGGCATATTAGAGGTTCATCAGGAACAGTTTCGTCTAAAGTATTAGGTCTCTCACTGATCAAACTGGAGCAAATATATCGTCTGTGAAAATGTGCCTGTCAACTGGAAATATTCTTGTTTTTTTGAAAGAATTTATAATGATCTGTGGTAATATGGTACGGCCATGTGCTATTCCAACACATGCGGCCACGTGATAGATTCCAAAACGTTGACCTGGGTTAGACTTCAACCATGAATCAATTGCAGCATTATAATATGTTATAAAAGGTTTCATAAATCCCACATCCAGTGGTTGCATCCTGTGGGTACAATGGGGTGGAACTGTTAGAATGTGTACGCCATTAGCTCTTGCTAGTTCTATTGCCTTAATTGACAAGTGGATCTCATGATTGTCGCAAATTAGAAGCATTGTTCTCTTTTCAGATGAACCTGAACATTTTATAAAGTGCTGCATCACATGAACGAAATTGGAAGTGGTCATCTAACTTGACTGATGAACCAAACCCAAAGTCCCCTTTGGTACTCCATTTATCATGTGGCTCTTGAAGTGCACTCTCGGAAATACTAGAGCAGGAGGTATTGTATTTCCAGCTGCATTTATAAACAAAACTGTAGTAACCAGAGTTCCTCTCTCATCACTTACAGCAGCTGCTCCTTGTTTTTGGCCTTTTTTGTGAAATCACACTAGAAGGTTCTTGGTTAGTTTTAGTTTTTGTCTCGTCCATATTAGAAATCCTGAATAAGTCACAAAGTTCTGGGTATCTTTTGATTAATTTTTCATAATTGTTAAAGAAAGCATTCACATTATGTTTGTTAAAGGTAATTGCACGTGCAATACTGCACCCTTCAGAAGCACGGAGAAATAATCTTGGGTGGCGTTTCATAAAACCGTATAGCCAGTTCTTTCCTGCCATTCTTGGAGCTTCCCAATTTTTAGGACAGTAAATATTGTTTATTTTGGCCATCTCATGTGCTAGTTTTCGAGTTTCTAGATTGTTAAGACCATAAAACATTTTTGAACACACAATTAAATATGTCTCAAGGTCGTCTTCCTGTTTGTCAGTAAAAACCTTTCTATCTAGGGATCTGGGTGATCCCTAAATTTCTTAACGTACATACCAACAGTTTGATATTTTAATCCAAATCTTGTAGCAGCATTTCTTATCGATTCACCATCTAGAATGGCCGCTACACATTCTTTTATAGATTCGGCATCGAAATTTCCTTTTGTTTTTTCTTTCTTCCTATTTCTTACCATCTTCAGACAATCTGCAACAAAGAAAAATCCTTTTTAAATTAAATATAACTAAATAACTAGCACGTTATTTCAAAAAAAGGTGTCTCTAGTTCCCATTGTGTTTGTCTGATAGTGCCCCATACGTGCAGACTAAATGTAAAAATATAACCTAAGACTGCCATCGGCAACAGATGTGAAAGTACAGGTTATACAGCAATAAATAGACTGAAAACTGGTAACAATGTTAATTATCCCAAGTCTTATCTTCTAATAAAAAACTCATCTGACCTTGAATCCAAAAATTTGACTTTCAACTACCAAAAACTAACTTTTCACTTTATGACATGAACCCTTTACTGCACTGTTCTACAGACTAATCTGTAATATTCTGATGTCGGTGTTGCTAACCCAAGTCCTTAAATTTACCAACAATATCAATGTGTGAAGGAGCCCCTTCTCTCCTACTTCATTGTTGCTCGTAGATTATTCCCTATTTAGCTCAATAAATGGATTCATTTCTCTTTAAAAGCTATTTTCCAGAGGAATGTAAAAAAGCATTAGTTAGATTCAAGATCTCAGATTCTATTAGTACTGTGAGATTATTTTTTTCCAACCTTCCAAAAGTTTTAGAACGCACCTCATATGCTTCCAGATTTTTTATGCAAACGTTCACGGCGCTGTTTTAAATTCCTAGAGGAAAATTGAATATACAAAACCTGTTATCGACTATTGGAAAGTTTTCTTCATCCAATTTTCAACTTGTTGAATGCTCGAACCTAAAAGCAAGGGTAAACAAATGCAAATGGTCTTATGTAAAATTAACCCGAACGCTAGTTTAACAAATATGACCTGGTTACATTATAATATAATTTCCATATTTTAAAGACGTTATATTTACATTCAAGGATATTTAAATGTAGTCATGGGTTAAGCCAAAATCGATTATTGTTTTGCGGTATGAATGTAGAGCACAGGTATTACATTTCAGTGTGATTTTTAATATTGGAAATTTACGTGGATGTGTTCGTAATACATTAGACGAAGCTCATAACCTGTTAACCCTTTCTATACTGCAAAAATTTTAAATTTCAATAAAGACAATTAATTAATCAATGCACAAGAAATATTTGGAGAAAATTCGGAAATACGTTAAATGAAAATTATCTAAGTAATTCGAAATTGTTTTACGGTACCATAAAACAGCTTCGACAAAAGAAAACACCCCTACTGAAAAACATTGAAGATGTACGAAGTACTGGCTACAGAAAAAAGGAATAATGCATAGATGGAAACAATTCCTCGAAAAAGCTGAATTGAAAGAAAAATTACAAGAAGAAATATAAGACAAGAATTAAGTAGGGCTATAAGGAGTGGAAACGCAATGCTTCGTTTGTATGTCTACTTTTCAATAACTAATTCACAATCGCCACTAGAGGCGCAAGTGTTGCAAAGGGTGCTACAAATACAATGGTGTCTTATAGACTTATTTATTATTTTATTAATGTTTTAGCGTTATTAGACATTTATTTATTGGTTGATTAGTGCCAAATATGTTTTATGTCTTAAATAAATTATTTCAACATTATAACATATCGACGTGTGGTCAAAAGTGTATCATTTCTATACCAAAGATGGAGATATGAACTCAAATTAAAATTTGCTATTACTCTAATTTAGGGCAGCTTATTTTAAAGCTGAAATATTTTGTCACATTATTATCTAACTGCCTCATTTATATACCATGTAGTATCTTAGTGTTAAATCCAAAACATCCTCTTTTATAGGTTCTACGTCCCTCCACGCATATTCTAATTCTTTTTATTAAATATTTCTTATTTTATTTTTTTATTTAATTCTTTAATTAACGTGTGTATATGTCTTATATACGTAAACTAATACGGTCCTGTACGCACCGCCCCTATCAGACTTAAGGAATAAGATTAGGCATTTCCCACGTTGAAAATGATAATAATACCTATGCCATTCGAAAGAACGGGAAAAAAACCATAAAAAAACATTGTTTTAAAGTTGGCCAAAAATTTCCTACATAACCTAAAATATTACTGAAAATTTCAAATATTTTTCCTTGGCTCAATTTTCAAGCTAAAAATCTGAAAAAAATCAGGTAGTATTGTAGTATTAAACTACGCTTTGAATGAATTTTTTCAGATTTTTTGCAGCAATACAGCGTCTAAAAATTTTTTTTTAAATACGTTTTTTTCCATAGCGAACCCCCAGAGGCACCTAAGGACTTGAAAATTTAACCGAGTGAGTTTTTAATTATGTCCTTTCGAATGGCCAGGCCCAAAACTAAATCGAGCATGGTGCAATTTTGACCATTTTATCCCGCTATAGCCTTTGTACAATAGGGCTAAAATGGCACACATTCCGTTAATATAACATTCTCCTATCTTAACATTGTTTCATACCTAGACTGAAATGACAACAGTAAATAAATCACAAATAAGCCTCAAAGTGATGCTTGACGAATGAAAGAATTAGAACAAACCATGAAAGGTCGGAATGTATGTGGCACTGGTTTTGAACTTCTTGTTAAGTAAACTCGAATAAATTAATTACTGCTTTAAGAAAATAAAAAGTGTGTTGATGACTTCAAGGAACAATTTATTATCTAATTGCCAATGTTGGCAATTTTGCGCTAATTGGCGCGTGATTTAAAATATGTACTTGAAGTTCAAACAACGAAATCGTAGGAAGCAAAATTTGAGAACAGGTCTGCTACTGTAACTGTCTAGATACAATTATTGAAGAGAAAATTGAAAAGAAGACGAAAAAATAACTCCTAAAATTGGGAAAGTTGGAAATCTATTTAATACATTAATAGCAACGTTCTTTGGAAAGAGATATAAGTATCTCCCAAGTAATCAATAATATATGAGCATTAGACGTAGGTACTAACAGCAACTAAAGAAACATTCCAGCTACCGAAATGAGATGTTTACGAAAGATTGAAGGGATAGCGAGAAGACGTAGGATATGAAACAAGACAGTGATAGCGAATTTATAAATGAAATCAATAGAAACACGTAAGTGAGAGGCAACGAATGATTGAAGGTATGGCAAAAAGTATACGAAGCCAGAGTACAGGCAAAATAACATTGACCTGAGCGTTATTGAAGATAAGATGAGCAAGTTAGCATAACGTGGTGTTTTTGTAGGGTGAATTATATACCTTAAGACATGAGTGTGTATTTTTTTTCTAAAAATGTGTTCATTCACATCACTACACATTTGTCTTTGTTGAGAGTTATCAGGCAATATCAGATCAAAAAAGATTTATAACAGAATTCATGAGTCAATGAATTGTCTAGCTATCTTTCGTAAGAATATCTGTGTTTTTCTCGAAAAGTGTGTCTGTGTTCACATCAATGTTTCTTTTTATCTCATCAGACAAAAATAACATAATGTTACGTTTGTACCCCACAGACGGCGCTATAACGTTTTGGCGGGAAATTATAAATTAACCTCGAATATTTTTGGATCAAACCTCGTATTGTTAAAGGATTCTCACTACTGTTACGTCTTCACGTATTCAGCTGATTAAACAATTTAAATTATATACCATATCTGGTTTAAATTACTTAGGAAGTTTGATTGATAATGTTCGAGATCAAAGATCCTGGAGCATTTTTCAAGCAGCTTTCTTCTAATGATGTAATCCGCGTGGCGGTTACATAAATCAATCTTATAAATCATTTTATGAATAATTTTACATACATTTAATGCATTTTATATCTCGTAAACATAACTCGTGGTATTTTTGTGTTTGTTCAGTATCTATAATGAGTTTGAAAGTTAAATATGTGTTTAGTCATAAAATATTATAATTGGAAATGTCAAACCTATAAAAGATTTTGAAGAATTGGATTCTAGGATTTTTTTTTGTTACGAGAATTGTTTGGAAGTTTTTTGCTGGTATTTGACCTTCGTTGTCATATATACGTCCTTTCTTGGTCTATTTGCTCGTTTTTGTATGCTTAACAGTATTCTGTCACCTATTTTCCTTTTCCATTAGCTGATTGTCAGGTTCTTATCTGCATCGTCTGTCCATCTTTTACTGGATTCCTTGTTTCTTCTCCCTTGAGGTTTTCTTCGTTGTATTTTTACAATTTATGGATTATAGCTAAATCGATCATTTGGTTTCGTCGCTTCGGTTGGGCTTTACTGCTTGCTGTCTAGCCATTTTGAGTCGAATCCCTGTTTTAACAAGTACTTAAGCCATTTGCTAACTGCGTCGGCAATGCCCGCTCGATCTTCTTTATTTCCTTTCTTGAACATTGGTATCATTATACTGTTTCTCCATGCGTCTGATATCTTGCAGTGTAATATTAGGTTTTGTATAAGTTTTGTCATCTCTAGGGTTATACTGTTTTCTCCGTCTTTTAGAAGCTCGTTGGTTATTCCGTGTGGTCCTGGTAACTTTCTATTTTTGAGTGAATTTATGGCTATCTTTAATTCCTGAAAACTGATTTCTATTTTGTGTATTTCTATTTGATTCAGGTAACGTTATTGTGTTGATTATTATTTTCCTTTCCTCTAAACAGTTCCGTCAGGTATCTTTCCCATTCGTTTGATGTTATGTTATTGTATGTTGAACCTATTTTGCACAATTGCAGCAAAGTCAGTGACAATTTTGAACATATTATTTATAAAAACCCATTAAATACTTGTTTATTTTGGGTACTCTTAATTTTTGGAGAATACTATATTTTATTCATTCTTACAAACCAGACCAACTAAAAAAACCAATTATAGATCTTGTTTTGGTCTGAATTGGAATCCGAATTAAAATACCGATATTTTTTCTCTTGTCTAATAAAAATCGTTTCGTTTCCTTGTACTATTATCGGAAGGCCAACGGGTAGTCTCGATCAACACGTGTTAGAATAATATATCCGAATATATATTCGCCAGCTAAACCATCAACTTGACATTTGCATTCCTAGTTTTAATTAATTAATGTTTCAATTACCTTTTTTGTATCACAGGCTTGGCATTAGATGGTATGTGATTTTCTTATGGGGTTAAAAACAAACTTTTTATAGCACTTTAAAAAACTGCTGATGAATTGAGTTATTCGATTTTTTTCTCAAATATCTGAAGCGGTTAAATTCTTTTAGATCAGTGTTTCTCAAACTTTTTGTCACGTATACCGCTTATCAATAGTTTTGGTTTCCATAGAATTCCTAATGGTAAATATTTCGAAATTTATTCGATGCCCCGAATTTATTTAAGAAAAAAAACTTATTAATTACCTTGAGATGTTATTCTGTTATTTGATACATTTTTGTCACGTCTGTCTGTATTAACTGCTAGATGTATGCTTCCCCTTTACACGTCCATCTGTTTCTCTACAGATTTTCTCCACCTTCTGAGTCTTCGTGTTGCTGCTTAAGACGTGCTAATTCTTTTAGTAATATTTGCCGTATGACTAATTTGTCTAAATTAATTGTGTTTACTAGATATTATGTAGCGCTGTGTATGTCTGGTCGGCTGGAATTTTGTCAACTTTCAGTCAACTTCCCGATGATCTAGATGCTTGAAATTTTAAACACAGTTCAGAAGAACTTACGAAGAAGAAGAAGTCCGTAAGAAATTGGATTTATTCCGACGGAAAAGTCGTTTTTTCTTTACCAAATGAGTCTATTTCTGTTTAAATTTTATTCCTAAGTTGGTATACAAAGTGTTATATTTGACATTTATTATTTTCCTCTTTTCTAAGTTGCAGAACAAGATAATTTAATGAGAATATCAAAAGCGGTGTCTTACTCGTACAATTGCTTTGATGTTTGTTGATGGCGGATAATCTTTACGCTATGTTTTCACTGGAAACAGAACGGTGGATCCAGGCTATGAAATGAGACATGCTCTTCAGATTGTGACGAAAACTTACCAAAAGCTCGCGAGAAACAGTAAAAGCCTTTCACATGAAATGATGATGTGATGTATTCTTGATTTTTGTTCTACTATTTTCTACTATATATTTGTATATTACTATTAGGTTTTATTGTTGAATATTTATTTATTGTTAATTCTTAAGACTATTTAACGTATGTATTTTAACATAAGATCTCCAGTATCATTTTTAAGGCATCTTCATTAACCTTTTCAGATTTGACTTTTTCTCTGCAGAAAAAAAATTATATTTTTATTGAATCTTCTTAATGGAAGATTGTAATAGGCTAAAATCATATTTTTGACATTTTTGTTTGACAGGTAGTCGTTTGGCAGAATGTCCATGGCAATAGACATTGGGACTATAATACGAATTTAGGAAAATAATCACATACGATATTTTTATTAAATATAGTATATTTGTACCAAGCAAATGTTGAGTTAATTTAAATGAAAATATTTGAAACAATTTTTGTTCTTTACAAAACATAAAGACATGCGTTTTCCCCTTACACTCAACATTTTTTCATCTGGATGCTTCCTTCTTGTTGTCATACTCGTATAAATGATCTATTTTATCCATCCTTATTTCCTTCAATGGTTTAATTTCCACTCTGGAGTGTGGGGATAATTCTCATTGGACATTTTGGGATAACCAATGTTTCTTTTTACTTGTTTTCCTACTACAATTAGCGCCTCAGCAATTTGTATTTTAAAATCCAACAAATCCATTTGATCTTTGGAAAGTTAGCGATCCCTTTTATATTCCAGTTAACTATTGGCACAAGCAAAATCAAAGGCATGGAAGATTAAATGTAATGTCCATTTTTTGACTTGACAAAGATTCTATAATTTGACAATAGTTGATGTAATAAATCTACACCTCCCATCGATTTATTATATAATTGAATCGCTTGCGGTCTCTGAATCATTATTTTTTTTTGCTTCTTATCCCATCTTTCTACTAAGTCTTCTCTCCTTTTCCAACAAAATTCGAACCTACAAGCACAGACTTATTATCTTGTATTACCTTCTTTGTTTTGTTGTGTATCTGTTGTAAATGGAGGTTTCTGGAATCTGTCAATTTTTATAGTTCCAACAAAGTATATATTTTTCTTATAGAGTTGATAATTAAACAGGAATGCCTACATCAATTTCTTCATTACAGACATCTTCCTATGTCTCATTGATTGAAAACCTAAAACGAAAATATTAACATAGACCTGTAGTCCATTGCAATAGACATCTATGTCGAATAAGCAGTATAAAAATTGTGATATTTACTTAAGCTTTCCGGGGTATCATGAATTCGCTATGTTACACTACCTTTAAAAGCACTTACTTAACTCGGCTATGATTCAAACTAAACTGAAAATTTTAAGACTATAATACTGAGATATGCAAAATAAAAAATGTGTAGTTGTCAGCAATTTACAAGAGTTTAATTTTGTTGTAGGGCTTACGTAAATGTATGTCCATTGCAATGGACACCGGGTCTGAAAGGGTTAAATGTTTCGGTCACTGGAATATCCTATCTAATTCGTACATTAAAGTCACCCTAAATATATATATTTTCTGATGAAAGGTCTCAACAATTTCTTCACGCTTTCTTTATTTTGATAGTTTGTGGACTGTATAATAACACATATAAAATTTATTGTTGTCAGTTTTCATTCGTACAATTATTATAATCTTTTCTAAAACATTAAAATCTAACTAATATTACGAAATATTATATGGAAATAAATAAAAATGGAGTAGTATCGTATTTTTTTCGGATGAGTGTGTTACTAAATCATATTGTCCAGTTTCACTTTAGGTCTGTTTAAATTCCGTTGACAGTTTTGTTATTTTTAAAGTTCCGCTATATTATTCTGAAGGCAAAAGTTCAAGAGCAAACTAAATTGCTTAAATATTTATGTCCCATTGATTGATCGGAAACTCGCTATTTGAGGAACGTACAAAAGTTTTATAATGAATACTTATAACAGTTGTCTCGTTATCCACCTCTAATAAATATTCAGCCCAAGTTTGATGTCTTAAATATGACTTTTAATCTACCATGTCAATGTTTTTCTCGATTCTTCAGGTACTTGTTGGACCTTCAGATTGTTATGTTGTCAATTGCGTGTGAAGTTTATTTTGTTTGTAAATTATCACACGCCGTGGACGAAAAAAGTGTTCAGAATTAGAGAAACCAACCGTTTGTAGACTTCAACGAAATCAAGGAATTATTGGAAGTAACGAAAATGTCAACAGGAAGAAAACGCCAGGAAATCGACGATATTGTAAAACAAACTCTTAAAAGTTCTTGACTTTCAGGTACTCACTGTGTGTCCTTTTGAATATCAACACAATGTCTTTTATGGGATCAAAATGATTTCCTTGAAAATTGCTGATTTAGTTCATGTTTCCCATCAGGAGCACGTAATTTACAGTACAGCACAGAAAGGTAAATACGTAATTATTTCCTCATCTAAAACCAGGAATTCTCAGCAGGAATTTGATCTGGTCCAGGTGCCTTATTTATTATTATTTTTGGCTTGCAGTACTAGAATATAATAGAAATATGCTTTATTGTCACTGAAAATTGTACAGGATTTCTCATTATATTTTGACCCCCTCCCACTTATTTTCCTTAATTTTGAAAATACAAAAAAAGTTTTAAATAAAAGTTGTATTATTTCATCTGTACCGACCAACAGTATAGCAACAGACCAAGTTGTTTATGACCAGTTGTCATTACTATAATAATTTGAGGTTTCTAGTCCCACAGAACACGTCATATTATTTAAAAATTTCGTTTTGGAGAGGCAATGGAATATAGTAGTTTCGGTGACTTTCCCTTGCATTTTGCAGGTGAATAATTCTTTCCGAAGTGAGAAACGACCTAAAAGCAGTAAGATCAGCTTCCACCTTAGTTGGACCAATTCTATAGGCATCGTTAAATTCTAGGATTGTTCGGACTTATAATGTCTATATACTGGAACCACTGCCCATCTCGTTTTCACAAATATTGGCGAATAAACGACCTAAATTGATTAGGTTTTGAGTCTTCACGTTCCCAAAGATCAAGAATTCAATACGTGGACAGCGATTCCGTCGCCAAAAGAAGCCATCGATGCCTTTAAAACAGCTATTTTGCCGGTGTCAACTGAAGATTGGAATAACTATTTTACCAATTATTGGTTTGACTGTATGCAAAAGAGTATCGCTCTTAGTGGAACATATTTTGAAAGGCAATAAGGTAGTTTAAGGCTATATATTTTGTGTATTTATGAGCTATTTGGATAATATTAAAAAGACAATCCTCGTATGAAAATTTACGAAAAAATGTTTGTTAGATTTGTGAGATAGCATCGAAACATCTACATTTTATACTATTAACTATTTGAACCTAAAACGTTTGATCCTTATAACTATTTCATCTTGTTCCATTTTGTTTATATCGCTTTTGTTAAAGTTTTTATAACACTTTATTAGAATACTTCTTCTTGTTCTTCTTTAACCTTTAGTAATCCAACTTTGGACATAGGCCTCCTCAAATCAATCCAGTGTCTTCTATTTTGTGCCAGTTCGAACAATGTTCGGTGTATTTGTCATTATTTTTGTTTTTTTCAAATTCATCTTAAGACCTACTTTTTCCGAAGCTTGAAATAGTTGCGTCACCATGGTCTGTAGTTCTTCGAAAGTTGTAGCGAATATTACAATGTCATCAGCGTGTCTCAAATGACTCAGTTTTCTTCCATTAACATTTATTCCTTTATCTACCTAGTTAATGGCTTTGAACACGTCTTCTAGTCCAAGTGTGAATAGCTTTGGTGAGGTAACATCTCCCCGGCGAACTCCTGTTGATTGGTATAGCTTTGGTTTTCGCATCTATTTGTATTTTCATTGTAGCTTTCTTGTAAATATTATGTATGAGCATTCTGCATCGGGCGTCTATCCTGCAGTTGTTCATAGGTCTCTCTATTGTCCAAAGTTCTATGGAATCGAATGCCTTTTCATAATCAATGAAGCCAATGTATAAATGCAAGTGATATTCATTGGCTTTCTCTATTAGAGTTCTGACTGTAAGAAGATGATCCGCTGTACTGTAACCCTTTCGAAATCCTGCCTGCTCTACTGGTTGATAGCTATCGAGCTTTGATGTTAACCTGTTAGTTATTACTCTCATAAACAGTTTGTACATTTTGGACAGTAGGGAGATTGGCTTATAGTTCTTCAGATTTTTCCTGTCTCCCATTTTGAAGAGAAGTATTGTCAAACTTTTATTCCAATCATCTGGGACTTCTCTGTGAAGACATTCGTTGAAATTTTTCTTCAATTCTTCGAGAATAATTTCACTCTCCTTCAACATGTAACGATAATATTTTGCCTACCACAGGGGCATTAATATAAGGGATAGAAAATTGGGGGAAGAAACTAAGGGGGTGGAGATAGGGTAAGCAAAATAATCGCTACTGATGCGAACGGACACTCAGGGTTTCGTAGGAGAGCTGGGGTCGTGGATAAGTAAAATGGGGGTTAGAATGGGGCAACTACAACAGAAAGAAATAAAGGGCTTTTGGGATAAACAAAATAAAATTAAACAGAAAACACCTCAAGAAATTTGATTATAGGGCGCCACTTGAGGTGCCTAATTATGCCTATTACAACCCACTCGTTGTAACTAGGGAAATAATTAGAAAAAAAATCAACATAAAAAAACATATCTTTTTCAAATAAAAATCAATAAAGGTTTAGCTCAAAAAAATAAATAAAAAGTTAAGACAACAAAATTTAACCTTTATTTATGTCACCACAAACAGTTATAAGGAGAAATACAAAAATATTACAACAGTCACAAAATACACAAATATCAAAACTTACATGTGTCATCCATTAATAAACTCCATTGCCACAAAACTTAAAAAATTGCATGGAGGTTAACCTTTTAAAAAAAACAAAACACAAATCAAAAAAAATAATAAAACGAGCTGTCATAAATTAACATTAAATTTCAAAAAAACTAAACACAAATTGACAGCTCAAATCAAAACCAAAAATTTACTATTAAAAAAAAACGAAAGCAATTATTATTTTAAAAAAATGTTTGTCTTCACTTTAAAATTAAACAAACACCTAAAAAGTTACCTGGATTTCACTTGATCACACATTAAGTTTCTGAAATCATAGCTGGGGTTCTCTGGACACGAACACACGAACAAAATCATCTCCACTGTGAATTGGATCGACCATTTGAGGCCAAAGCCGGCACTGAACAAAACTTATGGCTCTGCCTCTTAAAAAAAACAGGGACAGGTATAATTGGACTATAATTATACCTTAAATTGCCACATTTAACTGCTACTTAAATTATTTTCCATAACGAAGAACAAAAGGACATTACAAATTCTTCATGAAAAGAAAACAGAACATTTTACAAATTCGACGAAAAATTTGCTGATGACATAACGCTGAACCGCCTTGGAACGCGGTCCAAACGAGAGTAAAGCAGAGATTTTCTCCGCAAATATTGGACGCAAATCTTAACAAACACTTATAAGAATGCGACGTAGTTTCCTTTGCGACGCATTTACATGAAAAGAAATCGCCGCAGTAAAATAAAACAACAATTAAATGGATTTATTACTCTACGACGTTAGAATGATTGAAAACACTTTTCGAAAGATACGAACTAAAAAACAGAAAACATTCTTCGTTTTATTAAGACGATTTCATATACGAGGCGACTTTAAATATACTTCAAAGAATCAATCAAATTTAAAATGCTACAAACATGTCTACAAGTATTCCATCTGGCCCGGAGCCTTATTGTTCTTTAGTTGTCCAGTTGTGGTGTATTTGAATACACCAAACTTTATTTAATTTTTTTTATCTGTCGAAAGACCATAATCTCTGTAATATTTCTAAATGATTCGTTCATCACAAATGTGACGTTTTTCTTACGGCTTCGCCTGAACTTATTTTGTCTCTACATTTTTCAGTTACTCGTTACGTACATTTTTATTTGCTAAAACCAATTCACCTCCGCAAATGAACGCCTCTTAATTTCATCACAATTTTTTCTATGCGGGTTATGCGGACAAGTCCCGAATAAGCTCGAGCTGAAACGTTGTTTCCCTCGCAGACGACCTTCGAACGTTTTTTACGGTAACCTTGAATCGCAGTTGACCTTTCTCCTTGTGTCTCGGGGTTCGTAAATGGGCCATCCTCCCTCGCTAGGTTTTGTGCGCATTTTCCCTCTACGCCTACACGTCGCTTACTCGAAATCGGAAAACGCAATTGCCAAATTTTCCGACGCGTTCTCCAGATTCCAGTCGCCGCTAGACGGGTGCTCCTCCGGAACATGCATCATCGGTGAGTCACAATATTTATTGTATCATTATGTTTCTGTTATTTATAACACGTTGTGAAATACTTTGAAATATTTACGTGGTGTTTTATTTGAATTTTCTTTATAGAGTCCAATAATGCACAGAATTGGGTTTTAGGGTTAATATCTTTCCAGTCTAGACGTTGTAAAAATTATAGTTACTTCAGATTTGATATTTATTTGTTAAGAGGCAGATTTTTTTTTAAGATTTTGTCACTTCTTATTGCGAATTAACTTTTTTTTTAATTATAGAAATCTGTAAAATGTATTTGGCGCGTTAACAAATCGATATATGTGAAAGGGTTAACTGTGCCAGCTAAATTAATAATGTAATTTTTGCTTCACCATTATGATACAATTTGTAGTGTTCATTACTGAATATAGGCCTACTTTATAAGGTTTTGAAGGCGATTTCCACATATTCTTCGTATTTAGAAGGGTTTTCTAGGGATTTCCACTTCATTAACTTCTTTGTTGTCACGAGTTTAGTTCTGGATTATTATTTCTTTTCATCTCACATATCGATGGTCACGACTGTGATGTTGGGAATGATAAACTTTCAAAAATATATGGTACTTCTATGTTCTTTATTTAATAACTTAACAATTATATTTTAACCTAGGTCGGGTTCTTCTTCTTCAAGTGCCCTGTCCGTTGCGAACGTTGGCTATCAATATGGCAATTCTGATCTTGTTTGCGGCGCTTCTGAATAGTTGGACCGTTGTGAGCCCGAACCACTTCCGCAGATTTTGGAGCCACGTGTGTCTTCTCCTGTCTGGCCCTCGCTTACTATCTATTTTTCCCTGGACAATCAATTGCAGTAGACGGTACTTATCGTGTCTCAATATGTGGCCTAGATATTCAAGCTTTCTTTGTTTGATTGTGCTCACGATTTCTTTCTCCTTTCCGATACTTTGGAGTACCTACCTCTATGTTGGTAACATATTCGGTTCAGGATATACGAAGAATGCGTCGGTACACCCACATTTCGAATGCTTCTAGTTTTCTCGTGAGCGTCCAGACCTCCACACCATATAGT
Organism: Diabrotica balteata; assembly: GCA_918026665.1. Classification (NCBI taxonomy): domain Eukaryota; kingdom Metazoa; phylum Arthropoda; class Insecta; order Coleoptera; family Chrysomelidae; genus Diabrotica; species Diabrotica balteata. The sequence goes on along the minus strand of OU898278.1, from coordinate 2,856,558 downwards.
AAGATCGGAAAAATGTAGCATTTAACTAGACGTAGTTTTAGGGGAAGAGAAAAATCCTTGCTTATGAGGAGCTTTTTCATATTGCTAAATGCTGCTCTAGCTCGTTCTATTCTCGCCTTCATTTCTGTGGCCTGTTTCCATTTTGCATTTACGTTGGTGCCAAGGTTCATATAAGACATAAGTACAGGTCGGGTTGAAGATCGTAAACAAAGTCGACACTCGACAATCTATCTAAGTAAACACATATGTAACTAATAATTAATTCTATCTATTTATAATAATTCGCCTAAATACATGATTTACTCTGATTACACAAAGCTTTGTAAATACCTTTTCTACTGCAACTTAACGTATTATTTATCAATAAACAATGCATTTTTGACATTTAACTAAATTCTTGTGATTTCTAAGCTTCTGCTTTTATAATAAAACTTAACATGAATATTAAAAAATCTGTATGTGAATGCTCTACACTACGCACTGAAAACTTCTTTAAGCCGCAAGTTTATTATGAGACGAGATGAACTTTTTTTAAAGTTTTTTCAGATAATAGTTTGAAATACTATGGTTAGTACATCAGTTACAAGATTTTTGAATATATTTTTTAGCTATGAAAAAAATGCTGGTCAACCGGTGTACCAGAGTTTAATCAAGGAATCATTTCCATGCGAGTTTCTCTGGTACACCGAGTGTACCAAATGATAAAAAGTATATCAATAATATTTAGGTATAGGACTTTAAATAATACAAAAATACTGCACAATATTCTAATAAACAACAAGAATATAATAATAAAAATAATAGTTTAGGCACTTGAATGATATGGTTTAAAACAATCTAAGCACAAAGCCACTATACAGTCTAGGCACTCTATATCACTGCGTTTCTGTAATCCCGTCTTTTAGCCCTACTGAAATGACCAACAATTTGAAAATACTCCATGTTCAATGGCCTCCAATTTTTTTTTCTCGGAGAAAAATCTTTTATAAGACTGTTAGCCAATTAGGATCTACATTAAGGTGAGATATTGCTTTTTTTCTACTGTTATTTTGCCTAAGGGATTCTTTCTAAAGTATGTAAGAATTTACTATGGATGCATCAAAAAGGTAATAAAATAACTTCATCCACCATCGACGACTTTTCCAAGCTACTGAGTATGTCTGCATTCGTTGGTCAAATCGTTCAACACCGCCTGTATACATATTGTAGTGTACAATGGCTTGAGGATAGCGGATGTTTTCTCGTTCTCCAGTTTTTGATGTTCTCAAAACAAAACCAATTTCTGCATGATTATGCGTATTGCTGCATACGGTCACAGATTTTGTGCCACGATCCTTCCACTTACTTAGCTAATAATGCAGACAATGCGATCAATTTTATCCATGTTAATTTTTCTGTCATCTACTAAATGTGCTTTTGGAAAATATTTTCTTGTTTGTCTTACTGTTCCACAACCAAAATGACCAGTTCTGATTACTTATTCATAAGAGGAAGTGTAAAGTACAAGCAAGCAGTGTCCCCTTTTTTCCAACACTTTAATTAAATTCAGTATAAATCTTTCCCCTAAAGTATGTTCGTTAGTCTGTTCAGGTTCTCTACCTTGATATACCTCAAAATTGATGAGGTAACCTGTTTAGCATTCTATTGCCCAAATTATACCCTCTTTATGGGTTTCATCGGCATGCCCTGTTTTAAAGTAGTCCTTTCTTTAAAGGCAACCATACTTTCATCAATTGAAATATTTCTGCTCGGAGAAAAAGATTCCATAAAGGTTATGTTTTTTTCACTTTGTACAACTTGTCAAATTCTTGAGTTCCTCTGGCTAGCATTTGTTAGTTATCATTTTTTAATCGCTCATTATAAAAATTTGGATCTACAGGCGAGTATTTTTTGATAGAAGATAAACTATTTCACTTGATGAAACATTCATATTTTTGTTTTGAAAGGTCATCTCTGTTTGCTACTGAATCATCTGAATCTCATGTTCTAAAGGTTCTCTTATTTATTAAAGTACAGGTAAGATGTAACTAAACATTGAGAGTGATATTTTGACCAATATAGAATCAAATAACGTTTTCCTTGTTATTGTACATTCGTCATGGTGTTTATTATATTATGGTCTTCAATTATTCTTTCTTTAGCTCCTCTTTCACATCTTTCTTATTATCGCAGTTTCTTTATTTTCCCTCTGGTTTCTGTTTTGCTAAAAGAACGAGGTCGTCTGCGTACGTTAATAACTGCAACTACTTGTATCAGTTGCTTTCTATCAAATCGACTTCATTCTTTGGTTGTTCTAGATTTTTGTTCATCTTGTGTTCTTGTTGCTGGTCCTAATCGTGAAATTAAACTCCTTTTTAAACATATATGTTGACATTATATATTACTAATAAAATGAATTTATAGAACTTGTATAGATATAATTATTGTGTAGATAAATACTTTGATTGCATAATAATAATTTTTAATCAATTATTTTCATTAAAAAGTGTATTATTGATCGATTGCATTTACGGAAGTGGGACGGTAATATAAATATAATTTAATCAACAGTGTTTCGTTCAATTAACCGCACATGTCGTTTGTCTATATTTTATATTAAAAATACAAATAATAAAAATTTTATTTAAAAATTCCTTTATAAAAGGTATAATGATAAAAACTCCTTCGGGCTAAATCACAGAACGTTTTCAGAATAAATATTCCATCATCAGTGCTATCTTAAAAAGTATAACCGCTTTTATTAAATCAAAGTAATTATTGTTCTCCCAAAGACGTCACATTTTAAAAGTATTTACCTCCTTAATGTCTTTAATTAAAGAATTTTCACTGCAAAAAGCACACGCAACTCAATAAATTAATTACTCAATAATAAATTCATTCATTAACTTTATATTTACTAATTCAGACACTAAAAAATAAACAAGACAATTCTGAAAAGAACCGTTCTCTCTCAGAATACAACCAGAAAACCAGTGCTACCACCCACAACGAGCAAACAAAATTCTAAAGAGGCGCCAAGAAGTCACCTAAATACGATTTTAAGTTTAAGAATACACCAACCAGAATGCACACAATCATCCCATCCCAAAGAACAGTGAAGTGAGACAAGGAAATACGGGAGGCTTGTTCTACCGCAAGCTCTGGCTGGCTCACAGCGCTATTGATACCTCTTGTTTTCGCAATTATTATATATATTCATTTGATTCCTTTAGTTACGACCAATAAAAAGTTACAAAAACAAAAAAGTTACATTTCATAAAAACACTCATTATATTTTTCAACATCATCTTTGGCTCTACAATCCTGGGTGGGTCTTGGCCTGTTAAAGAATTAGTCTCTATTCCACCCTATCTTTCGCCATGGCTTTCCAATTTCTGACCTCTAGATTCCTCAAGTCAACTTCGACTTAAGTTTTGAATCTAGATCTTGGCTTGCCTCTCTTCCTAGTTTCTCTGACTCTTGATATAATATCTGTCTTTGGGGGTCTCCAGTGTCCATTCTTTCAAGGTGTCCTAGCCACCTTAGTCTATTAATTTTAATAGACCGGACGATGTTGCATTTTTCATAGCAATTGATACAACTCAAAATTGTAAAGCCTGCGCCATATCCCGCTTTCTTTGTACTCCTCCGTATATGTGCCTAAGTATTCTTTTTTCAAAGTGGCCTAACAGTTCTTCGTCGCTTTTTACCATAGTCCATGTCTGTGACGCGTATGTCAGGATAGGTTTAATAAGAGTTTCATATATTAGTATCTTGGTTTTTCTGCTAATTATGTGTGATGTTAAGAACTGCTTTAGTCCAAAGTAAGCTCTGTTCACCAGGTATATTCTTCTCTTAATTTCTACGCTTACTAGGTTGCTGTTATTTAGTTGTGTTCCAAGATATATAAACTCCAAGACCCTTCAAATATGTCTGCTTCTGTTACCAGATCTTGTGGTGCCGCTTTTGTGTGCTGTTCGTGACCTTCATGTATTTTGTTTTGGATACATTGACCTGCAGTCCCATTGTCTTCGCGGCTTTTTCTAATCTTTCAAAGGCTTCTTATCAGGCTCTTTTTGTCCGTGTTATTATGTCAATGGCATCTGCGTAGACCAATATATGTACACTTCTATTGATGATCGTACCTCTGGTTGTTATGCCCGATTTCTCTATGGCTTTTTCTAGTGCGATGTTAAACAATAATCACGACAGACTGTCTCCCTGGCGTAATCCAGTATGTGTTTGAAAATACCTTGACACTCTGTTTTGTACCTTGAGTTTGCACTCAACATTCGAAAGAATTGCCTTTACCAATGTTATTAGATGCGATGGAATATCTAGTTCTGCCATGGCATTATAAAGTGCGCTTCTGTCTACAATGTCATAAGCGCTTTTAAAATCTATGAAAAGGTGGTAGGTATCAATTCCATATTCATATGTCTTTTCTAAGGTTTGTCTGAGAAGGAAAATCTGATCATTATATTTTTTAACTACCAAAAAATTCATCGAAATAGCATCTAATTTAGATAAGTCATTAATGTTTTCGAAGATGCTGTGACGAGTAATTATAATTTATATAAATGGTATTAAATGGCCTCTCTCAACGAAATCTCGAACACGTTCAAATCATCTCTCAGCACATTAATCAAGCTGGTCTCTCGACTTTTAGACGCATGAAAAAACAGCGACAATCTACTAGACTGCGACCAACGGAACGCGTTAATTTAATGTACAGTTATTCGGTCACAGATGAATCAATGGATCGCGAATAAGAATTCGAGATGGTATTTCACTGATACAAATTGTATTCATTGATGTTATTACCAAGTCGACCCGATTTCTTAACCTTCTTGCGCTCAAGATCATTCAACATATTCCATCTAAATACATTGACACGAGTGAAATCAGTTAACAATTTAAAGATATTTGAAGTGGAAATGTAACGTAGGAAAGGACAAGGAAATAGTCGAATATTTCGAATCGAACAGAAGAAAAAACGCAGTTTGAGGAGGGGGTGAACTAGACTTCATTAAATTTCACCTAACGGGTGACAGAAGTTTTTATTTTATTTATAATAATTAGTTCTTTCATTTTATTCATTCCAGTTTTGGTGAACTATATCTTAGTTATTTCTTTACCGAATATGTTTTTGAAAAAATCCAAATGCAGCATTTTTTCCTTTAAAGTCCTCTTAAAGAAGCAATAATTTACTCACTGACACGTCCTTTTTAATACTAGCATAGTATTATGATAGACACGAACCATATATGGGTCATAGGACAGTAAACGTGTTAAGATCATTCATGTTAAAAATTGTTAAGTGTTTTAAAGATATTGGCAGAGTTGGTAAAAAAATGTAAATACAGGTGCATACAAATATACAGCTGGGGACTGCCATGGTTATTTCCAACAGCAGAAATAATTAAAATTGGCAAGAATTATATCTGTTTCTGTAAAATGGGAGCTTCCTGTAGTATAATGGGAAATATGGGAGTGCTTAATCCCCTACTTAACCTAATAAGAAATGTGTATGATAAAAACTCATCAGAGTATGGGGCACTTGAAACAGACAGTGTGATGTCACTTTCGGTAAGCGTTGAATCAGCATTACTGGCGGAGCATGAATCTTAGCCAAATTCAGAACCATTTGTCACCTGTCAATTCTTCTTCTTTTCCATAGCTAATGCCAGAACTAAGCCACCGACCCATGGAAATAAAGTCCCGTCCACAACAAAGTCCGGTCAACCGACGACTACAAACGATTATGGATGATAGTAATAATAAATCGATAAGGTGTTTAAGAAGAAACGCTTTACAACATATGAAAATGAAGCATCAAATGAACTGAATTAAATTAAAATTAAAAGAGTGGATTCACAGTTCCTGTCGTCAGCTGTATTGAAAGAAGTAAACAAAGCGGACGCTGACCTATGTATCGATAAACAAACTGTGTTGCAAACAGCCGTTCCATTTTATCAAACTTTCATTGATTATCTCCAGCAGTGAAAATCACAGTTTGAAGATGAATTCATATTTGGATGGGATACACTCGCTTCCGAGCCGAATTGGAATGACGTAGAGGTACTGAATAAATTTATGGCAGAGAATAAATTGGATTAGCGCAGAAGAAAACAATGTTGAAATACGTAAAAAAAACTTATGACAATTGATAAAATTACAGCTTGGAACGAAAATCACACACAACCTCATTAACGCTGGGTGGAATGTTTCCAATACGTCGAAGAGAATCACGTTCTATAAAAAATGCTTTACACACTTATCAAATTCATCTTGTGTTTACCAGCTACTTCTGCGAACGGTGTGCGCGTTTTTTCATTGATTACGAAAATATTGATAGCCGAAAAATCGTACTTGGCATTGAAACCTTACAAAATCTTTTGTTCGTAAAATTTTATTTGAAATATAAATGTGTTGACTTTTCACGTTTTTAAAAGAGTCGCCGTCATTGTTAAAGCAAATTTCATCGCAAGACAAATATGATTTTAAAAAGCGAACAATATAAACAATGAATATATTTTTTTTCCATAGCTAATGTTAAAGTGTTGCTTTAACAACTGTTTTGAGTAGATAAAGTATCACTTATAACCGCAAGGGTAGATAAAGTGACACTTTAACAGCAAGAGTAGATAAAATGTTTTAACTTTTTTCTATTCAATAAAATGTACAAATTCAAACACATTAATGATTTAAAAACAACTGAAATTTTACAATTAACATTATTAGAAATATCTATTTTTGGAGCATCACAACTTGTACTCGTTTGCTTAAACACTTGATTCGTGGTACTGGATTGATTTTCTGGTCCGCCAAGTATACACTTGGATACAGCAATCTTATTGCTTATTGACTCTTCAATGTAAGATTCTGCAACAGATGACGATTTTCATCACCTAAACGTTTAACTTTCACTAGATCAGCTCCAGAATTTGCGAACATAGTAGCTGAAGAACGACGGAAACAATGCCCCGTGTATATTTTTGAATTTGCAAGTTTCAAAAAATCTGCAATCTTTTTGGGGATGTTATATATAGTGTTAATCCCCACCGGTTGAGTAGTGCACTTTTGCTGTCGGTAATTTACAAAAAACTTACTGTGAGGTACATTTTTGGGGCGCAAGGCAATATACTTTCTCACAATTTCCAAGAAACTCAGTCCACTTTTCTTGTCAGTAATACAAAACGACCTTTCCTGCTTGGTTTTAGTATCAGATAATAAAACGATTATCACCGATTTTCTGTCGTCCACGTTAAACACTTCTAACTTGTACAATTCATCGGACCTAGTCGCTCCATGCACACCAATAGTAGCAATAACCTTCATCAACAAATAGACGTCATCAGAAGCTCCTGTCAGAAATTTAATAATGTCATCTGACTCCAGGTTTTTGGACTTTTTAGCTTGTATCACATATCATATTCACCAACAACGTACGCTTCAGCATCGAATAATACGACCATAATGACGATGGCATCGCTTTCTTCGACTTTTCAGAAAAATACGCCGGAAGTATTTTTTCACTCACGCCATTGATATTCTTAACGCTTTTCCACTTTTTAAAAGACTGCTATTCTTTCCCATACATCATCCTAAATTTTTGTGGCAACAATAAACTTTCTGCCTCCAACGCTGCATTTTCTACATCTGATGGCAGGTTTTCCTTTTCTTGTGTCAAGTCTTTTCCGTCCATTTCGTATTTATTCACTTTGTACACAAAACGCAACAATATTCTCCGCAAAAACCAAAACGTAACATTTGTTTGACATTTGTTGACAGAGTAATTCATATCCCTAGCAACGGAGCAACACAATTGCGATTTTTGTGCTAAAAATTACAATTTTCTTTGAAATTCTATTTTTCACCTGAACTTGAAGTCTTGCTATAGAAAAAATGTTATTCTATTAACGGAATAAGCACATGATAAAATCGTTATGACGTCAATTTCCACTTCGAAATCGTCTCAAATCAAAGTATAACAATTTTGTTTTGTACATAGAAAAATTCTCTAATAATTTAATTTTATCTGATCATTTATACAATGAAATTCAGCATAATTATGCATTTTAAAGTAGACGATTTAAATGATATTGCAATTGTAAGTGCCTCGGGACGACTTTAGTTATAAGATAGTTCATTCGATTACATGAAATCAATTTTAACTTGAGAATATCCTCAGAAAAAAATCATAGCATGTAATTCGTCTTTAAAAAGACAAACACATGACATGATGACAGTAAAATTCTCCTGTTAGTGATTCATAGTAAATTATGAGAGAAAACCAGGAAAAAAACCTCATAATACTATCCCGACATTGTAAGTATTTGTTCGTGAATTTAGTTTACTTCAACAAACATCAAATTTCTGATTTTATATGTTACGTTATTTAAAAAACTAAATGATGTATCCTCTATATGTTACTGACTTACTAATAATGGTGTTTTCTTATTAATAACTTCCTCTTTCAATATTGGTAACCAGATCCTACTACATTCTGCTGAGGAATTTGCGACATAATTGGCCTCATTTAGCATATTAGAGCCGCTTCTTTAATTTTTCTTTTTTACCATCCGTTTCTTTTAGGACTACATTTGAATTATTCAATTGAACCCTATGTCATTATCCAGCGTGTTTACAGATTGAGATCTATAAATTCTCTATTTTAATATAAAATTGATGTCACTTACTAAATTTAATGCCTTGATGATTATAAAAAAATGATCTACAGAATTGACAGAGTTGACAGAATTTGGGATGGTCACACTATACATAGTCTAGCCTAATTAAGAGTTTTTCGTTAGCTCTGTATTATTATTAATTTCTTTGTTAGTTAGCGCTTACTATTTAAAATAAAAGGACGACGAACCATAACAATTTGCGCAACAAAAATGTCTAGCCAAATTCCAGTAGCGTGACTAACTAGAAAAACTGCGAGGATAATACTGAAGCTTTTAAACGCCATTAATATGCCGGGATTGCTTTTTATGTTTCAAGGTAAAAGGAAGAAGGCTCGTTATATTGCGACTCGTCCTCGTAAAAGTAATTAGTATGTACGAAAAATACGTTTATATAAAATGGCAAATTAGTTTTGGTATTGGGTAACAGATGATTTGAAAGTAATTAGGATGCGGGAAGTGTTTTTTCTTATTGATTCTCTAAGTTTTTATTTTATGCCAGTATTGCATTGCAAATATCTCCACTGTGTAGGGTGACAAAACGGTTTTGGCATCATAATGGCGTAATTAAACAGTGTCAGATACTTCTTATAAACATAAACGGTAGAAAAGGGCAAACAAAATTTGAAAATCCATTCTATTCGAGAAAGTGATCCAGGCTGAAGAAGATCCTGGCTTCGAATCCTTCGACAGAGGTATCACCAGACGTCCAATGATCTATTCAAAGCTGATGAAACAAAGTTATTATTACTAGCTTTATTATCAACGTTTGATAATGAGATATAGTAAAGAAAGATGATCAAAATGTAAGCTAAGGTTAATGCATTTTTATATCCTAAAAATAAATCGTACTCCACGCATACGAATAAAAATAAATGACCAGTTAAGCAACACATATTTCAGTTCAATTACTCAAAACGCACAAATCGTTGAGACGCGTCCAAATTTTCTGTAAGTACGGTCTATCTACAGAGCAATTCGAACAATATGTCCATGAAATATATTAGAGCGAACGATATTTCGGATTTTTGATTCGATAATGTCCTAAAAATACCGTCCGTGTTTACTGAAATAAAAGTTTATGCTTTTTTTCACAACAAACGCGCTAAAAATAGGAAGGCATTAAAAGATTTGAATCATTTTTATATTTAAATCCGAGTGTACACAAATAATAAAATATTTGTACCAGGAAAACATTAAATCTTTATTTGTTAAGAACACATACGGAATATTTTAGCAATAATCTATTGATGAGTGGCGAAAAAATTGAATACGTGGTCCGATAATTAAGGAGCTTAATACAGACGTTTTTTTTTAGACAATAACCTTTCTGTCGAGTTCTACTTTTTTTTTTAAATATACCACAATTATGGTAATTTAATTTACACATTTTATTCACGCTTCCTCTTCCAATCTGGAAGTGAGAAATCTATGAGCACGATAGTGATTGACGATCTTTTGACAAAAATCTAGAATGTTGAAGTGCCGTAGTTTTATTTTTAAATTTTTGCAAGACTTAATTTCGACGAATTAACTCATCATCCGAGGTAAAATCAACGTTTACTTTTGGTGTACAACTTATTGAAGAATATCTTATCTTGTAACTTCTAAAGGAAGCGAACAGACCCTGTCTCATGTACCGTAAACTTTTAATTGGAAAGACGACTCCACTTTATTTTTTATTCAAATCGTTAACCACTATTTCGTAATTAGTAGGTGATGAACTCCACTGCTCGACTAAGATGCTAAACTGAACTTGGCGAGTTAAATTGTATTACAAGTGTGAAATTATTGCAATTAGACGGATTTTTGTGTAGAAGTATGTTAGTTTTGACTAGCAGGAAGCGACGTGTTAAAAATAATGCAGAAAAATGCGAACACTAACTGACAAAAATATTGTTGAGCAGTTTCATTATTTTGCCATAATTAAATTCAGAGTAGGTAGATGATATTAAAATTAACTGATTAAAGTCTGATTTCTATTACAGCTATATAATGGGACAAAATAAAATACATACATCTAAATTTTAATGAATTTACCATGTGATTAGTTAATTACGAATAATATAGGTTCCATCATCAACACAACATGTGAAAAATACCAATATTCCACCAAAGATATAACATAAGCAGAGGACATTTCGAATGGACTGGTCGAAGTCCCTCTCTAAGGCACCGTGGAAATTGATGGCCGTAGTTTTCCAGGCTCTTCCTTCACACTTGGTGATATGGCGCCCCACGTTGGGCGCCAATTCACCGTAAGGAGGTTTGGGTCTTGGCAAGAATTAACCCATATCTGCTCTATAGGTGCTCTGCAGAGGGCTTCGACTAGCCCAATCGAAGTTTCTTCTGTGTTTCTCTTCTAATTTGGTGAGTTAGGTAATTTCTTAGAATAAAACACAGTTTGGTAGTAGAAATGTTCAAGCAAAAGAGTCCTAAGGACGAGTGGAGAGCATAGCCCTGTGAAGAGGGCTCTCAGGATATAGGAGAGCCTATGTGGGAGCCGGAACAAGACTAGCCCGCCTTGGCTTGGAAAATGCACCCCTTTATACATTTTTCTTTCGTATCGATATGTGCATTTCCAAGTCAATTTGGCCAATCGTAAATTGTATAGAACATAAAGGCGATGCGTATCGACGTGCTCATTGATCCGCAGACTAAGGCATGCGTGACAATATAGATTAAAACAAGTTTCATCATGTAGGTATGAAATCGACATTTTTCGACAAACGTCTGGACAAACAAAGGTTAAAAGCAAGTTAAGCGACGGGATCCCTTAATGACACAATCTGGAAGAATAAACAAGAATCTATAAAGCAGCAATTAGACCTATATTAACATACATGGCGGAGACAAGACCTGACACATCTAAAACGAGACGACTGCTAGAAACAACAGAGATGAAAATACTCCGACGAATATCAGGGAAAAGTTTGTTAGATAGGGAGAGAAGCGAAAACCAAATGGATGAAGTATTGGCAGATCAAGAAAAAGATGGTGCGAGAATTTAAACAATTTAAGAGGCTAGTGTTGAAGAAGAAACAGGCGTTAAAGCCTAGATACAAAAAGGAAGAAGAAGACCTATCCTGTCAATAAACAGAAGTCTATACAATTAGTATTACAAAAGTTAAAATATTCTATATTTTTGCTTATGTAGATCCCAATTTTACAAATATACCTTTATCTACTTACCCATTATTTTTATGTCTACTATTATAGTAACCAACTATATGGCCATAAATAATAAACAATTAAGTAGGTGTGTCTTGTTGATTAGTATTCACATCAGAAATACGAGAATTTATTAAGTTGTTAACACCAAAAAAAGTTCTTAATAATTTTATAATAATTAATATCCGTATAATGCTAATTATACTATCACATTTTTTAATTTATTTATTATTGTTAATAACTGTAAGTAAGATTATTTTAAAAGTGAAACTGGAACAAAACCATGAAGTGGAGATATCCAGGAGTGGCTAGTATACCTGTTGGATCCAAAGCACGTGGTGTTCGTGTGTATCAAGGTATAAAAAATGCTTATTAAAACTATGCTATTAACTTACGCTAATTAGCTTAAAACTTTTATTTTAAAGAAGATCTTTTCGGAATTGAATCATTTCATCATCAGTTTAATAAAAAGTTGTTAAAAACATTGTTTGGCCACAGAAAAACAATAGAAAGACATCAGTAACAAAAACAATCCTCATGGAATTTACAATAGGTAAATAGTCTAGGTTACTAGACTCCAGCACAGATCAGAGGTAATGTAAGTCAACAAAATCTCACCAGCTCCTGGGGGTCATGTTAGATGCCCCCATTTTCAGTTTTTATTAATTACCGAAGTTAACGGTCTATTACATTTACCTTTGTAAATTCCATGAGGATTGTTGTTGTTACTGATGTCCTTCTATTGTTTTTCTGTGGCCAAACAATGTTTTTAACAACTTTTTATTAAACTGATGATGGAATGATTCAATTCCGAAAAGATCTTCTTTAAAATAAAAGTTTTAAGCTTTTAATAAGCATTTTTTATACCTTGATACACACGAACACCACGTGCTTAAGATTATTTTCCACACGTGATTTATCCAGTTATTACATGGAGTAAGAATTGAACACAGCAAATATTTCATTTACTATTTCAAATTCTTCTTCTAGCTTTTTTATTCGTCTTTTAATACTATCTGCCATATTTTTTGTTCCAGTTTTTTAGTGTTTCATCTATATAAAATTTAAATGAGGTTGGTGATAGGTAGCATCCTTGTCGAAGTCCTTTATCAACTTTTCTGAGTATTTTGTTCGACTTTTATTCTACATTCATTCTCTTCGTAAAGTGATTTTACGGCATTTATGTAGATGTTATTTACTCCGTGGTTATACATTGCTTTCCACATGTTGTTGAATGGGACACTATCATAGGCCTTTGGGAGATTCACGAATACAATGTGGAATTCAGCCTTGAATGCTATTGTTTTTTTTCTGAGCTGTTTTATAGAAATATATTCTCAGTACATAAGGGATTCAATGAAAATTACTAATTTACTTAGTTACAGTTAAAATAACTGTAACAATATGTAATTTCTTTTGCCTTTCGTACGATTTAATTGTTTTATAAATAAATTATTTTCATACTATGATCTATATGTCATAATGTAGTACGAAGTAAATGCCTAAAGTAGTTCTTTTTTTTTTCAGGGTCGTGTCGTTCTTGAAGAAAATAATCGTGGATCGATCAAGTTATGGCCCCACCCCATTCTCGTCATTTACTAGCGTGGACATTGCCAACTGCAGTCGTTTTACTCAGCTATTTGTGGTACAAAAGGAAGAGAATTGGAGCTCGAAGTGACCCAGGCGATAATAAATCACCTACACATAAAGAGGAAGTGTTCACAGAGAAATCTTTAGAAGAGGAATTGAAAGAAGCCGACGAGCACGACTCTTCTCAATCTTCGCCGAGCAAATCGTTTTCGAGATCACTTTCTGGAGTAGAATCGACTCCTATAGATATAATCATACCACCTGAGTTAAGGGCTACTAAGTCTACTCCACGTGTCGTCTCGGACGAAGATCTCGATTTCGAAATCGAAAAGATCAAATCGATGAAGAACGGTTCACTGTTTCCCGCTAAAATAGACTCACCAATACCCAATAAGTCCAAATCGTCCACCTACAGAGACAACAAAGAAAGCAAACCCAAGTCAAAAAAGAACCAGAAGAAAGAAGCAGGAAAGATGGCCCAAAAAGATATCGCTATCGTCGAAGAGAAATTGACTTCTCTGAAAATTAGCAAAAATAAAGAAACTCCCAAAAAGAGAGAACACAAAAATAGTAATAGTAAAAAAGATTCGGAAGAACTGCAACGACAGAACAGTGAAAGAGATTCAGCTAACCACAGTCCCTCCGATGTTATGTTAGCCAGCCCTTCATTGAGCAGTATTTCAGACAACCACAGTGAGGTAAGTTGTCTTAAAATGTTAATATTTGTTATATAGATGTTTATCGTTAGTGTAATTGCGTATGGTGAGTCAAATTTTAGGAAACAAGCTTACATTCTATTACGTGGATATTTTATATTTCAAATAGGTGCCATTGATCACGGAATGACTGAATGAGTAGAAAATACTGACGTAAATCGTAACAGACAAACTTTAAACAAACAGTTATCTAAATTGTTCTCTAAATTTGTTCACATAAACTTATTATTTTTACTGCTATGTTGCCTTGTTTTCAATCAGTAAATTTCTGCACTTACAACCTACAAATAATACTACTAGATGTATTGTTTGTTAAAGACTATAAAGTGCTACATAAAATGTTCTCTTTTTTGCAACCCATCCTTACGAACTACTAAGGGTGTTACTAGTGGAGATCAACATCATATCCAGTAGACCTAAGGTCCTCAGTCTTTTAAAATTTTCCCGAACTTTCAATACTCAAATAAGTATAAACTAGCGACTTTTAGTGATTTGATATATGAGCAATGGTGACTCGATAGCTTTTTCATTGTTCTTAAATCTAGAACTTTCCGGATTTCATATATCCTATTGCACGACTATGTTAATTGGTCAGTTACTGTTTCGCTGATGCGTTTGGAATGTTCAACTAATGTAGCATCATCGTCCAGGATTTTGGTTGTGGTAGATTGGGGTAGGACCCATTTATGAGCCCTTTAGACACCTTGACCTCTTAAGACGGGTCTATTGTATCACCGCTATCATACGGAATAGGCCCATAAGAACCTATACTTCGGCGTTCTGGAGCCCAGGCTGTTCCGGGCTCCCATAACTGCAGTAATCTGCAGGGGCTCCAAGTCTGAGCCCTTTCTGCCGTTCTGAACGTTTAACCCTTCAGTTAACTTGTGGCCTCACAGAAAGCCACAAGTCTTTTTAAGAATAACTTCCTGATGTGGCTCGGTTGCATAAAGATCCAACCCAGGATATGCCACCTCTGGTAGGCCAGTGCCGGGTACCTAAAGAGGACATGTGAGGAGGTTTCCTCCTCTTACAAAGAGGGCGCCGTGAGCTATACATCAATCCAAGCAGATGAAGGTGCCGCCTGAGTTTACAGTGACCGGTAAACATGCTTACTGACCACCAAAGAGCACCTTCTACAGTCTAGAAGGAGAAGTTAAGCTGTAAGACTTTTGGATGGCCCCACTGTGTGGATTTTAGCCTGGTCTCATATTGGCTCAGGAATCTTAGAACCTCCGCAGAAGTACTGAAGGGCTTTCCAATCACAGGTTCGGGTCCCACCGGTAGAGTGAACTTCTGCTTTTAGGATGGTTAAGTTGTCTAGCCCTATAAGCTATTTTTCATTAGAACAGTCTATGATTCCATTAATTCGCACAGTACTGCAGCATGGTTGGGTCATACAACACGGATTTATAGTAACAGGGAAGTGAAAGAGAACAGAAAGCTAAACCAATAGAGAAAAGCAGAAGAAACAGACCAATAAAATAGTGGACAACCTAACCCATCTAATCTTTTGAATATTTAAAAATACCGATAACATGTAATAATTCTCGACTTGCCTAAAACAAAACAATATGGCACTACTAAAAGAAGTCTGGTGACTAAAGAAGAAGAAGTGGTGTTACCGACGTATTCTGAAAATATCATGGATGGATCGCAAAACAAACGAACAAGTTCTCGAACAACTAGGAAAACAATGCGAAGTTTTAAATTCCATAAAAATCAAGAAATTGGAATACTTGGGGCACATCATGAGAGGTGAAAAGTACGAACTACTAAGGAATATAATGCAGGGTAAAAATCAAAGGTAGAAGAAGCGTAGGAAGACGTAAAATCTCGTGGCTACGCAATCTCCGTGAATGGTTTGGATGCAGTTCAATTGAACTATTCAGGCGAGTAACCAATAAAATTATAATTGCCAGAATGATTTCCAATCTCCGATAGGAGTGGAACTTGAAGAAGAAAAGAAGTCTCTGAAAAAAACCATACCTACATGTCCTTCATTGTAGTGTCAACAAAAATTGTTCTCTACTTCACCGTACAAGTTCGACAAAAACAACCGCTACTCATTATTGTATACCTATATATCACATACAATTATTAACCCACCTCTAAACTGATAAGCTTTTGACGTGGTTATGCATTCGTTTTTTATTTAGTCTGTCCTTAGTACTTCGATGTTAACAATATGTAGTGCCGATTGTTATCTATTCAATGGAAAATTCGAATTTATCGAATTGTTTTCGAGATGACACTTATGATCGACAAACACTTCAAGGTATTTTTTCCAAACTAGATACCTACTTACATAAATTAATAAAAAGTTAAAAAGAATTAGATTAGTTAGAGTTTTCTATACATTTGGGATATTTAAATTGCCAACTAGTGCTATTTGTTTATCTCTTTAATTATCTATTTAAATATGGTAGTGGTATTGTTTACGTGTATGTTGAAACCATCCAAAATATTTATAAAGTTTTATTCGTGGGACTTTATTCCGTAACACATCAAAAACTGTCAATTTTTGGAACAATTCAAATACTTATTATTTGTAACAGATGTTTTCATACGTGGCATTCCAGAGACGTGTATGAAAATATCGGTGGTAACCTACATCAGGTTGTGTGAAGATAACTACAGACATTTCTGCTTAAAAGTTTAGCATATTGAAATTTAATAAATTAGTTTTTGTAATAACTTATTCCATTAGTTGCTACAAGCAACACCACTTTCCTCTTCAATATATATATACAAGGATTTCCACAGTTTTCACTGTATTCCTTCACTCAACCGTTTTCTCCAATTTTTCCTGTTGAGCCAGTCCCCTTCCTGTAGGTTTCTTCTTCTCATTGCTTCGTCCACTTCATCTCTGAAAGATCTTCGGGGTCTGCCTCTCTTTATTCTTCCTATCGGGCTCCACTCTGTTATTCTATTTATCCACCGATTTTGGTCTGCTCTTCTGACATGTCCGTACCAGGTTAACCTCTTCTGTTCGATGTAGTCTATTATGTCGGAGTTCATTCCCATTCTCCTCTTAATCTCCATGTTATTTATTCTATCTCTTCTTGTTACTCTGCAGCTTCTCCTTAGGAATTCCATCTCTGTTGCTCTATTTGTTTTTGGTTATTTATTGTCCAATTTTCACACCAAAGTGAGGATACTTCTTGTCATGGTATTATATATTTTTTTCTTTGTTTTCATGCTGATGTTCTTATCCCATAGTACCGGGTTCAATTTTCGTATGCAGTCTCTTGTTTGTCCTAGTCTATTTTTTATATCTTCCTCCGTTGTTCCTTTGTTTGATATTATGAAACCTAAATACTTATACTTGTCTGTTCCTTTGATTTGTTTACCTTCGTCTATTTCCAGCTGTTTTATTTCTGTATTCTCCGTTGTTAGGTATTCAGTTTTCTTTAGGTTTATTTCCATCCCATTCTTTGTATATTCCTGCTCCAGTTTTCTCATCATAAAACTGAGGTCATCCTCGTCTTGTGCGATCACTATTTGGTCGTCAGCAAAACTTAGCGTATATAGATATTCGTTCCTTACTGGTATACCCATTCCTTCGCACTTTCTTTTCCATGGTTTCAGGGTTTTTTCCAGGAATATTTTGAACAGGGTGGGGAATGTGGAGCAACCCTGTAGTAGTCCCTTTGTCGTTTTAAACGGACTGCATATTCTATTGCCCGTTTTGATAGCTACTTCGTTATTCTTGTAGAGTGCTTTTACCGCGTTTATTAATCTTCGTGGAACTTCGATGTCTTCCATTGCTTCCCATAGCTTGGTTCTAGGTATTGAGTCATATGCCGTCTTAAGATCAACAAAAGCCAGATGGGATTCGATTCACCCAGGAGATTCCCAACATTCTTCTCTAGCACCACATCTCAAAAGCCTACAGTCATTTAAGTGATGCTTCGCTTAGTGTTCAAGACTCAACCCCGTAAAGAAGAATTGAAAATGTAACGCCGAAGAAGGCTCATTTCAATTTTTCGTTGCCGAATCATGGGCCTTGAAAATTTTACATTTACATTCTTTAACAAACTACCTTCTCTATTTAGTGCCACCTTTTGCATGCTATCTGTGAAGATTATTTCAATATATCTGAAATTTTTCAGTACGCCTCATCGATATCTTCTCCGGGGTTGTTTTGTATATCTCTTCGTAGTAGATATTATAAAGTTGAGGTGATAAGATAGTAAAGGCTTCGTTCAGTGGGTTGTCTTGCCTGATTTTTCTGCTCGATCATTATACAGGTTGCTGATTCTTCTTAGATCTCTGTCATCGATGCCAGTGCTCGTTAATAAGATATCAGTTTATGTGTTTTGCTCTATAAATGCTTTTTGCATCACTGGAAAATCATTCATTAAGCAAAAAGTGCTTCCCTTGTATCTGCAGCATTCCTAAAACTAAAGTTTGAATGGATCAATTGTTATTCGCGTTTTCTATTACTGTTAAACTAAAGATTCTATATTTCCCACACTTTTTGCATTAAGTTTCTCCGACAGAGCAAATGTTACTGTATTATAGATATTGAATGTCTATGTAATCCCTTCATCCATACCACTGATATCCATACCATTGACGCAGTTTATTGAGACACGAGGTTCTTTTATCTCGACCACATTTAACTTGGGGTGGATAGTCATTATAATAGTATTTATAACTTTAGGAAATTTGATTCAACTGGTTTTTTTACCAAATGGTAGAGGTAGATTATGGTTTTAATTAAATTTTGTGCGGAACATCCCTTTTTCCATTTATGTTTATGATCAAGTTATAAGTAAATATAGAGAGAATCTAATAACAAATTTTATATTGTAGGGCTCCAGTGATAGCGGCAAAGGCGGTAGCGATGTTGCGACACCCCCCGCATCCCGTACCCCAGGAATCGACGTTTCCAGCAACGTAAGGACCTTGTACGAGTTCGTCATTCCTCAATCGTTAGTAGGAAAATTAATAGGCAGACACGGCTGTTTCGTCACGCAAATCAAGGACAAAACTAACGCCTTGATCATCGTTAGAGCACATCCCACCAACAACAAAATGAAGCTTTGTTTGGTAGAAGGTACGCGAACGGAAATAGACAGTGCACTGAAGATGGTCAGAGATAAGTTCCCTGCCAAAAGGTATCCGGAAATCACTTTGGAAGAGGTCCATTTGGTTCCAGAAGTACCAACAGTGTCGCTAATTTCTGATCATTTATATGTAAGTGTACAATTTTTACATTACTCATTTAGGTCTTTTTGATGGGCTTTCCTCTTAAGTATCTTTATTAAACAGGATTTTTTCTAATGTAGATGCACCTGCAAAAACTGTTAGATACGGATACAAGTACCGAACTTTTTGTAAAAAGTGCTATATAAAAGAATCTCTTTTTTGCAACCCATTCTTACGAATTACTAAGAGTGTTACTAGTGGAGATCAACATTATATTTTTGAACGTACATGTTAAAGCTTACGACATATTGATCTTACAAGGTTGGAGGTCCATTTTATATTTTTTAAACGAGTTGAATTTTCATTATTTTTTGTATTGTTTAAATTGTTATTTAATTCATAAAATTTTTAATTAGTTAAGGCGGTAAATTATACCAATAATGTTTTGTTTTTTCCGTTTATCAGTTAACAAGGTTCACAATTATATATATTTTAAGGTTGCTGATATGATTAATGACACAGCTAAGTTATTGAAATATCAAATTTCAATATTTGTACAAATTTTTACCTGCGAATAAAGAAAACAGCATCTAATACACGTTCTTCCATAACCGTCAACTTGCACATGTTCCGATTTGATGGAACAGCTGACCGTGTTTCGATCTAATGCGCCGACGCTTGTGACAGCGCGGCATTATTTGAAATTTGTAATCGTGAACTCATTATATGCCGGGATAAGCAATCCACCATTTACTGGTCAATAGTTTAGGGCAGATGAGCTAGTAAGCGGAAGGACACTCTGTTGTCCTGAGACTGAGAAATTGGTCTCGAAAGCGGAAGAACCAAGAAAGTGGTCAACGGCATCAGAATGCAGAAGGCAACGAGAAACCACTGCATTAAAGGTCCCTGATGACATCTTTAGTATAAATTATAATGGCTAGCACTATTTGCACTTCTTCTTATGGTGCCCTATCCAATTAGTGGATGTTGGCGACAATTCTGGCATACTCCTCTCGATCTTGTGTGGCTCTAAAGCATGGGCATCGACGTTTGTCCAATCTTTTATGTTTTTAAGCCATGAGTATTTCTTTCTTCCGATGCCCCTTTTTCCTTCTATCTTCCCTTCCATAATAAGCTTTAAGAACTGGTACTTGGAATTTCGAAATATATGACTCAGATAAGCCGCTTTTCTTCTTTTTATTATTGGCAGCAATTCTAGGTCCCTGGCCGTTCGATTTAATACTTCGACATTTGTTGTGTGATCTGTCCAGGGAATTTAAGTAGTCTTCTAAATACCCACATTTCAAAGGCCTCTAATCGGTTCATCACATTGGCCTTTATGGTCCAGGTTTCTACATCATATAGCAGTATGGAGTAAATGTAACATTTTACAAAGCGATATCGAAGCGTTAAGTTGAGGCTGTTGTTGCTTAGCAAGGCTCTCATATTAGTAAATGCTGTTCTGGCTTGCTCAATCCTGCTACGTATCTCTGTCTGGATCTAGATCTTCAGTATCCAACTACCTACTACTATTTGCACAAGAAACATTGTTGATTATGGTAATCGGAGACCAAAATGCGGCAGGGGAGGACAACCATCAGAACGCAAGGCAGGGTTGTCAACATGCAAAACCTTTACACGAAAAGCAAAAAAAAAATACTCAACCCTCTCAGATAAAAACAGCTACCTGGAGTGTAAGAAGTATGTATCAGCCTGGAAACTACATAATGTTAATAAAGAGAAAGAGAGGCTAAATATAGATATACTTGGGGTTAGCGATGTACAATCAATGGTCAGGAAATGGAGAGATATCAATAAATAACCACAATATTTATTACACTGGAGGAGACAAAACTGATCATCGATACGGAGTAGCTTATAGCTTTCATCATAAGCAACATTATCAGTGAAAAATCAGTGCTAGGTGTGATTCAAATCTCAGAAAGAATAATAATGCTAAAAATTCAAGCACAGAACTGTAATATTAATATGATCCAAGTCTATGCTCCCACAGCTGATAAGACCGAAGATGAGATCGAAAAGTTTATTCAGAATTGCACAATACAATCAAGATAACAGAATCTAGAAATATTACTTACATTTTAGGAGACTTTATTGCAAAAATTGGGGTAGGTACAGTTGAAAATATAGCTGGACAGCTCTGATTATCGAACACTGAGCCTCATAGGTCATACTACAAAAGTAATACATAAGAGAATATACGAAAGGCTAGAGGAGGATATTAGCGAAACGCAGTTCGGGTTCCGAAATGGAATGGGTACTCGAGAAGGACTATTTGTCATCGACATATTGATTCAGCGATGTCGGGATGTAAACGTTGATCTACACTTGTGCTTTGTTGACTACGAAAAAGCTTTCGATAAAGTAAGACATGAAAAAATAATATCAATACTTATGAACAAGCGCATTGACAGTAAAATCATATAGTGCAAACATTATATTGGAACCAAAGTGCCATAGTTCAAATTGATGGGCAACACTCAGAAGAAATGAAGATCTGTAGAGGAGTTAGACAGGAATTTGTTTTAATCGCCAAAATATACATCGCCTATTGACAATCAATGGTAACGTGATAGAACAAGTAGAAAAATATCAGTACTTGGGAACTTTGATCAATGAAACCAATGATCATACTGCAGAAATAAACAGGCAATAGAGATTGTCAGATCAGCATGTACACTAGTGAAGCCACTACTAACGTGCAAAAATCTAAATTTAGAGACCAGACTACGTACCATTCCCTGTTATATATTTTCAATATTATTATATGGAGCTGTGACTTGGACATTAAAAAAATGTAATTTAAAAAGAATCGAGGCCTTCGAACTCTGGTTATACCGCAAGGTAATAAAAATATCATGGACTGATAGAATTACAAATAAAGAGGTACTGGACAGGGTTCATAAAGAAACAGAACTAATCCCCACTATACAAACCAGAAAACTGAAATACATACGCCACGTGATGAGGGGATTAAAATATGAATTTTTGAGACTCATAATATAGGGAAAGATTCAAGGAAGATCTGTTGGCCGAAGACAGAACTCGTAGTTGAAGAATCTACCTGATTGGTATCAATGCAAATCGATTGATTTGTTTAGAGCAGCAAGTTCAAAAATAAAAATAGCCATTATGATTGCCAACCTCCTTAGGGAGACGGCACTTCAAGAAAAAGCCCATTTTATCTCCCATCCCAAAGGAGAAAATATTTACAGAATCTTTTATCAGATTAATAATCTTTAGTCACCATATTCTTCATGTTCTTGTTCTTCAGTTACTGAGATTTGAACCAGCTTTGAGACATGAAATAATTTACCGAGTCTTTCGATTTATATTTATTTTATAAATTAAATTTGATAATTTTTCTGTGATTTCATACGGTTCAATTTTTAATTCGTTAAATTTTATGTTCAATTTATTTCGATTTTCTACAACCACCAATTCGTTTATGTTAAAAGTTGAAATTTTTACGCTTTTGTCATAAACTAGTATTTTGCCCATCATCATGCAACGGGGGATTCAATCAATGCTGGATTTACAGAATTTACAGATTAGTTTTGTAAAATTTTCGTGCAATTTTTTTTTATTATTTTTTTTTAATTTATTCCTGGATATTTGTGCGAAAAACCATTGCGATTTGATCGTTTTCTGTTTTTCACATTTCACATGTCAAATTTCTGAATGTTCCGGGAACGATTTTGAAACAATTAATATGTCATCTATTTAGTCCACTATAAAGTCTACAAATTTGTATTCTCTTATTATGTTACAAATATAACGCCTTTTATGGGTAAATGATAATTGAATATATTTTTTTCAGTTAAAATTGGTGGAAGGCGTCAACAACGACACCGTCCTTAGCTGTCTCGTCGCCCCCAACCACCTCTTCCTCCAACAACCGACTCATCCCTCGTATCCCAGCCTGAACCTACTCACCAATTGTATGAACGCCTGTTATTCCCAATCAGAATCCCCCTTACTACCCACCCCCATACCAGAAAACACGATCTGCGCCGCATACTCAGTCCACGCCTGGTACAGGGCGATGGTATTGTCGTCGGACGCTGAATCTTCCTACGTCAAATTTTTGGACTACGGAGGATTCGCATATGTAGATAATTCACAGCTAAGACAAATCAGAGGTGACTTCATGTTGTTACCTTTCCAGGCAGCCGAATGTATGCTAGCTAATATTAAATCTGTAAATGGTAAGTATTTAGCGGATAAGGTAATTGTAGCTTTTGTTAGATTAACCATTGATCAGAATTTATCATACTTAAGTAACCTTAAAGCTAGAACTTACTACGAAAACAATTATTACAGTTGGACAACTCCATTTTCTCGTCATAATCTACTAACTGATCGGCTAAAATAGAATCAAGAGATTTATCGTCTGTTTTTTAAAGATAAAGACTTGTACTTGCCCATTATTCATTGCAAATGACTAATTTTATCGCTCGATCAGAATCTTTACACGTACAAAGTTATTAACTGACAGCTTCAGTTGACAAGTAAAACTCACCAAGTACAAAAATGATCGAAATTGACATTTTATCACCAAATACATTATAGGTCTAAGATCTTTGCCTGCAAAAACATTTTTCAGACTTCTTCTTTAAGTTCCATCTTCTATCGAAGGTTGGAAATCATCATGGCTATGCGGACTCTGTTGACTGCCACTCTAAAAAGTTCTGCACTACTGCATTTAAACCATTCCCTTAAGTTCTTAAGCCAGGATATTCTTCGTCTTCCCACATTTCGCTTTCCTCGGATTTTGCCCTGCATAATAAGTTGTAATAATGCGTATTTTTGCCCTCTCATCACATGTCCCAAGTACTCAAGTTTTCGTCTTTTAATAGTTAATATTATTTCCGCCTCATTTCCTATCCTTCTAGTTACTTCCATGTTTGACATTCTTTGAATCCATGATATTCATAGGATTCTTCTGTAACACCAAAATTCAAAGGCGGCCAACTTATTCAGATGAACTTGTTTTAGTGTCCAAGCTTCCAGAATATAAAGAAGAGTAGAGAACACGTAACATCGAAGCATTCTCAGGCGTAGTTCTAACCTTATATCCCGACAACAAAGAAACTTTTTAAGTTTAATAAATGATGTACGTGCTATTTCAATACATGTCTTAATTTCTTTGGTTTGGTATTTTTCAGACAGTTAAAACTAAATTTGAACAAATATGATATTCTAAAAGTGATTTTCGGTGACATTTGTGAGTAATTGGTATTGGAAGAAAGTTTAGTTTATCGAATAACAACTTCTGTCGAAGCAGGATTTTCAAAAACTCATGCAATACTTTTTTTTTTTATTATAAACTTGCTACCAAGTCACTCGATTTATCTAAATATAATATTTTATTTGGCATTTTTTATTAACTATTGTTTCTTTGTTGTTTTTGGAAATTTTATAGCCACTCCTGCTGCTTTTCCACCCGTGATTATACGTAAATTTCAAAATACAATTGTTAATATTATACGTAATACAACAATAAAATTATTAACAGCTGATATAGAATTTTCTGGCGTACCAACAATATTTATTGGAAAGTTTTGAAACATTTTACAATTAATTACACAATATTTATTGGTTTAGTCGAAGAAAAAATAGATAGGACTACAAACTTTTTATAGTTTTCTAATATTTAGTGGTGTCGAAACCATATCTGGCGTACAACTTCAATTTACGAAGTCTAACTTTTATAGCAGGCTCCATATTTTCAATCGGGGTGAGTTTCTCTCTCATTTAAAACATTTGTCCTTAAAATATTTCGTCATGACTTCGTAAAAGTGACATCAGCTTTTCCTAGCTAGTAATTTTCTTCCATATCATCGTTTTTGCATGAGATCTGATACCGTTATAAGAATAGCAGCTCCAGAATACCGACTTCAATGGATGTTGAAACTTTTTTATAATTATGATCTATTATTTTGAGGCTTCAGTAGACAATGGGTCATGCTCCATAGTAGACCAGCATCGTTTATGGGCAAACAGACTATGTGAACACCAATGGCACTCCTTTGTAATGTAAGGCATATAATTTGGATGGAAGCGATTGATTTTGAACAATCTTTTACTTCTAACTTAAATATTTTTTTGGCCAGTCGTATCCACACTTCATCCTGGCAGCAGTTAATAACTTTTTTGCAGTCTGTTTGGTTTCCTTCGAACCTCTACGAGGCATTTATGAAATATTTTGCACAAATAATAGAAGGAAACCATATTTTTGCACAAAATTTTTCCATGTTTTTAACGAAATTGATTGTTTTGACAATTTATTGCTGCTAAACACTTATTTACCATGAAAAATGTCAGAATATAAGAAAATTATATTAAGTGAAGTAACTTCTGCTAGATTGCCCTGTGCAACCAGTTTTCCTACAGTGGACTCATTAACATTAATTCTTGCTGACATTCGTGAATTGTTTCCTTAGAATTTGATTTACTTCTCATTATAAACACTTGCCTTGCCTTCACTTTTCTTTTGCAGTCCCCTTTTCCATTCACCGTAATAGTTCCAGTTTTTTTGTGCTGCAAAATCTGTTTGTAACGGACCAATTTGGTATATTTTAATCCCCATATTGGAAAAAACAGACTTAAAAGGGCTGGATACATTGCTAGGATGTCAGATCACGAATACACAAAAAGATTAACATTTTCAAAACCAGAGGGCATAAGACGTTTTAACCGTGGTAATACCGGTCATTAATTGTCCTGTATGTTCCCCGGACTTGAACCCGATTGATCATGCCTGAAACATACTGGGCAGAAGACCAAGGTCAAGAATTCCGTTTATTACAGACTGGCGAAAAAATAACAACTGTAAATGAAAAATGGGACAGTCTGCTTCAAAAAATGGCTAACATCATCATTGAAAGTATGAGAAGATGGATACCTGCAGAGTTTTTGGTAGATATACTCTTGTATAATTGATGACACACTTAGAAGATTCATGAAGCTATAAAACTGTTCCAGACTGTTCTATAATTCCATATTATGCCACAGAAAATGCTCTACATTGATATGAAATTGACTATAACAATACAGTTACTATATTACTATACATTGATGAGAAACGGAATATAATAAAATATCTATCATAATACAGATCAATGGTTTAACATTTCTGTTGTATAAAAGCTACAATTCCTTACTTACATTGAACACTGCTTTTAAAAAAAAATGTAATAAATATCTAGATAACTGTGATAATACACAACATATTAATAATTAAAAAAATATATATACACAAATTAGTTAATTTTTAATTGTTTTAGTTCCATATTTGTTCATGATATATTTTACTATCTTGGCGTTTTTCAGGAGGTACAAACTTATCACTAAATTACTGAAAATTCCTGTAAATTAATTGATTTTGTGAAGTTTGTACCTGGCGAAAGAGCAAGAGAAATATGCCTTCAGGTGTTTGTCTCCTCGACAAGGAGGCTAAACTGTATATCTCAGAGAGAATGCATTTGTATGTATTTTAGTTCACGATTATAATCGGTGAATATCGTTCATGAGAAAATATGAGATTAGTATTGAATATCAAGATGATTCCGCGAGACTCCCCAGGCACCGTTGCCAAGACCTATCTTGCTCTCAAAATCTTTTTTATCTCCTTTGATGCTCCTTTTTGTTCGTTTTCTCTTATAATAGCTCCTTTAAAATTGTTGTAGACCATCTTCAGTAGTCGCCAACATATATACTCTAATATCACGCTCAAACTCTTCACCTCTTTTTTTATTTAGTGACAGTTGACAAAAAAGTGTGCATCGCCATGGCCCCTGTACACTCCATCATAAACTCCTAGACAAAATTAACGCACCACTTTAATTAATCTAAATGTTTACAATATGAACACAAAATAAAACTAAGTTACATTGAAATAATAATAAACACCTACAAATAAGTCCAACATGACTTTATCATGGCCCTAATTTGCCTTGTTGTTTCTTTAAAAATGTGTTTTTGCCAGAAATGCGTAAATAAGCTAGCATAACTCCAAATTGTAGTACAAAAAGTAACACAATAAAATGCATCTGGGTCAACACTAATACGGTGTAGGCCCTCCTCCACTTCTTATGACTGCATTTATGCGTCGAGGCATGCTTGATATCAAATGTTAACAAAAGCTTGCGGAATATTCTCCCATTCTTCCATAACGGCCTCAATGAGTTGGTTCTGATTAGCAATAGGGGGTCTACGACTTCGAATCTTTTTTTTTTTTGAGATAGTCCCATATATGCTCTATAGGATTCATGTCCGGGCTGTTAGGTGGCCACTCTAATAATAGAATATCAACATCATTTAGGTAGCTAATAACCTGTCGAGGTAACCACATGAGGACGAGCGTGGTCTTGAATGAATAAAAATTAGGTAAAAACGGAGCAAAAGGCATTACATGTTTGACAATAATGTTGTCTAGTAATAATGGACATTCATAGACCTCGTACATATGTGGACCAACTTCGTACGAGCTTCAAAACAAATTCCGCCCCAAAATATTTTAGAACCACCACAATTATTGTTAAAACAAGACTTTTATTAGCTTACATAACAAGTGTCACTGTCAAACAAGGTCCATAGGCCACTTGTACAGTAAATTATCAATAAATAAAGATTATTGAGAAAAATATGAGTGGTGCATTAATTTTGTTCAGGAGTTTATCTCCTTTATCACGTTTTCTCTCATATTTTAATAGTCTTGGTAGTTTTTTCCTAGTGTTTATCGTAAAGTATCATTAAAATCATAAAACAGTATTGGATATCAGGGTCAACATAATTCCAAGAGAATCCCAGGCACTGTTTCCAAGACTTTTCCTGCTGTCAAAACCTTTTGTATATTTTGTATGTTCTTTGTTGTTCGTTTTCTCTTCCAATATCTCTTTGAATCTGCTTTTTATCGCGTTTATGTATAGTGCCTATGAGTAGAGACACAAAATCTTCCTACCAGTTCAGTTGAAATAGAAACCTGAACACCTTAATAATTCCGATTGTGCTTCTTCAAATAATATTTCCATTATCCGTTGAATCTAGTTGAATTGTAATCGGATTTGAAGATTTGTAGAAATGTTATAACTATCATAGATGGTATTTAATAGAAATTCGTGAACAAAGGTATATTTCCGAACTAAAATAATCTGAGCAATTACAGTTTGTTAAGGACTCATAAGCAAGTCTGTTCTAAAAATATTCCTCATTGCAGAGGACGGGTCCTGGCCTGAAGAAGCATATAATCTAATAGCAGATCTTGCAAAAGGATCGATAATGTATACACAAGTAGCAGATTATACCGAAGACGGACTTCCGCTTGTATTGATCTACGCAGTCATAGGAAGCCAGGTAAAGTATACTTTAGTTTAGCCAATTAACATTGACACTCGAGCTTGTTTCAGTGTTCACTAACACCATTCGTTGATGCCGATCAAAACTTCACGTTTTGGTTGTATACCATACAAGACTACACGGTAAGCTGCTTCCTCTGTAATTCCCGAAACGTCGACAGGTTCACCACTGGCAACGTTTCGGAAATTAATGACCTAAGCAGTTTCAATTTATTTTATATGTAGAGGTATTATGGTAGTATTTGAATAAATAGTAGAATCTGATGTTTGTATATACATAGTTGGAAGTCGAAGAAGTGAATATATACTATTTAACACATGATTAAGAACCACTCTTTTAAATAGTACAGATATACTTATTTTTCATTCATATTTCATATTAAGGCAATGTCTTTGCTGCATGCTTTTGACTGATTTAGATAAAGGTCATAGTTGTTCTTCTTTGTACACCCAGCAAAATATCTGTAGCCTATGGTCGTGAGACTTGGGTACCAAATCCTGCCTCAATACTTGTTTTTTGTTAGTAGTTGATATTAAGATCCTCTAAAATATTCTGGTTTTCTTCTTTCAATTGTGTTCAGCCAACCACTTCATTGCATTGGCATTACTTTGGTATCAATGCAGATCGATGATTTGTTTAGAGCAGTAAGTTCTGAAATAAAAATAGCTATTATGATTGCCAAGCTCCGTAGGGAGACGGCACTCTAAGAAGAAGAAGAACCACTTCATCGATATTGCTTTTAAAGTAAAGATATCGTCCGTCACTCATCTGTTATACCTCGTCAGAGTGACTGTTAATGTTCAGCCAGCTTCCAAGGTATTTAAAATCTTCTATCGGAAAACAATAAAGTTGAAAGTGTTCAGTCGCCATTTTTGAGACTGTACTATTTTTTGCTAAAATTCATTAAACAAAGTCCCCAAGTCAATTACACTAGATAGACCGTAATTTACAAGTCAGTTTGCTATGTCGATGCCTTGGTCCACTTCATGTTCCGGCACTCATGAATCCTGATCATCGGTGGAATTTCAGTCAATTTATTTATTTCTTTTTTTTGCCCACTTAATGAATTCATTCGTATTTTTTCATTAACATATACTGCCTCTTTTATTTATTATGACTATTTTAAACTTAAAAATAATTTATGTTTACGTAATTTCAAGTTTTACACAAACTCACTTGGATATGCCTTGCTGCAGTGGCCTTGAGTTTATTTCTTTCAGTTTCTCTATATTTCTGTAGTGGTATTTAGTAAAATGTCATTGTTTCATTTTGTCGTCATTTACTTTTTTATTCCGTTAGTTTTTGTGTCACCTGTGGGGTATTACCTGTCTTGTGCTATCTGTCTTCAGTCATCCGTCATTTGTCATCTATCATACATCGTATGTCATCTGTGATTTCGTAAGTTCATTTTATTTTACTTTTGTATTCGAGCTTCACTGATTATTTGCTCTTCATTTCGTATGTACTTATCAGTCTTTAAATATATATTTTTCTTTTTTGATTGTGTAATTTCTGGCATTCAGTCCGTTTCTAACCCTATTTTTTATCATCATGATGTTTTAACTTATTTTCAGTTGACCTCTAGCTTTCTCTAATTCGCGTTTGGTCATTTCTGTTGTCTATTTTTGGAAATATGTAAGATGTCCCAAACAAAAGAAAATCATTGGAAACAATTCAATAGCTAATAATTCTTCTACAGAATTACTACAAGAACATCTACCATAGTTTATTATATTATCTCAGATTTCTCACCCCTTGATGTACGCTCTACAATTATTAATGAAGGACTTCATCTGATCATGAAGCAGCATATACCAAGTTTAAATTGTTTAAATTTTTCTATACAAAATTTCATATTGCTCAAATAGCTTTCAATATTTAGTTTCGTTCTTGGGCTATAAACTGTTGTGTGCATGTTTATAGTCCGAGAGTTAGATTAGATGTTGTTTCTATTTTGCAACGTTGCAAGTTTTATTTATTGTATGTTCATTTCTTGGAATTCCAACAGTGTATATACAATTGTAATTAAATTAACAATTTTTTTTGCCGTCTCATAAAGACATGACGTTTACAAAACCGTTTTTTGCAGGGTGTAGTATTCCTAAATCAGCACTTGGTAGATAACGGTTTCGCCGAATGGCTACAAGAGGGCGACACTCAGACTCACCGCCAGGAAATCACAGAAGGAGCTGTAGGCGGCGTATCGGCATGATTCGTCGTGCTACCCTTTAGTTTTTACCCACAATGGGTCTGTTTTAGTCACTTGGTTATCCAGTAATCAAGCACTCGTTATATATATTTTTTTCTTTCAAAAATTGTCACAAGTTTGTTCTTTAATTACCGAAAATATTTTTATATATAGTTCTCGAAAACATTTTTTAACTACTCGACAGTGACTAGCTATATTCTGTGGTAATTACCGATAAAAAGCAGAGAAGACATTAAAATGAATCCAAAAAGTGATTTTATTTGCATTATACAAGATTCAAGAAAACTTGATAGATTTTAAATATGGAAAGTACCAGTGAAATTGTCCTTTAGGAATTAATATTCGTTCATATTTAGACATTCTTGAAAGAAGTTGTCAAAAATATCATTTGTATGATTTTTTTGTGACATGATTTAGCAATTTTGTCTTCTCTGTTTATATTAAAATGATTTTAGAAAACAAATTGAGAAAAACTGTGAGTAAAGAACAAACTTCATACAATTATAATGTTAATCTTTATATTGTGAATTATCTGATAGTGCAGTTAGCTGTAATTGCTGTTTTATCGACACGATTTTTGTCCCGCTTTTATAAGAAAAACTGATTTATATTGTTAACTAGATGATTTAATATTTTATGTAATATTTTAAGGTTAGTTTGCACGACTGTCAAATATAAAATATATCCTGACATTCAAGTTTTACTTGCTTTATTTAGGTTGGTAGTCGCTATGGGCGTAATTTTTTGTTGTACTATTAGTATAGTTTGGCGAAACTGCACTTTGTAAAGATTGCAATTGTGATTTTCATTTTTTTCATCAAATATCTCATTCGAAACATAAAACAGGTAAAGTATGTGTAGTAATTTTGCATTTGGTGTCACATTATGAAGTGAATTCATACTAAAAGAGTAAAATTTTCAATCTAAAATATGGTAGGACTTTGGAATTGTTATTTATGGGATATAATCTAACTTAATGTAGTTAAATGATATTAAAATAAATAATATTAGTGTATCAGTAGAAAATGTTCCTTTAATCGATTAATTGTTGAAGATGAAAAAACTAACATCGGCAATGACCACATTGAGAAATAAGAAGAAAATATAGTAAATGTGACACTAACAGCTGACATCTAGTGACTAGTTGCAGCTTCCTAATGTGATTCTAAATATACACTTCTCTAACTTTGTAATTAACCCATATAAATTATGTAAATGTCTACAGGCGGGCTGTAAACTAGTTTATAGAATTTATCATTTTTTTTCTTATTTCAAAGATTACTGCTAACGGTTTAAAATATTTTCCTGCTCATCACTATCACCACATATCTGCCTTTGTATAGTAGTAACCGAATACAACACTAAAACTTTAGCGCTATTGGTGGTTAATCGTAAAACAGTGTTCGGTAGCAATTATATAGTGGTCCTTCGAACCAGATTAATGCATAAAACTTCAATGAAATTTACTACGATATACCCTACATTGATTGAGGCTGCATCTTTGTTTGCGTTATTTGTTCCTGGTCCATTAATATTCTATGACACCGTGGAAGTCTATTGGACTTCAAGTGTCTATAACTTAACTATAATGGAAAGATGTTACCAATAATTTATTCTTAATATATATTTTATAGCGAATTAAGCGGCATACAATTTTTCTCTACACGAACCTTTTTTTTTCCTTATTACTAACAACCTTTTTTATATCCCAATCTTTCTATACCTTCCTTTACATCCTCATTCTACTAACATTGAAAATTAGAAGAAATTGAGATGCCTTTGTCACTATATATTATTAGAAAGATTCGTTTTGAACTATTAACATTTTTTTACTATTTTTTTGCCATCCTGACAATTTTTTCTCTATATTGTTTTTTCTTCTGCAAATTTTTGATCTAGCACAATTTCTGCTCCCCTAACAACTACTGCTAGTCCCCTTATATATAACAAGAAAATATTTTATTACTATTTAACACTCTTTTTATAAATACACTTTCTATTGCAAGCGTTTTATCCTAGTTTACAGTTCTTTGCTTTGATTATGTACCCATCTTTCCAAATAGAACAAATATACAACAGTTTATTATCTACCACAAAAGATATTCATAATAAAATTCCAATTTTAGCAAGCTATAGATGTACTAGTGTTGAAAACACTATTTATACCCTATTTCGTATAAAGATAATTTGACTTCGTATCGTTGTAGCTGTTATGACAAAAATACTATTCGGAAAGATGGGGGACCAAATATAATATGAACCGTATTTAAAACCCGTGAAGGAGAAGAATTTTTGACTGATACAATTTACTTACATTACGAATATTCTATTCTTTGTGTTTTGCTCAAACCATTCGTACTCTTTGAGACACAAATATGAAATAGACGTACTCAAAACGGTTCCAATTTGATTTTCAGAGAATGTGAGAACAAGGCTGGCATATTTCCTTTAAATCCATTAGTATTGCCAGCATTATTTAGATAAAGTAGTTCTTTGACTGCTTATTTTATATATTTGATGCAGAAATGTAACCTAATCAAATGGTTTTGGAAGTACTGTTCATTTTAATGCACTAGTAGCTTTCTACATAAGAATTCAGCTAGTGTCTGGTTGTACTATTGGAATGTTTTTTGTGTACGTCTATCTAAACGTATTAAAAAATGTATATAATTGCTGTCCTTTGTGTTGTATTTACTTATTGGTAATGGTAAAGCCTGTATATATTTGTTTGGTTCGATTTCAACCGACGGCGCAGATGTTTATTTTTTTCTTTGAGAATATAGTTTTATTTTTGACTTGATGCTTCGGTTTTGTTGATGATGAGAAGTTGGTAGTAGCTTCAGACATGCAAATTATTTAGTTTGAATTGTCTAATTTTAAGAGAACTATATCTTTTGATGGTAATCTTGGTGTTAGGAAAATATAACAAAGTAGGTCGGTGATCCCCACTGTTGACATCATTTTTAATAGAAACAATGGGAGAAATGATCAATGGTTTGGCCATATCAGACGTAGAAATGAAAACTATGTGGGACATAGGATAGAGCTGTTAGAAACTGATAGAAGGATAGGTAGAGGAAACCTGAGGGTAAGATGGAAGGGCTTCGTGACAGAGGTCTTGAGGGAGAAAGTTTAGGTGAAAAAGACCCGATGGACAGAAATAAAGTGGCGAAGAAGAGCTGAAAATGCAGAGAATGGGAGGAATGGTCAAATGATTTAACATCACATGTTAATTTAAAGGAACATATCGCTGAATTATTAAATGTTTACCAAAAAGAAGAGATGTAGACTAATAGTTATGAAGGAACTACAAATGGAGCATAGATGTGACTATCTGGAAATTCGAAACAAGCAAAAGAAATAACGAAAGACCAAGGCAAGCGAAAGACCTGAAATAACAAAAATAGTGGATAATGAGAGTGTTTGTTAAAAAACTTTAGAATCATATCTAGGAACTGTTAAAGCAAGTCTGGAGGAAAGGTATAACCAAAAAAATATATCAGGATCCAAAAATACTGGAGATTTTCTTTGATCCTAAGAAAAATATTGCATTTTTTTTTTGAAAAAAATGCCACTTACACTTGAGTTTCTTGAACCCTTGCGAAACAGTGCCATACAGAATCAAAATAACCATATTGTTCATATTTTTAGTCAAAAACTGCAGGAAGTAAGCACTTCTGCAACAGATTTGTATCCCCAAAAATGGTTCACCGTTTAAAAAAGTCCACTCATGGCGAGGTTTTAACAACACCGGAAATTATAAAAAGACTGCAATAATCTGAACAAAAAAAAGTAAATAAAGAAAATCAGATCAAGAAGACTAATAAATCGCGGACGGATGTGAGATTGTCATACGAAGAAACTGAAATCTTAGCAAGAAAAGGGTAAATAAAGCAAATATGAGAAAAGGGTAAATAAAGCAAATAGATCAAGACTTAAATTCCCGGACGGGTATGATGATTGACTAAAATCTTGGCAAGAAAAAGGTAAATACAGAAAATAAGATCAAGAATACTAAAAAAAAGTCCCGAACGGATATGACATTAACATAAGAAGAGACTAAAATCTAAGCAAGAAAAGGGTAAATAAAGAAAATAAGATCAAGAAGTATAATAAAATCCCGAACGGATACGAGATTGTCATAAGAAGAGACTGAAATCTGAATAAGAAAAAGGTAAATAAAGAAAATCAGGTCAAGAAAATCAATAAAATGCCGGACGGATATGAGATTGATATCCGAAGAGACAAATCTGAGCAAGAAAAAGGCAAATAAAGAAATTAAGATAAATAAAACCCTCCGAATGGATATGAGAATGACATAAGAAGAGGCTCAATTTTAGTTATACTGTAAACGAACTTTTGAAAATACTATATAATGAAAACTAGTCAGGTGGTAATTCATCTGGATGAATTAGATTTATTATAGAAAATGACGTAATCGAAGCGGGGAACGAATTTGTATATCTTGGATTTACAAATCGTTCGTTAATACTCTAAATTAATAATACTACCGCAGAATATACAAAGCCAACAGATGTTATTTTGGTTATTTTGGGCTTAATCTTCTTCCTAGATTATATCGAGAAACAAATAGGTAAAACTATAAAAAACAATAATACGCCCAATCCTAACAGTTATCAAGGAACCAAGGTTCCTTGATAATATCGATGAAGTCGTTAGAAAAAACATGCTTGGAGGAGAAGGTCATGGATATGCATTGAGAAGGGTAGAACCCATGCAAGGTTTTAAAGCCAGAATGGTGATAAATTCTTTACTACATTAATCTAGATAAGTCCTTAAAATCAATAATGAAACATTTTTCAAGGATAATAGATCAGAATGTTCAATCAAATACGTTTAAATTGAATCATTCTCTTTTGAGTTAAATTTTTCTTTTGTAGAATATAGAATTTTCTGGAATCTGCAGAATTATAAGTAATTTTTTTAAAAATCACAATTTTACCGTATCTAAAGTTACTACCAATGATATTCTTTCTTTTTATTAAAGTTTCTCCAAATTTCTTCCCTTGCACACAATTTTACCATCGAACTATGAAGATCGATCTCAAATTTGTCGTGTCGGGAGGTAAATACGTTATAATTGCTGTATTTTTTTATTTTATTTTTTTATAAGACGACTTGCTCTTATTTATTGATACCTATATAGTTATATAAGTGAATTAATCATATATTTATTATGTAAATAATGCGGAACTTCTATTAAAAGTGTCAAAATCGTAGTCACGTAAGAGTTTTCTGGGTATTTATCATTGTTGCTTAATTACTTACGGATGGAAATGGTCGTAACTCTTCTTCTCGTTTTATTTCGACTCATCTTTGGCCAAGAGTATTTTTTTCTTCAATATTATGAAATGTAGAAGGTTAAATATATCTTGCATAACTATTTTGGTTGATTTAATAATGCCTCCAAGTTCTTTTTATCAGTTCACATCGAGTGAAACATTTTTATTCATGTTTCATTCTGTTCACGAGGTGTTTAATATTCTTTGCAGTATCCTCATTTCGAAATCTTCCATTCATTTTATTTTTAGAGTCCATTTGTCGACTTTGTACAGTAATATGTAACAAAGATACATTTTAACAAGACAAAATGGAACATACTAAGCGACCAATTATTTCAACTTCATGATGAAATTATTTGATTTATTTCTTTATACCAAACAATACTTTTGTATAGCTTTGATAAATAATTACTATTTTGTTAAGCCCGATTAAAGAAGGTATTGAAGCAAATATAATCTCTAAGTCACAGCAAGTGTTTTAAATTTGTGGCTAACTGAATTAAGGATAAAAATGTGTTCGATAAGTTTTGATTATTTCCATTTTCTGACTTGACCTATCATTTCAAGTATCTACTTAGTTATTTAAGAGCGTTATTCATATGTTATTAACCTTTTTATTTTTAGGTAGTTTTGTTTTTAGATTATATTTACATAGTTAGCGTTTTGTACATAAGACATACTTGTAATATATATAATGTTTTGGATTGACATATAAACCCAAAAAACTAAAACTAGTCTTTTTCTTTAAACCTGACCTATATAAAAAAAAATCCTTATAGCAAAAGTAATTATTTACCTGATGATGCAGTCTCGTGAAGAAATGTTTGAAGCCATATATCTTGTTTAGAGTTTCTGGAAGTTGGGAACAATCGTTACAGATTAGAAAAATTAAGATAGGGACTTGAAAGTCTTACAGGTAAGAGTGTTGAGTAAGGAGAATACAAATTGCTTATATTCAAGAGACTAGGTGAAAAGACAAAGTACAGCACTAGGTGAAAGATACAAATTGCTATATTTGGGCAAAAGTAACACTAAGAATGGTGTTGGTATAATTGTTGATCGTGAATTGAAAAATACTTGATAAAGAAGTATTGCAAGTTGTGTGTGTATGTATATTTCTCAAACAGGGCTGGATGAGAATGAAATCAGGGTTTCTATGATCAATGAGGAGATATACTAAGTGATATTCCATCAGAAGAGAAAGTCTTCTAAGCAATTCTACTTATTTGTTGGCGGATGAGTACCTCTATGGAAGGTTGTCACTACATCTTTTGTGCGGTCATCCGATACTTTTTCTGCCGATTGGTGACGGTCATCTTTTCCTATTTTGACGACATTGTCTCCCCCATTATAGTTATTCTATTCTTTTTTTTTTCTATTTATTATCCATTCGTTTATACACTGTACATTCCAATGACTTCACTTCTTTCGATCTCTTAGCGTATTTCCTGTAATTCTTCCCAGTAATATCTGCTGTTTCCAGTAGCCTTTGCGTTGTGGCTGTGTCGGGTCTTGTTTCTAAGGCATATGTCACTATTGGGCTTACACTGGCTTTATAAATTCTTAATCAGTGCTTCATCTCCAGTGCTAATGTGTCTGTTTTGCCATGTAGTGTTATTAAGGTATCCTGCCAGTCTATTTGCTTTTTGTACTTGATCCCTCACTTCTTCAGGTCTCCATAGCTGGGCAGTGTAATTCCCAGGTATTTAATTTCCATTACTTGTTCAATACTGATTCCATCAATTTCTATTTTACATCTTGGGTTCTTTGCTGACTGCTGTTGTTTTAGTTTTTTTTTACATGAGATTGTCATATTAAATTCTTTTGCTCTTATGTTAATTCCGTGAACAAATCTTTGCAGACCAAAGGAAACACACCAAGCTGAAAGTTAAACTTGTTTATTATTTTCTTCTAAATTTAGTGTAAAAGTTTTCAATAAACAATAGTCATATTGTATAACTTTTTACTTTTAATATCTGTTCATTTTGAAAATGAGCCATCCTTTTAAAAATTTCGGTTTCTAGGTCTTAAAATTTAAAAACTATTAGCAAAGAATATAGACGCTTATAGAAGAATCTTTCACTGTTACGTTTGAAAGTTTGCAAAAGATGATCGCACGTTATGAAAAAGAATGAGAGGGTGGATCGAGAAGGGAGTGGTCATGTCAACGCTATTATTACTTTTAAAATATGAAAGAGTGGGGCAACAAATGCAACAGATATTTTTATGTATAATGCCAGAGAACTAGGAACACATAATGCCGCATGGCCGTAGAATAGGATTAAATTTTTGCGTTTTATAATATTTTTTAAAGAAAATAATAATATTTTAACTTTTAATAAATGAATCATATTAGAAAAAAATATTATGATTCGAATTTTTAATTTAAAATAGGTACAAATCTACAAATAATATTATAGTTAACAAGAAGAACTCTCTTTTTATTAACTATAAAATTAATTCAACCAATGAAGTCATCAATCACCGGAATTAAATATTTCCAAATTTTCTAAATTTAATAATTTCTTCTTTGTTTTTAATATTAAAATAACATAAAATGTAAAACACAACACTGTTTTTTTCTGCAGAATAATGGAAACATGTCTAAAAAGTTTAATGAAAAGTCCTGAGAAAATCAAATTTTTGGGCAGAAAAACAGTTATAATAAAAAATTTATGTGACGGTTTTTTCGTTGTGTTGGAACAAACCTATTTTTAATTCAAAGTATAAAATGTAAAAAATAAATGCTTGAATATTGTAAATATCATACCTTTTTAAATTTCAAAATTTAACAATTTAATATATTGAAAATAAAGATTTTATTGTGAAAAAAAAAAAACAAAAAAAAGCATGGGATTTTTTTTAATCGTAGATGCAAAGTTAAATAAATAGCTCCTCCGTTCGTACTCCTTTCCCACTTTCCCCTAATTACATCTTTTATGAGATAGTTTAAGCCGACTGCCAGATGTGTTTTAAAGTGTAAACCCTAACCAAATCGTCCATTTGAAATGTTCTTCTATAAGCGTCTATATTCTTTGCTATTAGCATTCAAAAGGTAAGATGTTTTGATCTCTCCTGTAAATTTAAAATAAGTGGAAGTGACCCCATTTAAAAATGACTGATTAAATTAAACTCTTCTCTCATGAATTCCATACATTCTAGAATAATTTTACTACCTTGCTTCATGTTACATTCCATAATACCTCTTCACTTGAGATCCAAACTACTTAGGGAACATCCATAAACTATATGGTGAAACATTTGTGACTTTTTAATACACTCCTGCATGTTCGTCATAAAGTATCGAGGTCTTCCCTCATGTTGATGTCATAATTGCAACTCATGATCCAACTTTAAACCATCATAATAAGCAAAGTCTCCCTTTTCTTTATGACATAGCTTATGGATGTTCTTTTACCTGGGGCTGAAAGTGGTTAAGGTCATGTCAAATTTTTTTAAAATGTTTGGAGAAATTTATTTGATTATTCTGGCATCATTCGAAGCTGCTAAACACTACAATTTTGTGAATACACTACAGTATTATCTTACAATTTTCATAGTTTCCCTAACATGTTATAGTAACGCAATGTTAGATCTAAGGTGAATCAAATCAATGAACTTATTCGAGAATGTAATATGCTGATTCTAGTAACTAGTTGAAGAAAAGAAACACAGGGATAACTCAAACTAAAAAACTTTATTCTCAACTTATTTATTATTATGTCAAAAAATAAAACAAGCTAAGATATTTATTTATATGATGCCAATCTTGTTGGCAACATCTAGAGCATCGTAATCCCTAGCTAATCTTACATATGCCTTCTTTTTACCATCAGGCCTAATTAAGGTGTTAACCTTGGCTACATTGATATCATACAATTTCTTAACTGCAGCCTTAATGTGGTGTTTGTTTGCCCTCGTATGAACTAAAAATACCAAAGTGTTGTTATCTTCAATCTTCTTCATGGCTGCTTCTGTAGTCAATGGGAATTTGATGATATTGTAAGCATCCATGCGTGATCTGTGGGGCACACTCCTCTTTGGGTATTTGGGACTCCTGGGTGGTCTAAGGGTCTTAGGGCGGCGGAAGTGGACAGAGTTACGGATTTTTCTTGAGTGTGTTCCATTGGGGCCTTTAATAACCTAAAAGAAAACAATATTTTCAATCTTAACGTCAATTACACATGCTTGATACAGCAAATGTTATGGTGGATACATTTGTATCATAATAAATATTGCATATGCATACCTAAATGAAATTGTTATGTTTCATAGTTACATTTTGGTAATTTAATCAGTTTACAACATAATGAAAAATCTACCATGATTGAAGTATTTTGAGAATTATTTCCAAAGTCAAAATTGCGGCTTATTCCCAACAAAAATAGTAAATTGCTTTATTAAAATTAAGTCATTCTTTACAAAAAGCATGTAAATTAAGTGGTACACAGTAGGAAGTACATTAATAACAAATTATACACATTTGAAAGATTACGAAAATATAAAATTGTATTTAAAGTTCTTGTACTACTTAAAGTTGTACTAAAAGTAACACACAATTTCATATTAAATATTATAAAGCTATAGAAAAAAACATAAAATACATACAAGTCAGATGAATGTCATTTTTATATAAATTTAAGCGAACATATTTATTAAAGATCTACATGAGAATTGAGTATAGAAACATACCTATTTATGAAAACAAAAATCACATACATATAATAAAAAATCAACATACTGAGGATGACTTTAAGAAATATTTGAAAACTGCAAAAAAACTAGAAATTTGATATACAGAAATTTTTCAATAATTCATCTTATGAATATGCAGTTTTTAGATGACGATATAAAGGGTATAACAGACCATATCAAGTCAAATTCAAAGATCTATCACACAATGCATTGATATTTGAACATTTCCAACCAATTATGAGTGTGGTGCAAAATTTCGTGCAATGCTTTTAAATGCATTAATTTTTTCTAATCCGGAGAAAACTAACAAATATTTTTAAAAAATTTAAACACAGAATGAAAGATTACATTATTACCGAGGGCTGAAAGTCCCTTAGAATAAACAAAAAATTTTTTGATTGAGATATTTGAAATTAAAAATCACACTAAATTTTCTCTTCTTTTTCACCCTTGTAACTTATTGAAATACACATTACAGAAGCTTCAGGGACTTTCAGCCCTCAGTAATACTATATTCTTTCATTCTGAGATTAAATTTTTCAAAAATATTTATTAGTTTTCTCACGATTCAAAAAAAATTAATACACTCAAAAAGCATTGGCCTGAAATTTTGCACCTACGCTCTTAAAAATATCTGTAGTAATGGTACATTATTTTCTAGAATGAGTAAAATGTGTCCATATTTAAAAAACTGAAAATCTTTCATTTATCAGCATTATACTAGTGGATGAAAGGACTTTTGTAGAAATGAACAATTGTGTGGTTTATACAAATCAATGAAATAGGGGACATTTTTCACATCTATACACTGTCATACATGAACAATTTTTTAATAATTAAATCAAAACTACTTACTTTCTTTTGGATTTTAAGTGCTCTCGCTACTTGTACTGCACTGGCAGCTGGCTTTTTGCCAACACCTTTCTGTTGTTGTTTAACTGGAACATTTTTCTTGGGCTTAGCAATAAGAGTTGCGGGAGCCTTGGCCTTTCCAGCAGCAGCTGGTTTCTTTCCTGCAGCCTTGGCTGCGGGTTTGGCAGCACCTTTGCCTGCAGCTTTTCCAGCTTTAGCAGCAGCTGCTTTTGGTTTAGGGGCAGCAGCTGGTGCTTTTGCAGAGCTTTTGGCTGAGGCGGCCTTAGGTGCTGGCGCAGGGGTTTTTGAGGAAGAAGCTTTTTTGTCAGCTGGTTTACTTGCAGCTTTGGCTGCTGCTTTTGGAGCTGGGGCGGGTGTTTTTGAACTTGAAGAAGAAGCAGCAGCTCCTGCTGCTGGTGCGGCCGCAGGCTTCTTCTTTTCTTCCTTCTTGGGGGCTAAAAATATAATAAAAACATAAGAACATAACCTTCAAATGTTTACGCATATACATGCCTCATGACTACTAAAATAAGTTAAATAATACACAATTTGACTACGGTTAAGATATACACAACAACTAATAGTTACTAGAGATGTTCAGATGTTAATAAATTAGTAACATGTGGATATCACCGCGTGGCCATATAAATACTACTTTTTCTAATAACAAAGAGATAAAATAAAACCCTTTTGGGGGAAAATCGAAAGTAGATAGTTAGTATTAACTTATTTATGGTTAAACTAGTTCATTATTTATAAAAATAAAGGATACTAACCAGATTTATCCGCTGCTTTTGGCTTCGTAGGTGCCATTTTACAAAGATAATCACTAAAAGGAAGTTAACCTAAGCGTGTTGACACTTTTGACGGACCAACGGAAATGACAATAAAGTTTTTGGCGGTATACTTGAATTTCTTTATCAATTTGTTCTACTTCGGTGGAACCTAAAATTGAAAATAACATTTAAATAATTATCACATTGTTAGTAGGTAAAACTAATTTATGCACATGTGCATATCTGATAAACCGTTTACCCAGTTTGTAGGTATAATTATTCAAATGAACGTAGTT
This sequence comes from Diabrotica balteata, assembly GCA_918026665.1. Taxonomy (NCBI): domain Eukaryota; kingdom Metazoa; phylum Arthropoda; class Insecta; order Coleoptera; family Chrysomelidae; genus Diabrotica; species Diabrotica balteata. The sequence continues at coordinate 2,813,746 of OU898278.1, read as the reverse complement.
GTATCAAAATAAACTTTTCAATACAAACAAAACATTTACCAATCTGTTTCAAAAGTTTCGAGAATGTCTAAAACTCGTTATATAAATACAAATATTGAATTTCCTGCCGATCGCGTAATAGACAAAATTCCTTCTCCGTTTTTAACCAGGTGTTCTCCATATGTTACACAAACATTTAATTCAAAATTAGATACATCATTAAATAATATTGCAGACGGTACAATGATGAGTAAAATAATTGTGATAGGAGATGTGTCTGTAGGAAAAACATGTTTGGTAAACAGGTAAAAAATATTTATAAAATACTAGTAGTAATAGTTGTACTAGTTAATATATTGTTATTTTCTTTTATTGTTTTATTTTCCAAAAACAAAGTGTTTGTATCGCCTTTGAATTATTTGATAGCAGGCAACCAGGATTGCGTTTATATGTTAAGTGTTGCATATATAGATGAAGTTAGAAAAGTAGTTAACTTTTTACAATCTCTTTTAAATATAAAATATTATAATAATGAAATCTTGGAATATAAAAATGACTTCGATTTTATATAAAATTTATGATAATTAAGTATAATTATGATTTATTTTATTGAATATGGATGGGACTTTAGTTTTTTGATTTAATTTTATCAAAATTGGTATATTTTTATTATAGAAAACTGTAATAATTGTATTTTATAATGTTTAGGTTTTGTAAGAAGATATTTGATGGCAACTACAAAGCGACAATTGGAGTGGATTTCGAAGTTGAAAATTTTTTAATATTGAATGTTCCATTTGCTTTGCAAATGTGAGTATAAAGTTAAAGATAAATATTATTAAATATGTAAAATTAAACAATATTAAAACTGTATTTAAACCATTTGCATAATGGTAGGTGAATTCAATCGAAATCAGGCGGTAGTATTAAGTATAAAGGGCTAATTTTTATTGTACATATTTAAGTACAGATGATATTTTTGGAGAAATTTGGAGTGTTAAGAGAAATAGGAACAGGCTATAAAATAAATGATTTAAATCATTTATATGTATTCCAAAATGAAATAGATCTTTAACATTTAATGTAATTATATTTTAGTTGGGATACAGCTGGCCAGGAAAGATTTAAATCGATAGCTCAATCTTATTACCGAGGTTCAAATGGTAAGTAATGTATTTATGCTTTAAGATTCGTTTGCCTTTTGGTTCAGGTTCTGGTTTACGCAATTTTCAATTTAATATTCTATTTCAGCATCGTAATAGCAGAGATACTCAGTCAAATATTTCATTTTTGATCTGATCACACCAACAATAACATAATTTTTTACAATTTGTTTGTTATTTTAGCTGTGGTAATTGTGTTCGATCTTACAAAACCAGATACTCTTCATAACTGTCACACGTGGTTAATGGAGGCATCGCAGACATTTTCAGCAAAACCGCCATATTTGTTCGTGGTAGGAACCAAAAGAGATCTCATAGTAAGTCAATTAATTAACAATTAACCATAAATTTTCCAGTTATGATATATTTTAGATATTATTATATACAAATTTTTAAAATTTATCGACTTGTTAAATAGCTATTTCTGAAAATTGTCACATTTTGACATATGACGGTGTTCTTCCAAGGTAGCGAGTTATAATGATAACCCTTTAATAGCCTAATCAGGAAAAAGCAAAATAATGTAACTAACAGGGTTATAGAATCAAAGTGAAGCAAAAAAAGAAAAAAAAACAGAGAAAAAAAATGCACAGATAATAAACAAAATTGGAGAAAAAAGGGGAAAGATGATCGAAGTAATGAAAGCAATGAGTGCCGACCGGAAAAACTGGAAGAAATGGATCACCAACAGACATTAAAATAGATAATTTGTGAAGACATAAGAGTTCACGCTAAAAAGGATATAAATTAAGATTTACCTCCGATTCTTAACGTACTCAATTGAACAGTGGTTAAATTTTCAGTGAACTCTAACATTTTCAGTTACTTTTATCTTCTCGCAATCTTTGGAATTCAAGGTAAGGTTTGTTTGGGAGAAATACTAATAATAAGGAAAAATGCACAGATAATAAACAAAATTGGAGAAAAAAGGGGAATGATGATCGAAGTAATGAAAGCAATGAGTACCGACGGGAAAAACTGAAGAAATGGATCACCAACAGACATTAAAATAGATAATTTGTGAAGACATAAGAGTTCACTCTAAAAAGGATATAAATTAAGATTTACCTCCGATTCTTAACGTACTCAATTGAACAGTGGTTAAATTTTCAGTGAACTCTAACATTTTCAGTAACTTTTATCTTCTCGCAAACTTTGGAATCCAAGTTAAGGTTTGTTTGGGAGAAATACTTAAAATATTGAGAATAAACGACAAAACACATATTTTTGTGCAATTGAAACATTTGAAACTACATTATATGCACCAAAATTTTAGTAATTATTTAAGATCACATCAATAAAATATTAAAAAAAAACATCTTTACAGAAAACATACGCGTATAAGAATATAGAAGAATGCGCCATTCGTGTATCAACGAAACTGAATGCCGAATACTGGGCGATATCTTCCAAAACTGGAAAAAACGTTGATAATTTGTTTAGAAGAATAGCAGCTTTGACGTTTCAAGAATGTGTCAGAAGGGAATTAGAAGGAAAACGGTTCAAAGAGATAGGAAACGATATAGTTGGTAAGTAGTTATTTATCGATGTTTACACTATTATAACGATAAAATATCTAGTTTCTCTCTCCAGTTACTAATATGTTGGCCAACCAAATAGATTTAAAACTTTAGCGTTTCTTATATTCATTATCTGGAGCATTGGGGCAAAATTCCTTCCCAGCTGCGTAATATGCTTCTCACTGTTGAAAATTTTGAATTTCTCTTCATGGCACGTAAAAACAAAATTTTAATTCTTCGATAAAAAACAGACCATACAAGAGTAATTCATAAACATTAAATGATTTCTCAAAATTCTTAAATCTGCACGGAAAAGCGTTGCAGATGATCTGTTAAACCATTCCTCAAGTTCCTATACCTATAGACTCGTGGAAAAAAGTGATAGGCAACAAAAATTGCGTTTTTGTGTGTTTTTCTGCTATGCCACAAATTGCGATGTTGCACTATTTCAGAATATTACAACTAGATGGCGCCTGCTAGTAGAAACATCAATTTTAATTATTGAAATTGAATTTCAGCTTGATTGCAGCATATAAGAAACAATCGTTTCTTCTTAATATTGTTATTGTCTCAAAATAATTTAGTTTTTTACTAATTTTTTTGTTTTCTAACAGAAATTTCATTTTTTGCAGCTCTTCAACCAAAGACGACGCAAAAAAGGGGAAATTGCGCAACTAAATGCAAAAATTGATTTCAATAATAATATATCCTAATAAGTATCTGTTTATTAAGTTTTAGTATAATTTAATATTTTACAATAATATGAAATTTTTGTACTATTAAATAACGATTCATTGAAAATAAATCATAATTAAGTAGATGTGGATTTTATACTTAAATGCCGGTGGTTGGCATTTAGGAAATTTTGCATAATCTTGATGTCAATGCGCATTATTTATGTCATTACCATTATCAATGTTGTTGCCAATCATTTCTCAATATATATTGTTGAGTCTATGGTTCTTAACCCGTGCGTGATCATTTAAAAGTTACGAAATAAATCGGAAATACTCCAAGCAAGAAGATGAAAAAGCCAAATACGGAAATACATCCCCGAGTGAAAATCCACACCTCTGATAGTCTGAAAGTGGGAGCACCATCAGATACCTGGGTGGAGGGCAATGTTTCGAAGAGTTCGGAAGACTTTTGATAACAACTCAGGAGTTGTTATCAACAGGCCCTCGAAGACACTTCGTCTCAGTACCATTTTACCTAGGGTCATACGTCGCCGCATGTTACCAATTCCAACGGTAACTTAAACATCATAATTTGTAACCACATATAATGTAAAACAAATGTAAATTTATATCATTTAAAGGGTTTTGACCCATATATTTTGGTGGCTCATATCATGTATACCTTGTTTGCACTGATGATGGATTTAACAATCCGAAAACGTTTTGCAATATTTTTGTGATAGCCCGTTTGGGCATTTTATTATATACCTTTTATAAAGGATTTTAAATAAATTTTTTGTGATATATGGTATACAGCCAGCTACAGGAACTTAGTTTCCTAGTGGATTTTGAAGTTTGATATTTTTTTTGCAAGAATATAGATAGGTGCATTTGTCGATCTGTAGGACTCATATGCCTTAAAGTGAGACACTTTTAATACAACAATGAGACAGGAAAAATAAATGAAAATATATAATCTAGCATGTCAAAAAATCTTATTTAGGCTGTTGTGTTTTGAAAAAGTTTATTGAGGATATTATTATTGAGATTAATATATCATTCTCATAACATAATTTTGAGACTGCTTGTTGCAAACATAGTTTATAAATCATATTTATTGAACACAAAAGATACTTATAAAATAAACAAAAAAAAAAAGATACAGAACATAAAAAAAAATGATTAAACATAGAAATATAATATCTAGGTATGTATCTACCTAATGTTCATTAATCCAAAATCTATCTCAAACATAAAAGAAGCCACCTGTTGGCTAGTGTGCCCACAAGAAATTGGGGGTGGCATAATGAGCTTGATATCTTTTAAAGCAACAATAGATTCATCTGGAAGATTGGGAAATACAATTTTGCTGCTGCCCTTCGTTTATTTTCTAAGATACGAAATTTCATAGTCTTCTGACTCATTTATTTTCAGGACTTTTCCAACATAATACACTTTCTTCTCCTCCAATTTTCCAGGAAATTCCACGAGCACAAAATCATTTTCTATGGGCTTTCTATGAAGCTCCTCAAATCCATCTGGATTGATTTTATAGTAGCAGTCATCCCCTGAGGATGAACCAAGTTCAAGTTCCTTCTCTGAGCTTTCAGAACTATCTTCAAATATTTGTTTCTTGACCTTTTCTACCTTTTTCACTCCGATTTTATCAATTTTTCTTTTCTTCGTAATGCTTCGTTTTTCTATGACATATTTTTTGGGTGTGTCAGTAGCTATAACACTTTTGTCCGTTATTCGCGTATTTTTAGTTTGGCGTTCTCGTGCTTTTAACCTCCGTTGCCAAATTAAGAACACGAATACCAAGATGACTTTCATGATTGTCATAGATTAAAAGCGATGGATTTTCTTTAGAGCTGTTAGAATATTTTATAAAATGCTACATTATGTCTAAAAAAAGATCAGCATTAATTCAACCACTTGGAGTAGCAAGCCCCAAAGTTCCTGATGGGGAGCCTCGTAGCATATGCTCCTTTAGATGCATCCTAGGAAAAACCATTGCTGGTGGTAGCTATTGTCCCCTGGCACTAACAATCCAACAAATAGTAACCGATGTACCTCTCTCTCCACTTGTTACCTTGCTAACGTGCTTCACTCCTTTCTCAGGAACAACCTTTGCTGATTTTTGAACCGTCGTAGTCGCAGTCTCATCCAAATTGTAGGTTCTTCTTCCGTCAGCAAACGCATCAGTTCTTGAATATTTATATTCTTCAAATTTTGGTAAAAAATTGAAACATTATGTCTATTAAATGACGTCGCACGGAATAAACTATAGGTATCTTTCGGGGGCACGACGCGACATGTGTTTGGCGAAAACCTCTCATCCATTTCAGCCCTGCTATTTTTCTTTCATGCCATTTGACAGGAATTTTCTTTTTATTTTCTATTGCCATTTCATAGGCAAGTTTTCTACAATCGTCAACAAACAACCCATACAACATGCGTGAGTAGTTTATGATATAGTTTTCTAGAGAATCTTCTTCTGCGTATGTAAATATTGTATTAAAACTATTGTTGGGATTCATCCGTATTTGACTAATATCGTCAACGTCTTTGGCTTTCTCAACATATCTAGCCAATGTCTGAAATGTCTTTCAAAGCAGCTACTTTTCTCAAAGGTCCTGCTTCTCTGACCAGACTTACTGTTTCTCTCATTGTTTCCCCTGCGCAATTTCCAATTTTTCTTTTGTTTGATCCATAATTAGCCTGCAAAAAAATATTTGATCATATTTGCCCAACAGTGAGACACTGTCTGTAGAACAAAAAAGACTAAAGTGGTATGAACATGTAAGAAGAACTAGCGACAGCAGATGGAAAAGAGAATATTGTTCTGAAGCTATTTTCTTGTGGCATTGTAAATTAATTACTATTAAACTGGGAATAAGCCACAATTAAAGATAAAAATACGTTTATTGACGTTTCAATTTCCACTTCGGAAATCGTTCTCAAAATACAAACAGTAAATTAAACAAATTTTGTTTTTTGTTACATAGTGAAAAATTCTTCTAATAATTTAATTTTATCTGACTCATTTATATTGACAATTCAGACATACATTATGCATTTTAAAGTAGACGACTTTAAAATGATATTGCCAATATTGTTGAGTTGCGCTCCTGGGACGACTTTACTTATAAGATATTTCATTCATCTGGTTACCAATATTGAATTAGGAAGTTATTAATAACAAAATACCAGTATTAGTAAGTCAGTAACATATAGAGGATACATCATTTATGTTTTTTTTTTTTAAATAACGTAACATATAAAATCAGAATTTTGATGTTTGTTGAAGGTAAACTAAATTCAAGAACAAATACTTACAATGTCGGGATAGTATTATGAGGTTTTTTTCCTGGTTTTCCCTCATAATTTACTATGGAATCACTAACAGGAGAATTTTACTGTTATCATGTCATGTGTTTGTCTTTTTAAAGACGAATTACATGCTATGATTTTTTTCTGACGGATATTCTCAAGTTAAAGTTGATTTCATGTAATCGAATGAACTATCTTATACGTAAAGTCGTCCCAGGAGCGCAACTCAACAATATTGGCAATATCATTTTAAAGTCGTCTACTTTAAAATGCATAATGTATGTCTGAATTGTCAATATAAATGAGTCAGATAAAATTAAATTATTAGAAGAATTTTTCACTATGTAACAAAAAACAAAATTTGTTTAATTTACTGTTTGTATTTTGAGAACGATTTCCGAAATGGAAATTGAAACGTCAATAAACGTATTTTTATCTTTAATTGTGGCTTATTCCCAGTTTAATGGAAAAGAAAATGATTGAATGGAGCCCAACTTTTGCTTTAAAATTAATGATATTAAAGTGATATTTAATAATTAAACACAATTGCTGTATATTTTGTACTACACAATACCCTAATACGGGTTATTATATTTTCAGCATTTAGTTTACCATGTACCGTTGACCTGAAGATGCATGGAAAATAATAGCATGCGAAATCGGTCGTTAGTGCTAGAATAAATTGATTGTAAGTAAGTCTTATTATTATTTCTTTTTATCTATATAGATAATAAGTGGAAGATTAATTATAACGACAATCACTCGGTGAAATTTTCGCCATATCTATTATTACTGCAGCTATTTTTATTCTGTCAGCTTCGTGAGTCTTTGTCGCGTTTACTATTGCCTTCCATGTTTGTCGGTCTAGTGCCAGTAATTCCCATTGTCGCACTTCTCTAGATCTTCTCTGACTTCATCTTTCCACCTTTTTCCAGGCCGCCCTACAGACCTTCTTCCATCTGGCCTTTCCCAGAATACATTGTTTATAAGGCGATTGTCGTTAATGTGTATCACATGCCCTGCCCATCTGAGTACATTGGCCTTTAATATATCTGAATAGATTTTCTTTTCCGAATAGAGACTCTAGCTCGTTATTGTATCTGCCCCTCCATTCGTTTGTCACCTTTGATACCACTTGGTATTTAATCATTTATCGTTCTTGAATATTCCCTCAGTTTCATATGAAATCCAACTGAGTATTCTCAGTCAGTATATTATCTTAAAAAATAATCGATATTTTGTATGAGCTCCTTTTTAGAATTCGTCACTCTGGTTTTACGTTTTATGTTTTATTTTTTACACAAAAATTGAAGTCACTATAGAAACATATATTCAAATGAAGCAATGTTATGAAGTTTTCATTTACCAAGTCAATAATAGTATACATTGTATAAATATAATTTATATCGTAGATATATCATATCGATACCTTTTTGCCATAACATCGTAAGTCTCGTTTAGTAAATTTTACAGTACGGCAGTTTTTTCAATAAACGTGTTTAGAAATGTCCAATTGAAGTGAAAATTGGCATCCGGACGTATTATGATGAGTGTTTGAAGTAAAGTAATGATTTTTCTTCAAAATAGTTTCAGTTTTTTTGTAGTTGGACTTACGTTACTTTGGAAGCATCAAAAATAATTTTGCTACTGTAGTTTTATACAAGTCCAACACTTACGATAATTTTGGTAAATTCAGAAATAATTTCACATTGTGATTGTTATCGTAAGCTCAGCACTTACGATAAAAAGTATGTTTAGACACAGCCCCTTAAAGTAACATAAATAATACATAAAAAAATACCAAAAATCGTTTATTTAAGGTAATTTATTTGTGAAAAGTAAAAAGTACAATAGGCATTTAACTGAACAACAAATCGCTTTAGTCATAAACTTACAAAAATAGTCATAATATCTAATGTTATTGCATGTGGTATAATAAATGTGAATCATAGCTAGTCAGCAAAAGTCTAATCTTGGGGCCCTTCATCGCTTTCGTCTTCCTCATCGGATTCTGCTAGCTTATCTGGCATAGCTGACGTTTTCATTAGCCTATATTCATTTTGAAACCTGAGAGGAATTATATTGTTGTCGCAGAGATCAATTAAGTCTTTTTTCTTTGCAACGGAAATAGACAATTTTTGAGAATAAAGCCGTTTTGGTTTTTTTCCTTTTAATTCCATCGTGAAATTGATGCAGTTCTGGCCATTATTTAAATAGTCAACCTCTATAATAATATCTGCGTTACCTTTCTCAAATTTTACATTTTTAATTTCACTGATTTTTATAGGTTTTCCGTTCTTACATTTGAATTTACTCGGTTTTAGTACATCATCAGATATTTTTTTCCATTCTAAGAAGTCGCTGAAATCCATTTTTATTGTTTCAAATGGTTTAGGTTTGGTACGAGAGTTGGATATCAATGTACACCATTCTGATGGAGCCCATACTACGCGTTTTTTGATAAACCGCTCAATTGTTGCATGAACTGAGTCGACAGGCATATAAGTATGGCCTGGTAGTAAGTATCGCACACTGATTGATGTTATATTAACAGAATCCTTAAGAAAACTCGAGATCATTACAAACATTGCCTTGTTTTTGTTCTGTCCATAACAACTATCACAATTTAGTGATATATGTTTTACGGTTTGTCTTCTATCAACTTCTTGCAAATATTTGTAGATTATGGTAGATATTTCGTTACTGCCACGTCCTCCGTCACATTCTCCCCACAAATAACAAAACCCATTTTGGGTTCCACTTTCGTAAACCGTAAGATTGTAATAAGCATACTTTCTGGTGTAGTACAAGAGCAAATTGTCTCCATGTGGTGTGTTTTAACACCTTCTGCAGGTCGAAACTAGCACATAAAAATTTTGAATCTAAGATAGTTTTCTTTTGATCAGCTAGAAATGAATCTTTGCATTTTTCTTTGTTTTCCAAATGTTTTTCATACAATTGCTTTGTTTCTTCTGTTTCCTCAAAATCTTTGTCTTTTCTCACTTCACAGACTTTGCACTTATCTTTTTTCGGCAAGTGAAATCCGATATTAAATTCTGCCTTAAAAATCTTTCGGAACACTTGCAGGGAAACGATATCGTTCTTAGTTATGCCATTTTCTATCTGTTTCTTCTTAAAAAGTTCGTATAAGAATGATACATTACGAAATTCAGTGGGTAAGTATCTTCTCGATGTTTTATTTCTGCAATAATGAGATGGGACAGCGGGTAGCAACGTGATAAAATCTAAAACATTCTGCTTCTGCTCTTTCCCAGTTTTGTTATGGGGAACATGCTTACCTCTCTGATCTATTTTGGAAAATGAGGCTGACGTAGAGTTTTCTTTCGTATATCTCAAAGTCATTTGTGAAATATCCAAGGTTTTCAATAAAAATTGTTGGCACACCTCGTGTTCCACATCATTCCACCTAATGATATACTTGTACGAACATTGTCTTCTGCTTCTTGCAGCCTCTTGTTTTCGACGTTTTATTTCAACATCTTTTATGCATGAAAGCAGCCAGTCTCGTTGCCTGTGTAGGCTTCCCAAGCCCCAATAAAATTCGAAAACATGTTCTCTCACTATCTCTGGAAATTTTGAAATACACTGGTTTGGGCAATTAATACTGCAAGGATTCTCTCTAACAGACTTTTTGGCACCGAACTTGTGATTACTTTTCCTTATTGTCTTTTTGCACGGTTTTTTTCTGTTTCCTAAAACAAGTTTTTCCCATTGCATCTTCTTTATTGTCAGGCGAGTTGCTGTCACCATTGCTAATATTTTCTTCAAAGGAATATTCTGAAGAGTGGCGACGAAAACGTTTAGCTGTATTACAGGTACGACTATTTTGATCATTTTCGCTACTGGAAGAGTCATAGTCAACGAGTTTCACAGAGGGTCGTGTTGAAACTACTGGCTGGTTCTGGTGAAGGTCATCATCAACTGAAGAACTTGGCACATTACATTTGGATTTTATTTCTGTTCCGTCGGCAGTGATATGGTAAATTATAGGTTCGTCTAAACTAATTACGACCACGTCTGAAGATTGTAAATCTTTCAAGTTCGAGATTTGACCAACTTGTGAAGCAACACTGGTGCTAGAGCATGTGGTTGAGTCTATAATGGTGTCTAAGGACTTCTGTGATACCAGTGGAATCTCTTCGAATTCGCTTGATTCATACAAAGATGCTGAGTCTTTTACATCATACGAAACTGAAGATAATTCGCTGTCAAAGTTAGAGTCTCCCACATATAGTGAGAGTGACTCCAACTCATGTGAAGACTCAGACCGAGTGGTTACCAAAGACGGTATGGCATTTGATTCTTCTGTTCCTTGAGAACTAAGAGCTAATCTTACTAGATGTCTTGATCTACTACTCATGGCGATAATCTGAAATAAAAGAATATTTTATCTTATTTGTCGACTTTAAAATATTACTTATAAAAGTTATATTATTTTGAATTATAAGTGCGCCATATGTGGCCTCCATTCTTCTTGTCTTTTATTTTATTTTCGCCAGGTGTTATTAACGTTGTGGCCGTCCGATAGCTCGATCGGTACGGGATTTATCTTGTAGTATTCAATCTTACTCAATGTTGCGTAATATTACGCAACATTGCATCATGTACGATCAGTACGGAGTAAATCTTGTATTATTCAACCTTACGCAATATTACGCGTGAGATGAAACATCCTATATTGACCAAAAATGTGTCAACCCAGGTAAGACACCTTGTACATAAAATATGGAACTTGTAGTACCTTATAATACTCACTACAAAATAATACAAAAAGATAGGATTATGATTCTCTTGAGACGAAATAAATCTAGAACAACCATTACCTATCACACCAATACAATTATTACTAAGAAATCTCTATAATTTGAAAAAACTACGTATGTTAAGGAAATTTTGATTTTAAACTACATTTTTTACAATGTTTCCTACAAATCTCAACGAAAGCAAAAGTAAAAACCATAAATAATTACCAAAAAAATTATTTTGTGGTACTTACGTTCCGACTCTGCGGCTACACACAGTTCACTAATAGATCGTAATGAACTTCGCTGCATCGTAAGTAGCAAATTTTGTACCACGTGACTTGCACCTTACGATGTTTTGGTGACCATGCGATGTTTTCACAACTACAAAATAAATTTTTTCACATTTTTATGTGACTTACGTTACAGCAAATTCGGTTTTTTCTCCAAGACTATGCTATTATACCTTACAATAATTTTGCTGGGAGGTGCCTGGCGGCTTGATAGATACGATGCTTCAATAAAACTGTTTTCCCTAAATTTGTCACTTACGATGTTATGGCAAAAAGGTATCGATATTATAATAAATAAACCAATCTTTCATTTCAATAAAAAATCGCGATAATTAAACAACACCGATTTAATATCTAAATCTATTTACTTGGAAAAATGATAAAAGAAATATTTCTAGTCAAGATAAATTTAATAAGATATTTTTATCAAAAACTCAAAATAATATTCTTTCTTATCAAAATTTCCGTATCTATAATACAAAAAAAATTAGTTATTTAGTTATAATTAATTATAAATAGTTCTCTATCTCTGTGCTTAAACACCGGTGGATTATCCTTTTTTTGATGCATTTTCGGGCACCAGCACTATTATAGCGACAAATCTATTTCATCCTGTCAGAATCACCTGTTGATACACCCGGTATACAGCTTTTCAAACACGTTATAATACAAGCATTCAGCAACGTTGCCATATCATTACCAGAATTATTAAGAACTATATTTTTTGTATTCGATTTTTGTTTTTTTTTGTAGTGAACTTTTTGAATATCTTTATGCTTATACAAGGCGTTTTTAATTCATAGAAAAGGTTAATGCGAGTGAATAATAAAAGTAAAATTTAATGACTTCTTCTTCTTCTTCAGTGCCTTATCCGTTCAGTAAAAAAATAAAAAGCAAATAGTTCGTCAACAAAATTATATTGAGGTATAGTTGTTAATGTAAATGCACTATCACTATGTTTACTGAACAGTTAAATGGCATGATATCAGTTATTGCACAATTTATTATTAAATACCATAAAATATCTTTTTGAAAAATAATTATGAATAATTTAGTATCCTCAAGAACTAGAAAAAGGCAAGGAACATTATAATTGTATCTACGTCAATATTCGTCAAACAAGTGAATTTTACGCCTTGAGAATACGTAAACATGGAGTTACCAAGTTTTTGATCATGATCACTTCAAATCTATGAATAATATTTATCATAAATATAACCTACATATAAAACAAATTGTACATTAATTATACGTTTATATTATCCCGTAGTTATACTCATAATAGTTCGTTCTGTTAGAGTTAAAGTAAACATCCATAAATAGGTAAGGTACACTGAACTGGAGTCATAAATCAACTTCTAACGATTTAGGTATCACAGTTAAGCTTTAGTCAATAAAAATTATACTCACAGAACCAGTATAATACAGGTGGATACAGATAATCGCCCTCAATAAAGGCACTTGACTTCGGTCCTTGCAACAGGTAGTCGGGACGACAGGCGCAACGATGACTTACGGTCTTCTAAACGTAATCCCTCAAATTGGTTTAGGCCGATGAAAAGAGACAGCCAGACGGGAACAGTACAGGTAGTAATGAGTAGTCGAGATAAATGAAAGTATAAAAACACGTAGATATGACTGAAGGTAGAGATGAATGAATCGTAGAGGTGAATGAACGTAGCGGTGAAAGAATGAAGCGGTGGAAGAATGAACGGCAAACAAAAGTGACTTCGTCCCTTCTAATTGGAAGACGTCTGTTTGACAAAAGAGAAAATAGTTAAAATAGGGCACACTGTGTAAAGATATTTTATATAGATAAGGGTGAATTGAAAATCCACTTACCGCCGTTTGATGAAGATAAACCGCTTGCCACAGGAACTAACTGGAAAATGACTTCGGATTCTGAACTTCGACGGGCTTAGACAAGCGATAGGTGAAACAGAGAGGGGATATTGGCTGAAGGGTGCCACACGAAATTGATATTAAATAGCCGGGCTACTGGGGTTCATTTTCGTAGCTTACCCTTTCTCTACCGATAGAAATTATCTTTCTCCGAAAAACAACACTTCTGTTTTTCTGAGAAGGTAGAGCGGAGATTTCACAATAGGGCCTTTTTCCTTTGTTACTAGGAAAGATTTCTATTTAGCAAAGCTTGATAAGGAGAACGGGAAACATTTGTCGAAGCTCTTTGTCGAATGCTTTTTTAAAGAAGAATATGTAGGCATAGACGGCGTGAAAATAATTCTCTAAAGGGAATAATTTAAAGAAATTATGAACATGCTTCACAAGTTTTCTCATTAAGTCAGCATTAATAGTCCAGGCTTCGACACCATAAAGAAGAATAGAGTGGATATAATATTTTATCATCCGATATCGGATTTGCAGATTGGTTACTCAGAATTTTCCTTATCTTCAAAAAGGCTGCTCTTGATTGCTCTATTCTTAAGCGTATTTCTGATTTCGGTTCTTATTGATAACCATGGTTTTTATTTTCTTTATGTTTATTGTTAAACCAAACTGTTCCCCAGTATCACAAATTGTTTTTAGTAACGTGTGCAGGTCTGTCATACTTCCACTTCGATGCATGTTTTCATCATCTCCTTTTCCTTAGCCTCTTTTATTTTGTTCCTTATTAATTTATGTTTTTCTCTGTACTTATTTTGGTTCTTGTTTCTATATTTTCTTCTTTGTTCCATGATTTCCAGTATTTCTTGAGTCATCCAAGGTTTTCGGCTTTCTGTTTTCTGTTGTAGAGTTTCTTTCTGTGTTGTTATAACAGAATCTTTGATTTTGCTCTACATAGTGTTCAAATTCTCAGTGTTTTTCCTTTCTGATGTTAATTTCTTCATTTCCTGATTGATACGAGTTGAAGCCTCAGCACGGATTTAATTTATCTTGAGTAACTAAGTATTCACCTTAGAACTTTTGGATTTTATTATCTTTTTTACCCTCAGTTTCATTTTTGCGTTAAGGAGGTTATGGTCTGAGGAGACATCTGCTTCAGGAAAAATCTTTTCAATTTAGTTCATTATCCTGTGGTGACCTCTAGGTATACAGTCTACGGGGTGGTAATCGAAACCAAATGTGTTCATAATCTCCAGGAAAGGAAAGGGAGTGCAAAACGTTTATGCGAAACGAAAAAATGTCGTTTGTTAAACGTCACTTTATGTTTAAATGAGTTACAACAAACTGTAGTAGAGGTATAGTATTATAAAACATTTTGTATCAGGGTATAATATAACTGTTTGTATGGGAAAATAAAACCGTTGTTTCTACTCTCTCTGTCTGTTCATTTTGCTGAATATATTTTTTAGAGTTATAGTGAAGAGCTTTGGTGATATTGCGTCTCCTTGTCGGATACAGCTTGTCAATTACTTGATTGGTCAAAACTTCTATTACTGTCTTGGGATAGGTATATAGAATCGCAAGCCTTCTCAAAATCTATAAAGATTAATGTTAGCGGTATTTCATATTCTTTAGCTCTACTCATTAGTTCTCGAAGCTGATCCAGTGTACTGAATCCACTTCTGAAGCTAGCTTGCACTCTTGGTGGTGCAGCATCTAACGCATTTGTTAATCTGTTGTTGATAATCTTTCGTGAATATCTTGTGTATGATTGGTAGTAGCCTTATAGATCGGTATTCTAGTTTTCTAGTATGCATCTTGGCAGTTCGTAAATACCTATGTCTGCTAAGATTTTCCAGTTTTTTGCCAAAATTTTTTGCTTTGACCCCGGTCATCCCCAGATTTATCCTCAATTAAACACGTATGGGACATGGAGTGTCGGAGACTTCTTAATTTCTGGCATCCTCCTCAAACTTTGGTAACACTTCAAGAGGAGTTAATTAGGACATTTAACGAAAATACCCAGAAACTGAACAACTAATCAGAAGCGAGCTCACACGCATCCAAGAGTGTGTTGCCCACGGGTGCATCAACACATTATTAACCCTAGATTACCGGACATTCTTAAATTTTACGATTCGCATTCCAATACATTACCTTCCAATTTAGTCGTTAGCTAAGTAGTGTCGTGTGCAGTTTACCATTTAAAATTTCTACAACGTAGGTTTTACATTCTCTTCGTCAATTTTACGAAGCTCCGGTATCTCATCACCATCATGCAACCTCTTCTGTCCACTGCTGGACATAGGTCTCTCCCATTTTTCACCACTCTTCACGGTTATGTGCTTCTTCTTGACATTTTTTGGATATTCGTTTAATATCGTCTATCCAGTGTGTTAGTGGTCATCTTTTGCTGCGTTTGTCTTCTCGTGGGCGCCAGTCAATTAGTTTTCTGGTCCATCTTGAGTCTTTCAGTCTCGCTATGTGATCTGCCCAATTCCATTTCAGCTTGGCTATACGTTCGACAACGTCACTGATACCAAGGAAAGACTTTAGGAAAAGAACAGGTATCAGTGAAGCTCCAGTATCTACAATAGTTTTATTAGTAGTATTTCTTCATTCAATAGTAGTATTTCTTCATTCATCCAGTCTTTATGTTTTCTATTCTTTGGTTTTAAGTTTTCATTTGCTGTTTTAATTATTGCTACTTTTATATTTTCCCATTTCTGATCATTGTTATAGCTACTTTTATTCAGTTCTTGGGCATTACGTAGATTTTCAGTAAGAGTTTTTACAGTTTGTTTCTTTGTTTGCGGTTCACTTAATCTCTTAATATCTATTCTACTTTGTGTGGGTTTTTAACAAGTTTTAATTTGGTTCTTAATGTGACTACTATGGGTTATGGTCTGAACCGATGTCTTTTCCAGGGTAAGTTTTGGCAGACAGTATAGAATTACGAAATCTTTGTCTAATAAGGATTGTCTAATAAGGATTGATACGGATAAGAATTGTCCGTATATTCGAAGTGTCACTGATAGGATTGGCAAAATTCTTCGCAAAGAAGGTATCAGGACTACTTTTCGACCACCCAAGAAAATCTCACAATATCTACCCTCTCCTAAGGACCCATTACCGCCCCTATCTTTCTGTGGTGTCTATTCTATTCCTTGTTCATGTGGACATGTGAATATTGGCGAAACTGGTCGTTCTGTCAAAACTCGGATTCAAGAGCATCAAAGATGCATTCGATCAGGTCTTTTCTCCCATTCTGCAGTTGCAGAACACTGCCAAGAAACCGGTCATTCCATATTGTTCGAAAAAACCCATATTATTTCTAAGAGCCCCTTATTTTATTCCAGGAAAATCCGCGAATCTCTAGAGATCCGAAAAAATCCACATAATATCAATCGAAAGGAAGGATACTGCTTGTCTCCCATCTGGAATCTCAGTCTAGAGCCGCCGTCCGGTCCCGCTACCACGATGCAGCCACATGATTGGCCAGCGCGCGCTTCTTGACGTTCGCGCCACGGAGTGTGCCGATACGTCCCGACACGACAGGTCACCGCGACTATAAATAGAGCGGTAGCGGAGTAATCGTCGGATTCACTCCCAGCCTCTCGACGCGTTAGTTTTCTGAGCTGTTGGACGTGAATCCCTGGTTGCGTTGAGTAACTGAGTTACCGTTGCTAACTACCCATCTTCCTGTCTTTTGATTTCTTTTTCTTTGTTCTCCTGAAGAAGCTACATACAATTGTAGCGAAACGTCGAGATGAACCCACTTTTGGGTCACTCACAAATGACACGGTCCAAACCCGGAAGACGAATAAACTATAATTCTGACTCTGGCCGTGGAAGCCTACGATTTCATAGGACAAAGTCAATTTGATTTCGGATTATTCTATTCGTTGTATCATCGGGAGATTTCCATGTATACAATCTTCTTTTTGCTGGCTTAAAAAGTTTATTAGCTATTACAAATTCTTCCGTCTGGCAAAATTGTATCAAACGGTCACCACGTTCTTTTCTATTTCTTAGACCATATTCCCCGACATATCCATCCACTCTTTCCTGGCCAACTTTGGCATTGAAGTCGCCCATTACTATTGTAGTGTGATGTTTCTTCATTGATTTTAAGGCTTGTTCCAAATCATGGTAAAATAGTTCGATATCGTCGTCATCTTTATCTGCCGTAGGAGCATAAACTTGAATAAAATTTACTATACCTTTTTTTGACTAGTTGATTGATAAGATCCTATCAGAATAAGGAGTAAAACTTATCACAGAGTAATTGACCTTTTTTGCAACAAGATAGCAACACCATAGCGATGATTGACCTCGTTGTTCCTATGCATAATAGCAGTAATTCCTATGTCATTTACACATACAACTCATTAAAACGAGGTAAAAAGCCCGTCTCTCGGTACCAGTATATGGTTGATTTAAGACAGTCTCTTGCGGAACCATGGATGAGACAAAGATTCGCAACCGCTACTTTGAGTCTAAATATTTGTCACGATATAGCTCACATTTTAGAGATACTGCTGCAGAGAAGTTCCCACATATCAGAGAAAGAAAAATTCGCTTTTATTGTCCAAGCCAAAAACGGCGAATGACAACTACATTGCCAAGTAAGCAAGCATGCGATATGCGATGAGCACCGTGGAAAAATTTGCACCGAGTGTTTAAAACGTTAACCAATTATATTTTTTATTCGTTTAAAATATGTTATAATAGTGATAAAAACTCTCCTGTTCAGATTTTGAATATACGTTTTGTAATTACAAGGCATTTTTATAGGTAGTAAAATTTACGATAGTCCGGTAATTAAATCACGTGCGGCTAAACAAGTTCGGTAATCTAGGGTTAATTCATTTACATCTGTAAGTTCTTTCCATCACATTGAAATTTTTGAATTTGCTGCATACAAAATTCCGTGAAATTTACCCAAATACATCCACATCTTGGCAACACCGTCATCAATCCAACACTCGCAATTTAGTATTGTGACGTAAATTCTTAAAAACCAAACGCGAATCGGTGAAATTATCTTAGATCACATCGAATGTTTCTGTCTTGACTAATTTGATGTGTAATTATTAATAATAATAAGTGAATTTAAATCTAGCTGAAACAACACTAGGTAAGTACATGCATATATACCTACAGTTAAACAATTTCCTAGTTTTGAAGGTTATACTACTTATATGTCAGTTTAATTTCCATCAAATATTTTAAATAGAATAAATTCACGACGACCTTTGACACTAACGACATAATATAAAAACTCTGATTTAAATCATATTTTGTATATTTAATTAGCAAGTGACCTTGAATGCTATATTTCCGTCCCTATGGAAACTGAAGTTTCTTGCTTTTTTATAAGTTATATTTCTGATGATTACCAAATCACCTTGTAACTTCACTAGTCTCAATTATTATTTTGATACAATTCTCACTTAGTGCGTTTTACTACTTGTTTAATAGCACAAGAAACCTTGATAAATCATATTTTATAGTGTTTATATTAGCAAATTTATAAGAACTTATTTTGATATTTTCACTTAAACCAGTTTTGTTTTGGAGTTTCATTTGAATCAAAGGAGTTTCATGATTGCGTGAAAAATAATAAGTGTTGTCTAATTCATTTACCATCTGTTTCTATAAGATAAGAAGCACTCCATGTAATCTTTTAAAAATGATAATAATCCTAATAAACTAGGATGTACAGCTGGTTCCTAAAAAATTAATACCTAGACTTTAAAAGCGATTTTGTAGAAAATTGAGCAGTGTATTTTAAAGGATAAATACTTATTATTTTGCTATGAAAAATGCAACATCGTCTGGTCTATTAAAATGAATAGACTAAGGTGGCTAGGACACCATGAAAGAATGGACACTGGAGACCCCAAAGACAGATATTATATCAAGAGCCAGTAGGAAGAGAGGCAGGCCAAGATCTGGATTTCAAACTCAAGTCGAAGATGACTTGAGGAATCTAGGGGTCAGAAATTGGAAAGCCAGGGCAGAAGATAGGGGGAATGGAGACTAATTCTTGAACAGGCCAATACCTACCCAGGGTTGTAAAGCCAAAGATGATGATGAAATACTTATTATTTACATACTGTCACTGTCACTGCCAAACCAGTAGGAAACCATATAGGTGTCACAATGAAAACAGTAGTTACTAGTAGTCACTATACTCTGTTTTTTAACCAGGAGGAGTAAACCAAAAAGACTGATTCACACTAAACTAACCTAATTTTGTTTGTTTATGTTTGAATAATATTTTTTTTTGATTCAATTCCAATATATATATTACAATTATTACAATAAAAAAGGATGTTTTTCAAATTTGGTCCCATGTATATATATTTAAATATCGGGTAATCCAGTTTTATAGATTTCTTGAGTCTATGGTATTTAATTATAATTTAGATATATTTTGATCCGAAGAGTCAATAATGTTATATATCTAAGTATGGTTTTCACAGAAATTTGTCTTTTAATTTGCAAATAGATCTTATATGCAACAAAGCTATGCAAATGCATGTATTAAAAAGTTAGAGAGAGTTTAAAGATTGCTGAAATACTGTTCTTTTAAACTGCATAGAACATATTCTTATTCTGGTGTGATCAATTTCTTGAATTTAGTTTTTTTTCGTACCAGAAGAGTTAACTTTGACTTTGATCATTATTTTTAGGCTTAATAATCCAATCTCCTGAATTGCTTCAGCCAATTTGTTTTACATATTCCTTCTCGTTCACTGCTTTAGAATTCACTTTTTCATGTTTTCCATCACAGAATAAATTATGGTTCAAATAGAGGTGTTATCCTAGTTTTCATGCATGGTAATAAGTTACCTCGTTAGATAGATTTGTTTAACTTATGTATCAATATCTTTAGGTTCTATTTGAAGCACTAAAATTCAAAAAGATACTTTGTATAAATAAATGTGTACTTATAGTATTTTTTAATGCTGGATTCTTGTTTAATTTTGAAAGTGAGTTGCCCATTTGTTATCAATAAATAAAATTTACTAAAAAATACTGGATTTCTGTGAGATAATCAACAAATTCAATCTATTATGTTACATTCTAGCATAATTTTGCAGTTTTCTTGTGATGATCTACAATCAGGAAGAACAAAACCAACTGTATCAATACAATCAAACTAAAACACAACATTACTTTACTAATGTTCTTTTATTGTGATGAAAACAAATGAAAATGCTTCTTAACAAGTATACACTAAATTTAAAGGATAGTTGCCGTTTTTCTTATGATAATTAGGTATAAATAACATACATTTATAAACACTTTAAACTATATTTAGTATAAATATCATCTAGAAAAATATCACATTAAATACTATTCGCATATCACCAAGTCCAAGTTATTACAAACAATTCGGGATGTATGTAAAAATAAAAATCTAATAATTTTATTAGTCTTCCAAAATATTCTCTCCATTTATGTCTTGGTGAGGTTCATGAACAACTACACCATTTTGAATTTCTTCATTTAGTTTTTTAGCAAAAACTGAATCTATTTCAGATATTTGAGCAAGAAAGTTTTGTTTTTGGTCAGCAGCCAATGTATAAACCATTCTTTGAATAATTTCACCTAAAAAATAACTATGGTAAGACATTCATAATATAGACAATAAATCGATCATCCTATAAACAGTAAAATAAGTAATCTATAGTTATGCTATGCAATATTTGCTGCAATAAATCTGCTTATATGTAAAGTAAAAAATATTCTTTTTTTTCCTTTTCTTCCCTTTCCATGTTCTTATATCTGTTGAACCAAAATACTTGACAACATTCCAGTAGAGTGTACAATTAAAAACTTAAAATTTATTATTTTTTTAATAACTTACTTTATGAGATCATTACTTAGTATACTCATCATTAATCATACCAAGTATAATATCTTTAAATGAGAACAGTGAAATGTAAGTACATGATACCATTGTACTTATGTTTATAAATAGGAAAAATATTTTAATCAAACAAAAAGGTTGATATTACAATCATTTCTCATGTAGCTAATAAATTTTAATTACAAAAACTATTTAGTAGTAACAATAGTATACCTGATTATAAAAGTGAAACCTCTAAAATGTTTTAGATGATTTTACTATAATATAATTGTGGCTAACCCATATTTACTTAAAATTGATTTTCTTCAACGATACATATTTTGCAATATCTGGGTGGTTGTTAATTTCACTTAAAATTTTACTTAAAGTGGACATTTCATTCTTAAAAAAGAAGCTGTGCAGAATCTGTTGCAAAGATAGAAGGTGAACCACCAATATTTTTAGGACATCTTACTGTTCCAGTCTGCTTATATTCATTAATTCTTCTGTAAATATTTGAATTCGCAACACCTAAAATTAGCACATTACTTTAGTAAATCTGGATTTTAACAATAACTATTCTGCAAAACTAACCTGTTGCCTGTTTTATTTTTGCTACTGTGGCTGTTATTTTCATTCTTGGCATTGAAACCATATCGTTATAATAACACTAATACTTCGCTAAATAGTTCTGAAAAGAACTGATAACACTGATAACTAGATAACATCTCTAGAAGATAGGCACATTTAGAAGAAGAAGGACATGTAAAAAAGTGACAAAAATCATTTTTGTTAAAATGCAAAACTCTTTTACAAAATTACTGTCATTGTTAAC
Organism: Diabrotica balteata; assembly: GCA_918026665.1. Lineage (NCBI taxonomy): Eukaryota > Metazoa > Arthropoda > Insecta > Coleoptera > Chrysomelidae > Diabrotica > Diabrotica balteata. The sequence goes on along the minus strand of OU898278.1, from coordinate 2,791,474 downwards.
CTAATAAACATTTACAATAAATGTTAAACTACTGTTCGTGGATGAAATCTTAAAATTAAAAATAGTTCTGTGACAATTTGAAACAAGTTTCTATTATAGTGTATTTTTATGTATGAGAGAGTAATAAAACAATAAATTATGTATGCAAATCCCTAAACTGTTGATACGGATGACTCAATGAAAAACAGATATTTGTCAACAAGTTTACAGAAGTATATAGGAAAACAATTTTAAATTGAGTATGACCACCAGGTATAAAGGTTGGAGCAGAATAGAATACGATACTTGTGAGGGTTACTAATCCCTAAATAAGGTTGCCAGTGTCGGAGTGATGGAGGTTAACAGGTACTAATGAATTTGCAAGAAATGTAAGATGTTTATTTTATTGGTTATATATAACCAATAAAAGTTTAATAAGTACCTACCTATTTGCAAAATAAAGTTTAATTCTTTAGATAAAATAAAACGTTTTATTTTATCTGAAATGAGTGCATTCCACGAAGTAAGGGTTTCAACAATCAAACATTTAATTCTTTAATTCCAGGAATCTACGACAGTAATTGACTAGATAATTACCTTCTAAACTTATTCGACAGAAAATGTGATAGTGGGTTTTTCCATTTTGTAGGAAGGTCCAAGTGGCGTATTCAAAATTCTTAACAGTTCACTAAAAGTAGGTACTTCAGTTGCAAGGTGCAGTTTATTGTGAATACTAGTGTTATGGAAAATTTGGGAAAAAGTGCCGTGTAAACGCCGAAAAATTGGTCCTTTAACAGTTAATGAAAAAACATTAATATTTAATTGTTTTAAATCATTTAGAGACAAACGTTTATGTGAAAGTGTTGATGAGACCGTTGAGTTAGTTAGCAGTACACTTGGTGTTGGGAAATCTACGATTTACAGAGTTATTAAAGAAGAGAAATGTGGTAGTTTTCAAATGCCACGTAATGCTCCAGGGAAACCAACATTTCAAATAGAATATCATTTTAAAGAAGGACTTCGACGGAAAGTGCATGAATTCTTCTTTAGACAAGAATTTCCAACATTGGATAAAGTTCTTCTCTCAGTTCGAGGTGATAAGGATTACCCAGAAATGAGTCGAAGTACGTTATGGAAACTTTTAAAAGAAATAGGCTTCCGCTGGAAAAAGAATCCCAGAAAGTCCATTTTATTAGAAAGAAGCGATATTGTCATATGAAGAAGACATTTTCTAAGAACCATAAAGGAAATGAGAAACCAAAAAAGAAAAATATTTTATCTTGATGAAACATGGATCAACGAGGGTCATACACCAAATAAATTTTGGCAGGATGAAACTGTTACAAGTCAAAGGCACGCTTTTGTAAATATCTACTGGTTTAAACCCACCATCAGGAAAGGGACGCAGGCTGATAATAGTACACATTGGCAGTTCAGACGGTTTTGTTGAAGGTGGTTTATTAACTTTTTAATCAACTCATACCGGTGACTACCATGAAGACATGAACGCTGATGTCTTTCAAAAATGGTTCGAACAAATGATAGATCTTCTTCCAAAGAACTGTGTAATAGTAATGGATAATGCAAGTTATCACTCCAGACGTATAGAAGGACTGCCCACAACCAAGTGGTTAAAAAAAGACTTGCAGAATTGGCTGAGTTCAAAAAATATTACGTACCATCCTGGATCTATAAGAAAGGAACTTTATTCGTTGTGTGCCCTTCATAAAGAAACATTTAAAAAATACGAAATTGATGAAATTGCCAAAAATCGTGGAATGACAGTACTTAGATCCCCACCATATCATTGTAAATTAAACCCGATTGAACTGGTATGGGCACAGATAAAGAGTGAAGTTTCAAGAAAAAATACCACTTTTAAAATTCATGATGTTAAACAGTTGTTTTTGGAGGCCGTAAATAATGTAAAACCTGAAAACTGGGAAAAGGCAGTAAATCACACTATTAAAGAAGATGAAAAAATGTGGAAGCTGGACAATATTACTGATAAAATGATCGAGCCAGTTATTATAAATCTTGGTTCTGAAAGGTCATCTTCTGAATCTGATTTGGATTTGTAACAAGTAAGTTTTATATTAATATTTTTATTCATCTATTTAACATACCTTAGACGGTTTTAAAAACTCTTTTTCTCTTTTGTAATTTTTAAAAATTAAAAAAAATGTGAATTTTTTAAACCCTTTTTAATGTAGGCCAGTCAGTTCTAATATAGTGTGTGATAAAAGAGGTCACTTTTGTTTACATACACATAACACTTTATAACACTGAAATAATTCATTTATTTTTTACAATTATTCAAAGTATTTTTCAATTAATCTTGAGCACGCCCATGGAGTAGTCGGAGGTACCAGTTAAAATTATGCTAATTACTCTCTCGTTCATAAAAATAAACTATAACCACAGCAAATTTGTTTATAACAATTAAGAAACGAAATTAACTCCATTTTAAAGATGCGATTCAAAGTTTTCATTCACAAATTGTGAAAAATATGGCACCTAACATAAACATTTTTAGACAGTTGCATCATTCTCTTGATTAAATGAACTGTATCTATTATAGGCCACTTTTTAACCTTTAGAAGGCCCCTTCCAAATTATCTGATTACTGATGGTTCCTCTGTTTGATATCAATAGGGATTCGTAATTTGTTTTTGTAATGAATTGTGCATGTTGATGAAAAGATATTATGGCATGCAGTAAAAAACTACTATTTTAGATATTTTTCATAGAAATTATTTTATATTATATAATTTTTGGTATAACATCTTTATTTAGTGATTTTTATAAATTTATAATCTTTTCCCTTGAAATCCTTAACTTCTTGTCTTTAGACCCGTCTATGCGGACATTCCACTGCTTTGAAGGTCATGTTCCGACTGGCTGTTAAGTAGCTGCGCTGATTTTGGTTTTACATCGTCTAATGAATCTTGGCGGATACCTTTCAAGGAGTATGTGATTGTTAGGAACATCTAGAAGTTGCAGGGTGCTAAATCCGGCAAATAGGGCGGGTGCTCCATGACTGTGACCTGGTTTTTGGTCAAATAGTGCTTGAACGGGTGTGTGTTGTGACCGGTGTCGTGTGATAGAGAATCGATGGGTTCTCTTTCCGCATTTCGGAGATCTTTGTGCGATTTTTTCTCTGAGTCTTCGTAAAACATCTAAATAGTAATATAGATTAACAATCTCACATTTTAGTATCCATTCCATGTGAACTACACTCTGGTATCGAAGAAAACTTTCAACATCGACTTGAATTTAGACTTGCTGTCTAGATTTTTCACTACATAGTTTGCTGTTTAGTTTCAGGGTCATATTAAAAAATCGATGTTTCGTCACAAGCTAAAATCCTTAACAAGAAGTCATAAGTCCTTTACGATGCATTCTCTATTACGTTGTTAGAAATCTGGGAACAAGATTAGCACACGCGTTTTTCTTTTTCTGGAAGAACAAACACCTAAGACAAGACACAAAAACAAGAATTTTATAAAGCAGCAATTAGACCTATATTAACAGACATGGCGAAGACCTGACACATCTAAAATGAGACGACTACTAGAAACAAGAGAGATGAAACTACTTTGACGATTATCGGGGAAAAGTCTGTTGGATAGGGAGAGAAGCGAAAACATAGCAATATAGAAGACATAAATGGATGGGTGACAAAACGAAAACAGGAGTGGAACGAACACATTAGTAGAGTGACAGAGAATAGGATAGTACGACTAGCACGAGATATGTCACCAAATGGACGAAGAAGTATTGGCATATCCTCTTTTCCTCCTTCCTATGGGGCTTCATTCGGTTATTATCTTTATCCCTCTGCTGTCGCTAGCTCTTCTTACACGTTCATACCACTTAGTCTTTTTTCTTTCTCTAAGTATTTTTAAATAGGGTTGGAGATGTGGAACAACCCTTCAGGAGCCCTTTTGTTGTGGTGAAGTCTCCTATAATTCTTGTTCCCATTTTAATGGACACTTTATTTTCTTTATACAGACCTTTTGTAGCTTCTATGAGTTCCGTTCCCATAGTTCTGACCTTGGTACAGTCATACGCCTTTCTCATCCACAAATGCCAAATGTATATCTCTATTTTTGCTTTTTTTCCTTTGCAACAGTTATTTCAGTATGTACTGCTTGATCCTCCCGATTTTGCCTTTATCGCTTGCTGTATCTTTTCTCGCACTATCTTCACATATAATCTTCCTATTGATGATATTACGCTTATTCCTCTGTAGTTTTTGCATCGTTTTCTGTCTCATTTTTTAAATATAAATGTCATATATGCCTCCGTCCATTTCTTTGGGAGCTGTTCTCCATTTATGGCGTTCTAAAATACCCATTTTATCATCTGGTGTAATTTTTTTGAGCTGTACTTTATAAGCTCAGGTGAGATGCCTTCAGTTCCCGGTGCTTTCTTATTTTTGATTGCTTGTATGGCCGTTCTCATTTCCCTATCTGTTATTTCTATTTCTTGTTGTGGGGATCTGCTTCGTCTTCGCCTGTTTTCTTTCCCAATGAATTGTGGTCTTTGTTCTGTTGACAGTTTCTTGCAATAGTCCTTCCATTCTTTGTCCTGTATATTTCCATGTTAATTTTTTTTTTCAGTTTTGTTTCAATCCTCTCAGTACTTTCCATGACTCCGAAGTTCTTGTACCTCCTATGTATGTTTCAACATTTAAGCAGGTTCTTCATACTTCATTATTTTGTTGTGTTATTTGTTTTTTTCACTTTTCACAATCTTTTTCTCTATATTCTTCATAAACTTCTTCGTTGTTTGTAGTCGGCCATTTTCTGTATACTTGCTTTTTTTCTTCAATTATTCTCTTTGTTGGTTCATTTATTTCATAATAGTATTTTTTTTTATTTAAACAAATATACCCGCATCAACCACTACGGGTTATTAGCGGGCGGACACACACAAACAGTAAGATACATATTGTTACATAAAAAAATATTTTTTACAATCTGGTATATAGTTTAGTCATTTTAAGATAACTTATAAAGACTGTAAGTTTGACGTTATTACACTTTTTAAATTGTCACTAAGGCCAAATGCGATTGGTACACTGGATCTTCGACAGTTATATGTTCTGACAACTGATTGTTGCTCTTGGTACACATCGAGCAGCTTCCTGGTTGAAGATATGCTTGTGGGTAAGGAAAGTATGCTCAATTCGGAGTCGGTTGATGATGACTTGGTCTTTTCTATTACTTGGTAAGATGAGTTTGGTTTCTACTTGACTTAGACATTCTTTGTTTCTTGGCAGTGTGATCCCAACTAGTTTGCCATGCTCTGTACATTTGGGCTTTGATATTTACTTTGTGATCAGTCCAAGGCATTTGATTTATGATAGCAATACTTTGGTCGATTGTTGCATTGCTTGCCAGAGAGTCCACTTCCTTATTACCACTTATTCCCATGTGGGTAGGTATCTAGATGAAGAAAATATCTTTTTGTTGAGTCTGTAGATAACTCTTCTTTGATCTTGAGAAGTATGGTGTGAGTTGTATATAGCTGTTTTATTCCAAGTAATGCGCTCATTGAATCGGTGATAATAACAAATTTGCTTTCATTGATAGAACCACATTTTTTCATGGCCTGGTGAATTGCCGAAAGGTCTCCAGTGTATATACAACAATTTGTTGAGATTCGTATAGTAGACTTGACATTTTCGTATATGTAGGCTGCAGCATGCCCTTCACATTTGGAAGCATCAGTGAAGATTTGATCGGTTGTTGGGTATTTGGATATTACATTTTTATAAGCTTGCTGTATAAGGAAAGGATGTGTGGAATGTTTCGGGAGTTCTTTTAGAGACGTGTCTATTTTTGGAGGTTTGATCATCAAAGGAGGAAAATTTAGATGAACAGGCATAGTGACTGAACTGTTCTAAATTAAGACCAATATGTTTTATTCGCTCAGGAAATGGTAAAACTAGACTACGGCTGTTTATGCTACGATACTGCTAACAAAACATCTTTAAAAAAACTTGACTATATTCAAAATATGTGCTTGAGATTAGTTTTAGGTGCCACAAGAACTAGTACAGTAAATAGCTTACAAGCTCTGGCTAATGAACTGCCCTTAAGCCAACGAAGGCGTCCACTTGACGTTGGCTATTAACATGGCGAAACTGTCTCTGTCTCGAGCTATTCTAGAGTTGCTCAGCTTTCCTTATTCCTGTCCACTCCCTGATATTCTTCAACCAAGAGGCCTGCTTTCTACCAAGCTTGTTTCATACTCGCCTTTATATGCTCGTATATTTCTTCGATATTGCCGTATCTGAATTCTATTAATTTTTGGTCTAGATGTTGTTTATGTCTGAAAAATCCGTTGGTGATTTTTAGGTTGTTTAGTTCGTTTAATTCAATCAAACGTTCTCCGTTATCGTTTTGTTCATCCTCTCCAAATCTCCCTACTACTTTATCGTTTTCTTTCCTTTCGGTTCTGCCGTTAAGGTCTCCTGTTATATTTATCTCCACGTTCTTCTTGATTAGCTCTATTTGATGTTGAAGTTGTTCCATGAAATTTTCTTTTTCTACTCTCGGGGAATTGTCTGTTAGTGGATATACTCTGAGTATCACTGTCTCTTTATCGTATATGTCTAGTTGCATTTTAATTATCCTCTCATTTATTGGCTCCCATGTTTCTTCCACTTATTTTTGATTAGTATTTCCACTCCTGCCTTTGCTCAATTGTTTCCGTTCCATTTCCTTTCTTTTTAATTTCTGTTGTGTGCTTTCTCTAAACTCCTTGATCATTTCCGTCGCCTTAATAAAATGAAAACGGTAAAGTTTAGAACAAAAGTGTTAAGGGACTTTTTTGTTCCAAATTGTGTATTATATCCATACCTGAATGGAATGCACTATTTTCGGGGACACCTTGTATAATTATGTGTTTTTTTACGATGCATTATTTTGGAGGATTTGCACGTGTATATTAGTCGTAAAATAGGTGTCATGTAATAATGTTTATTCCTAAACAGTAATAAGATTGTTCAACCAAATATTGCACAATGGGAATTCCGTACTTTTGCTCATTAACCGAGAAAAAACCGAGTACATAAGAGAGTTATGTTAGTAATATAATTACACAATTTGAAACAACTGAGTCAAGGCAGACGTGTGTGCAGTTTAGTGCACTGAAACACAACGCAAAGTTGTGCAACGAAGATGGCAATGAACTTGCTGAAATGAAATGCGTAATATCGTGACGAATTATAACAAAGTCAAAGTGGATAGAAGGCGCTAAAATATAATCAATTTAAGTAGAAAAGTATTCACGATGATTGATTTTCTTTGCTTTAAATGTAAAGTTGTATTATCGTTCCTTAAGAAGAATCTCTTTCTTTTTTCGGATTGAACCGGCGCCCTTTTAGTCACTGTTTTAATCTACCAAACACATGATGATAAGTCGGGACTGTAAAACTCTTCTCTCTGTACGTCCAAGCAAATCTTGAACTGTATGATGCAGAAAAAGCAAGACATTGATGTAAAAGGTGTTTTTTTTAGATGTATAGAAATGTAAGTTGGTAACACTTTTTTCAATGTCGCTCATTTTGACAGCTGTCAAGTGATTTATGTTAAGTTTGGTTTGGTATTTCAGCATGAATAGACTTAACGCCTAAACAACACTTCCAAATTGCACAAATTTATTTTAAAAATTGTGGTTCTGTTCGAAATACTTATCGCGCACTACATCCATTTTTTGGTCAACATATTAGTCCATCAGAGCAAGTAATTCGATTAACTATGAAACATTTTTGCACCACGTTTACTCTAAACGATAATATGTATTCACAGTCCCGTCGTACAGTGCAAGCAAGCAAGCAATTTGAGTAAACTCAACCTGTGAGACATGTTCATCCCTAAGAATTACGTTTGGGTGTAACAATTCATTGGAGCGAGGTGTATTAATACGAGTTAGGAAACAGGAGTCACTCCACCGCACTCCAATGCTTCAGGCCATCCCTTTCCCCTCTATAGCACTCTGATGAGCGATAGCGTGACGCACTCTTTTCTGCTTTCTCTAGTGACGTATCTATCTATCTAGTTAGCCTTCTTCGCTCCATCTCTGGACATAGGCCTCCCCAATCCTTTTCCATTCTTCTCTGTCTGTCGCTATAGTCATCCACCTAGAGCCCACGTGCTTCTTGATATCAACTGCCCATCTCATTTGGGGCCTTCCTCTGCTCCGTTTATATTCCCACGGTCTCCAACTTATAGGAATTTTGTTCCATCGGTCTTCTTTTTGTCTTATATTGTTTCCGGCAAATCTCTATTTCAATTTTACAACTTCTTGTCTAACATCCCTCACTTTTGTTTTCTCTCTTATCCACTCGTTTCTTTTTTTGTCCATTAGTTGTATGTGCAACATTTGTCTTTCCATTGCTCTTTGGGTTTTTATGATTTTGTCCATGTTTGCTTTTGTAAATGTCCACGTTTGGGAACCATAGGTAAGAACAGGGAGTACGCATTGATTGTATACTTTGGTCTTAAGATGCTGTGGATATCTTTTGTTTTTAAGAATGTAGCTTAGTTTGCCAAATGCCGCCCATTCCAGTCTTACTCGTCTCTTTATCTCTGCTGTTTGGTTCTCTTTGTTAAGTTTTGTAGTCTGACCAAGATATATATATATATATATATATATATATATATATATATATATATATATATATATATATATATTTGTTTTGGTCTTGCTGTAATTCATATTAAGGCCTATCTTTCCAGCTTCTACGTGACGTATCATCGAACTGAAATTGCTTGCTCGGACCCCGAATCTTTGCTCCGTGCTGCGCCCAGTTCAGCGACTCGGTACCCGAGGATGTGGGCCCTTAGGTTTTTGGGTTTTATTAATTTTTTTGGATGGAGTTACCTTTTCGTTAGTATTTTTTGATTTTTTTGGTGGCCAAAGCTTTTATTTATTTATTTTTTTTTTGAAGGTTGTCCTGAAAATAAATATCAATTGATAAAATGTCCAGTGCTGCTTGCTGGTTCTTCTTCTGTTGGTAGAGCTACGAATTATCTAGATTTTATGTGTTGGCCATGATTTGCTGTTTTGGTCTTTTGTCTTCCATCGATGAAAGGTATCATATCTTATCTCTCGAAGGATCGGGCTTGGACAATTCTTTAATTATGCAAACCTAATTCTGTCTTTTTCTCTCATTTTATCTATCACCCATACTTGTTGCAGTTCTCTAAACAGAAAGCGTTCAGCGACGTATCTGAGTACATTTACCTCTTCTATGATGCTGTTATTGTGGACTGCTTGTATCTTCTTTTTATTTGAATTGCTTATGTGTCTCTATGCGAGAAATGCATATAAGATTATTGGAAGTATGACGCTATTTATCAGTTTCATTTTCAGTTTGCATTTACCTAAATCTATGTAGAAAAGTTATAGAATAATATTTTTAAAAAAATAGGAAAAATGACCCAAAAATGGTGTGAATGGCGAACTTTTACTGCCTTATTTGACTGGACTATTATGAAAACGGACCTGGTCATGCTTTACTGAGAAACTCATGTCAAAATTACTCGCAAATATGACTTGTCTTGGGCAACAAGGTAGTAGGTAGACAAATTTAATTACCTCGATAATTTAGGACATCGTCGTTCCGGAGAATCCGGTAGGTTTTTATATACTGTATGATATTGAAAACGCGGCACCCAATAAATTTAAAATATTTTTATATTCAATAAAAATCATGAATAATATTGTATCGGTTGTTTGCTCTTTGTTTTTTTGTTACAATGGCTAGGTTGCTAACCTGATCCATCATTCTCCCTCTTCTATTTGGGCTTTGGCTCGAGTTAGAGCGTGAACACAGCTTCGGATCTACATTTTCTGAAAATCAAAAAAATTGTGTTATAATAGCTGGTTTTTCTCCTTTAGTCTTCAGTTACAGCACGATTTTTGTTAAAATTTCGAGAAGATTTTTTATGTTTTAGTGTGTTGCATTTTCAGTGCCAAAAGATGTAGATGTATATTGGGCTGTATCATAATCTATCAGGGTATAGCGTATCTATGGTGTCTGCTATTGATGGCGATTACGTAAGAGCCAGTCATCCTTGAACGTAGTAACCTTTTGTGAGATCTCATTGACTAGACTACTAAGATTTGAAAATAAAAAGCCGCTTTTTCGCTGATAATGTTGTTATTCAAGTAAAACCAAACGATACAAATAACGTTTTTACGGTTTTCCTATTTTTTGTATTACAAATTTCAATAAAATTTACATACAATATTTCTAGTGTCACTTCCACCGTATTAATGATGATAAATTATTCGTCGCATGGTCTGTCGTTGTAATCCTGTAGCGTTTTTTTTTATTTATTGTGTATATAAAATATTTCTATGGTACGTCCCTGTTGTTTCTACCAAGAAATCGATCAATAAAGTTAAATGTAGGTACGTTGTAAATATTTCAAGTTTTTTTTGACGAGATTTTTAAATGCGTATTAACGATGGAAATATGTTTTTATCTCTGTGTTGCAATGTACGTGAAATAACAAGTTTTTTTGTCGCCACAGAGGTGTTATGTTACATGAATTCCCCCTAATATTCCAGTTGACAAAAAGTTGTTTTTCGTTATTAGAATGAAAGTCAAAAAGAATATTTGTTTATTTAGGATACCAATACTGGCGTCTAAAAACGCAATAAAGGAATATTTAAAAGGTTTTTTGTCGATACGAGCGAGGGGATATTGTTTTGGTTCTTGAGTTTGGGGGACAGGTTAGCTGCAAGACGGAAGGGAAATTTTTGGCTAGATTCTGGTAAAATGTAACGAAGCAAAGGAGTCGAGATTTAGATTCCAAGCGGGGCAGACATGTGATAAGGAGTCGACATTTGAGTTCCAAACGGGGCAGACATGGACAATTGAGACCAAGATTTGATTTGAATAGGATGTCCCCGTAGTCGGCATTTAAGTTCCAAGCGGGGCAGACATGTGAGAATGGAGTCAAAGATTTGAAACGGAGTCGAGATTTAAGTTCCAAGCGGGGCAGACATGTGAGAATGGAGTCAAAGATTTGAAACGGAGTCGAGATTTAAGTTCCAAGCGGGGCAGACATGTGGGAATGGAGTAAAAGATTTGAGAGGAAGTGATGAAGAACTTCTCGAAGAAAAAAGTCGACAAATTTTGTTAATTAGAGGAACAATTACCCTCTGTAATAAGACAGGTTTTGAAAAGGGTAACTACTAAATATTTAAAGAAGTATGATATAGGATGTCCCCGTAGTCGGCTCGATTCTTCCACCAAGTTCCTGTTCCTATCGTTTTGTCCTGGAGTGTAGAACTAGTTCCTGATGGTTGCTGCCTTCCAGTTTTGAAAGTTTTGTCCGAGTAGCTTCCCCAGAGATGCAAAGTTTCAAAGTGTTTGTATAAAAAAAAAACATTAAGGTAACAATTCAATATATTAATTTTTCAAAGTAAAGACAGATATTTTTTGGCTAAAGTAATAATTGCTTTCATTCTTTGTCATCAAAATTAAATGTGATACCTGACAGCAAGTTTAATTTGTTTTTTTTGTTATGACAATTTTAATTTGATAATTATGTAGAAACGATATTTCATATATAAGTTTAAATTTATATGTTTTCATTAAGAAGGATCCTTAATTTTTGATAATCGAATTGGCCATAATAGAGTAAACAAAGAACATGTAAGTTTTTGTTATTTGTATTATGTTATATGATATGTTTCTTTTATAATATGTATTTTTGATCTGTTTTGTTTGAGACAAAAATAAATGTTTAATTTGTTTCTCTGATCTGTTTTGAGTTTTATTTGAAAAAGATATTTTTTTTCTATATTTTTGATGTTATACAATTATTTCCCTAGTTACAACTAGTGGTTGTAATAGGTATAATTGGGCACCTCAAGTGGCGCCCTATATTAAATTTCTTGAGGTGTTTTCGTTTATTTTCATTCTGTTTGTCCCAAGAGATTTGTATAAGTACCCCTTTATTTCTTTTTTGTAGTTGCCCAATCCAACCCCCAATATCTTCAACTTATCCACGACCCAGCTCTCCAACAACCAACTGAGTGTCCGTAAGCACTTGTTTCGATTATTTTGTTTGCCCAATCTTGTCCCCCATATTCTTACCCTGTGGTAAGCAAAATAGTCGTTACAATTTTTGGCTCCCAACGTGCGAGGCTTTTGAATATTCCTTAATTTTTAGATTTTTGACCATTTTCCTGAAGCCACATATCTTTTTCAGTTTCCCCAGTTCCCTGCCATTTATATGAAACTTTTTTCCTTTTGAATAGTGCCCCAAAGTGTCTCACAAACAGTAGTGTATTTGTATTACAATGTATGTATTTTGTACCAACATTATGTATTGTTGTTTTTTCAGGTAATGTACTTATAGTGACATATGTATTGTTCTTCATATATGTAATGGTAAATGAAAGCAAATATTTGAGTTAAATATTTAAATATGAGTTTTAATTGAAGTATTGATATTGAAAAGAATTTAAAAACAGTAGCAAATTATACAGTTACTGTTACATTTATTTTTTTATTGATTCGACAAATTTTACAGAATAATCGGTTTTTGTAATTTTTTATTTGTTGGGTCATTTTGAGTAAATGTGTGTATTCGTTTGAGTGACTTTTGAGCTATGTAGTTGAGAAGTAGTATTATGCAATTTGTCTTCTAATTAACCGTCTCTGAAGGTGTATTTAAATGCCAAGGGTTAATTAATGTTGTTGTACGAGGGGTAGTCATTGTGAGTCGTAGAGAAGATTCGACAAGTTTAGTCTCAGTAGTAGACTGTTTATTGTGTATCCTTTCTTGTATCTGAATGACCACAGGTGTAATATTTGTGATCAGGAGATGCTGTTTTAGTTTTGACTAGGAGCAGTCTCATTTAGTTTTCGGAACAAGAGTTGTTTTATTTTGGTGTTATTTAGTGTAGCTCACTCAAAGGTCAAGTTTTCAATGTTATTAGTATTTTGTCTTTCCTTGTATGTACGGTTTATATTGTTTGTTAGTGTCCATGTTGTCCCATGTTGTTTGAAACCATTTTTTGTAGTCCTTGTTAGTGGAAGTGTGAACTTTTAGGAGACAGGTTATAGACCTCATTTTTATTTACCAACTGATTACTAAGTCAAGAGCAGAAGTTGCAGCAAACTGATTGAGTTTTGGATTTCAGTACGCGGGAGTGCAAGTGAGACTTACTATCAGGTGATAAATGGAAAGGGTTGTTTCTTAAATTTATCATATTTTATACTAGTTGTTGAGGTTGATTTCAGTTATTTTGTGTGTTTGCTTTCAACCAATTTTTGAAAAATGAAGTCTACTCAGGTTAATCATTTGAAATCAGGAGAGTTATCTTATGAGCTTTTCATAAGAGGTAAAAATGTCCCAAATAAGACAGTTGATGATAAGAGAAATATGTTAAGAGCTTTGTTGGCCAAGGAGGCCACTTCGTCTTCAAGTTTAGTCGATTTGGTTAGTAATGTAGTAGATTCTGAGAAAGAGTTGTGTGAGATTAAGTTGATTATGGAAGATTTATGTATTAGTGCTCAATCAATAAATGTAGAATCAAATAAGGCTGATTTTGCTAGATTTGAGACAAGGTCTACACATTTAGATACCAGATTAGAAAATTTCCCTATGAATGATGTTGAGGAAGATGTATTAAAGTTTGTTGAAGAGTGTAAAGATGATTTGTTAGTGTTGAAGGGTAATGTGTTAGAAAAAGAGGAAATGTTTGATGATATAGTAAAACCATCCACTAGTAGCCCAGTTTCAGTCCCTGTAGTTCCCAGTTGTACAGTCCCAGCCCCAATAATACAGGTTTCAACTCCTGTCATTATTTCTGATCTACATATCAAGTTTAATGGTGAGAGTAAAGCTCTTCCCACATTTTTAGAGAAAGTTAGAGATTCTGCTAGGTCTCGGAATATTTCCGAAGACATCCTGTTTCGCTCAGCCATTGAGTTATTTGAAGGTAATGCTGCTATTTGGTATAGGAGTGTTAGAGATAAAATTAATAGTTGGGATGAGTTGGTAGCCCTACTCAAATCTGCTTTTTTTGCACCCAGATTATAATGATAATCTCTTTGAAGAAATTAAAAATAGAAAGCAAAAAAGGAATGAATCCATAACCATTTATTCAGCAGTGATGGAAAACCTTTTTAAACGTTTGGAAACATATCCTAGTGAAGCCCAAAAAGTAAAAATAATGAGGAAAAATATTTTAGTGGACTACATTCCACTGATAGCTCTTCAAGATTTTGCTACAGTAGAAATGTTAGTAGCAACTATAAAACGTTTAGAGCAGAATGTCCTGCCCTTGTTGCAGACTACTAAAGGTCTTGCAGGTATTTCGATTGATGATTCAGAAAAGCCCAAAGAACAAGTTCATGTGGTGAATAATCAAACCAAGCAAGATAGAAGTGGAGTAGGTGACAGACAGGACAGAGAAAATTCTTCTAGGAGACCCAATCCCAAATTTAAGTATGAAAATAATAGACCCATTCCACCAGAGAATACTGAAATAAGAAATCAGTCTTTTTCTTCCCCACCTCCAATGATGCAATCTTTTTCGTCCCCACCTCCATTAATGCAGTCAGTCCCTTATCAAGCTCCAAGAAATCCGAAAAAAGATTATTTGTTTCAATTGTAATAGACCAGGTCATATTTCCCGTGACTGTAGAAGTAAGTCAATATCTTGTTGGCGTTGTGGTCATAAAGGTGTAATCATATCTTCTTGTCCTAAGTGTTGTATTTCGAATAGGTCTAAGTCCAATAGACCTTACAGGTCATCAGTGAACCCAATTTTTGAAAAGAAAGATTTTGATAGTCGTCCCCATGTTAATTGTTTAGAAGTTAATGTAGATAGAATAGACTCTTGGTTCGATAATTTGAGATCAAAGATAATCCGATCCCCCCTTGATTTTCCACAGTGGAAGGTGGAGAATGATTTTGTTTATAAGTTTGCCCCTACCAGAAATTTTTTTAAGACTAATGATGTAGAGTGGAAAATTCTTGTGCCCAAACCACAAAGGTTTGAAGTTATGAAGTCTTGTCATGAGCCACCTACGTGTGCTCACTTTGGATTTTCCAAAACTTTGTCCCGTATTCAGGAAAGATATTATTGGCCCCAGATGCGTGTTGATGTGCTTAAGTTTGTCAGGTCGTGTAAAGTTTGTGGTGCTCAGAAGACACCAAATTATGCTCCATTAGGTAAAATGGGTAAGCAGAGAGAGGCCAAGTTTCCTTGGCAAATAGTTGCAATAGATCTGATAGGTCCCTTTGTTCGTTCAAAGAAAGGTTATACGTGGTTATTAGTAGTTGCTGATTGGTTTAGTAAATATACTTTAGTCCAACCTTTGAGAAAGGCTACGGCTAAGAATATTGTTGAGTTTTTGGAAAATGATGTTTTCCTAATGTTTGGTGTTCCTCAATATGTGATTTGTGATAATGCCTCAAATCTGAACAATCCTCTCTTAATTGAGCTCTGTAATAGGTATAACGTTCAGAAAGTATGGTTTAGTCCAGTATATGCACCTCAGTGTAATTTTGTGGAGAGGAACAATAGAACCATTGGTACAGCAACACGTACGTATGTTAAAGACCACGTAGATTGGGACAAGAATTTAGCAAAGATCAGACAAGCTATTAACACTGCAAAGCATGAAGTGACTGGATATACTCCAGCTTTCCTGAATTATGGCCGTCATGTTCCTTTAAGTGGAAACTATTATGGTGTTGATCATAAGGATCAACAGAATCAAGATATCGAGATAATTCCAGGTGACCGTAACATGTATGCTTCAGAAGTCAAAGGTATAGATAAAGTTTTTGAAAAGGTTAAGGCTAATCTTCGAAAAGGATATGAACGTAACGCTAGAAGTTACAACTTACGTAGAAGAGAAGTCCAATTTCAAGTGGGTGATAGAGTTTGGAAAAGAAATAAGGTTTTGTCTTGTGCTGTCAACAAGTTTATGTCCAAACTAGCACCGAAGTATATTGAAGCAACTATCAAGGAAAAATTGTCACCAGTGGTTTATCGTTTGTCAGATTTAAATGGTTCGGATCTTGGTAAGTGGCACATTAAAGATTTAAAGCCTTTTGTGTCAGATGAGGACAATATGTCATCTTTAAGTAATTAGTTCATCCTATCCCATGTCTGTATTTTCGAGTTTATATGTTGATTTGATTTCATACCTTCGGAATATTGTTTCACTTTTGATAATTTTAATTCAGGTAACCCATTTGGGAGACACATGTGAGGATCACATTTTGTCATATGTAGGTATATAGATTTTGGGTCTATATCCTAATTTTTTTTGTGGAACCGTTGCCGAATTCCCTGTCTCGCTAGGCGTATAGTGGAGATAGTAACGCCTACATATTAAGTGTAGAGCAATTTATTTTGGATTTGTGTATAGCACTTGGTTTAGGCAACGAGGTGTCATGGCTATGCCTGCCCGACAAATCACTTGTGTTACTGCTGTGAATGTCAGCGAGGTTCACTGCAGGGCATAAGGTTAGCTTCCCCCAAGGCAAAGAAACTCATGTCACCTACAGTTCATTTTAGAGTCAAATATTTCAGTCTACTCGACTCTAAAGAGTCTGGCGATCGATGGCACGCTAGTGCATTCTTTGTAACTAACTTTGTTTTTGTTGTTTAATCCCATGCTAGCCATCATCTAAAAGATATTATTAAGAAGTTTCGACTCGGTTAAGAGGTCATTTTCTGATTTGGTTTTTGTTGTTTTGCCTTTATCAAAAACTGGATAAGAATTATCCGAGTTTTTTCTTTTAAGAAGGGGCATTGTAGCGTTTTTTTTATTTATTGTGTATATAAAATATTTCTATGGTACGTCCCTGTTGTTTCTACCAAGAAATCGATCAATAAAGTTAAATGTAGGTACGTTGTAAATATTTCAAGTTTTTTTTGACGAGATTTTTAAATGCGTATTAACGATGGAAATATGTTTTTATCTCTGTGTTGCAATGTACGTGAAATAACAAGTTTTTTTGTCGCCACAGAGGTGTTATGTTACATGAATTCCCCCTAATATTCCAGTTGACAAAAGTTGTTTTTCGTTATTAGAATGAAAGTCAAAAAGAATATTTGTTTATTTAGGATACCAATACTGGCGTCTAAAAACGCAATAAAGGAATATTTAAAAGGTTTTTTGTCGATACGAGCGAGGGGATATTGTTTTGGTTCTTGAGTTTGGGGGACAGGTTAGCTGCAAGACGGAAGGGAAATTTTTGGCTAGATTCTGGTAAAATGTAACGAAGCAAAGGAGTCGAGATTTAGATTCCAAGCGGGGCAGACATGTGATAAGGAGTCGACATTTGAGTTCCAAACGGGGCAGACATGGACAATTGAGACCAAGATTTGATTTGAATAGGATGTCCCCGTAGTCGGCATTTAAGTTCCAAGCGGGGCAGACATGTGAGAATGGAGTCAAAGATTTGAAACGGAGTCGAGATTTAAGTTCCAAGCGGGGCAGACATGTGAGAATGGAGTCAAAGATTTGAACGGAGTCGAGATTTAAGTTCCAAGCGGGGCAGACATGTGGGAATGGAGTAAAAGATTTGAGAGGAAGTGATGAAGAACTTCTCGAAGAAAAAAGTCGACAAATTTTGTTAATTAGAGGAACAATTACCCTCTGTAATAAGACAGGTTTTGAAAAGGGTAACTACTAAATATTTAAAGAAGTATGATATAGGATGTCCCCGTAGTCGGCTCGATTCTTCCACCAAGTTCCTGTTCCTATCGTTTTGTCCTGGAGTGTAGAACTAGTTCCTGATGGTTGCTGCCTTCCAGTTTTGAAAGTTTTGTCCGAGTAGCTTCCCCAGAGATGCAAAGTTTCAAAGTGTTTGTATAAAAAAAAAACATTAAGGTAACAATTCAATATATTAATTTTTCAAAGTAAAGACAGATATTTTTTGGCTAAAGTAATAATTGCTTTCATTCTTTGTCATCAAAATTAAATGTGATACCTGACAGCAAGTTTAATTTGTTTTTTTTGTTATGACAATTTTAATTTGATAATTATGTAGAAACGATATTTCATATATAAGTTTAAATTTATATGTTTTCATTAAGAAGGATCCTTAATTTTTGATAATCGAATTGGCCATAATAGAGTAAACAAAGAACATGTAAGTTTTTGTTATTTGTATTATGTTATATGATATGTTTCTTTTATAATATGTATTTTTGATCTGTTTTGTTTGAGACAAAAATAAATGTTTAATTTGTTTCTCTGATCTGTTTTGAGTTTTATTTGAAAAAGATATTTTTTTTCTATATTTTTGATGTTATACAATTATTTCCCTAGTTACAACTAGTGGTTGTAATAGGTATAATTGGGCACCTCAAGTGGCGCCCTATATTAAATTTCTTGAGGTGTTTTCGTTTATTTTCATTCTGTTTGTCCCAAGAGATTTGTATAAGTACCCCTTTATTTCTTTTTTGTAGTTGCCCAATCCAACCCCCAATATCTTCAACTTATCCACGACCCAGCTCTCCAACAACCAACTGAGTGTCCGTAAGCACTTGTTTCGATTATTTTGTTTGCCCAATCTTGTCCCCCATATTCTTACCCTGTGGTAAGCAAAATAGTCGTTACAATCCACATGGTTATATATACGGTGGTCTCCGAATTGTTCTTTCCTATGGCGTCTTTTAATGTTACACGTGGATGTATTGAAAAATATTTGTTTTGCTAAAATTACATTCGTCATCATCATCATTGGTGCTTATACAGCCCTATAAAAGAGCCTCCATCTGAGTTTTGGCCTACCCCTACTTCTTTTTCTCGCAGGTTGTGACATAAGTATTCTTCTAGGAGGGTTGTTCTGCTGTGATCTTGCCAGATATCCCGCCCATCTTAGTCGTCCTATTTTTATAAGAGATACTACGTCTTTACAACACAACAACACATTTGGAAAACACAGTTTGCACACTGAAACCAGTCAAAATGGACTCAGGGTGGCACAATTCGCAGCAGCAAATAATTACGTAGTTGTCAGTACTAACTTCCAGAGAAAAGATATCCATAAAGGAACATGGAAAATACCAGGAACTAACGAAGCCAATCAAATTGACCATATACTCATCTCAAAAAGATGGGCAACAGACATAACTCATGTCAGAACGTATCGACGGGCGAACTCTGACCCAGATCATTATCTTGTAGGGGCAAAATTACGGCAGAAAATAGCGACAGTAGCAAAAAGGAAAAATATTCAAATCAAAAAATGGAATGTCGAAGGATTCAAAAGCGCAACAAAGAGACAAGATTACAGATATGCTCTCCAAATAAAACTCAACCGAACTAGAGACGAAGATACTGCAGAGGAGGAATGGAGACAATTAAAAACAATTATAACGGAGTCAGCAGAGGAAACTGTCGGAAAAGCCAAAAGGCAAAGAAATGCGGAATGGTATGATGATGAATGCAGAACTGCAGTAGAGGAAAAAAAGGCAAGCTAGGCTTAACCAACTTCAAAGAAACACAAGAAACAGCAGTGAGATTTATAACGAAAAAAGAATACAAGCGACTAGAATATGCAGAAGAAAGAAAAGAGAGGCTATGAAAAAACAAGTACAAGAAATCGTAAAGCATAACAACAGACGCGAAAGCAGAAAATTCTATAAATGCATAAAAGAAAGCACACAGTCATTTAGACCAAAACTAACGATATGCAAAGACAAGGACGGAGAACTACTAACAGAGAAGCAAAAAATTATAATGATATGGAAACAATATTTCGAAGAAAATCTAAATACAGACAACGAAAATGATCAGAACGAGACAATATATTATACGGGGGAGCTGCACATCGAAAATAAATCCGAGTTATGAAGAAGTAGTTCAGATAATAAATAAACTAAAAAACAATAAAGCACCAGGAACAGACGGTATTTCGGCAGAATTATTGAAGCATGGAGGATCCGAACTCTGGGAAAGAATCCATTACCTAATAACATTAATATGGACGAAGGAGCAAATGCCAGAGGAATGGACAGTTGGCCTCATACAGCCAATATATAAAAAAGGAGATACGAGGGAATGCCAGAATTATAGGCCAATTACATTGCTAAATGTAATATACAAAATTCTTTCTGGTATAATCTACAATAGATTATTAGAATACTCCGAAAATACAATTGGTGATTATCTAAATGGATTCAGACCAAATAGAGCCACTACAGATAACATATTCATACTAAGAACGATACAAGAAAAAGCTTATGAATACGACATAGACCTATATAATATGTACATAGACTTTAAACAAGCTTTTGATAGTGTAAAAAGAGACAGAATGCTGGAAGACCTTTGTAATCTAGGTATACCTAAGAAATACATCAGCCTCATAAAAATGACGTTGCAGGAGTCAAAAGCCGCAGTCAGAGTAGATGGAGAACTGACTCCCCTGTTTAACATCAACATGGGAGTAAGACAGGGAGATGCCCTATCAACCATGCTATTCAACCTAGTTCTTGAGGCAGTCATCAGAAAAACCAATATAACCGGCTATATAAACACCAAATCAGTACAAATTATTGCATATGCAGACGATGTAACCATCATTAGTAGGAATAAGCCACGACCAATGGAAGTGTTCAAACAAATTGATCCTGAAGCAAGAAAAAGAGGTCTCAAAATAAACGAAGCAAAAACGAAGTATATCACAGTCAAAAGAATAACTGACAATGAAAATAATATCACAATAGACAAATATACTATCGAACAAGTGGATGCCTTTACATATCTCAGCACAGAAATCAATCAGAAGAACTCCGTAAGTAGCGAAATTAATGCACGTATTTCCAGCGGGAATCGTACATACTATGCTAATAAAAATTCGATGACATCGAAATTGACAAAAGAACCAAAATGACTATCTACAGAACAGTGATTAGACCCGTAGTAACCTATGGATGTGAAACTTGGGTAATGACGAAAAAAGATGAAGCCCAATTCAGGACATTCGAGAGAATAATACTGAGGAAAGTATATGGCCCGGTACAAGAGGAAGATGGCACATGGAGAATCAGGAGAAACGACGAGGTTAATGAGTTAAATGAAGGTTATGACATTGTTAGATTTGTGAAAAGTCAAAGACTGTCATAGCTGGGACATGTGCAGAGACAAAATGATGCAAAAACAACAAAGAAAATGTTACAATAGAAGCCCATAGGAAGGCGAAAAAAAGGAAGGCCCAGAACGAGATGGTTGGATGACGTGAAAGACGACCTGAAAACAATGAACATAAGACAATGGAGAAGAAGGGCACAAGAGAGATCTGAATGGAAGGACATAGCCAGAAAGGCAAAGAGCCATCCAGGGTTATGATGCCAAAAGAAGAAGAAGAACTACGTCTTTACCACCAAATATATGCTTATATCTGTGATATATCTCGTAGTTGTACCTCCTGCTCCAAACACCATTTTCACAGATGCCACCGAATATTATTCTCAGGATCCTTCGTTCAAATATAAGCAGGTTTTCATTTGCCTTGGAAATGGTCCATGTCTCCGATCCATATGTCAACACTGGTTGTATAAGGGTTTTGTATATGGTTATTTTTGTTTTTTTGGCTTAAGTTTCTGCTTCTCATATGTCTACTCAATCCAAAATAGCATTTGCTTGCTAGTATTATTCTTCGCTTGATTTCTTTCGCCATGACGTTCTCCTTGGTGATCAGGGAGCCTAACTATGTGAATTTGTTCACCACTACAAAGGTAGAGAATCAACCGTGAACTGGTGGCCGATGTTTCTGGCTGTATTGTTGATGCCATTATCTTAATTTTCTCCTCATTTACTTGCAGGTCCATATTTTTTGAAGCATTTGACAAGCTGGTATACATTTCTTCTAGCTTGCGTGTTGTGCGGGCAACTAGGTCAACATCATCTGCATATGCCAAAATTTGGGATGATTTATTAAAAATGATTCCTCTGTTGTCTATTTGGGCATACCTGACCGCCAGAGCTATGTTGACAAGGAGACACGCCAGCGCATCTCCCTATCGCAGCCCAACATGCGTTCCAAATGCTTGTGACTGTTCGCCCTGTATTTCGGCTTTGCAAACAACTTTAGGCATTGTAGTCTTAACCAATCTTATCAGTTTATCGGGGATGTGGAATTCATCCATGGTTTCATACAATTTATTTCTTAGGACACTATCATAGGGAAGCTGATAATTAAGGGTACATTAGTAATTTAGTTCATATTAAAATTAAGTATGAAGTTCATACTTTGAGCGTCCAGTTGTCACAAGCATAATATCATCATCACCACGGTGCTACAGCTCTTAAAGGACTTCGAGATTCTCAAGCTTTATCCGCTAATGTGCTCTGTCCCTTGCTTGTAATTTACAGTTGGCACTTTTTCTAGGATTTATTGTAAAACTACATACAGTGTCTATATTTCATAGCGATTTCGAAATTCAATTACTCAAATAAAAACTCAAATAAAACTATACATCATAAAGCCATCAGATGGGATATTAGAAAATACAACAACGAGAAAATTATAAAAACTCTAGAAGACAACAAAAGCATGAAAGCATTGAGGAGAAAAATGAAACATTATATAAAAGTCAAGTTATTCCAGAGCTCATCGAACAACCAATACAAAAGGTACATAATGTAGGATCGGAGGATATACCAGATATATCACGAGAGGAAATTCAACATGCTCTCAAAAATATGAAAAATAATAGAGCTCCGGGGGAAGATGGTGCAGTCATTGAGACAATTAAACTAGGAGGTCCACTTTTGAGGTCCTGAATCCAAACACTTTTTAATATATGTCTGCATAGTGAAAACATTTCAAGTAAATGGAAGAATTCGGTCACAATCCTCCTCCACAAAAAGGGGATAAATGAGATCTCGAAAACTATAGGTCAATTAGTTTGCTTAACCACCTATACAAGCTCTTTACTCGAATATTGACAAACAGATTAGAAGCAAAACTCGATTTCTATCAATCAGAAGAACAGGCAGGATTTCGAGCGGGACACGGAACAAACGACCATTTGCAATGCCTTAAAAACTCTAGTGGAAAAGTCTATCGAATATAAAGACCCCTTGCTCTTATCTTTGTCGACTTCCACAAAGCATTTGACACAGTCGAAACAGTTGCTATCTTAAAAGAACTATTAGAATGCAGAATAGATCACAGGTCACCAAATATTATTCGAAATATATACGAAAATGCAACAACAACCGTTAACCTCCATTGCATGACTAAAAAGATAAAAATTGGCAGAGGGGTGCGGCAGGGAGATACCTTGTCGCCAAAACTATTTATAACAGTTATGGAGTACGTATTTAAACGGCTAGAGTGGGAATCAAATGGTATTAGCATCGATGGAAAGATATTCAATCATCTCAGATATGCCGATGATATTGTTCTCATAACAGACAACTTAGAAGAAGCCAGAGTTATGCTACAACAACTACAGCAACTAACCCAGAAAGTCGGTTTAAAAATAAACTATGGAAAAATAAAAATGATGACCAATCTCGTCCCCAATGAGCTAATAGAAATCGAAAAGTCGCCCATAGAACTTGTGGAAAAATGTGTATAAAAAAATGTGTCACGAAATAAGGTTAACCCGAGATAACCAAACATGCGAGCTACTCAGAAGAATAAGTCTGGGTTGGGCTGCATTCGGACAAATGAGAGACGTATTTAAAACAAATATACCGATCGATTTAAAAAGAAACGCTTTTAACCAGTGCGTTCTACTAGTCCTCACATACGGAACAGAAACCTTAACTCTCATAAAAACATCAAAAAACATAAGAAACGAGGAAGTTCGTAGATGAACCGGAGTGGAAGACATTATCGAACATATTACAAGGCAAAAATGGAGATGGGCAGGACATGTTGCAAGAATGAAAGACGACAGTTGGACAAAAAAATTGCTTCAGTGGAGACCACGGGCTGACAAGCGAAGCCGAGGAAAACCCCCAACGTGATGGACCGACGATCTCAAAAGAATCGTGACCAATTGGATAGCAGAGGCGCAGAACAGAAGCAGATGGAAAAGTCTAGAGGAGGCCTATGTTCAACAATGGACAACTCAGGGCTGATTGATGATATTTTCTTTACCACGTAGTTATTAATCACGCTGTAGAATTCGGCATATTATCCAAGCCTGGACAATTGCATTGCCTATATTTTTTCTACATAACTTTATTGGATATTCTCTACCATAGCAGAATTATCGATCAATGTCGCGCTAAAAGCTCACCCTGTATATTAAACAGCAAAGGGGATAGCACGTATCCCTGTCGAACTCCTCGTTGTATGAGTATTTTACCTTTATCTCAGAAAAAAATAATGATATTAAAAATAGGAACTATTATTTATAGATGAACTAACATATTAGTTTAATTACGTTGAAGAAGCAGCACTGTTAGGCGTACAAAAACAAAAAAGGGCCTGCACCAACACCACAGCAATGTTTCTTTTTTAACGAACCTGCTTTATAATATATTCACATTGAAGAGATTGCATTGCATTTCGTGGATCGTTAGTTACGTCAGGTTGAATAATAAAATCTGGTGTTACCTCCACCGTTTCGAGCCGGGACTCACTTTTAGTTTGAGGTTTACAGTCGCTGGACATTTCTTCGGTCGCCCTTAGAGACGCGCTTCATCTATTGCATTTGAGATTTTTTATCGTTGGTGCTCATGAAAGTAATTAATAACTAGGGTTGTGTGATAAAAGAAAAATGGTGGATTATTTGTCTAGGATAAGATGTGCGTTCATGGTAAGCTTATATTATATATTTTTTATCAATATTTATATTGCCGATCTGTTTGCCTTTTCTGGATATTTGTTTTGCATCCATGTTAATTTCTTCGTTTTCGTTATAATTGAGGTTATACCATTTTAGGAATTTTCTTCAGCGAGTGTTATTGTTCAGAGCTTTTTAAAATTAGGTAAACTTAATATCTTTGTATGGTTATAGATTAGGAAAGAAAAAAAAAAAAAACAGCTGAAAAACCTTCTTCTTCTTTAAGTGCCATCTGCCAATCGGAGGTTGGATATCATAATTAGTATCTTTACTTTATATACTGCTGCTCTGAAGAGATCTATAGAACTGCATTTAAACCAGTCCCTTAAATTCTTCAACCATGACACTCTCCTTCTTCCTATACTCCTTCCTCCTTTTATCTTTCCCTGTATTATCAGCCTTAGCAGTTCATATCGCTGTCCCCTCATTACGTGTCCCAGATACTGTAACTCTCTTATTTTTATTGTGTTTATTATTTAGCATTCTTTGCCCATTTCTCGCAATACTTCCGTGTTAGTTTTCTTCTGTGTCCATGCTCTTCTAAGCATCCTCCTGTAATACCATATTTCAAAGGACTGTAACTTATTTATGTGTTCTTGCTTCAATGTCCAGCTTTCAAGTCCATATTGCAGTATCGAAAACACGTAGCATGTTCAGCATGTCAGTGCTCTTACTCTCAGTTCTAATCTAAGGTCTTTGTTGCAGAGAATTGTTTCCATTTTTACAAACGCATTTCTTGCTATTTCTATCCTAGCTCTTATTTCGGTTGTTTGATCATTATTGTCTAAAATCCAGGTTCCTAGGTATTTGTATTTATCAACCCTTTCTATTGGTTTATTTCCCAAATGTATGTTTGTTGTTATATTTGTTTTCTTGTTATTATCATGTATTTGGTCTTCTTTATATTTAGTCCAGGCTGTGAGGCCGCTCCCGTTGGGATAATGTTTCTGATTCGGTTTCTTCGCGGATTCCGGTTCAAAAATGTCCCCTATAAACAAATCTGAAGGGTGCCGGGCGAAATTTTTGGGCAGAAATTGTTTAAACAATTTTTTTAAACAAAGTCCAAAAATAATTTTTTTTTAATCTGGAAAACGTTTTTTTAGTTTTTTTGGGCCATTTTAAACAAAAAAAGTCTCTTGTCATTTTTCTCTAAAGTTGATAGTTTTCGAGTTATAAGCGATTTAAAGTCTGAAAAACGCGAAAATACGCATTTTTGAGGCTTGAAAACACATATGTAAATTATTATTTTTGAGGTTACCAAGTGTCTAAATTAAAGTTTTAAACATTCAACTTCAAGATTGTGAAGAGTAATCGAGGCTTAATTTAATTTAGACCGTTGTTTTTTAATTGTTAAGTATGCGCGTACACGCGATTTTTCAGCCGCAGCGGCGCCGCGCGCTACCGTGCGCCTCTATCGTACTTATGCATAGTTTACATATACTTACAAATAATTATTATTTATTGAGTATATATTTATTTATATCAATTGAGTTATAATATAAATTTCGTCTAAAGTCTAATAATAGTTACATAAAATAATTGTACAAAAGATTGTTAAATAACACACTAATATCACTCAGTAAAAGTATCTTTGTTTTCACAAAAATCTAAATCACATCCACATAATGGTACACAGTTGACATGATTTTTCTTGCAGTTGCAAGCATTAGTTTTGCAAGTCTTTTTGCATTTGCACGGTTTCCCAACCCACCACTATCAGACATATAATATCCATATTGTGTAAAATCGAGAGTTTGATAGCGGGAATATATGGCATTTCGCCAAATATATGTTTTAGCGAAAGCTCTTAACAAGTGTTGGTAAAGTGCGTCAGAGGTACAAGGTATATTGGCTAGATTAAATTAAATTTTTCAGTCACACTGTCTTTTCGTCGAAGAGCAGCATTTTGTATTGTTATGTAAAAATCTACTTTAGGTTTTTGCACTAACTTAATATTGTTGATGTTATTACAAAAAATACAAACTAAATTTTCTTCGTTAAGTTTTCATTTAAGAAGAGGTACGGAAAAAGACATTTTAAATCCATTCACAATTTTTTTAATAACACATTAATAATATAATACCCTTTTAATGGGCATTAAACAATAGTCTTCCTAATGATCGTTTAAGTAATAACAAATCAAGTATGAGCGCGCGATTGTTAAACAGGTAAAAACTTGCATTTTTGCGATAGTATATTGTTTTTAAACACCGCGCAATTTAAAATTAAGTTTACTAATATTAATATTTACTGCATTGTATTATTTAAATAATAATTTAAAAATATTATTTACAATTGATATAAATAAATATATACTCAATAAATAATAATTATATTGTTCAAATTTGGAAGAAAAAAAAACTATATACGGTTATTACATTGCGATGATTGATTTATTTAATTAGCCCAATGACAATAATTAATACCTACATAAATAAATTGTGGAAAAAACTATGTTAATAAACTTCAAGGATTTGTTCGGGTTTTTTTGCGTAAGTGTATATGTAAACTATGCATAAGTACGATAGAAGCGCACTATAGCGCGCCGCGCCGCGGCGGCTGAAAAATCGAGTGTACGCGCATATTTAACAATTAAAAAACAACGGTCTAAATTAAAATAAGCCCCGATTACTCTTTACAATCTTGAAGTTGAATGTTTAAACTTCAATTTAGACACTTGGTAACCTCAAAAATAATAATTTACATATGTGTTTTCAAGCCTCAAAAATGCGTATTTTCGCGTTTTTCAGACTTTTAAATCGCTTATAACTCGAAAACTATCAACTTTAGAGAAAAATGACAACAGACCTTTTTTGTTTAAAATGACCCAAAAAACCTAAAAAAACGTTTTCCAGATTAAAAAAAATATTTTTGGAATTTGTTTAAAAAAAATTGTTTAAACAATTTCTGCCCAAAAATTTCGCCCGGCACCCTTCAGATTTGTTTAAAGGGGACATTTTTGAACCGGAATCCGCGAAGAAACAGAATCAGAAACATTTTCCCAACGGGAGCGGCCTCACAGCCTGGACTAATTCATTTTTAGTCCATATTTTTCACAGAAACCGTTTGTTTTGTTTAGCAATAATTGTAGTTGTTCAGCAGAGCTTGCCATAATCACGGTGTCATCTGCATATATTATGTTGTTAATAGATCTTCTGTTAATTATTATTCCTTCACTTTGAGATAGTAATTCTTCTTCAAAAATGGCTTCACTATATACAATAAGTAGTAATGGGGACATAATACATCCCTGCCTAACTCATCTCCTGATTTCAATTTCTGTATTGGGTTCGTTATCTATTACGATTTGTGCTCTTTGATTCGAGTAGAGGTTTGTTATTATTCGTAAGTCCCTATGGTCTATGTTTTTTGTCTTTACAATTTGGACTAATTTTTCATGTCTTACTTTGTCAAATGCATTTTCAAAATCAACGTAACAAACATGCACATCAACATTCATATCTACGTATCTTTGAGCTAACAGATTAAAAGCAAATAACGCTTCTCTGGTTTCTATTCCCTCTCTGAACCCAAACTGACTATCGTTTATTCCTTCTTACAGTTTTTTATTTATAGGTACGACCATGTATTATTTTCAGGAATAATTTGAGAATGTGACTTATTAGTGATATTGTTCTGTATTCACTGCAATATTTAGCGTTGGTATTTTACGGGATAGCACAAAAGCACAAAAGGTGGAGAGTAATCATTGTTTCGGTATGTGTCCTGTTTTGTATACTGAGTTATATATATATATTATATATATATATATATATATATATATATATATATATATATATATATACATATATATTCGGTTTTATAACGTCTTACGACGTTGTCCGACTCCCAAACGCCACTGTATTCTGTCTTGAGTTAGGTCTTCGTCCAGATTTCGAGCGCTAATCGCTTTCCTAACTCCCAGGTTCCAGTTCTGTGGTGGTTTCCTCGTTTCTTCTTCTCTGGGGGTTGTCACATCATCGTTTTTTTATGCAATCTTTCGTTCCCCATTCGGCTCACATGCCCATACCATATGAGCTGTTTTCTCTCAATATCCTCAACTATAGTGCCCTCTATACCCATTTGTTGTTTTATCACTTCATTCCGTATTCTGTCGGCTCTTGATATTCTCATCGATCTTCTGGTGGCATCCATTTCCGTGGCTTTGACCTTTTTCTTATATTTTTCGGTTATTCTCAATGTCTCAGCTCCATAAAGTAGGCTAGTTTTAACCATTGTCTCATAGATGTTCCATTTTCTTTTTTTGATATTTCTTTACTCCATAGAACTCCGTTCAAACATGCTATATCTCTTCGTGCTTGTACAATTCGATGTTCTATTTCTCGTTCGTCTTTTCCACTAGGGTCGAAGATGACGCCCAGGTATTTATATTCGTCACATGGATTTATTTTTTTATTGTCATCGATATCGAGTTGTTCTGCTTCAGATCCAATTGAGAGGTATTTTGTCTTTTCTTATACTTAGTTAAATAAGTCTATTATAATGTCTAAGGTTTCATAATTTATGCATTTTAAGATTTGTATAGGGATTTGGTCTGGACCATTTTTGCTGTTTTTTAATGCCATTTTAATTTCCTCTTTTAATATTTTTAAAACTATATCCTCTTCTACTTCTATTTGCATCTGTTCTGTTCTATTGTCTTTGAACAGTTAATTGATGTATTCTGTTCATCTCTTTAATTTGTCTTTAGTATTCAACACAAGTTTCCCATTTGCATCTTTCAGTATTCCCGGTTTTCTTGTTCTATTGTTGTGAGTTAATTCTTTAATTTTTTATGTGTGTTAAAACTATCATGTCTTTTCTGGTATTCTTCTATTTCTGCGCATTGTTCTTTTAGACATTGTTCTTTCGCTTTCTTAATTCTGTATTTTATTTAATTATCCACTTTGGTACATCTGATTATCTTTGTTCTTACATTGACGTTTTTCTTCCATTAAATCTAAAATGTCTTCCGTCATCCATTGCTTCTTTTTATATGTGGTTGGTATTAGAATTTCTTATTAATAACCATTTTTTCTCCGTCTCAGTATTTTGTAGAATTTGTTCTTTAACATTCATTAATCCGTTGTATCCGTGTCCTTAATGCTCCTATAATTATAAGGGAATGTAGTTTTCTACTATATTTAAGAATTTTCTAAAAAAGTTAATACTCTGTTCACCTTTAAACACACTGTGGTCAGTCGATTTCATTACAGGAATATTAATTTATAAAAAAAGTGTGAGCCAGCATCGGCACGTAGTCGTCGAAAGTGACACGGCAGGTTTTTGAATTACGATGTTCAATAAGCTATTACAATTTTTAATTCGTATACGTGGATCAATCTACTATCTAGAGTTCAACGTTCAAGTTTACACTCGGCGTACTGATATAAATTTGTTTTTGATTTCTTTTTCGAAATGGATGAATAAGAAAATTCTGATCAAAGAAATAAAACGCTTTCTTTTTAAAATGTGTTGATGTTATTTTAATGTTTCGTTGCTTAGTTTATGTAAATACGAAATATAAACCAAAGTAGTGGTCCAATTACATAAATATACACATTATTTAGTCCAGTTATCAAGTATAATGCGAAAAATATTGAAGATCTTCAAAGACTGGTGACCACAATATTGGAGTGGTCCACAATATCAATATAACGTCTGTTCATGATCTGCCCGACCTAAATCCTTGTTGTTCTTCTTTTAGTGTTATAATTTCATTCAGTTTATTTGTTATCACTTTGGTTTGTTAATTTTAGTGTTGTATTTAATAAGTTAATGGGTGTGTAAAGGGGTAGTGAAGCGCAATACATGATGTCGTATCCTGTTGGCATCACTTAGCCTCTCTTACTCAATTCCTATCTTCACCTCCAAGCTGGTACACACCGGTAACCTGAGCAACCCCACTGGAGACTGGGTAACCAACCCCAGTGGATGGTGGGGTCAGGGAAGACGAAGAAGGGAGCCTTGGTCCTCCGATGAAAAGGGGGTTGAGCGAAGGGTTAACAACCCTTCCTTGTAGAACTCAATTGTTGCGAATACAATGGCCAATGAAACAAACGGACGGATCTCACAACGACGAACTCAGCACAGAAAAATGGACATGATTATAAATTTAAAATTTGGAATATGGAAC
Organism: Diabrotica balteata; assembly: GCA_918026665.1. Classification (NCBI taxonomy): domain Eukaryota; kingdom Metazoa; phylum Arthropoda; class Insecta; order Coleoptera; family Chrysomelidae; genus Diabrotica; species Diabrotica balteata. Next base: position 2,760,534 of record OU898278.1, on the reverse strand, counting down.
GTGCGAACCTTCTTAAAGGCAGGAGCTATGATAAGTATGGCAGAAGAACTTGAAAAATACGGAGTTGAAATATTGGCACTGCAGGAAATCAGATGGAAGAGCCAGGGAGATATTCATAAGAATAAATTCTCACTATACTTCTCCGGAAATGAAATGAGACAAGGTGAAAGAGGAGTAGGGTTTATGGTAACCAAAAAACTGCGGAAAGCCATTATCGCATTTACACCAACATCAGATAGAATTTGCACCATAAGATTTAAAGGTAAATTTCATAACGTGACAATGGTTAATGTATATGCACCGACGGAAGAGGCTGATGAAGAAGACGTTGAAAGATTCTAGGGAGAACTACAGGATGTATGTGATAAAATCCAAAGACACGATGCTGTTATAACGTTAGGCGATTTTAATGCTAAACTGGGGAAAGAAGAAACGTTTGCAAATATATTTGGGAAACACAGTTTGCACACTGAAACCAGTCAAAATGGACTCAGGTTGACACAGTTCGCAGCAGCAAATAATTACGTAGTTGTCAGTACTAACTTCCAGAGAAAAGATATCCATAAAGTAACATGGAAAATACCAGGAACTAACGAAGCCAATCAAATTGACCATATACTGATCTCAAAAAGATGGACAACAGACATAACTAATGTCAGAACGTATCGCGGGGCGAACTCTGACTCAGATCACTATCTTGTAGGGGCAAAATTACGGCAGAAAATAGCGACAGTAGAGACAGTAGAGACAGAAAATAGACAGTAGAGACAAGATTACAGAAATGCTCTCCAAATAAAACTCAACCGAACTAGAGAGGAAGATACTGCAGAGGAGGAATGGAGAGAATTAAAAACAATTATAACGGAGTCAGCAGAGGAAACTGTCGGACAAGCTAAAAGGCAAAGAAATGCGTAATGGTATGATGATGAATGCAGAACTGCAGTAGAGGAAAAAAGGCAAGGCTTAACCAACTTCAAAGAAACACAAGAAATAGCAGAGAGATTTAGAATGAAAAAAAGAATACAGGCGACTAGAATATGCAGAAGAAAGGCTATGAAAAAACAAGTACAAGAAATCGTAAAGTATAACAACAGACGCGAAAGCAAAAAATTCTATAAATGCATAAAAGAAAGCACACAGTTATTTAGACCAAAACTAACGATATGCAAAGACAAGGACGGAGAACTACTAACAGAGAAGCAAAAAATTATAATGAGATGGAAACAATATTTCGAAGAAAATCTAAATGCAGACAACTAAAATGATCAGAACGAGACAATATATTATACGGTGGAGCCGCACATCGAAAATCCGAGTTATGAAGAAGTAATTCAGATAATAAATAAACTAAAAAACAATAAAGCATCAGGAACGGACGGAATTTCGGCAGAAATTAAAGCATGGAGGATCCGAACTCTGGAAAGAATCCATTACCTAATAACATTAATATGGACGAAGGAGCAAATGCCATAGGAATGGACAGTTGGCCTCATACTGCCAATATATAAAAAAGGAGATAAGAGGGAATGCCAGAATTATAGCCCAATTACATTGCTAAATGTAATATACAAAATTCTTTCTAGTATAATCTACAATAGATTATTAGAATACTCCGAAAATATAATTGGTGATTATCAAAATGGATTCAGACCAAATACAGCCACTACAGATAACATATTCATACTAAGAACGATACAAGAAAAAGCTTATGAATACGACATAGACCTATATAATATGTATATAGACTTTAAACAAGCTTTTGATAGTGTGAAAAGAGACAGAATGTTGGAAGACCTTTGTAATCTAGGTATACCTAAGAAATATATCAGCCTCATAAAAGTGACATTGCAGGTTTCAAAAGCCGCAGTCAGAGTAGATGGAGAACTGACTCTCCTGTTTATCATCAACATGGGAGTAAGACAGGGAGATGCCCTATCAACCATGCTATTCAACCTAGTTCTTGAGGCAGTCATAAGAAAAACCAATATAATCGGCCATATAAACACCAAATCAGTACAACTAATTGAAGTGTTCAAACAAGTTGATCCTGAAGCAAGAAAAAGAGTTTTCAAAATAAACGAAGCAAAAACGAAGTATATGACAGTCAAAAGAATAACTGACAATGAAAAGAATATCACAATAGACAACTATACTATCGAACGAGTGGATGCCTTTACATATCTCGGCACAGAAATCAATCAGAACAACTCCGTAAATAGCGAAATTAATGCACGTATTTCCAGCGGGAATCGTACATACTATGCTAATAAAAGATTGATGACATCGAAATTATTAGACAAAAGAACCAAAATGACTATCTACAGTGTCACCTCGGGGTAAATGAAAAGGGTCTAAATCACCTTCTGTACCACCGTGTGCTCTGTAGAGGGCTTCGGAAACGTCGACGAAAGCCCCTCTACTTGAATCCATTTGCGGGGTATGGATTCGTAAAAGGTTTTCTTCTGATGAGCTCGTCTTGAAAAAGACGAGCTATTTCTTACATGACTTATGAGTCGAAATAAACATCAGGATGCAGTCTATGGTGGCTTGCCTTGACAAAGGCAAGATATTTCTTACTAGACTAAATAGTCGAAATAAAACACTAAATATTGTTGTAGAATAATTACTCAGCCACAGAGTATAGAAAGCTAAAAAGGAAGCAGAGCCCCGAGAGCACTAAGCTCTCGGAGAGCCCGTGAAGGACTGACTTGATTGACCTGAAAATCGCCTATTTTTATACTTTCTGAAGTAGCGATTAGGGATTTCCAGGTCAGGGAGGGGCCAACGGAAAAAATAAGGGGCGGGGCGATGCGTCTCGAACGTGAACTAGTCGCGTCCGAGAACATCCCCCCTCCTCTGGAGACTCTGTGGCTGGGAAAAAAATTTATTGAAAATTCAAAAATATTAAATTACAATAAAATACATGTGAATTAACACAAGAATACATAAAAATGTATGGAAAGTATGAGAAATACATGAAAATTAAAAAAATTGTCTTTAAGCAAACTCACTGCACAGCACTAATAGGGAGGTCGGTGGTGTTGACGGCATCTCCGGCTCCTGCAGGTCCATCCTCGATCGCTGTGCCAACTCCTTCGACGGGTTCGCCTTCTTCTCGGTCGTCCGGATCCCATCTGCCATATCCAGGGGTTTCGCAGAGTACCAGGGTGCCGAAGCCTACGTGGTCGTCCAACCACTTTCGGTAGGGGGGCGATGACTGGATCTACTTCTGGACTTCCATTGGCATCAGGGGCTTCTGACTCCGAAGAAGTCTGGCTCGTCAAAGGTGCCTGCACGCCGAAGGTATCCGGTTTGCTGAAGGCCTCGATGTCGGAGTGTTAGAGTATAGCTTTCTAAACACTCCGTGATTCTCCCCATTCTTCTCTTGACTTCAACCCATGTTGAAGTCAATAGTATGCTGCCTTCTGCTGTGCGTCGAGCTGGGTCGTGGGAGTGGAATAATCCACGTTGTTGGGCGCCATGTCACCTCGGGGTAAATGAAAAGGGTCTAAATCACCTTCTGTACCACCGTGTGCTCTGTAGAGGGCTTCGGAAACGTCGACGAAAGCCCCTCTACTTGAATCCATTTGCGGGGTATGGATTCGTAAAAGGTTTTCTTCTGATGAGCTCGTCTTGAAAAAGACGAGCTATTTCTTACATGACTTATGAGTCGAAATAAACATCAGGATGCAGTCTATGGTGGCTTGCCTTGACAAAGGCAAGATATTTCTTACTAGACTAAATAGTCGAAATAAAACACTAAATATTGTTGTAGAATAATTACTCAGCCACAGAGTATAGAAAGCTAAAAAGGAAGCAGAGCCCCGAGAGCACTAAGCTCTCGGAGAGCCCGTGAAGGACTGACTTGATTGACCTGAAAATCGCCTATTTTTATACTTTCTGAAGTAGCGATTAGGGATTTCCAGGTCAGGGAGGGGCCAACGGAAAAAATAAGGGGCGGGGCGATGCGTCTCGAACGTGAACTAGTCGCGTCCGAGAACAACAGAACACTGATTAGACCCGTAGTAACCTATGGATGTGAAACTTGGGTAATGACGAAAAAAGATGAAGCCCAACTCAGGACATTCGAGAGAAAAATACTGAGCAAAGTATATGACCCGGTACAAGAGGAAGATGGCACATGGAGAATCAGGAGAAACGACGAGGTTAATGAGTTAAATGAAGGTTATGACATTGTAAGATTTGTGAAAAGTCAAAGACTGTCATGGCTGGGATATGTGCAGAGACAAAACGATGCAAAACAACAAAGAAAATGTTACAATGGAAGCCCATAGGAAGGCAAAAAAAAGGAAGGCCCAGAACGAGATGGTTGGATGACGTGGAAGACGACCTGAAAACAATGAACATAAGACAATGGAGAAGAAGGGCACAAGAGAGATCTGAATGGAAGGACATAGCCAGACAGGCAAGACCCATCCAGGGTTATGATGCCAAAAGAAGAAGAAGATTTAATAAGTTAATTCCTCCGTAGTTCTCCAGGTCCTATTTGTCCCCATTTATTTATTTGTAGAAGAGCATGAATCACTAAATTTGTCATAAACTGAATTTTTGAAATTTTTTTTTCCAACCGACTGCTTTAGATGATTTTTTCAAGTCTTTCAACATTTCAACAATAAAAATGTTGCGCTTCCTGGATATTATCTGAAATCAATACATCATCCGACACCAGATGACACATCTTTACTTTACTCCATGGCGTTATAACCCTTCGTGGGTTTTAGCTGACTCGACAACATGCCTCCACTGTTTTCTGTCTTGAGCAACCTCCATCCAAATTTCCACGCCCATAGTGCTTAGGTCTCCTGCTATATTATCTCGTCACCGGAGTCGAGGGCATCCGTGTGGTCTCCTTTCAGTTAGGACTTCCTCCCACACTAGTCTTAGTGTTCGTTCTTCAGAATGTCTTCTAATGTGTCCTGCCCATTGGAGTCTTCTGGACTTTGTTTCTTTTATGATGTTGGCGTCTGGGTAAAGTTCTTCGAGCACTTTGTTAGTTCTTATCCTATATTGTCCTGATGCTTCATCCATCACAGGACCAAAGATCTTCCTTAGGATTTTTCTTTCCCAAACACATAGTCTCTCTTCGTTTGCCTTTGTCCACGTTTCGCTTCCATACATCACCACGGATCGTATGATTGTTTTATAGACTTGTATCTTGGTACGTCTTGTTAATTGTTTCGGTTTTATAAGGTTTTGGAGGGCAAAAAGACATCTGTTGTTTATTCTGAACCTCTGAATCTGGCCTGAATTCTGCTGTTTATTTCTTGTGATCCGTTATTGTCTTCAGTTATTGTTGTTACAAGATACTTGCATTCTCTAACGCGCTAAAGTTAAAGTCATCGATGAGTCAATGTCAATGTAGAATGTCAAAGATGACACATATACTGTAAACTTTTTAATTCCCTACGTGATAATGTCACCATGTTAAGTTAATTGAAAAACAAACGGTGGTTGATTACCAGTAAATTGGTGATTCAATGTTTTAGTTAACTGCGTTTGATAATTAAAAAAGCTTAAACATATTTTAAAATTTTATTATTGTAGACATCTGCCGATAAGACTAAAACAATGAGATTTTATCAGGTGCACCTACTTCCAAAGTATTAAAAATCGTAGTAGATAGTTTATCTTATCTAAAAAGACTGCTAGAATGTTCGTAGTTTTCTTTCTTCGATTTAATTTATCATCGCAAATTCCAAAATTATCGAAGCTTAATAGATATTATATATTCGATATGAATCTGACACTCGAAATTAAAATTGGAAATCAAAAGATCAAAATAAACGTATTTTCTATTAAAGTTGTTGATGTTAACTCACAAGAAAATACTTTCATTACAGTATAAACTCTTATAATCCGTTCACAAATTGTTGAGAGCACGAAATGTGCCCAAAGTCATAGAACGGTCGTAAAATTTATATCATCATAGGCGTTCCTGAAGTGTTTATTCATTAAAATTAGTGCGTTTTACATTTATTTTCCTTTCCAAAATATTTATTAATATTAATAACGTTTTCATACTAATATATTTAGGAAAAAACAATTAAAACTTTCAGGCTAATGTTGGTTATTATATTAATAAAAATAAGAATTTAACCATTAACAATTTTGTAAATAAGAATACCCTATCTCTTTGGATATTTCAATACTAATCTTCGCGTTTAATTACTTTACTAGAAAACCTGGAATTCATATCCGAAGGTACTATTCGTTGCAAGATAATTAGGATGGAATTCTCCATATTTTTAATAATATAATGGGTATAAAGATGCCGGCTTTGGCCACGTGCCTCGTCTGTTCAGTTTATATTCGAAACTTAACTTGAAAGGGTGAAGTTATTACGAACGAAAACATTTTTTTGTTTAGTACGTTTTTGATCGCATGTAATTTACGGCTCGTCGGTGTTTCCGCGTCTACGGTAGTAATTAGCGTTCGAATATTTCTTTTGCGAATTATATGCAGTGCGTGAGTGATTTTTCAAGTGATTCATCAAGTTTTACACCGGTATTGTTGCGTACAATCAGTAAGTCTGTCTATTCACCAAGAGAGACTATTGTCCTGAATGTTCACGATGTTCTGGTTTCTCAGAATCCCACAAACACTGTTCGCAACATAGTCGAAAGTTGTGCCAACATGACTTTCGTAGGGGAGTCAACTATATATAGGTTCCTATCAGAAAGAAAAAAAAACACGGTATAGCTAACCCAAACACAAACGAACACTTAAAGAGAGGGAAAAAGCCTATGAAATTGATGAATTTGCCAAAAATGGTATTCGATGGAAAATTCATGGATTTTTTTAACAAATAAGAAACTTAACAAAATTTTACAAGAAGTTAGAGACGACCCGGATTTGCCTCATATCGGACGAACTAAATTGTGGCAAGTTTTAAAAGAATTAAATTTCCGGTGGGAGGAATCAGACCGAAAATCACTTTTGATTGACCGGGAGGAAATAATATGTTGGAGAAGAAATTATCTCAGATCCATCAAAAGACTATCACGAGGAGATGACAGCTGATGTTTTCGAAGAGTATTTTGAGCAGATGGTTGAACACATACCACCAAATTCAATTATAGTATTAGATAATGCACCTTATCATTCACGACTAGTAGAAAGACTTCCAACGACTGCGTGGAAGAAACAGGATATTTTTGACTGGCTGCGGAATAAGTATCTGCCTTACGAAGATGGAATGGTAAAAGCAGAACTTTTAAAAATTGCCCGGCAACACAAATCTAAGTTCAAGAAATACGTAGTTGACAAAATGGCGGAAAGGCGAAATATCACAGTCCTTAAACTTCTACCTTACCACTGCTAAATAAATCTTGTGCCCATCCATTTGTGCCCAATTGAACTCATTTGGGCACAAATGAAAAGTTATGTGGCTAGAAAAAATACGTCATATAAAATACAAGCTGTACGTGAATTGTTGTATGATTCTTTACAACATATTACAGAACAAAACTGAAAAGATGCAGTAATACATATAATAGAAGAAGAACAAAAAGTGTGTCACCTGTTACGGTCATCTGTAACCAAAATACCTTCGTAATCGGATTATAAGGTTGACTGCTGTATTGTATTCCTTCAGATACAAGATTATAGTTGGAATCAGATCCTATTTTAACTTACAGGTACAGGAGGAACATTTTTATCTAGTGCCTTTACTTCTTAGAGTGTCGTCTTCCTACGGACGTTGGCATCAATCGATCTGCATTGATACCAATTAAGTAGATTCTTCACTCAAGAGTTCTGCCTTTGGTAGAAGGAGAAGGGAGGAGGAAAAATGGAGAAGATCTTTTTCCTTAAATTTGTCCCTGATCAAAGGGGTTTTAGACACGTATCTTTGCTACTATCGGGCTAATCCTGACGTGCGAGGTATCAGCTAAGGGATTATTCAGTATTTAAACGATGATCACGTAAATCCCGTTTGTTTTTCTCAAATTGTGTGTCACACACGTGTACCTTACGTAACAATATTTAATGTACCGAGACCACAGATCTTTTAGTTATATTTATGGCCAATTCATGTTTTCCTTTGTAGAGAATGCCTCATCAAATAATCGCCACGTTAATCAAATTGAATTGGAACGTTTTTTTTTGTAAAAATTAGCAATTTCAATGGAACTGAATAGGATTATTTTAAACATTCAAAACAAGTAATCACGCAACTACAATCCGTCCATATATAATTAACCTTTGTATTTCAAACAAAGGAAATAATAACAAACAACGCACAATTCCTGGTTTTAACTGCAGCAGTAAAGATTTTGGTAATTTGCAAAAAACAACAAATTAATTTTTAATTATATAATATTATATTGTAAGACGTTTTAATTGGCTACTGAAAATCAACTTTACGTTTATGCCATGTAATAGCTACGAGACAATAATGATTTATAATAGTTTAAAATGTAGCAAAGCATTCGATGCTTTGTCTAATATACTATTCCGCATTCAAGTGTTTGTGTAATTGTTATTTATACGTCCTGGTCTCCGCAGCTCTTTGTGCTTCAAAGATGACGGGTCTTTATGTTCTTCGATTAACAAATCCTCGGAATGTTTATCGTTAATCTTTTCTCAGATTTTTAACGATACCATTCCTCAAATAATGTGCCCACGTTTGTCTAAAACTCTTGACCATATATCTTTCACACTAGATGAAATTAAACATCGTGTAAGGAAACTATGAAATAATTTATTATTAATATTTAAAGTGCCAGAAAAAATAACAAGATTGGTAAAAATGACAATTAGACAAACCATTTGGGCTGTGAGATGCAACGGTACAGTCTCAGAAGAATTTGAAGTGAAAAAAGGTGTTCGCCAAGGAGACCCGTTGTCTACATTGCTATTCAATATAGTTCTAGAAAAAATTGTAAGGGTTATTGGGACAAATAGGTCCGGTACTATTTTATACACGGAACACCAATGCTTAGCATACGCTGATGATGTGGTTCTCGTTACAAGAAATGGAAAAGAACTATCAGATATAACAAAAAGATTTATTATTATTATTGTTTTCGTCTTGCTATTATTAGCCTCCTAAATTGTTTAAATAATGAAGACAATCCATTAATGGACCACTGACAATTGGGAAGATTAAAATCTCCCAGGATACATAACTTATATTCTGGATACTTTTCAGCTAGATTATCTACATTTTCTGCAAGTTCGACATACTTCTCACAATGATATTACGTAGTGGAAATAAGGCAGTTGCAAAGATAACTTGTCGATGTGGCCAATTTCAATCTTGACAAACAGATGTTCTATATTTTGAGTTGTTGACAAACGAACACTGGTTATAGTTTTCCGGACAGCTATAAGCACTCCTCCACCTCTTTTGAAGGCACTTGTTTGTGAGGATCTATCTCTTCTATATATGTTTTAATCAAATATTTGCAGTTCGGCACTCTTTGTGTCATCTGTTTCTATGTTTCATTAAAAACTTAAATATCATATTGTGAGTAAAAACTATTTTCAAACAGTAGCTGAAGTTTTGTACGTAACCCTCTGACAATCTGAAAATGCACCAGCGCTTTTAAAGTCTAGACTGAGGGGGCTTTGAACCTGGTAGATATGTTTAGTTTTTTCGTATTAACTTTGGAACACCATTAACATATTTTAAAATGAGATCGGATTCACCTTACGCTGTCTTTCTTTTAACTCATTTTTCAATGCATTGACCTCAGCTTGTTGTTCAGTAGTTAAATCAGCTTCCACGAATACTTTTAAACCTTTATCCAACTCCCTCTTGTTTCTCAATATCAACCGAACCATTTTAGGTGACTCTAGAGTTAGTCGCAGTGATTGATACCTATTTTTATTTCGTTTACCATTTCTAGTCGATCTGACTATTTTGATATCAGAATCAGCTAAGCCCGACAGCATTTCCTTAGCTTTAGGATTTGTCATTTTCTTCATCTTGAGACATTTAAGATCATTCGCAGTCACAACACAAATATGGCATAATTCGGTGGCAGAAGTGATCACCTTACTCTGTCGAGCAATTGTGCAGTTTTTGCATAAAATATTTTTGCAAATGCCACAAGGGTATCCAAAAACATCCCATGTACCTGTATTAGATTCTTTAAAACACAGTTCTGGAACATTTGTCATAGGTTCCTGCCATTTTTAAGGTTATTTAAATATGATATGTTAATATATGTTTGTAAGTGCATTAAAATTTTGTTTTCTTAATTTTCCTAATTAGTTTCCATAATAACTAACATTAACTTAATGAATGATGTTTAAATTATATTTTTAAAGATAGTAACATAGTAAAAAAAATCACATAACAATACATTATGATTATAATTATTTACCCAAGTGTGCCGTGGCTGAACGAGTTTTTAAGTTAGTGTGCCTCAAGCTAAAAAAGTTGGGAACCGCTGTTATAAACATATACTGAGACCTTTGTACACATGGGGTAGCCGACTCTGAGGGTGTGTCAAGAAATAGTCCAGAAATTTCAGCCAGAGTAGCGCAAAACATCGTTGACCCTGCTTCGTAAAGAACGGCGATCTCCTTAAGGACCTGATTATGGAAATTGGCTAGACTCATCAAGGACCAAGAACACAAAGATTTAGAAAAAACATCTGGTTCGATGACGAATGTAGAACAGAGTTAAAAAAAAGATCAGATTTGAGATTAAAAAGTTTACGATCGCAAAAACAAGACGACCTAGAAAGGTATGCCGAACAACGAAAACAAGTAAAGAGAATCCTAAGGGAGGCAAACGAAAGTATATGGATGATAAAATAAAGCGCATTGAAGAAAATTATAAGAAAAATGATATAAGAAATGTTTATAAAGAGGTAAAATACATTAAAACTGGGTACCAGGGAAGAACGATGAATGTAAAAGATAAGCAAGGAAACCTGATAGTGGACGAAGACCAAATATGTGAAAGGTGGAAAGAATATGTCGAAGAGATGCTAAATGATGAAGTGACTACTGAAGAAAAAAATGTTCCTAAACTTCAAATAGTAATAGAAGAAATACCAAAGCCCACATGAGAAGAAATTGAAGAAATAATAAAGATATGAAAAACCAAAAAAGCCCCGGGGAGAGCGGCATTGTGGCAGAGAACATAAAATATGGAGGAGAGACCTTAATAAACAAACTCGATGAGCTAATACTAGAAGTATGGGATGCCGAAGAAATGCCTCAAGAATGGAATAAGTCGATTATAATTCCTATACACAAAAAGGGAGATAGAACTGAATGCGCTAACTATAGAGGAATATCCTTTCTAGAGGTAATATATAAAGTACTCGCCATACTAAAGGAAGATCAATAACCGATCAAATTTTTATGCTAAAACAAATCCTGATGAATTGCTATGAATACAACATTTCAACACAAGTACTTTTCATTGATTACAAAGCTGCCTACGATACAATAAACAGAAACAAGTTAATAGAAACACTAAAAGAATTCCAAGTGCCAGAAAAAAATAATAAGATTGGTAAAAATGACAATTAGACAAACCATTTGTGCTGTGAGATGCAACGGTAGAGTCTCAGAAGAATTCGAAGTGAAAAAAGGTGTTCGCCAAGGAGACCCGTTGTCTACATTGCTATTCAATATAGTTCTAGAAAAAATTGTAAGGGTTAGTGGGATAAATAGTCGTACTATTTTATACAAGGAGCACCAATACTTAGCATACGCTGATGATGTGGTTCTCGTTGCAAGAAATGGAAAAGAACTATCAGATATAACAAAAAGATTGATTCGGTAAAGCTCTAAAATGGGACTGAAAGTTAATATTAATAAATCGAAGTACATGAAGATCTCGAACAAAAAAGAAATAAACACCAGGGGATCCTTTAAATTAGAGGTGGAGGATGGATCAGTTGTAGAATTAGAGAAGGTTAATGAATATATGTACTTAGGTACTCTTATTGATCAGACAAGTAAGGAAGAAACTGAAATCAACCTGAGACTGACCAAGAGCAACAGGTGTGCTGGAGCCATGAGCAAAATAATTAAGGCCAAAGATATCTCGTAATACAAAAATAAGAGTATACAAAACTATAATTAGACCCACAATGCTATACGCTGTCGAGACATGGACTATGAACAAAACCATACAGAACACATTGGAATCATGGGAAAGAAAGATACTTAGCAGAATATTTGGTGGAAAAGTAGTAGAGGGAGAATGGAGAAGATGAACTAATGCAGAAGTGTACCATTTTTATGGTAATCCTACAATAACAAACGTAGACTAGAATGGCTCGGTCATATACAAAGAATGCAAGGTAATAGACTAGTCAAGAATATTGCTTGGAGAATACCTGAGGAGAAAAAAAGAGAGAAGACCAAGAAAGAAATGGAGAGATGTAGTGATGGAAGATGTCAGAGATTGGAGGCTGGTAGCTAAGGACAGAAAACGATGGAAATTATCCATCCAGCAATAGGCCTAAAAGGCCTGTTAATGCTGTACATACATACATCAAGGAGTCATGAAAAGAGACTCCATAACCATGTTACTGTTGAAGACTGAAGAGGACAAATCCCTTTAACTTATGTAAAAGTGTCAGTGTAAAAGCAGAGCATGATTGCAGTGTATTTATTAGACTAGATAAGAAAACGCTGGATTTTGAGTACTTCTAATCTTTGTTTCAAGTTAGAAAATAACATTACGCTTATGGAGATCAGTGTTGCCAAAACCTCTCAGACACTCTCTTTTGCACGGATGTCCAAGATATTCCCTTTGCTTAATTTTGAATTTTCATTTTCAATTAACATTTAACTGTAAAGTCAGAATAACTACTAAATAAAAGCCTTAATTATCATTATGTAGTCAGAGAACGACATAAAATAGCTGACATACGCACATCGTATTATTTTAAGTTGCAATTAGTAATTAGATATACGCATTCCAAGCCCAAGCGGTCAATATTTTCTACTGATTTCTATGATTCATGGCATATCGTATTCTCACCGAAAAACAAATAAACTGTCGTTACTATACTTAATTAAAATAAGATAAAATAAAATTATCTTTTGTAAATACTATTTATCTAATTAAAATCATTTTCCCTACTTTTCATCTCTTGTTTCGAATGGACACTTTTGGTCAATTACGTTAAAAAACATTAATTTAATTCATGTTTGTGGAAACGAAAATACAAATTATACAACAACCTAAATTGTGCTTGTTTGTGTCGTGGCAACGCCGCGTTGCTATCGTCCATAAGAAATACATGGCCCTATCTCCGCAATGTTATTTTCTAAACGTGGAACGTAGTATAGATCAAAATTTCTTATAAACGAAATAAAAAAATCCACTTCATTTAATTTACTTTTGCCAATATCTAACTAAAATCTCACTATAAATAATAATAGTAAATAAACTTTAAACCTCATCGCCCCCTCTACCCATCATGCTACACCACTTCTAGTTATCGTTTTTTGAAGGTCGCGTATCCAACTGGTGGATAATTTTGCATTGGCTCGACTCGATTCAGATTCGAATCGAAAAAGTCGATTCAGTTTTTAGTTCGTCGGCTTTCGAGACGCATCTATCAATCGCGACCTCTGAGTTCGTTTCGTAATGTGCTTTATCTTCCTCAGGGATTAAAAGTCAGTTTGTGGGATTTAAAAATACTTAGTAGGTATGCTTGAGTTTAGATAATTTCTCCTATTTTATAGATATTTGTCTGTTTTTTTAATTTACATAAAGTAGGAAACAAGCCATCAGTTCCAAAGTATTACTTGATCATTCAAATTCAAAGATACAAATTATAGAAAGTAGAGACAAAGAGGCAAGTTCAAACTCTGTTCATAGACTAGTGCTCAACTTGCTTCATTCGTATGAGCTTATTAAATATTCTTTATGCATTATATGATTGACACTTAACAACTACGACTGAAAAATTAAGAATTTTCTACGTGATGTCTCGTTGTCAGGTCTGAAGTCGTTTTCAATATACACATTTTTGAAAAATTAGACAAACTACTTTGTGTTTTTAAAACTTATACTAAACAAATAAAAAACTTAAATTTTGTCTACTTCACTACTAATGACAGCTTAGATATTTTATATATGTTTTAAAGTTAAAAACTTTAAATCTGATGGGAATATCAGGAAAAATTCATGATACTATCCCCACACAGTAATTATATCGTGTAATATTTATTTTTTCTTTGAAAATTATTAATAGCACCATTTTAATGACACAGTTGATAACCCTCAATGTAATGTCAAACCACTAACGAGGAATTTTAAACTAAGTAATTTTAAATTTTCTTGTCTACAATGTGACAGTAATTTTAAAAAACTAATAAGTGGGTACATACAAATTTGGCCAAGTATATAATATTATCATTGTGTCAAGTGTGTTAGAAATTTTAAATTTCCAATTGGCATCTTCTTCTTCTTCAAGTTCCACTCCTATCGGAGATTGGAAATCATTCTGGCAGTTATAATTTTATTGGTTACTCGCCTGAATAGTTCAATTGAACTGCATCCAAACCATTCACGGAGATTGCGTAGCCACGAGATTTTACGTCTTCCTACGCTTCTTCTACCTTTGATTTTACCCTGCATTATATTCCTTAGTAGTTCGTACTTTTCACCTCTCATGATGTGCCCCAAGTATTCCAATTTCCTGATTTTTACGGAATTTAAAACTTCGCATTGTTTTCCTAGTTGTTCGAGAACTTGTTCGTTTGTTTTGCGATCCATCCATGATATTTTCAAAATACGTCGGTAACACCACATTTCGAATGCTTCTAGGTTTTTAATGTTGGATTTTTTAAGTGTCCAAGCTTCAACTCCATACAAAAGGGTAGAGAAAATATAACATCGAAGCATTCTTATCCGGAGCGATATATTGATATCGCGATTACAAAAAAGTTTTCTCATTCTATTAAAAGTTGACCGCGCAATTTCAATGCGGCATCTTATTTCTTTTGTCTGATCAGTATCTTCTGTGATCCATGCTCCAAGGTATTTGTACGAAGATATTTGTTCAATTTCTGTATTATCTAGTACTAGCTTAACTTTGATGTTTTGTGCTTTTGTAAATACCATGAACTTGGTTTTCTTCAAATTGATTTTTAGTCCATAATCGTTGCAATATATATTTAGTTGTTCAGCAAGGTGTTGCAGTTCTTCTAGTGTTCCTGCCAGAAGGACGGTGTCGTCAGCATATCTTATGTTATTAAGTGGCTCACCGTTTATTATAAGGCCCTCACTGATCTCGGCAAGCGCTAATTCTGAGATGGCTTCACTGTATAAATTGAATAACAAGGGTGATAAAATACACCCTTGGCGGACCCCACGGCGAATCTGGATATCCTTGGTCAGTTCGTTTTCAACTTTCACTTTTGCTGTTTGATTCCAATAGAGGTTACAGATGATTCTAATGTCTCTACTGTCTATGTTTTTATTTAATAAAATTTCTTTAAGTCGATTATGCTGCACTCTGTCAAATGCCTTCTCAAAATCAATGAAACAGGCATATATTTCCTGATTAATATCTAAGCATCTCTGCGAAAGAACACTTACTGCAAACAGTGCATCTCGTGTTCCCAGTCCTTTCCTAAATCCCATTTGTGTATTAATTATGCCTTCATCTAATTTCTTATATATTCTATTGTGAATTACTTTTAAAAACAATTTCAAGACATGACTCATTAAGGCTATGGTGCGATGTTCATTGCACTCCTTTGCATTGGCTTTTTTGGGAAGCAGTATGAATGTTGATTGGAGCCATTCTTTAGGTATTATACCTGTTATATATGGTATTGAATAGATCCAAAAGAAGATCAATATATTCAGTATTCACAATTTTAAGTAATTCGATAGGAACTTCATCAGGCCCGGGAGATGGGCCATAAAATTTCTTAATGCCAATGGGCATAAAATTTCTTATTGTCAATTTATTTAGAAAATTTACTTCTACCCTCTTTTTTCTCTCTAACCTTGTGTTGCACCTCATCGTTTCACCACCAAGTTTCCTTGTCTCTAGGGGATCCTTTCATCATCATCATCATCATCATCATCATCATCATCATCTTGGTGCTACAGCCCTTAGAGGGCCTCGACCTTCTCAAGCTTTCTACGCATCCTTTACCAGATGATTTTCCAAGCACTTCCTCTCTCCCACTCGCACTACAACTTTACTGGTGTATCTTTTTCCTCAAGTTCTTCCAATACTCTACTCTACGGTTTAACTCCACCACTTTACTTTTACAACGTACTACTTTTTTACCATAATTCTCTGTACTAATAAATATTAAACTCAGGCTTTTCAATACATACAGCTGAACTTGTTGTAAGTAGTATAGCAAGCGGGGTTCAAACCCACTTTGGTAACCTGTCCATCAGGGTCTCCGATGTGAACGTATCGATGGCCTTGTTTGACCTTGGGGTGTACAAGAAGTACAAGAAGTGATCGTCAATGACCAGAGGGTTGTAAGAACTCTTTGCTGGATCTCTTCTTTTCCCGAAGAAGTGATCGACAATGACCAGAAGGTCGTAAGAAGTGGTCGCTTATCTCTAGATCTCTTCTTCTCAGCCGAAGAATTGTCACCTTTGTCACGTTACCTGTATGTTTTACACCTGTCTCACTTGTGTCTTCTTTGTCTTACCTGTCGTGAAGAAGTAAAAGAAGCGGTCGACAATGACCAGAGGGGGGTGTCTTTGAGTGGAACGGAACCACCCTGTATGTGGAGTGCAAAACTCATCGCTTATCGCGTCATCTCGTCTTCTTTTCGTTAAATTTGTACAGGGTGATTGTTAGTTAAAAGTTAAAAAAATAAATAAGTTTTTTGTGTATGGACTTGCCTAGCCTTATAAAATCTGTCTAGCCTAGCCTAGTAAGGAACCTAAAAAAAACAACGTACCAAATCTAAAAGTTTATTTATACAAGATCATATAATTCATAATACTGATAAATTGCTATGTCGTTCCATAAGTTCGTTTTCACTTCCATCCAATACGACCACGTAACCTGATCAATGTACTTTGCCCAAATTAATCCATCTCTATGCAGTAGATGGTCATCTGGTATTTGGGCATTGTAATTACATCTATACTTAAAATCTACATTTGACAAAATGTCTTCTTTTATTTTAAGTACACCCATACCAGAAGCTGGTATTGGTAGGTGGATTAAAGGCTGAAATAAAGAGAAAAAAATTAATCAGTAATAAATAAATATTTCTTACCAGTATACCTTTTTATGAATCAGGCATAGTTTTATAACAATACAATGTAGGTTCAGTGTCCTTGTGGACTTCTAAGGATCTTTCACAAAAACCAAAAAAAGTCTTGTAATCAGAATAGGTAGGTAGAGTTTGAGGTTTTATGTTTTTTTTCAGTCTTAAATTCTAAGTTTACAAATCGTTTTTGGTCTTTGAAAACTGCCTCTCATTTGTTTGATTAAGACTGAAATAAAGAGCTTTATTTCAAAATATATTTTGTCATGAAATGAATACTTACCAGTATAACTTCACTTTTAATTTGGGTGGCTGTAGATTAATTAAAAACAACGATTTACAACTTTATAAAATAATAATAATAAAATTATTTATCATTGAAACCCATCAAATTATTGAATTTTGGGAAATTTTTACTATTACTTGCATAATAATCATCATAGGACAGTTGCGTTAATGTAGATTTGTTTATTCCTTGAGCCTTTTTAATTTCCTCATTATTTCCCATTTATATAACTCTATACCAAATGTGACACATTAAACTCTATCATCGAATTGAAGATAGTAAAATCCACAAGCAACTAACTCAATTACATATTTCTTCCCGTTCCAATTCGTACAAGACACATTTTGATTACTGACTGACAAAATTTCACTGCATACATAAATAAAAATAAATCAGAAGTATAATATATTAAAAAAAAGCTGTTTCTCTACAATTTGTAAGAGTACACATGAGACTAGTCTGACTAGGCTAGGCTAGACAGATTTTATAAGGCTAGGCAAGTCCGTATCACAAACAATTTATTTTTTTTAACTCACCAACACATCCAAAAATTTTCCAAGTCTCAGTACAAAATTTATTTCGATCTCCCTGTACAAATTTAACGAAAAGAAGACGAGATGACACTGATATAGCGATGAGGTTTGCAGTCCACATAGAGGGTGGTCCGTTCCAGTTAAAGACACCCCCCTCTGGTCATTGTTGATCGCTTCTGTTACTTCTTCAGGACAGGTAAGACAAACAAGAGATAGGTGTAAAACATACAGGTAACGTGACAAAGGTGACAATTCTTAGGCTGTGAAGAAGATACTAGAGATAAGCGACCACTTCTTACATTACCTTCTGGTCATTGTCGATCACTTCTTGGGAAAGAAGAAGAGATCCAGCAAAGAGTTCTTACAACCCTCTGGTCATTGACGATCACTTTTGTAACTTGTATACCCCAAGGTTAAACTAGGCCATCGATAGGTTCATATTTATTAGATCTAGAGCTGCTTATGACATATTTAACAGTATGTATATAGTTTTTTACGGTTTACAGTTATTCGTATTCCATAATTATCAATCCATCTTCTTTCGAGTATTAATATTATTTTAGAATTTCTTCAATCGTCTGATATGTCATTTCCGTACCGTACTTTTCCTGACCGTAATCTGTCTCCATCTTCAATTATTACATGTTGTTGACAGAGTAAGACTTAAAGATGTAATCCATCTTCTGTTTAATAGAGAAGTTTCCCCAAATATTATGAAACCTATCGAAAACATCTACCAAAACAACAAAATGGAAGTCAGAATCGATGGACAACTTACAGAACCTATAGAAATAGGCAGCAGAATAAGACAAGCGGATTGATTGGGCCCCATGCACTTCAATTTAATCATGAATGAAATCATGAACAGCGTTAACAAGGGAAGAGAATACAGAATGGGAAACAAAGATATAAAAATACTCTGTTACGCAGACGACGCAATATTGATAACCCAAGATGAAGATAGTCTGTAAAGACTGGTCCACAGACTGGTCCACATATGACAATCTCATCTTAGAAAACTAAAACAATAGTAGTCAGCAAAGAATTAACCAGGTATAAAATAGAAATTAATGAGATATTGAAGAAGTAATGGAAATAAAATACCTGGCAATTACACTGTACAGTTATGGAGAGATCAAGAAAGTGAGAGATCAAGTACACAAAGCAAATAGACTGGCAGGATTCCTTAATAACACTATAAGGCGAAACATTAACACTGAGATGAAGTCAAGAATTTATAAAGCTATTTTAAGACCAATAATGACAGTGTACCAGAAACAAAACCCAACACAATGGCTACTGAAACAGTAGAGATAAGAGTACTCAGAAGAACTACAAGAAATATGCTGAGAAATCGAAAGACAAGTGAAGATATTACAAGAAAATGTAATAAATGTATAAATTAATGGACACAAAAGAGATGAAGAACGGAAGAGACCCGTGTTGTCAAAAAAGCAAGAGATAAGTTACCAATCGGCAAAAGAGGGAGTAACATCCTCCATAGAGGCACTAATCATCATCATCATCATTATCAATGGCGCTACAACTCTTCGTGAGTCTTTGCCACGTTTACTATTGACTTCCATGTTTGTCGGTCCTGTGCCAGTAATTCCTATTGTCGCACTCCCATTTTCTCTAGATCTTCTTTGACTGCATCTTTCCTCTTTTTTCTAAGCCGCCCTACAGACCTTCTTCCATCTGGCCTTTCCCAGAACATATTGTTTATAAGGCGATTGTCGTTACTACGTATCACATGTCCTGCTATCTGAGTCTATAGAGGCACTAATGAACAAGCAGAATTGCTTATAAAGAGGAAGAACAAGAACTATTATAGATGTCTCTTGAAATCATAGTTACTTTCAAAATATAAACGAGACTTTGTTTTATTGCTATTTATATGGATTTTCTCGTGTTCTTGTGTTCAGTAGTTCCATTACTTTGTACGTAATCATCCCCGTCCGTGGGCATCGTTTCTAAATGTTGCTTATGAAGTGGTTTCATGAGTCTGCGTGTGTTCCATTTGTCAATTATTTGTTTGGTTTGTTTTTTTTGCCATTTTGATGACAGATTTCTACTCGTCTATCTAATTTTTCCACAAATACATTTTTGCAAGTTGTTCAGCACTTGAATGTTTTTCTAGATAATTTTTAATACGTGTACTTTGACATTTTACCTTGAAACTTTAGAACGGCGACACATTTTATATCTTGTCTGATTATCACTAAGCAATATTCAAATTTGATAAAAATTTTATCAAACAAGATCTTTATTATTTTTAAAATTTCTAATTTAAATTTAAGAATATTTAAATCAATAAAAAAAAAACAAAAAGATTTGCATCTCTCACGTATTATTTGTGTTAATGTGTAAATTAAATGCTAGAAATGTGTAGTTAGATCATAAATAATGTCCTTGTTGATTTAAAATGAGATTGATTCTCAAATTGAAATTATTTTATTTTGTACGAACCCAGGTGGGGTCTAATGGTACCCCCAACACACTTAGAACTAGCATATTTCTATGGTTAATAAACGGATGTTTTATTTGTTGTCTATAGCTTCCTAAAACATGCTGCCGTTCGGTATTCTGAACCAATTTCAGTTTTAAGTTGATCGTCAAAGTGAGTACAGTGTTCTGCAATCCGGGCCCTGATTCTATTTCATTTTGATATCGAAATTTAAAAGCCACTACGCCATGACAGTCGCAATCGCTAGCGATTCTCATTGATTTCGATTTTAGTTAAAAGTGGGGATATTTACTTTATCATTTTGACATTGCTCAGAATTAGGTTGGCTGCACAACGCTTGTTAAATGTTTGTTTTGTTTACGTTACGCCTTTTGTTTCTAGTTTGAGTTGTTAAATTTTAGTGACCATTCTCAATTATTATATTTTGAATTGAAAGAAAATGGATGGAGAGGCTGTCGGTGGTGGTGGCACTAAATTGTCTGTGGACCAAAAAGAAATTATGGTGGCTTTTGACTTAGTGGTTATATTCTAAAATATTTTTAAATTTACTGCAGCTTAGTAATGCTTTTTGGCTCTCCTAGAGGCACAAAAAACCTCCTCCAAATATGGTTCTAATATCCTTATCAAATAATTTGCAGCTTGTTTATTAAGGCGGATTTGCTGCCTAAATTGAGCATCACTTAATTAAAAAGGATTTTGAGTATCCCGTAACATTCTTTTTATCCTCCGTTGTGAGAGTCTAGGATCTATAGGAAATTAGACGTAGACATTAGTAACACTCAGATGGGATTCAGAAAAGGGCTGGGTACAAGGGAGGCTCTGTTTGTGACTTCTCTCACAGAGATGCTTAGACATGAACCAAGAAATTTACGCCTGCTTTATTGATTTCGAAAAGGCCTTTGACAAAGTACAACATGAGCCACTAAGACAAGTTCTAATAAAGAAAAATATAGACAGCCGAGATATTCGAATTATATGCAATCTATATTGGAATCAAACAGCAAATGTCAAGGTTGAGGGCAGACTAAGAAGAAATTCAAATCCGTCGAGGAGTCCGGCAGGGATGTATCTTATCGCCACTTTTATTTAATCTGTATAGTGAAGCTATCTGTGAACAAGCACTCGAGGAAGAAGATCTTGGTCTGATAATAAATGGTGAGACGATCAACAATATAAGGTATGCTGACGATACAGTTCTCCTAACGGGAACGCTAGTAGAACTACAACATCTCGTTCAAAGTCTCAATATATACTGTAACAGTTACGGCTTGAAAATTAATTTGAAAAAAAACTAAATTTATGGTAATCACGAAATCAAAGAACATCAGAGCTAATCTTGTAATAGACAATATAGCGATTGAGCGTGTGCCCTGTTATAAATATCTAGGTGCTTGGATCACAGACGATACTGATCAAACAAAAGAGATTAGATGTAGAATAGAAATCGCTAGATCAGTCTTTAATAGAATGCGCAAACTCTTTTGCAATCGTGATATCAATATAAAGTTACGAATACGAATGCTGCGGTGTTATGTCTTTTCTACCCTGTTATATGGAGTTGAGGCTTGGACACTAAAACAGTTGACCATAAAAAACATCGAAGCTTTCGAGATGTGGTGCTATAGGCGCATTCTCAGAATATCATGGATGGACCGCGTCACTAACACGCAAGTACTCCAAACTTTAGACAAAAGATGCGAAATTCTAAATGAGATAAAAACTAGAAAGATGGAATACTTGGGGCACATTGTGAGAGGTGAAAAGTACGAACTTTTAAGAAACATCATGCAGGGCAAAATTAAGGCAAAAGAAGTGTGGGAAGAAGAAAAATATCGTGGCTTCGTAATCTACGTGAATGGTTCGGGTGTAGTTCGATTGAACTTTTTAGGCGCGCTGCTAACAAAGTCGCAGTGGCCATGATGATTTCCAATCTCCGCTAGGAGTGGCACGAGAAGAAGAAGTGAGCGTCGGATATCCATCCTCTCTAATTGCTCCCAAAACCAGCAAAGTCCATAAAACGCAGCCATATTGATACGTTTTGTCTCAGTTTTCCTTGCAAGAATCAAACAAATCAAAACATAAATCGAAAATTAGTGACGTCCTTTCGTTAGTTCAGCTGAAATCCACTAGGCTCGCAAAGTTGTATTTCGATGTCGCCATATTAATTTCGACATGTTTTGAGTCGAAATCTCAGTTAGAATAGGGCCCAATTAGACCCCACCTGGGTGACGAAAACACAATTTTAATTCGCAAGGTATCTAAGACAATTTTAAAATGGGGCGTTATTTGTTGTATATAAACTTTTTTCTCTAGAATGAATTACGAAAAAGAACAAACTAAACTATTGGCTCTTTGGTAGGAACTAGAATATGATGAGTACGAAATTATGGACTCCGACGATGAAAACGAAATTGCTCACATAAATAATCAGTCTGATGGTGAAAGAAATAAAGAAATGGAGGAACTAGAAGTATTGGAATCTCAAAATAAGCGAAAAGAAGATAAAAAATATCCTTAATATTTAGGTAGGGATTCCAAAACAAAATGGAGAAAAGCACCATAGTAATAAAGCAGTTAGAACGAGGGCAGAGAACATAATTTCGAACTTACCAGGATGCAAACCATATGCTAAAAATGCTAAGACTCTTTTAGATTGCTGGCTTTTTTTTGATGAAAAAATGCTCGAGGGTATCACGGTCTGCACCAATGTATTGATAGATAAAAAAGCGTTAGCCTACAAAGACAAAGTATATTGTAGCAGAACCAATATTGTTGAAATAAAGGCATTATTTGGCCTCATCTACCTAGGGGTGTATACAGAAATGGTCATCGCAATCTAAAAGACCTTTGGCGAATAAATGGTACAGGAATCGATATATTTCGTTCAGTGATGGCACTCAATAGATTTTTTACATTTTTATTGCACTGCTTACGTTTGTATAATGTAGACAATCGACAAGATAGGCAACAGTCTGATAAGTTGGCTCCTGTTTTGTTGGATAAAATGTTTTGGGAGAAAGTGACCAAGTTTCACCGAAAAAGCAACGTATGGGACATGGACGGTGTCAAAAGTGTTCCAGAAAATCTGACGGGAAAACTAAACAAACGTGCGATCAATTGTTTAAAAATATGCCAAAATTTTTATTGTTTAGATCACCTTCATCGCATTTGCGACGAATGTATCCAGTTCCGGAATTCCTAACTTTTTTCAAGCTTGCATATCCAATGTCCAAGTAAGAACCATGAACAAGAAGAAGAGGAACAATCTGGCTTTAGAGCGGGAAGGAGCTGCACCGATAATGTGTTTGTATTGAAACAAATAATAGAAAAAAGATCAAGTACCAACCAAGAAACCCATCTTATGTTGTATAGACCTTCAGAAGGCCTATGATACTGTACCCGCGAAAAAGCTATGGAAAGTTTTGCAGGAAACAAACATTAACCACATAGTAATTAACGCCCTTAAACAGCTTTATGAAGGATCAATGTCGGGAATAAAAATTGGAAATAGACTTTCAAAAAAATTTCCTGTAAACAAGGGACTCCGGCAGGGGTGTTGCATATCCCCCACATTGTTTAAAATCTACGTGGCGAAAGCACTGTATCAGTGGAAGAGAAAGTGCAGAGGAATGGGCATTGACCTGGGAGAAACTTGCCTATATACCCTACAGTTTGCAGACGATCAAGTCCTTATAGCCAACGATAAAGAAGACCTGACATATATGGCCAGAAAACTACAGGAAGAATACAAAAAGTGGGGTTTAGAACTCAATACACAAAAAACAAAATATCTCCCAATAGGAGCAGAACTATTCTGCACTGAATATACCTACCTAGCAATTGATTTCGACACCACAGAGGCACAGACAATAGGGAAATTAGAAAACGAATAACCCAGGCCCGTAGAACAATTGGATGCCTTAACGGAGTTCCTTGGAGCTCAGAAATTGGTAAAAGACGAAAATACAATATATATGAATCTCTCATAAAAACCAGCTTAACCTATGGTACAGAGACATGGAGACTAACAGAAAGCAATAAAAGAAAACTCGAAGCAACAGAAATGGATGTATTAAGACGATCACTTCGAATATCTAGGGCAGACAGAATTAGAAACGATGAAATAAGGAATCGGATAGGGGTAGATGGATCACTGGCAACAGACATAGAAAGGAAACAACTTATATGGTATGGCCATGTTCAAAGAATGCCAGAAACAAGACTACCAAAAATCGCCATGAAATGGATACCACCAAATCGTAAGAAACGAGGAACACCAAAAAGAACATGGAAGGAGGGAATAACAAAGGCAATGAGCTCCCGAGACTTGACCGAAGAACGATGGAATGATAGAAATATATATATATATATATATATATATATATATATATATATATATATATATATATATCCAACGTCCTGCTTTTTTATATTTTTATTTGAACCTTTTGAAAAAACTTGTTTGGAAAATCTCTTATTTTGAATCATTATCTTTTGTTTGCGAATTTTTTTTATTATCATTGTTATTCGTACATGATTTCTAAGGTATTTGAATATATTTTAAATGATTCATTTAGTTCATAGAATTAAATAAATTTCGTTGGAATCATCGTATGCATGTCTAATTCCATTATCTTCTTATCTTAGTCACTATAGTTCATTGAGTGTATATCAAAGCATACTTTTATTTATCAAATTTTTCTGTGTTCATTATTAATACTTACAACATTATTAATCATTTCAGAGCAATTTTTATTGTCTAATTTCTGTTCGTTTTGTTACAGGGCACAATCATGAGCGAAGCAGAAGCCAACATTGGTACCCAACAGATACAAGGGGCAAGCGAGAGTCTCTTCGGCACCCTAGACATTGTTTTACTAGCACTCATCGTTGGAGGAATTAGTTGGTATCTCCTCAATAAACATAAGAAGACCAAAACGATAGCAAACGGTAGATCATATTCAATACAGTAAGTATGATACATTAAAATTCTAGGATCACTTCATATTCCTAGTCGCATCAAAGCTGTTTATAATTTCATCTGTTTAGACTACACAATCATTAAAAAAAATCCTTTTTTCTTCAAACGTCAAATAATGATGACATTACTTATCTAACTTGATTCTGTCAAAGTTTGATGTCTCCGCCGGCAGCAGTTTTTTTCCCATTTCTTTACGGCGCGGCGCGGCGGAGGCAAAAATGTTGTCATGGCAACAATATGAAACATGTCACAAAGCAACAATACAAATGTCATTAACAACAATTAAACATCATTTTTATTTATAGTAATATTAAAAGTACAATTAGTTAATGAGACATTTTCAAAATTGAAACCGTGCAAAAATGTTCACGACTCTTGATACGCATTGGTAATTGTTGACGATACTGATGGTCGAGAACAACTTTCAGCAATCATTCCCGATGTTGGCGAATCATGAGGGTTTAAAATTTTTTGAGCATTATTGTTTTTATTTCTTATTGAATCCTCTATATATCCTTCGGCAACCGTACTTGATTTCCAGCCCCCATGTCGTTTGAGGCATTCTAGATTTCCGCCTCCATCAATTAAAAGTGTTGCTGAAGTTCGTTGTAAAGAGTGACCCGTGTATGCGCTTGCATCGTTTAAATTTAAATAACTAGCTACTTTTTGGGCTACTGCGCTGATCGAATGTATTCCCATGACGCTTCGGTAACACTTTCCATTTTGTTACTTGATAAAAAATGGCTTTCTGTGAAATTTTCAGGCCGCAGTGATGCATACTTTTGATACAGTTTAATGTAGTTTTGACCAATTATCGTAAAAGATCTAATTTGTCGTGTTTTACTGTCTGGGATTTTGATAATTATTACATTTTCTTTATCCTCAATGTCCACAGTGTTCATTTTTACCATTTAACCCCAATTAACAAAACAATCTGAAATATTTTTATAATTTAGTAGAGTATACTACATGCTTTGCAATATAATATTTTTTTCCTTTAATCCTAAATACAACTTATCTGGCGCTTCAAACAAAAATTTATCAAACTCGTCTTTAGTGAAATCTTTAGACTTCTTTGCAGTATATCCTAAAATATGCCAGTAAAACGTCTTCGGTAACTTTCCATACTCCTCTTGTATCGCACCACTCTTGGAAGTGCTTGTACGCTAACCGATACTTTATTCCGGACTTGGAGGGCCCCAAACGTGCTACTGCATCATTAGCCGCGGACTCAATTTCGTTTAGGTTTTCCATTTTCGCACTAAATTTGCGCTTGCAGTTGCAACAACAATAAGCTGTCTTTAATAATTGCAAACAACTGTCAAACAACTGTAACCAGGGAGACGCAAATCCCACCGACGACTTAATTATTTTAATTTCTAACATCTAGACGACTTTGATACTTGTCACAGTTAATTTCGAATAAAAATAGCGTATGAATTGTACTATTTATGGTTGAAAATTGCTACGTTTGAAGAAAAAATAGTATACTTTATCCAGCAAAAAAGTAACTTTTCTTGACTTGCCCTCGCGCCTCACTTCGTTCGGCGCGTAATATCGGGCGCGTCAAGAAAAGTCATGCTTCTCCGCCTCATAAAGTAATATACTATTGCCTCCCTTTTATCAATTTCTGGATATTAACTAGCCTCGAAGGTATCCACATTCCTTCGCTTCTTGTTTTTAGATTCTGGACTTTAGAATGTAAAAGTTTAGAAGACTAGATCCTGGATCCTAGCTCGTTCTAGGATTTACCGCCATTCTGTTTTGTTCCTTGCTTTGTTTTTCCAGTTGTTAATTATAAGTGTTTTCAGATCTTGTTCCACTTGTTTCATGTAGGTATCTAAGTTTGGGAATTCCCTTTGACCTTCTCCCTACTAGTGTTTGCCTCATTATATGTTTTGGTGTTTCAGTCTCCAACATCCGATCAACATGACCCATCCAGCGCAGACGTCCGATCTTTATGGATGTTACGATCTCGGGTTCATTGTATGCTGTGTATAGGTCAAAGTTATATCTTCTGCGCCATATGTCATTTTCCTTTACCCCCTTATATATGTGTCTAAGAATCTATCTATCTATACAGCCCTTAACATCCATCCTTGGATATAGGCCTCCTCCTTCTTCCATGTCTCTCTATCTTGGCAATTTGCATCCATTTTGACCCGGCGTGTTTCTTCAGGTCATCTGACCATCGCATTTGTGGCCTTCCCCTTTTACGTTTGTGATTCCATGGTCTCCAATGTATAATTGTTTTAGTCCATCTTTCATCTTTCTGCCTTGGGGTGTGTCCGGTGAACTTCCATTTAAGCTTTGCTACTTGGGTTGAGACATCTTTCACTTTTGTTTTATTACGGATCCATTCGTTTCTTTTTTTGTCTGATAGTTTAATGTTCAGCATTTGTCTTTCCATGGATCTTTCTGTCTTTGCTATTTTTTCCATATGTTCCTTTGTAAACGTCCATGTCTGAGAGCCATATGTGAGGACAGGGAGTATACATTGATTGAAGACTCTCGTTTTTAAGTATTGGGGGTATTTTGAATTCTTTAGAATATAAGACAGTTTTCCGAATGATGCCCAGGCCAATCTTATTCTTCTCTTTATTTCTTCGGTCTGATTTTCTTTATTTAATTTAGTGATTTGGCCTAGATATATATACTCTTTTACTTGTTCTATTTTTGTTTCTGCCACTGTAATTATAAGTTCTTCTGGTTGATTAGTCATGGTTTTTGTTTTACTATAATTCATATTGAGTCCAATTTTTGTCGATTCTCTATCTAGTTCTTCCATCATTCTTTGTAATTCTTCACTTTTTTCTAAATAATTCAGATTTTGCCCGTTTATATTAATTCCCAAGTCATCCCAGTGTAGTCGTTTAAAAACATCTTCTAGCGCTTGGTTAAATAACTTGGGCGAGATGGTATCTCCTTGTCTTACTCCTCGGTTTATTTTAATAGACTCCGTTTGTTTCATTAGCTTAATAGTTGTTGTTGCCTTGTTGTATATATTTGTAATTAAGTCGGTATGTCGGTAGTCTATTCTGCTGTTTTGTAGGGAATTCTGTACTGCCCAGTGTTCCACACTATCAAATGTCTTCTCAAAGTCAATAAATGCCATGTCTAGCGGGATATGATATTCGTTAGTTAATCTATTTGTTAATATTTTGGTTAATAGTTTGTACATCACATTTAATAAAGTTATGGGTCTGTAATTCTTTAGATCCTTTTTATCTCCTTTCTTAAATAGTAACAGTGTTATTGCTTCGTTCCAACTGTTGGGTATTTGTTTTGTCATTAAAATTTTATTCATAAGTATGTACAAAACTGATCTCCCTTTTTATGTAGTGGCATATTAACTCCGGTATTAAAGTCTTGTGGCAGTTGTTTATTATTTCATATGTTCACTATTAGTTCGTGTATCGCGTTCAATAGGGAGTCTCGACCTTTCTTTATTAATTCTGCGCTAATGTTGTCTAATCCAGGTGACTTGTTGTTTTTCAGTCTAGGGGGGGGGTTGTTTCTCTGGTATCCGTTTGATCCAGTATAATTCCATCATATAGTGGATCTTCGTTTTTTTCAAACTTTTCTTTGAAGAATTCTGTCCATCTTTGTAGTATCTTACTCTGTTGAGTTACTATATCTACTTCTTTGTCTCTGCACATCATTGTTCTTGGTTTAAATTCTTTCTACTTTCGTGAAGTTTTTGGTAGAATTTTCTGGTTTTTGGCGGTTTATTTAGTTCTTTCATTTCTTGGAGTTCATTTCTCTCTCTTGGTATCATTTCTCTCCTTAGATATATTCCTCCTATATTCCTCCTCTGCCTTTTGTGTTCTATGTCGTTGTTGTAGTCGTTGATATGCATTATTTTTCCTCTCTGATATGTTACAACACTCTTCATCGAACCACTGTCCTTCAGTTGATGTGAGCTTTTTTTTGTAGACCCAGGGTCTCTTTGGCCGCGTCTTGTATGATGTTTTTACACACTTCCCATTCTCTGTTTATATCCTCGTGCTTTTGTCTGTTTTTTAGCCTTTCTTTTATATAATCTTTGTATTTTGCCTTTTTGCTGTTGTCTGCTAAGTTTTTTATTTGATATTTTTCAATTTTGGATCCCTTTTCTCTTTTAATGTTTGAGATTCTGGCTCTTATTCTACTTTTCACTAGGTAGTGATACAAGTCTGCATTTGCTCCTCGTCTGCTGCATACGTTTATTACCTTTGAGTGATGTTTCGAGTTAATAATAACACGATCGATAATGTTTACTGTAATCCCATCTGGAGATCTTCACGTTCCCTTATGAATATTTTTTCGCTGGAAGCATGTGCTGGCAATGCCCATGTTAAGGAAAGTTGCTGGATTTATTAGTCTGATGCTATTGTCATTGGATACCTCATGAAGGCTGTGCTTTTACCTATAGTTGGTATGTTTTGTTGCTCTTTTCCTATTTTTGCGTTGATATCACCATAAATAATTTTGATGTCATTCTTTGGACATGAATGGTATGCAGCTTCTAGTTCTTCATAGAATTTTTCTTTGACATCGTCTTCCTTTTCCTCTGTAGAGGCATGCTATAGTTAAATATGTAAAGTATAATGGATGCACATTCTAGAGCTTCATAGCACGGAAGTCTCTTACGAGGTGTTGTGTAGGATGTAAGTTAAATCTTATTAGAATGTCACGTAGAGTAATGATACAAAAACAAATCACTTAAACTAAGCTGTATTGAAGTAAAAAATAGCACATTTAAAATATTTGTAAACGATAAATTTAAGAATAACGTCAGATAACGTCCTTAGCGTAAGGATGTTGTGTTGAGACTCGGTGAGTGTTGACTCTCTTCTCCTCGCCACTACCGGCATCCCCTCTCGAGGGGTGTAAAATGAACGTCGGGTTGTACTTAACTAAAAGTGTAGTATACGGGGTCGCTCGAAAGTTTTAACAGGTGTTTAACCTTTTTATTTACAATGAAGCCAGTACCTAGAGTGTGGTCTTAAGCGTCGCAACTATAGAATATAATGTGGTGTCTTTTGTCAAAGGTCTATTCTCATTAGACGTGCCAGGCCCGTGCTCGTCACCTGACCGGCACATGCCATGCTTTTGGTAAATATTCACACTATTCGCGCTCGTAACATGCTTTCAGCGGTATTTTGCACAGGCAGTCGGTTAGACGTGTCGGTGGGTAGTTGTGCAGTTGTAATGTTTTCTACGGCAACTTTAGTAAAAATTGCATTTTTTACTTTGGATGCCGAAGAAGAAGAGAATATGAGAGATAAAGTTAAAAAATGAGGTTTTGGATACATCCAATGATTAAGGAAAGAAACATAGAAGGAGAATACTATACCTTGTATAAAGAACTCATGGATAATGAGTCAAAATTTTATATATATATATATATATATATATATATATATATATATATATATATATATATATATATATATATATTATAGAATGTCAATTGCCGAATTTCAGCAGAATTACCAGCAGAATGCGATTTTAAACAAATTGACAAAAAATTTTGGTTGTCGTAGAATTTTCCCAAGGGCATTAGGAGCCCTAGATGAAAAGCACATCAAAATTATAGCACCAATCAATAGTGGTTCCAGCTACTTTAACTACAAAAAGATTTTTTCTGTAGTTCTACTTGCTTTAGTAGATATGTAGTTCGACTTGCTCTAGGAAATCACGACAAACCATTTTTGTCCTTAAAAAACTCACTCCCTCCATTTTCCGAACTCAGGTCGCCCGTAAATTATTTTTTCTTTCATTTATGTCATATCATCTTTCTTTTCCAACGAGTTTCATCCTACTATTATTTTTTTTGTTTAAAATATTATCGGCAGTGGTCTATTACCTAGATAAAATATAGTGTTTTATTTACCTATTTTAATATTTCCTCCAATATCCCACATACCTGAGACTTATGTGCTGCATCTGCATACAGTCGATTCATAAAATCGTATAATTCACTTCTCATACGAACTAATTCTATTAAAAATTCATCAGTATCATGTGAAAATATTTTTTTCGCACCGTTTTGCCTGTCGAAACTCATCTGAAGTATTCACACTATGTAGGACTGTGCAAGGAATGTGCCACGCACGGGCTAGGAAAATATTGTTTGAAAAGATTGTCCGATGCCGGGCGCGTACCGTTCCCATTCCAAGCACTTGTAGTGAGAACGGACCGTCGCTAAACCCATTTAAATAACGTTAAAGTAATTTTGCACGTCTCGAGCAGGGCACATGCCTGGCACATGCCTGGCACTATAGTGAGAATAGGCCTTGTCAATAGTGCCACTCCCGGTTCATCTCATTTCCTGCAGAGCTGTTATATCTATGTCATATTCCATGTCGCGATTCTTAAATCATGTATATTTTTCTCGCACAGTCGTCGTCGTTTGATCAGTCCTGATTTGGCTGAAAAGGGCCTGCTAACGAAGTATCTGTAATCATTTAAATTTTTATAGCCGAAAAAACGAGAACTTTTGCTTTAAGCGATGTTCTCTATGAAGCAACGACTGTGGTAGAGATAATGATCTTGATTACGATATTGGTAAAGATTTAGGTTTTCTAAAATATTAATTTCTTTCGGAGTCATTCAAAAATCAATATTACTTGGTACGCCCATGCATAAAGTTGTATATAATTATAGTAGATAATAAAACGCAGACAAGAATACTTTACGCTCATGCACTGGAATGGTAATTTAGCAGGAATTAAGTAAATAACACTCACACGTTGCAAGGTCGTGTTCTCCCGAATCATACAATAAACAATCACATTATTTAATATTATAATTCTCGCCGGCTTCATATAATAGGCAAAATGACATAATGATAGATATAACATTAAAATCAGTCATTTAAGTAAACAAAATGTTAGATTAACAAGACATGGATGTTTGTTTATGAAAATAACTTAATTAATTGCAAGTTTTTGTAACAAGGTTTTTGTACTAAAAATTTGTTATTCTTCAATATTGTCATTAGTGTTATTAAGTGTTTCCAGGTATTGGATCTGCTGACCTCCTACCATTAGAGTTTCATTAGCATTGTTCGTACTAAGTTTTTGAACCCGGCGTCACCCAGATAAAACATGTATGGAGTACTCAAGTGGGGTATTATTTACCCCAGGGGTGCTCAAACTTGAACTGCTGGCGATCTACCTCAATATTTTTAGACTACTTACGATCGACTCTGAGAGACTGCAAGTGTGTGTGATGCAGGGTTGTCGTACATACACGATACACCCTACCTACCTAGGTAGGGCGTACCGTAGCATATATAGATATTAGCTTTCTGCACAATATAGGTACATTATTTTAGTCAAGGTTTGGGTTAGGTTTAGTTAGGTTCTTCTCTACAATATCAATGAAAAAACTCATAGTTATTCAAAATTGCGAGTTTATTTGTTGTTACAAAACAAAAGAGTTACATATATGGTGTTAAACTTAACTAAGGACTGGCTTTGGATGTTGAAGCGTGGCACTGCATGTCCTCAGCATACTTTTCATAAGATGGTACGTAACCACTGAGTGCTAATCGCAAGCCTGATGTCATATGATCGTCAGTTAGTCGATTGCGATATTTTGACTTAATTATCTTCATTTTAGAAAATGCAGACTCGCACAAGTAAGTTGACCCAAAAAATGCCGTCAGTTGAAGGGCGATTTGCCTTACATTCGGATATTTATCTTCAGATATAAAACGCCAGAAATTTGTATCAGATACTGTAGCTTTGAGATGTATATCTGATATAATCTGCACCAACTCATTTTCAACAGAACATGAGTTCATATTAAACTGACTTGCTATTTCAGTAGCTAATTCCTCAATGTTTTTACATGAAAAAGGATAACTCATAAATGATGCTATATTTTCCAATTTACTGCAATCATAAAAACGCATTTCGAATTGTCCCAAAATATTTGATAATTCAGCCTCATACGTATCATAATTCAACTGAGGAATCCTTGCTTTCAAAGACGGAAAATGTTTCAGATCCTTTCTTTTCAGTTGATCTATCATAAGTTGCAATTTACTTTTGAATGCGTTTACTGCGCTAATCATCTCAATAATAGTTTTTTCCTTTACCTTGAAGCTTGAAGTTAACGGTGTTTAAGTGCGTTGTGATATCAGTCAAAAATGCCAAATCATTTAGCCATTTTTCGTTTTTCAAAATCATCACCTCTTTCGTCTAGAAAAGCTGTTAATTCGGGCAATAATTCTTGAAACCTTTCTAGGAATTTTCCGCGACTCAACCACCTGACGTCCGTGTGAAGAACTAAATCAGTGTGTTCAGCTGACTCCCTATCTTCCAACTGCAACTGAAAGAGCCGCCGTTGCAAGCTACGTGCACGGATGGAATTCACAATTTTTGTTGCAATGCCCATAATTTCCTCTGTGTTTAAAACTTTTGAACACAAAACTTGTTGATGTATAATGCAATGGAATGAAAAAAATGAAGGGAATTCTTCATTAGCTCGACACAATGCCATAAAACCGTTTTTATTTCCAGTCATTGCTGGTGCTCCATCGGTTGTAATGCACATTAATTTATATATTGGTAGCTCGTAGTTTTTTATAAAATTTAAGAAAACGTCATATATATCTTCGCCACGGGTCTTCCCCTTCAGAGGAATGATTGTCAAAAATTCTTCCTTAGCCAACATGTCATTGAATACCATCCGAATAAAAAAACACAGCTGGGCAGTGTCTGTCATATCGATGGATTCGTCGAACTATAAAGAAAAGTATGTACATTCCATGATATCATGTTTTAGTTTATCTGCGATGTCTTGACTCATGACTTCAATACGCCTAGTGACAGTCGGACGAGATAACTGAAGTTCTCTAATAGCAGACATGATTTCAGTTTTATTTTTAAAATCTCCAAATAAAGTCTCACCCGCTTCAATAAATGCTTCCTTCACCACCGATCCATCTTCAAATGGTTTCTTGTGTTTCGCCAAAATATGAGATATTTTAAATGACGCGATCGTAGCAGCTTTTGATTGTTTGGCTGGTCTTGTGAACATGGATTGTTCTTTTTTCAAACAAGATATCAAATCACTTACTTTTCGTTTTCTTAATTCACTCTGTGGCGGAAAATCCTTTTCATAGTTTTTATGAACCGTTTTATGATGCCTCTCTACTAGGTATTGCAACTGACGCAAGACAAATAACACAGATGCCCTTATCCTTCACCATAGAAAAGAAAAATTCTTCCTCCCAATCCTTATTAAAATGATACGTTTAAGATTTCTTCACTGCACTCATTTTCCACTATTTAATAATAAACTTTGTATCGACGTAGGATCGCTATCAAGTTGCAATTCAGAATAACTCCAATTCCTGCAGGCGCAACATTTTATATCGGCGTGAACGAAAGTCTCGAATGTTTCCGTCGAACGCGCCGCCCGAAACTAGACTGTACTGTCTCTCGTCTAGAAACAACACGGCTTTTCTTTGACAAGTGCCGCGCGTTCCTTTGATAAAGCCACCTTTTGCCGCAAGCAGTGTTATTTTATTACGTAATACATTTTTGTAGTTGATAGAATATCATCCCAAATTTGATTAATAATTATAATAAATATTGAATTAATAAAATAATTAGTTAATATATGTAAATATAAAATATGCTGTGTGGACAGTATTTTGTTGTCCCCACTTCTTTGAATTGCAATGATGCTTAGTCAAGCATTCTATGTATTTGTATAGTTCAGTATTAATAAAAACGTTTAACTCTGCTGAAAGTAGTTTAGTTACCTACCTACTTTTTTTTTCTTCTCGAGATGTACCCAAAAAGCACTCGCGATCGACCAGTCGATCGCGATCGACCGTTTGAGCACCCCTGATTTACCCCATTTAAAATTGATTGCAAAACCTCTGGCAGTTTTTACCACTCAATTAAATTTGACCGCGTATTAGGTAAAATTTACAATATAATAAAATTCATACAAACAAACATTAGATTCATAAAAAATTCACAAACAAAAGATAATGATTCAAAATAAGAGATTTTCCAAAAAAGATTTTTCAAATGGTTCAAATAAAAATATAAAAAAGCAGGACATTGGATATCCAAGCTTGAAAAAAGTTCCTCAAATGTGAGTCCCGCAAATGCGATGAAGGTGATCTAAACAATAAAATTTTTGGCATTGATCGCACGTTTGTTTAGTTTTCCGGTCAGATTTTCTGGAACACTTTTGACACCGACCACGTCCCATACGTTGCTTTTTCTCTGGAACTTGGTCACTTTCTCCCAAAACTTGAACTATTTTGGATCGTAAATGTTTTGTAAGTCGCGGATTACTTTTTCGTTCTTCCATAATTGGCGTAACTAATGCTAATCCCAAATCTTCTAGGAATATACGACGTTTCTTTGAATAGTCACTAGTGTTTGTTCTGTAAATTACCTGCCTGTTGATTCCAGCTGTGTCCATTAGTGAAAAAATATTCTTAGTGGCCACCTTCTACAATTACAAGCTACACTGTAACTTCCTATCAACTCATTCACCGTATCAACCCCTCATTTTGTAAAGTTATATAAACTTATTATTTCTGGTAAAAGTTTATCGCCGGTAGATTTATCTATTTCATCATCGTGATGAAGTGATGATAATACAATCACGTTTTTCCCTTTTTTGTTACAAAGGATACCATAGTTATATGTTCCTGAAATCCAAAAACCGAGGACTTTTCTTAATCTGTATAAATTCTGGAGGAATCTCTTACTAGTTTTTTCTCAGAGTTCCTACTGAAGTTAAACTATGTCGTTAACGCGAAATTTTCACAAGTTCTTAAGAGGTATACCAATTATCTAAAGTGATATTTCGATTTTTACCAGAAATTGGTGCTATCAATCTTTGGAAAAGTGCCCTAATAGGAGACAACTTATCAGACTGTTGCCTTTCTTGTCGATTGTCTACATTATCGAAACGTAAGCACAGCGATAAAAATGTAAATCTATTGAGTGCCATCACTGAACGAAATATATCGATTCCTGTACCATATCGATTTGTTCGCCAAAGGTCTTTTAGATTACGATGACCATTTCTATATACACCCGCTAGGTAGAGGAGGCCAAATAATGCCTTTATTTCAACAATATTGGTCCTGCTGCAATATGCTTTATCTTTGTAGGCTAACGCTTTTTTATCTATCAATGCATTGGTGCAGACCGTGCTACTTTCAAGCATTTCTTCATAAAAAAACCAGCAATCTAAAAGAGTCTTAGTGCTTTAAGCATATGGTTTGGATCCTGGTAAGTTTGAAATTATGTTCTCTGCCCTCGTTTTAACTGCTTTATTCTTCTTCTTTAAGTTCCATCTTCTATCGAAGATTGGAAATCATCATGGCTATGCGGACTCTGTTGACTGCCGCTCTAAAAAGTTCTGCACTACTGCATTCAAACCATTCCCTTAAGTTCTTAAGCCAGGATATTCTTCGTCTTCCCACATTTCGCTTTCCTCGGATTTTGCCCTGCATAATAAGTTGAAATAATGCGTATTTTTGCCCTCTCATGACATGTCCCAAGTACTCAAGTTTTCGTCTTTAAATAGTTAATATTATTTCCGCCTCATTTCCTATCCTTCTAGTTACTTTCATGTTTGACATTCTTTGAATCCATGATATTCGTAGGATTCTTCTGTAACACCAAAATTCAAAGGCGGCCAACTTATTCAGATGAACTTGTTTTAGTGTCCAAAATTCCAAACCATAAAGAAGGTAGAGAACACGTAACATTGAAGCATTCTCAGGCGTAGTTCTAACCTTATATCCCGACAATAAAGAAATTTTTAAGTTTTATAAATGATGTACGTGCTATTTCAATACGTATCTTAATTTCTTTGGTTTGGTCTACACCTGATGTTATCCATGTTCCTAAGTATTTATAGTTATTAACACTCTCAATTGCAGTATCTTCAATAGTCAATTGGATATTTGCATGTGCAGATTTAGTCATGATCATGCATTTAGTTTTCTTTAAATTTATCTTCAGTCCGTACTCATGACAGCGTTCATTAAGGCGTTGCATTACGTTCTGTAAATCATTGTTGTTATCCGTAATTATTACTGTATCGTCTGCAAAACGTAAGTTATTAAAAACTTCTCCATTGATAAATATACCTTCTTTTGAGTCTGAGAGCGCTTCTTGAAATACCGCTTCACTGTAGACATTGAAAAGTAGTGGGGACAGCACGCAACCCTGGCGGACTCCTCTCTGTATGTTGATATTTTCGGTGTACTGGCTGTCAACTCTTACCTTGGCAGTTTGATTCCAATATAAATTAGATATAATTTTCAGATCACGACTGTCAATATGTTTGCTTTTTAATATATCTACAAGCTTTTTATGTTGAACTTTATCAAATGCCTTTTCAAAGTCTACATATAAGTACATAACCTGATTCATGTCCATGCATCTCTGAGCCAGCATATTCATGCCGAACAAAGAATCTCTTGTACTCATACCATTTCTAAAGCCAAATTGTGTGTCACTAATCTCATATTCAAGAGTTTTAAAAATTCTGCTGTGAATTATTTTCAAAAATGTTTTAAGTGTGTGACTCATTAAAGCTATTGTTCTGTGGTCTGAGCAAGTTGTTAAACTTGTTTTTTTGGGAATTGCTACAAAGGTTGATTGCAGCCATTGTCTGGGGATTGTAGCAGTCTGATATATTAGATTAAAGAGTTCCACCATTACATCAATAACATCTTCATCGATGAGTTTTAATAATTCGATGGGCACCCCATCTGGTCCAGTAGCTTTACCCTCTTTTATGTTTTTGATGGCATAGATGACTTCTTTTCTTAATATTGGTGGTCCGGTATCCTCGGTGATTTTTAATGACAGTTCTTCTCTTTCATCATTAAATAGTTGTTGAATGTAATTGGTCCAGTGACATAATCTCTCCTTCATATCAGTAATAATATCCCCTTTATCATTTTTAAGGATATTCGTTTTTGTACGCTTTCTAGAACCTGTCATTTCTTTGATTTTTTTTGTGTAAATTAAAGCTATCGTACTTTTTATCCAGATCTTCTATTTCCCTGCACCTATCGGAGAGCCAACTCTCTTTTGCCTCTCGAATCTGCTTTATTACATGGTGTTTTCTCCATTGTGTTTTGGAATCTCTACCTAAATAATAAGGATATTTTTATTTTTTTTATGGCTTATATTCAGATTCCAATACTTCTAGTTCCCCAATTTCTTTATTTTGTTTACTTTTTGATTACTTATGTGATCAATTTCGTATTCATCATCGGAGTCCATAATTTCGGTTTCATCATCTTCGAGTTCCTGCCAAAGTGCCAATAGTTTTGGCTTGTTCTTTTTCTTAATTCATTCTAGAGAAAAAATTTATATGTATAACAAATAACGCCACGAATTAAAATTGTCTTAGTTACCTTGCGAATTGAAATGGTATCTTCGTCACCCAGGTGGGGACTAATCGGATTGCAGAACACTGTACTCACTTTGACGATCAACTTATAACTGAAATTGGTTCAAAATACCCAACGGCAACATATTTTAGGAAGCTATAAGCAACCAATAAAACATCCGTGTATTAACCATATAATTATGCTAGTTCTAAGTGTGTTGGGGGTACCATTAGACCCCAACTGGGTGACGCCGGGTTAATGGAGAGTCTATATTCTGGAATGCAAGTTACTTTTTATCTATTATTCTGTCTAGACAGAGCATACTTAATACTATTAATTAAAAATTCATTCGCATTTATCCCAGCTGTTTCTCTCTTTCAGTACGATCTCTCCAGAACAAGAGTTAGATCCTCGTCTCGTCTGACTCCTCTCATTTCCTCTTCAGATATTTCATTCTAAATTTTCACTACTCATTTTTACATGCTTTCTTTAACACTTTGGCTAATGGCTATACATTTGAAGTGTTTTGTCAGAAACTGAAACTATATTTTGCTGAAATTCACAATATTTAATAATAAAAACATGTCACTGGCGCACCTAGAATTTTCCTGTGGTAGGGGTTTTGTTTGGGCACCGAAATTTTTTTATGCTAACCTCCATTTTTAGTCCTTAAAATTTGTGAGTAGCAGTGTCAGAATAGTGCCTTGGGCGGAGGTGGGGGTTTAACCCCCAAAATCCCCCTGGGTGCGCCACTGAAACATGTAAACACAAACATTTAGTTTGAAAAAAAAAAATCGGTCATAGTACAATCATCTGTTGAATAAGTCTCAAACAGCTTCGTCAGAATTTAGCCGTAAACTGTAGATACGCATATAAAAGCATGAGAACTGTGTTCACCAAACGTATACAAAGCTTGAAACATTACCACTTTATGGCTGAAATGTGTAAAACATCAACTGTGTACTAGAAATGTACTTTCAATTTAACTACCAACTGCAACTTTTCTTTTATTTCAGACCCACCTCTATCAACCTCCAAACATCAACAGACAACTCCTTCATAAAGAAACTCCAGTCTTCAGGTAGGAGTCTCGTAGTCTTCTATGGAAGTCAAACCGGAACCGGTGAGGAATTTGCCGGTCGGCTCGCTAAAGAGGGAGTTCGGTATCGAATGAAGGGTATGGTCGCCGATCCCGAAGAATGTGATATGGTAAGTGATTAGTTACATTTGGTTACAAGTTTATAAAAATCTCTTTACCTAGGTTTTTTGCACCGTCAACGTCTGCTGACCTTCCAGTGCAAATATGGAACTTGTATATATAGCTTGTAATTGAGTCTACTTTGACAGGCTTTCATAGGCCTGTATTGTTTGAGCCTATATTGATGATCTACTTGCCCTTGAACGCTATCGTCGATTCATCAATAGCTAAGTAAGATGAGTGGTTTACAAGTGATCCCACCTTATGCAATTTGTCATATCCAGGTTTTCCTCGAGGAAAACGGGTTTATCTCGGAGGCAATTTGGTTTTTGTAAAGGGAAAAGCACGATTGATGCAATCATGAGTGTACTTGAAGCATTGCGCAACAGAGGGAATGAACATCGCTGGGCGGCCCTGCTGTTGGTTGATGTTAAGAATGCATTCAATACGATGCAGTGGAACGAGGTAATGAAGGCAATGGAGGAGAGAGAATGTCCTGGTTACCTGATGAATGTTATGGCGGAGTATCTGTCCGAGAGAAGAATTATGGTGGAAAAGGGCACGATCGTGGACGTGACGGCTGGGGTACCCCAGGCAACTGTCTTGGGCCTGACGCTATGGAATCTGGCATATGACGGGTTATGCACTGTGAATCCGGAGAGGGTACAACCCCCTTCACATTCGCGGATGACCTCGCTGTACTGGTAGTAGCCCGGGATGAGCCAGATCTCAAATACAGGGTTCGGAACGCAGGTGGCGTCGTAAAGAAATGGATGACGCAGCACTAAAACTTGCGGCAGAGAAAACCGAAGCCATTATTCTAAAGGGACAAGGAACAGGCAAGGTGTTGAATTAAAATGTGCGGGAGTATGTCTAACACAAAAGAAACAAATAAAGTATCTAGGAGTGACATTGCACCAGAATGGAAAATGGGGGAACACGTTCGGGAGGTGGTCCGAAAGGCTGCGAATAGTGCGGCTGCGGTGGGGAGAGTGATGCCGAACATTGGACGACCCAAATCCGAAAGGAGGAGGGCCTTACAAGGTGTTGTACAGTCTATCGTTCTCTACGCAGCACCAGTCTGGAGCGAGGCGGTAGAGATAACGGCCTATAGGATTCTTATGAAACGAGTAGACAGAACAAGTCTGTTGCGAGTGGCATGCGCCTACAGGTTTACCAAAAAAAAGGTTTTCCTTGAAGCACTGCATTTTCATTGTTGTTTAAGTCTAAATTTTTAATTAGTTTTTTGTATCTTTTAGATCCAAATACTTGCGAAACTGCTGATACGCCTAAATATGGATCAGTGGAGCACTAATTGGAAAGCTGAGGAAGTACATGTATTCCCCTTATCATCAGTACTCCAATTAGGGCCTTCACTCCCTCTAGATTTGTATCTTGCCAATTATTAGATAGACCGGGTTGATTTGTCTTCTTAACCCTTCTAGGCCAATTCTACTTTGCATATAGATTAGTCTGATAAACTTTCGTATCAAGAATATTTAAATCACAAATTTTGGTAAAATAATCGATTTCTTTGCCTTCAATATTAAAATCGTATGCAGAATTGGCATCTTTGGAAAAATCAAGTGCAAGGTTGTTAAAGAAATCTGTGTTTTGATCCCATTTCTCATCACTTTCTTCATCTTCACTAAATTCCGATACAGATGGTTGAAAATGTAACGGAGGTGAAGGGAGAGATAAATTACCTGAATATTGAGCATGTGAAGATTCCAAACAGGCTGTATTCACACCAGAAGAATCTGAACATTTTTCTTCCAAATTTTCAAATTTTTCGAAAGCACCTTCATCTGCTTCTTCTTCTGAATGAACCTCATTGTCAGGTAGAGAATATAAATAAGCTAATTTAGCCTCAGCATCTCTGGGGTTATCTA
Source organism: Diabrotica balteata (assembly GCA_918026665.1). Classification (NCBI taxonomy): domain Eukaryota; kingdom Metazoa; phylum Arthropoda; class Insecta; order Coleoptera; family Chrysomelidae; genus Diabrotica; species Diabrotica balteata. Next base: position 2,718,585 of record OU898278.1, on the reverse strand, counting down.
GACCCAACATTTCTAATATAAAATAATAAAAATGAACAACGAGGATGGTCGGTGGGAAGCATATAACCCACATAGATTTAGCATACGTCAAATATGTTCTACTATCATTGTTGCTATATGAATGTCTGTATAAAAGTCAAAAGAACAGAAAAATAATATTAAAATCCTTAGCAGTCACCTTACTTTTCATTTAAGTAACTATTTATTCACAACTAGAACATAATTGCACGTGCGTCAGCTTCAAAGTAATATTTTATAGGTTTACTAATATAACTACTAGGTGGCAGCAGCCTCAAACAGTGGGAAAATCAATGTACACTGCCTGTAGATGTGATATTCTGTGGTGGGAATTATACTTCCCACTGCCTATGAAAGGGTTAAAGAGTGGAAACCACCCTTTGATAAAAGTGTTAAAAAATGAGGCTAATCATTTATAAATTCTGATTACATAAACATAATTTATCACCCATAACCGTTTTTAAACCATTAAGAATCGCCCTTAAAATAAATTTTTCCAAAAAACCTGTTTATAGAGTATAGTAAATATACAATAAATATTTCGTGATTTATCAGATAACTCCCGTATTTGCTGCACACACCATTTAAACACTGATTGGTGTATTTCCCTTTTTTTACATAAATATGACCGTCACGTCACTAATCAACTATTTCGAGAACTTGACAGTTATACACAAATTTCCCGCTGACAAAAAATTCTAATAAGATGACCAAACCGCCACGTTATAACTAATAAATGAGGAATTCAAGAGATTGAGATTTCATTGTTGAATGGCTCGTTTCCTTATTTTATATGCAGACGCAAAGATGCGTGACCCGAATTATTTTGACTAGGTTAGTACTGTTTATAGTAAAGGCGTTCAGAAATATACCTGATGTAATTGAAATAAAACACATCCGGTTAAGGTAGTACAATAGAAAATTACTAACAATGCCTTACGTGTATGTTTAACAAAAACACCACATAGGCCGCACTGAAAATCCAAAGTCAATAAAATGTCTAATTTTAGTTACAACTACTGCGTTCTATTCCTAGAAAAAATACATTAGTCAACGTAAAAAACGCCACAAATAGCTTCAGAATTATATTATTAATAACGGATATGAATATGGTAAATAATTTAACCAAAAACCATTAAAATTCCGAGATTATATTATTGGTATTCACTTAAATTATCATTAAAAGTAGTGTGGCATTGTTTCCAATTATAAATTATCTATCTGGGTTATATAAACAAAGAAATTTAGGATATAAATTTACTTTTGTTATTTAAAGTTATACTCAAGTCTTCAAAGACCAAAATGCCACTGAACCTCTAAAAATCATACGAACAAGCTGAATTTTGACGAAAATATTAATTTTGGGATTTCAAAAAGGATGCAAAAAAGTTTACCAGTTTTACGTAATGTTTATTAGCACTTTTTGTGTAGAATGAACCGTGTCTCTCAAAAACAAGCTTCAGCAACCGTCAATTTTGAATAGAAATAGAAATAGAAAAAGAAAAAAGCTTTATTCTCAGGATTCAGAAGTTACACACAAATATAAATTGTCAATAGAGAGAATGGTGTCAATTACAATTTATAATGGTTGTTGTAACAATCTCCACTTAACATAAAAGTAATATTAAAATATAATAATAATAACTGTGACATTTAGATTCAGATAAGAGCCCTCAGTCTCCCCACAGGTCAGCTTGAAGGTATTCTTCCAATTTGTACAATTCAACGTGTATGAGCAACTGTTGAACATAATTTCTATATTTCTGTAGCCTGGTTTCAAAGATGGCCAACTACATTTATCAAAATTTTCAGTATAGGTAAGAAACTGTTTAAACTACTTCCACACAATGGGTACAGTTGAATTTTTTTGTTGATTAATAATGATTTCCAGAGCATCTTGGAATATTAATATTTATGCTTTTTACTGTAGTTAAAGGGATATTTAACGTTGAAATATGGCCGTGTTTGTAACCAACATGTGGAGATAGACGTTTTTGTCACCAAAAATATTGCTGATGGTGTCGCTGATATCTTAAGTCAGCAGTAATATACTGAAAATTTTTTTGGTGAAATAACAAAAAATGAAATATGTGTTACAAATATTAATTAATTGGGCTAATACAATATTTGTCAATAAAATTTAAAAACCCGATCAATACACTAACTACAAAAGTTCTTTAGATACCTGCTTGATCGGTAGACAATATCTGAATCTTACAATAATTCTGAATCAAAAGTCCACTACAACTTGGTTGACTTCCATGACTTCATCACAGTCTGCATTATTTAAGCACTCACATTCAGGAAGTGGATTTTCAGGCATCATTTCATTATTGTTTATCACTTCGTGATACCATTTCACATTTTCCATTTCACTCCATTTTTCACCATAATGTTTTTGTAATAAAACCCGCACGTCTTTAATTTTTAACGCATTTACTTTGACTCCAAGCGTAAGTTCAGTTGGGTTTATATTCCACACTTTTTTCCCTGGTCTCATGACACTCAAACTTGAATTAATTGGGAAACTATAGTTTTGTTCGCCACTGACAGTTACTGACTTTTGTTTCTTGGTCAGAATTAACTTTTTGACTTGTGAAATTTTGAAATGAAGATTTTTGGGTCTTTAACACAGTTTTTAGCTTCTGACTTCCAATCTTGGTTGGTCCAGTCTTTTCCTAAAAGTTTGACTGTCCCATGCTTACTAAATTCTGAATGATACTCTTCAAGCTGCACAATTGTATCTCTTTTCTTTAAACTTCGTTCTATGCCACCAAAAATTCTATCACTAGGCATATATGAGTGACCGGTAACAGGAAACACAAGCTCCACTGTAGTGATTGAAGTTTTAGTCCTGTGCAGCCAAGAAATGCACATCGTTAATACAATAGTATTCTTGTTTTGGCCTGGACATCCATCAGTTACCATCCTTAAGGTGTCTTTTCCTTCAAAGTAACCAGATTTAGATCTGCACTCAAGTTCTTCAAATACTGCAGAGGCTATTTCATTCGAAGACTTTTTCATTTCGTATTCGGCCCAAGAGTAAATTGATACATTTTCTTTGCGTAAAGCTTCGGTTCCAGTAGAACATCCAGAAACTATCGTCAGATTATAGCAGTATAACTGTCTTGAATAGTACACACTCTGATGTGGGAGCTTTGGCAGAGGCATATTTTTTTGCATGTCGTACGACATTATAGCAACATTAGGTTCATCTTTTTTCAAAAGGTTAAAAAACCCTTTAGCACGGGTAGTGTGAACAGTGTATTCTGCTTTAAGCGTTTGCAATATTGCTTCATTTTTTTCAACTTTAATTTTTTCTTTGTACTGAAGGCAGGTTGAACACACATCTGTCGAAGGCCTTTTAAAGCTAATGTTGAACCTAGTTACAAATATGTGTCGGAAAAACGACTCTTTAACTTTAAATTCATCAACAACAGATTCTTCGTACATCTTCCACATTTTAGAAATAGACAGGGTGGAATCAAGGTAAATACGAGTACTCCTCGCTCTACTGTAATGTGATTCTGTGCCTTTAAACTGCTTTACAAAATGTATTACAGAATCAATTTTTTTCTGATATATGTTAGCCTTCCTATAACCACATCGAGTTTCCACGGGGATGAGACATCCGTCTTTTTTAAATCTTGTGAAAACACCTTCAACTCTGTGTTTTGTGATTCCCAATACATTAATAAACGTGTTCCTACATATCTCTAATCTATTTCCTGCTGTTGTTTCAATACAATATTGGTAGGTTACGCCTTTAGTATGTCTTGATCCGTCTCCTGGTCTGGTTCTTTTTGGTTGTTCTGCTGTGCAATACTTAAGAATGAAAGCATCTTGGTTGGCTTTTGTCTTTTCAGAATAAAATGCACTATGAAACTATTTATATCTTGCATCTTTCAATAAACTGCAATTTTTCTTCCCTCTGTGGCCACACGAAGGAGCATCAGGTAATCCCTTTGAACTGTACCTAAAACAAACATTGGATTCAAAACCAAAATACAAACTGTTTTATGTCAGGGAAACTTATTTTATTCTAACATAAGTTAAAGAAAAATAATGTGAAGTGTGAATAGGTTAGGCCTACTAGAAATTGTTCCATTTTCACTCTAATAACTAGGCCTAGGCCTAAGTAATAGTAATTTTAAATGAATGTTATTTAAGTTTGTCTATTAGTTTATTCAATGTTAGGTTATGGTTTAATACTAACCTCAAAATCTTCTGTTTGGCTCTTTTCCAATTTGAAGGATTTGGTAGTTTCTTTCTTCCTTTCAACAAAGGAGATTCTTTAACATTAGTTCCTTCCATGTTATTTCTGCAGGTTTATTACAGTAATATCTTTTTAGTATATTAGTAAAACTTTAAAATACTAAACAATAAAACAACGCCAGTCACAACACACCAGAATAGCTCAGTTCTCTACTGTCTTCTGTTTCACCTGAGGCGGTGAGGTCACGTGACAGAATGAAGCCATCATGATTGGTGCTTTGTGGAATGGCCATTTTTGTCACAGAGCTGGCCAATTTTGTAACCAAGGGTACCATTCAAACCAAAACTATTTGGATTTGGATTCCCCATTTTATTTTACACAAGAATCCGTCAATAATCTGAATTTCAAAAAAATGGAGTTGGCCATCTTTAAAACCAGACTACAGATTTGTTTATGTCAGTTTTTTATTTTGATGCTGTAAGGCAGTTTATTAAAGAATTTAATACAGGCATATTCTGTGGTTTTCTCAGATGCTGTTAGTCTATGCATTGGTAATATTATAGTTGATGAGATTGTTTATGCGAATGTCAGTTACGTGCGCGAAATCAATGTCTCCATTTTTCTTTAGTAACAGTATAAGTAGTGTCTCATACCTTCTATTTTTTTTACAGGAAGAATTAGTCAATTTAAAAAATCTGCCGAACTCACTAGCAGTATTCTGTCTGGCTACTTACGGTGAGGGTGATCCTACTGATAACGCCATGGAATTTTACGAGTGGCTACAGAACGGTGATGCTGATCTCACTGGACTAAATTATGCTGTAAGTACTTCAACTTTCAACCGTTTTTTATATATAAATTATATACGTTTATCTCAAGCATATCAATTTTCAGTTAATTGCTGTTAAAGATTTGACATATTAAAAAAACACGATCTAAGAGTGTTTAAGTAGAATGTATTGAAAATGGCTAGGTTAATAATTAAAATAATAAATAATGATAAAATATAAATGATTGGCATAACTCATAAATTGATATTAATTTGTAAGAGAATCGCACTCACCATTTTGAAGGTTCTGATTGGCAGAAATATGGAATCAGCGTCTAACCTCATCGTGGCGTAAGGAGAGGATCGAGTGAATTCGACAGTAGCGTCTTGTGCATGTGTTCGCCGCAAGGTCTTGTTAACTGCTGTCCGGTTCTGTCTGTTCTGCAAAGTACGAATTCCTATTCACGTCGCAAAAACTTGTAGGGTGGTACAGGGAATAGTTAGGGCACCGTAATAAATTAGGTTTTAAAACTATCAACTTCATCATCAACAATATGAGTTAGCCAATTTCAACGTAGGAATTTACAAATAGGAAAGTAGATTTTAAATAAGCAATTAAAATATGTAACTGAATAGGTCATATTATAATAAATTAATAAGAAATGTTAAAAATAAAATATTTAAGTAGGTGTTAAATACTTTTACAAACAAAGATGCCACATGCCTTTTCATATTTTATCTTTTATCACATGTCTGTGTTTTGAGAACTATATTTAATAATTACAGTACATTCAACCAACGTACACCTTTAAACGATTAACGGAATTCGCAGACAACCTTTCGTTGTTGTAAAGGCACGTAAACTGCACTGAGTTCTCCATAATCTTTTTAATTAATTACTTTGTTTAGAATATTTTTGCCTGTATTATTATGTAAATAATATCATTATGTAAATCTATAATCACTGGATTAATTTCACTAATTTTATTTTCCCGGATCCACCCAGTCTTCTATTAATTTTATGATATAGGAGAGGACTCCTATATCACAAAAGACACCAAGTTTTGGCATTTGCGGATGATGTAGTTGCTGGCAAGAGGAAAAAAAGAGCTACAGGTGATAGTATCAGAGAGTAGTAAAAGCGGCAAAGAAAATGGGACTTTACATAAATGAAACTAAATCAAAATGTATGCAGTGGACAGATGATCAGTTTAGGGATGGAACAAAAGTTTAAAGTAGAAATAGAAGAAAGTCATCATACGAATTCGAAATGGTAGAAAGATTTACATACCTAGGTACAATAATATCACGTAAACCTAACATTAAAGAAGAAATACAAGCTAGAATAATGGCAGGCAATAGAATTGTACATGCTCTTAGTGAAATGTTGAGAAGCAAATTTTTATCAAGAAAGGCAAAAATACAGTTATACAAAACAACTATTACAACCAATAGTAACATACTGCAGTGAGACGTGGACAATGACAAAAAATGAACAAAATTTACTGGAGATACGGGAAAGGAAAATCCTGAGGAAGATATATGGAGGAATAATAAGAGACAGTTTATGGATAAAAAGATCAATTGATGAGTTAAAGAAATTATATAATCAACCTAACATAATAGGAGTCATAAAGGCACAGAGACTAAGATGGCGAGGTCACCTAGAAAGGATGCCGAACACGAGGACTCCAAAAAGGGTACTAAACTACACTATAACTTTAAAAAAGAGAAAAGGAAGGCCAAAAAATAGATGGGATCAGGAGGTAGAAAAAGATATGGAAGAAATTGGACTAGACGGCCAGAAAAGAAAAATGAATAACAAGAAGGAATGGAGAAAAGTCACATATCGAGCCAGAGAAGATCTCAGTACATAAAGGAAAGCGAAAATGAAGAAAGAACAACATTTTTAAGCTATGGGCCTCTAAGGCCTTTAGTGCTATTGTATATTTTTCTATAATTCTATAATCAAATCTGCATTTTCTATAAAGCCTTCTTTCCCTCCTGCATGAAGAATTAAGTGTCTTTTGCCTTCGCTGTTTGTGTGTTTTATTGATTTTATGCTGACGTCTTGCCAAATTCTTTTACTTTCACCCTTCGCAAATACCCATGTCTCATCTAAGTATACGAATGTTGCATGTTCAGATCTAGAGAGATCTTAAATTTTTCAACAATTTCTTAAAGGCTAGTCCATTAAATTCAGAAACTTGTCTTTCCCATTTTTTGGCCAGTAAAGTATCTAGACTGACAAGTTGATTGTTTTCACGCATTTGATAAAAAATATTGAAAATTTCTAATTTTGCTCCATCAGGTAAGTCAATGCTCCTAGAATGTTTACGAATTGTTTTCTTGTCTTTGTGATACTTAGTTACAGTATGATCTTCTTGAGAATCTCTGACAGTCTTCATTACAGTTTTTGGCTTACTTTCACTTATCCCTAGTGCGCGTTGATTTATACATAATAATGACTTTAAAGATTCACCATTGTCTTTCCATGGTAAAGTATTTATGCACATTTACAATTAATTCATCAATATCCTGTCTAGGCATGATGGTATCTTCAAACTACACGTTTAATTTACAATATAGCGATATATATATATATATATAATATATAATATATATATATATATATTATATATATGCATTAAATATATAATATATATATATATATATATATATATATATATATATAATATATATATATATACACTAAAAGTGATATTTTAGTACTTTGATAATCTACTTTGAATATAAATAATTTTCCTTAGCAAGTATTTGTTTCAGAAAAAAAATTATCAAACAAGTAGCTGAAAGAAATTTAAGTTAAATATATGCAAGAATATTATTTATTAAAAAAAATGTAACAAAATATGCAAAACTATGAACAACCGGTTAATGACACACATATTTTTTTATATCTAAAATTTAGCAAAGTGTTGAGAAAACATGGAAAACTCCAGTACCTACAACGAAAATTTTTCTGCGAATTCCGTTAATTGTTTAGAGGTGTAAGTTTGTTGAATGTACTGTAGGTATTCTCATATTAAAATATATGGCATCTTTTAACGGATATGTTTCAGCTTTTCGGAAAATATATTAAATAAATATTCCCCAATCATTTTTGCAAAGAAATTTTTTCCACATCAACTCAGTAACATAACAAATAAACCTGTTTAACTTGTTTTTTGATCTTAACACTTAGACTGCCGCCATAGTGAAAAAAAGAGGGTCCTTCCAGCCGGACATATTTCTATCCCATATAAATAACATACAAGCGAGAATCAAAAGCTGATTCACGGCATGCTTCTCATGGCAGTCAAAGTGTTAATCAAACGGAAAATCTTTTTGTTTTAATCGGCAAATTTACTTGTGGTTCAATTTTTTTATTGTCCACATCGCATCTTTTACTTTTAGTCATCTTTTTGTTCTTCCAACAAAGTATCGCTGGTGCCTGCAACAACTAGACCTCCAAGAACGGGGCGAAAACATAATTTTCAATAAATGCAGTGAAGAATATTATTTTGTAATTATTGTATGCGACGGAAAGTTATAAGCCTCAATAAAGCGATAGCCAGAATAATAAAATATAGCGATAAAATAGCAATAAAATTAATTATTCTATTTGGATGTGTTGTTGTCTAGTATATTATAATTATTATAATGTAGTCTGAGAATCAAATGCAAAAAACCCTAAGCGATTTTAAATTGTAGACAGTGAAGGAATTTCCGGGGATATAATGTTATATAAAAAGATTCAAGGTTCTTAAATGGATTCGACATAAGTGATTTTGAGTTATGGCGTAAATTTATGTATTTTACTTCCTCTTCTAATTTTTATTGCAAAGTACTCGCTTGTTTAAACAAGCATTGTATACGCAGCGTTCAGCACACATCTACAGAATACATTGTCAGTTCATGATCGCTTGATGTTCTTCGTCTTTCTTGATCACGTTTCCCTTCGATTCTTCCCTGAATAGTTATACGCACTCGAGAATCAGCCAAGGGATGATATTAAAAAGATGACTATACATAATTTGGACGAAAAAATTAAAGGCAGAAAGGATTGAAACTGAGCTCAAACACATACCAACCCGGCAACCTGTGACGGAGAAGAATTGCAAATAGCGAAAATGCCGATTGATCTCACGCCGGAAGCCGATCAGAAAAGCCTTTGAACGAGCGGCTTATACTTCTTCGGTAGAAATATCAGACCCCAGGTACTTAATATATATGAAGAAGTTACTACCTCGTAACAAATCACTTGGAATAGATAATCTCCCAGCTGAACTATATAAAGAATGTGGCTACGATACCGAAATGGTGCTACAGCAGCTCATAAAAGAAATATGGACACCGAAATCTCTCCCAGTGATGGGAATATGTATTGGAATACTTTTCACTATACACAAAAAACGAGATATCTTTGAATGCTCTAACCACAGAGGAATTACAGCTTCTCAGACTAACGGAGTATATAATAGCGGATTTAACGATAAGCAGTACACAGAAGCAGTCTTCTTTGATGTAAGTAAAGCCTTCGATAGAGTCTGGCATAAAGGACTGACATATAAAATGAGAGGCTATGGATACAGTGGAAGCCATGACAAGACTGATCTCTCCGTACTTGGGCAACTGAAGCTTTAGAATTCGAATAAGATAAGTCCTGTTTGGATTCCGGAGGCTGGAGTGTTGCAGGGAACGGTCCTTCCCCGCTTCTGAAAATTGCCATTAACTCCGAGAAAACTCAAGCGGTGCTCTTCAAAAAGAGATGGGAGAAGCCTGAGCAAAGGAAGAAAATACCTGTTTCCACCTCCTCCTCTTCAGTCCTAATCCCTTTTGGGACGTGGCGAGACTATCAGGCCTTTATAGTTTTTTTCACGATCTCCCTCCATCCTTCCCTGTCCTGGGCTAGTTGTTCGGCTTCATGTAACCCTTGGTTAGTCAATATTGTTGTTTGATCTACCCAACGGCTAGTAGATCTTCCCCTAGGTCTCTTTCCTTCAACTCTACCCTCGACTATCAGTTTTTCCATCGTACCTATTCTTCTAGCAATGTATCCAAAATACTGCAAATATCTCTGTTGTATTTGTTTAAGCAATCTATCCTTTACTTTAAGTTAGTCTACTATTGATGCGTTAGTGCGATGATCAATCCAGAATATTCTTAACATGAGGTGGTATAGTCACATTTCAAAAGCTGATATCTAAAGGTTAGGTATCTAATGAGATTTGATGGATTAGTGGTGAAAATTTGTGGAGCACCGGTCGAAATTGTTGGACGCGAAATTATGCAGAGCATCGATCAAAATTAAGAATCAGAACTCAATTAAAAAAGGCTCTGTTGACGAACAGAAGTGGTGTTATTTATATATTCTTCAGCTGCAGACGGAAAATGGCTCGATTTGACAGTTTACCTATATTTATATTGGCAAATAAAACTACATAGCTTGAACTAACGAATACGACATATATGCGAACTACCATCATTTTTAAATGGTAATTTAAATATCGCCGAAACTTGTTGATTCGAACGAAACTGCAATATACAATTTCAAATTCAATTCTCATTAAAATGGATTACGAATGATTTTTCATAAATACATGTATTATCATAAAGTTAAATTAATTTATTATCATAAGACCACGTTTATGTGCATATTATAGACGCAAATACTAGCGGAAGTGCCAATTCGAAACCAGTAATTATGAAGTTGATCTTTGAGATAGGAATATAATAGATTATGAGTTTTTAAAATCACTTAGTTCTGTAGTGTCTTTCTTGTTTTACCATATTTTGTTTTATCATGATCCATTATAATTACTAATAATTTAGATGTTTGCTTTAAAGTATCTTTCATAGAGGAATCTAACGGCCTACGTTTTTCCTTCCGTTTTCTACTTCATTTCTAATTCAGAGTCTTGAGTTGTGTGAAATTTGTTTAGTGTTTTTTTTATTATGGAGGAAACACGGCTGCTTTCTTTTATTTTTTCAACTATAACGATACTACGACTGAGAAAAAAGGAGATAAAGAGGGAAAAAATAAACTAAAAAAACTGAGAGGCGAACCAGATGACTGGCGCAATTATTTGCGAATGGACATCTAAGCCTATTGTCAATTGCTAGAGTTGGTAACACGATACACATTGAAACAAAACAACTTAATGAGAAAAGCCATTACACCCCATGAAAGACTCACAGGACGCAGCCTCAAGGACTTGGTTTTCAGAACCATAATATCCAAACCAGCGTTAAGCCAAATAATTTTTGCCCAGCTTTTTTCGATCCCATCACTTTCTGTGATATATGCGTTAGTGTGTCTCTGATATATATTCTGTGTTTATAGATTTTTGTATGTTACTGCTAAAAGAGAAATTCCTCTGTATTTATTAACATCTGTTTTGTCACCCTTTTTGTGCAATGGGTGGATTAAGGCAGTTTTTCAGTCATCTAAATTCTTTTTGTTCCCAATCTTTCTTGCATAATTTTTGTTATTTATTCAAGTGATTTTGGTCCTAAATGATTTTGAATAAATGATAAATGTAAGATAATACGAAAAACTAACTAAGTATCAACAAGCAACAAAGAGCTCACATCACCAGAGATTAATCGATAGACTAACTAGGTCAGAAAACGAAAGTAGATACTAGATTTTAACAAAACTTGCACTTTTTATTCACTTGACATACTGAATTAATTTTGTGTACAGGTATAACTTTCAATAAATCGGGTCATTACGATCAATTTAAAAATATTCGTTAGATTGTCATTCAAGGTTTTTGAATAATAGCTGTCTTCTAAATTGTGACTGTTGTTTTTATATTTTGCAATTATTTATTTATATTATTATACTAGATTTTTTTTCATGAATATAGGTTTATTTGCATTAACCAACCAAAAAATAATCCTTAAGTATTCAACAAACCATTCAATTAATCGAAATGTTTAGAAGGAACTTAATTAAATATTAAAAATGAATCAAAATGGCTTTCTACTGTTGAACGTCTACATTCATACAGTATTCGTCAACTGAGTTTTCTTGAATAGCTATGATACGAATTATTGGCCTTCAACGTGTATTATACAAAAATAGAAATTTACGATTATTAACTGCGTACAGGATGACATAAACAAAATTTTTGTTCAATCGATACAGAACCGTGATGATTTTTTCCTACCGATTAGATTGTTTTTTTTTGTATCTTTATCTTCAAAAGTTTAAATGTAAAAATGCGCAAAATAGGGGAATCAATAATTAGTTTTTTGTCACGGAATCTATGACAAAAAAACAGCCAAGGCAATAGAATTTTTACATTCATCATATGCCAATGAAGTGTTAGTTGGTTTCCTCTGTGCTACTCTCCTCCTCTTCTACCATTTTTGCGTAACACGTTGTACATCGTCTTGTTGCCGAGAGGCGTGGAGGACGGCAGATTGGCCTGTTTCCTGCTCTACAGGCTTCTTTCGGTCCGTAGAATTGGATCGGGATGTATTACGAGTGTCCACCATTCTTGCTTCAACAATTCGTGAGGGTATGATACGAATTGTAGGAGATATGCAGATTCGTGTATGTTTTGGGGTCAAAACTGTCACAAATCTGTTTGTCTTCGGGCTTTAGTGCCTGATCACACCGTGAAATTCCACAGAAAGCCATCGACGAGTGCACAGAGATATATGTATATGTATAAAAGTAATTTCGACGAGTGCACAGAGATATATGTATATGTATAAAAGAAGTAAGTTTGAAAGATATGTAAGAAATAACAAGTGCAAACGCCTCTCGTGCTTAATCTACGTAGTAGAAGTTCCACCTGCGCGTTTTCTGCACAGCAATAATAATAAAACAGATAGAAATATTGGCGGTACACAAACGAACAAGAAATGTAACAGTAAAAAGACAAATATTTGAGAAATTCCTTAACTTACCGAAGGAATCCTCGAAACCACTTGTGACCCCTTAACTTACGGAAGGAGACAAAAAGTACACAAAGAATATGTAAATGTATCGAGCGAATGGTCTACTACGAGAGATATCGCACCGAATATATTCAAAACACAATGCAATATACCGATGATGCACTACTAATAGCTGATAACTAAGATGACCTACAAAGGCAGCTCCACACCATCAATATCACAGCAAACAAACTTAATATGAGAATATCAGTAGAAAAAACTAAATGTATAGTGATCAGTAAAGAGCCGCGTAGATGCAAACTAGTTGTAGAACAAGTAATGAAGTTCAATTACCTAGGTGTAGAAATTACTAGTGACAGGGATATAAGAACAGAGACCACAATGCAAGCATCAAAAGCGGCAAGAGTAAGTGGTTGTCTCCGAGAAACTATATGGAGAAACAAATATCTGACTACGACAAGCAAAATGAAAATATCCAAGACACAATCCTAACATACGCAGCGGAGACAAGGACCGATACAAGAAAGACGAAACAAACAAATAATCAATATCGAAATGAAAGTATTAAGATCAATAGCGGATATACCATTAAGAGACAGACAATCCAACAGAAGTATACGCGAACAATGCAAAATTCAAAATAATAACAGGTGGATAAAAACAAGAAAAAAAAAACTGAAACGAACATGTAAACCGAATGGGACCAGATAGATTAGCGAACATCTGTAAAAACAACAAACCGTTTCGTCCGATTCGTCAGATAATTTTAAGACGATTTAACCCAATTCACCTAGTCCAAAAATGCTTCCTAAGGAAACTAGAGGTCTTTGAAGATGGCGCCTTGTAAGTAGTTTTTTTTAATAACTCCAGAACGCCTCTATTTAGAAAAATTAAAACGGGTATGATTTTTTATCCTCCAGAGTTGAATCGATTCCATTAATTGCGAATTTCAAGTACCATTCATAGGTGTCCGTTTTGGGTAGGTCAACTGGTATTTTAGCGCATAACTTTTTGTCTCTAACTTTTAAGCATTTGTGATCATCATCATCATCAGTAGCTCGAAAACCCTTTCTGATGGATTCTATGGAGTGGTCAAATAAATAATGTTTGCAATTAATAGATTTGTATGAAGAAAACATTATATTATGTTATGAGTAAACTTTCTTTAACAGGTATGGCTTTTCTTAAGACTGTGCTGTTTTTCTTTACTACAGGGCCTATATCATTTAAAAGGCGTTCAAAGTCTTCTACTGACATACGTGTAAAATTTTGAATTTGTCCAGTATTAGGTTCTAACGCCAAATCTACTAGTAAATCGGACTTAATTAGTAGGGTTCTTCTTTTAAAGAAATGCGTCGTCCACCATCGCCTATTTTTCCTTTGTTTTTTCTTTTTTAATGAACTAATAACCACAAACGCGGCACTAACCATAAGCAGCTCCTCAGACATTTTTTCACTAATGGATGGAGCGCCTTGTGCACGCATACATATGCGGTGATTTCTAATTTCAACGAATGCTCTGAGCGCGAATCGTTTGAGTACGCACGCATATGGTGGCTTGTGCTAGCCTGTACGCGCCTTAAGCTATACTGATAAAGTAAGTAATATCATCGATACGGTATATCGTGTAACGTGTGTCGCTATATAAGTAACCAATAAACGATTTACATCACAGTTTAATATTAATATATTGATCAAAATCTCCCAAGTCAAGATATAGTTCCAGAAGTAACATTACCAGAAAACGATGTATCCAGCAATGCATCCAGAACAATAGCATTATTCATTTTTATTATATGCCATTTCTTTCGTTTAAGTTTCCGAGCAGTATAATTCTCTACTTGGTCCAATTTTTACAATTTGATTATTCTTCTACTCCATAAACTTAATACAGTTATTTATAATATATTCAAAACTAAAATCTTATACACCATGATATTGCTAATTTAAAAGAATACTGCAACTATTTCGTAACTTCTTATATTATTTAAACCGGATTTTAATAGCAAAATTTATAATATACGAAGAATTTCATCGACCTTCATTAATTGATGATTAATATTAAAGGTACCTTCACATTTTACAAATTTTAATTCAGTAAATATGTTAATGAACCTATTTTATTCTCCTTTTCCTGAAATATAACCGATTAAAACTTCAAATAATAATAATCGTGCCAGAAAAAACTATACGTATTTTAATAATGATAACTGCTTTTTTTATTTTTAATTATTTCGCAACGGGTTACATAAGATTGTGATAATTTTCAATATTATCAACATTTTTGTTAAGGTTAAACAAAAAATACTATCAGTAGCATTCGCTGATTTAACCTTACTGTCAGGTTTGCTCTCGTATCGTAGCTTACAAATCGCTATCTTAACTGTATTAGAGTTTTCCGAAGTTTTCCGGTTTTTCAGTAAGATTAATCTCCGAAATTGTTTTTTGACCACCTCCTATATCATATATACGAGGGTGGATTGATATAAAACTAACCTTTGATAGAAAAAACAAATTATTTTAAATTAAATCGACTTATTTCTCAACATAGTCCCCTTTTAGCTCGATACACTTAGTAAGACGATGTTCCAATTTTTTTATCCCATCCGAATAGTACGTTTGCTCGAGCTCTTCAAAATAGCGAAGTTTCAGCGACAACGTCATCATTTATTGCGAACGGCCATTTTTTTAGATTTGGAAACAGGAAAAAATCGCTGGCGTCAAGATCTGGGGAATACGGTGGGTGTTCAACCAATTCATAGCCCAATTCGTGTAATTTTGCTATGGCGACGGCCGATCGATGAGCCGGTCCATTGTCTTGGTGAAAGAGCACTTTTTTGCGTTCCAAACCGGGAAGTTTTTGACGCAATTCGGCATCGAATCGATCCAATAATGCTGCGTAGTACTCACCATTGATTGTTTTTCATTTTTCCAAGTAGTCGATGTGGATGATGCCTTTCGCATCCCAGAAAACAGTCGCCATCACTTTGCCGGCCGAATGTGCACTCTTTGCCTTCTTCGGCGGCCCTTCGCCGCGTTTGCGCCACTGTTTCGACTGTTCTTTGGTTTCCGGTGTATAATAATGCACCCAGGTTTCATCAACGGTGATAAATAAGCGAAAAAAATCTTTCGGATCGCGCCGTATCATCGCCAAAAGCGTTTCCGAAGTGGTCACACGTTTTTGCATTTGATCTATTGTCAGCAAAAGCGGCACCCATCACGCGGATACCTTTTTCATGTCCAAATGATGGTGGATGATGTTATGTACGCGTTCATAGGAAATGTTTAGGACCTCTATTAACTCGTGGAGCTTAATTCGACGATTTGCCATAATCATGTCATGGACTTCGTTTAGTTCAGTTTAGTCAAAGCGAAGATTTAATAATAACTAATACATTCTTTAAATTACCCCCAAGGCGACTGTATATACGTGGACGTCACCTCAACGCAGTCAAGAAAAAGTAATCAGAAACCAAATAGATTACATAATGGTGACCAAAAGAAACCGTAATGCCGTGAAATCTATTAAAACTTATCCTGGAGCTGATATAGGTTCGGATCATAATCCAGTAGCATCTGTGATAGAAGCTAGACCAAAGAAAATAAGAAAAACCATCATATTAGCGTTAGACTTAAGCCAGGTTGACGGCAGTTAATCCATCTATCAAAGGCTAGTTTAATATCAGTCTATTCTCGTAGGAGGTTGGGTTGATATCCCCAATCCTCCCCAACTCACAACTCACGATATGATGATTGTCTGATCTGTTCTAAACCCTCAGACCAGAATTACTACTGTGTGAGTGTACGAACGTCTTTAAATCCAGTAATTATCGGACCTTTAATTATCATACAATTTGTATTGTTTAATGTGTATTTAATTATGTTTTATGTATCGAAATACAATAAACACACTTTTACAACTACTTTTATTGTGAATAGTTTAAATACCTTTTTGTGGAAATAAAATGAATACAAATCGAGCGTGTATGGTAATTAATATATTCAATAAAGTAGTTAAAAATACTAAGTCATTGCTAGTTATCAAAATTACGGAAACTTCAAATGGTAGATATATATGATATGTATAATTAGAATTTTTCAAGGTATTGCTAATTGTAACATGAACAGCTACTTAAATATAGTAGCAAAATGTATAATATCTACTTAAAATGAATGTACAATACAAACACGCGCACTATCAATAAAATTTATAATTATTATTATTATTGGCGAATTCTCCCTTAACCTTCATCGGACGGGCCTCAAAATATAATATGCTCTTATGAAAAAAAAAAAAAACTGTACCAGTAACTGTTATATTATTGAACATTTATTAGACTAAAGCATACACATTACTACAAAATACATTGTACTATTTGTACAATATACACAAACTATTTATGATTTTGCGTGTTCTTCTTTTTCTTTGTGTGCTGTGCTTGTATTCAAGCGTTGGTTATCGTCATATTGACAAGCTGATGAAATGATTCTCGGTCGGCAGCTAGATGAAACAGTTCCTCGACCATTTGACCTGTCCATTGTCTAATGTTACGCAGCCAGGACAGTTGTTTTCTTCCGACCCAACGTTTTCCTTCGATTTTGCTCTGAATGATTCACCGGAGTAAGCGATATTTAGGTCCTCTCATTATATGACCGAAGTATTGGACCTTTCTCATTTTGATGATGATCAATTCTCGTTCTTTGTGCACGGTCTCTAGCAGACGTTCGTTAGATATGTGCGCTGTCCACGGGATTCTGAGCATGCGACGGTAACACCATAACTTGCGTGTTCTAGACATACAAAAATGCTACATTTTACACATATTTTACTAGTTTTTCTGTCTTTTTGTCTCTACAACACACATGGCACCGCCCCCTTGTATTTTTTGTTTGTTCTACTCTGGGCTTAGTGTTCAATTTTTTCACATGCCAAAATCATATCATTTTTCGCTGTATTACTAACTATCCTTCTACCATAATTTTACAATTATTATCTTAGTCCAACCCTTGATAATGCCTTCCTACTCCAGTTCAACCTCCCCTCCTTTAGAAATACAGACAGTTTTAAAATAGCAAACAAGAAGTCGCTCTTTTTCGTCGGCTGAATCTCGCTAGGCAGCAGTACTCTCTCTTGCCTGTTATCTATCGATTGGTACAGACACATCCCTCTTGGCTGTTATCTACGCTGAAGAGATGTTCTCTCTTTCCTGTTGACTGTCGTTGGTAACAGGGCATTCTCTCTACTGTTGATTGCCGCTAATTAATTATCTCTCTCCCGCTTTTAGTTACGCGAAAAATTAGTACCGCGAAACACGTGTTCAGAAACCGGTACCTGGACAGATTTCCCGTACGAAAAACAACCGCGAGTGAAAGCATGTCAATACCGCGAGTTTGTGGAGCAGAATATTGTTATCTCTTCATTTCTAACACTATCCAGTTTTGTTACTCTAGAGCTTCTTGTCATTAACTCCATTTCGGTTGCTGTAATTTTGGACTTGTTTTAGGATTCATGTTTTCTTGTTCCTCGTATATATATATTATATATAAACAAAACGGTAAAACAAAATAGGTATATCGATGGAAGGCAACCGTATATACGTATTTCTGACTCTCGGTGGTCTTTAGTACGGTGCAGCCAAATTAGAAAAGGAGAATGTTAACTTGGGAAAGGATCACTACAGGAGCAATGCAACCAATCTGAATTCTGAAGTACCACAAGACCCAATTTTGTGCGCAATATTAAAGCCGTAATTTGATATTTAAGAATAATAAATAATTAACGATTTTGCCGTATTTTGCAGTTTTCGGAGAAACAAATTAATTTAACAACTATTAGAACATGCCATTTTGTTGAAGTTGATTTTTTGCTTTAGAAAATAAAATTTTTGAATTTTATTTTAAGTACTTAGAATTTTAATGGCAAGAAAAAATTCAACAAATTAAACGCAATAATTGCATTTTAAGTACTCTATTTTTAATCACTAAAAACAAGGTTATGCATTAAAAAAATAAAACGTGTTGTAGTTTTAGTTTGAAGGTAAATTAAAAAAATTTATAACAATAAAACACTGAGAACTTTGTTTTTAAAGCTTCCACACAATTAATCTACTACAGCTGTTTCGGCAGAGTGTTTTCTCAAGTGATCTATTCTTGATAAGTGTTTACTACACTTTATAGTCTTGAATAGGTAGAGGCAGGGAGAACTGTTTGTCTCAAGTTGGTCATTTAGAATTGTCTGTATTTTTTAATTTGTTTATTTCCATACATTCTAATAGAGATAGCTGAAGGCCTGTATTTTGAATGTGAAGAATTTGAAATTCGTCATTAAAAGAATGATTATGATCTAGAAGTTAAAGTGCGTATGTAGAATCCATTATTGAAAGCCTTTTTATGTTCTGCTATACATTGGTTAAAAGTTCTACCAGTCTGACCAATGTAAGGTTTTGGGCAGTCGCCACTTCACTTCACATTACTTGAGTCGAATCCATCACTTATTAAAAAAAATGTTTTTGTGACATCTTTAAAATAATGTTTTTAATAATAAATTTGCGCAATGTTTTTATCTTTATACATCTTATCACCATGATCGTGATGATTTATGCATATCTACAAAGACAAACTAAACACTTTAATTATAAATAATTGCACTATCTATAAAAACACGTTTGCCGTGAGCTTTTCGGAATATTATTTCTTTTTTAAAACAAGTTATCTAAAAATTTAAAGTTTTGATGACTTTGCAGGTATTTGGATTAGGAAACAAAACGTACGAGCATTACAACAAAGTCGCCATCTATGTAGATAAACGTCTCGAGGAATTAGGAGCCACTAGACTCTATGACCTTGGTCTTGGCGATGATGATGCTAAGTAAGTTGTTACATCATTAAGGTTTCGATTTGGATATGTTATTCATAGTAGTTAATAATATTTTACACACATATTTTACGGTGACTATATAATATATATTTAAAAAAAAGTACAAAAATACAAAAATGTACTAAAAATATAAAATGAATCTTTTTATTGGACAATCATAACTTTTTGGCGTTGAAAATAAAGAATAAACTATCCTAAACATTAAAACAATATGTTGCTAAACAATACAAACCCTGTAATTAACAGTTTTTAGATGAAGGACCTGGAATAGAGTCATGTTCTTCCGGTTTTTTTGTACTATTCATATTTTTCGGAAAATTAATTTCGACTGAAGCAAATGAAACATTTCATTACAAGTCTCATCAAAATTTATATACACCTGCATCGCTGCCTTGAGAGTGGAAGTGGAGATTTGTGACTTTTCCGACGTCCAATAATTATTTATTATAGAAAACAAATGCTCTCAATAGCTGCATTAGTGGGTGGGTAGTGGGTATACAGACGACTACTGAAAATAAGCTAGGTCAACCGAGTTAGAAATGAGGAGGTCCTTAGACAGATGAGCTAAACAACACAACTGGTCAATATAATAAAGAAACGCAAGCTGGAATACTTCGTCACATTATGAGACACCCTGAAAAATATGATCTTTTACATCTGATAATTCAGGGAAAGATCCAAGGTAATCGTGGTCCTGGTAGACGAAGAACATCATGGCTGAAAAATCTAAGGCAATGGTATGGAAAATCAACTACATCGTTATTTAGAGCTGCTGTCAATAAAGTCACGATAGCGAATATGGTAGCCAACATGATATCCAACGATCGATAACGGTCATGGAACTAGAAGAAGAAGAAGAAGAAAAGAAGAGCTGCATTAGTACCCGGAAGACAAAAATAAATTCACATAATATTTGTAAGTTTTTCAGTTTGAATTGATCTACACACTTAAAAACTTCAAGCCATCGATCCTCACTATTTTTTTTTCTGTATTCCAATTAACAATTTTTCAACTTGTAGCCACGTCTTTCAAAATTCCCAGTTCGTCAAAGAGTTGATCTTCATTTTAAATAGTTTCCTTGATATACAATTTAAAAGTTTCGAGAGAATAACAAACATCTTTCCATGTTATTTCACTTCTTAGATCTATCCATTTGAATAGTTTAAAGTCATGTAGATTTGTACTCCCAATTTTCTATTGTAGGTTACACATTTTGGGTAAAAATGTTTCACTTGTGCAGTGAAGTTTTCAGTAGCGGCTTGTCCGCCTTCAAGTTTACCAAAACATTCCCTCACATTAAGCGCCAAAAATAATGTATCAAACCGATGTATCTTGTTTTTAAGATTAAAGTATTCTTGGGCAGCATCTGTCGCATTTGTTTTATCACCTTCTACTTTTAGAATAGCTTCATGAAACTGCGACGCCACATTATGAACGAGCCACATCCACATCTCTGCAATGGGATCGTTGAAACATTGGCTCAAAATTGTGAGACAATTCTCAGATTATAGAAAATAGGCTTTCAGTGGTTTAAACATTTGTAAAATCCGTTCAATTATCAGGAATCATGTTTAGAAATCGTGTTTTTGAAAATAATAATTATGAACATTTTTTTGTATTCATAATTAACCAATTCACAAAATGTGTATAATAATATATTTCACTGTTATTACTTCGATATCAATTGGTGAAACATCAGTAATACGTTCAATACAATTGTTGAATATATGAGCAACACATCCTATACCGATTAAAAGTCTCCCGCAAGAATTACTCCATTTACTGAATAAATTATTAGTTCCCTGTCTTTTCATTCCACCAAAATTAGTGTTTGTGTTATCTGCTGTTAGTCCAACAATCTTGTTATCAACATGATATTTTCTTACTTGGTAAATCCACTAACTGTAATAATTTTGTTTGGTTGTCAAAGTATCTTACTAGTAAAGGTACTAGTTTCGAATACTTGTGATTTGAAGAATCAATAACGATGCTAAGAAAATTTGCTTTCTGCATATCAACTTCCAGCCTTAACTGAGATTCTCTGGCCAAAATATTTTTCACGATGGTTTAATTTTTAGTTCGAACAGAACAAAATTTAGACTCATATAAATTGGAAATCAATTTGGAAGCACAATTTAATGATCTAAAACTGTGCGTATGCCTAATGGTGTGGTATGCCAATGTCCCTTCTTTGGCTGCAATTATAAGCTCCCGGAGCTGACACTTGCGGATTTAAAAATGAATTAATTTATTGCTTCTAGTCACTGCATTAGCTGCCAATGTGTGTTTCTTCTTTCAAAACAGTCATTCGTTTTTGTTCTTCTTTGTTTACCTTTATGTCTAGTAATTTTCAGCTGCTTCTTTCATGATGTTTCGGCACCCTTCCCACTTTTTATTTATGTTTTATTGTTTTAGTTTGTTTTCTAGTTTGATGTTTATATATTTTTTATATCCTCCATTTTTGTTTGCATTTTTAATTCCAATTCTACATTGTATCGTTCATATTTAGAACCTATTTTCTTTTTTAAAAGTTTAAAATTTTGGCCCTTACCCTACTTTTATCTGATCAGTAGTGATCAGAAACTGCATTTGTTTCTCTTCTGGTGCAAAGAGACACGAGAGTCATGTATATAAATTTAAGACTAAATAAGAGATACAATCTGAAAATAATCCAGGTATACGCCCCCACCAGCGATTACGAAGATGACATTTTTGAAGCCTTCTATGAGGAAATCGAAAGAGCAAAATAGCACGAAGATACCATACATAGCATACCATAAAGATCTTAATAGAAAAGTGCATCGAGTACAACATACCACTGGTTCTTGCATTTGTCGATTACGAGAAGGCTTTTGATTCTGTAGTTTGAAACAATACTGGAAGCACTAAATCAAAGCCGAATAGATTACAGGTACACGACACTAATCAAAAACATCTACGAGAACGCTACATCAAGTATACGACTACACGAAGACACAGAAAAATTTAGCTTAGGTCGAGGAGTTAGACAAGGAGACAATATTTCACCAAAATTGTTCACAGCAGCACTAGAGTCAATATTTAAGAACACTCAATGGCAATATATGGGCATTAATATAGATGGAACAAGATTGAATCATCTAAGGTTTGCAGATGACGTTGTATTAATAGCAGATAACTTACAGGATACAGTTTCTATGATACATTCGCTTAAAGGTCTGTCTGAAAGAGCAGGATTAAAGATAAACTTTGAGAAAACTAAACTTATGACAAATCTCAGAATGAGTGAAAATATAACTATTGACAATAATACCATACAACAAACAGATACAAATATCTGGGACACTTGATCAAAATAAGCAGAGACAATCAAACACATAAAATACAGAGGCGAATAGGCCTAACATGGCAGCATTTGGCAAATTTGTATTTGTTGTGTTTTGCCTGTACAAACTTATGGAGCAGAGACTTTAAAACTGACGCAAAAATCTGCGAATAAACTCAGAGTTACACAACGAGTTATGGAACGTGCAATGCAGATCGTGAGCCTTCGAGACCACATAACAAACCAACAAATCATGCAAAGATCAGGAGTTCAAGACGTCATCGATAGAACCACGACGTTTAAGTGGAACTGGGTAGGGAATTTAGCCAGAACACAAGATGGACGGTGGACAAGACGTATTATGGAATGAAGGCAGAAAAACTATAAAAGAAGCCGAGGACGACCACCCACGAGATGGACCGATGATATAAAACGTATAGCGGCAAACTGGCTACAAGCGGCACAGTGTAGAGCACACTGGAAATAACTAAGACAGGCCTATGTCCAGCAGTGGACGCGATTGGATGATTGAAGAGAGACACGTGATTTCAGCTACTTTTGAACACTTACGACGCGTGATTTGTGACTTATAGTTTAATTTAATAGTTGCTAGACTATAGTGATGATGAATCTCAATAATTTTTGTTAAATTAACATGCCTTTTACTTGCCAAGGCGAATACATAGGCGTACTTCCTTTTGCATCGTCGGGTAGGCTATTATTCAGGATTTAATTACCCATTTTCTACCATTTTACATTATTACTCACAAACGCTTTATGGATAATATATATGGAATATATAAACCCTATATAATATAACCCTATAATCCATGTTACTAGGGCGACTGGGGATCTTCTGAATCTGGAGTTGAAACCTTGAAAGAGATAGAACAGCGATTTAATATTTCATACAGGCGGTATCGAAAATATATTGACCTTTGTTAAAAATTATTTTTGAAAATAATTCTGTATTGTATCCACTTATAGCATCGAAGATGACTTCATTACATGGAAAGACAAGTTCTGGCCCGCTGTTTGTGAACACTTTGGCATCGAATCAACCGGAGAAGACATCAATATGCGTCAATACAGACTTGAAGAGTTCGAGGAAACTCCAGACAGGGTATTTACCGGAGAAATGGCTAGGTTACAGTCCCTCAAGAACCAAAGACCGTAAGTAGAATTTCTTTTTTTTTAACTCGATTTTACAAAGTATAAATTGAAGTTACACGTACTGTAGGAATTAGAATATTTTTGCGACGCGGAAACAAGTCAATCTACCCTTAAAAGTTCGTAAAAACTAATGCAAATATTTTCAGGCCCTATGACGCCAAAAATCCCTTCCTCTCGAAGGTCAAAATCAACAGAGAGCTCCACAAAAGTGGCGACAGATCTTGCATGCACATCGAATTCGACATCGAGGGTTCCAAAATGCGTTACGATGCTGGCGACCATCTTGCCGTCTATCCTATCAACGACATAGAACTCGTCGAGAAGCTGGGAAAATATTGCGGCAAGGATCTTAACACCATATTCAGCTTGATTAATACCGATGAAGATTCCAGCAAGAAACACCCCTTCCCGTGCCCTTGCTCGTACAGGACTGCTTTGATGCACTATGTGGACATAACGCAAAATCCGAGGTTAGTGTTTTTCATCTTTCTGTCTATTTGTCTATATTAAGAAAACATCTTAACAGAAGTAAAGTATATATGTAACAATAAAACACTGAAAACTTTGTTTTAAAACTTCCACAAAATTTATTTTAAATATTATCACTACAGCTGTTTCGGCTGATTGCCTTTCTCAAGTGATCTATTTTGGCTTGAGTTTACAAATTTATAGTCTCTAATGAAATAGGTTGAGGAGGGGAGAACTGTTTGTCTCAAGTTGGTCATTCAGAATTATATCTGTGTTTTTTAATTTGTTGATTTCCATAGATTCTAACAAAGATAGCTTAAGGCCTTTATTTTGAATGTGAAGAATTTTAAATTTGTCATTAAAAGAATGATTATGATCTAGAAGGTGAAGTGCGTATGTCGAATCTGTTTTT
Organism: Diabrotica balteata; assembly: GCA_918026665.1. NCBI lineage: Eukaryota > Metazoa > Arthropoda > Insecta > Coleoptera > Chrysomelidae > Diabrotica > Diabrotica balteata. Next base: position 2,693,431 of record OU898278.1, on the reverse strand, counting down.
CTATTCTTGAAAGCCCTTTTATGTTCTGCTATTCGTTTATCAAAGTTTCTACCAGTTTGACCGATGTAAGTTTTTGGGCAGTCGCCACATTGAAGTTTGTACACACCACTATTTAAGTGTTTTTTATTTTGGCTCTTGTTATTTTTAATATATTTGCCTAGGTTGTTATTTGTTCGGAAAGCTGGTGTTATTCCTTTCTTTTTTATGTGTTTGGCAATTTTTGTTGTTATTTTGCCTGTATATGTAATCGAGCAGAAGGTACTGGGTTTTTTCTCTGGTGGTGGAAATACTAATTTCAGGGCTTTCTTGTGTAGTTTTTGATTTGACATTTTAGTAATTGTTTGTTCGTTGTATCCGTTGTTTACTGCTATTTGTTTAATTATATTTAATTCTGTCTCAAAGTTGTATTTTGACATCGGAATTTCTGTTAATCTATGTAACATACTATGATAAGCTGCCAGTTTATGTTGTGTTGGATGGGATGACGAATTGTGTATAGTCGTGTCAGTATGGGTAGTTTTATGAAATATGGAGAAGTCATGTTTGTTTTGAAGTCTGCTAATTTTTAAATCTAAAAAATTTATGGATTGATTTTGTTCTGTTTCTATTGTAAATTCAATATGACTATGAAGTGAATTAATATATGATAAAAATTGGTCGAGTTGCCTGTTAGTTCCTGTGAAACATACCAGTACGTCGTCTACGTATCTCCACCAATATAAAAACTGTTTGAATACGGGATGTTTTGAAATCTTTGTCTCTAGATGATCCCTAAAAATATCTGATAACAATGGGCTTAGAGGATTACCCATTATAAGTCCTGCACTGTTATTTGTATATATTTTATTATTAAATTCAAAGTAGTCCTGGTTTATGCAAACTTCAAGAAGATGTAAAATTTCAGATGTAATTATTGGATTTGTACTATTTTGGTCTAAAAGGTTTTTTACTAGAATAAAAGTTTCTGTAGGAGGGATACTAGGAAAAAGATTTTTTACGTCAAATGAAATTAATCGGAGTTGTTAGGTAATTGAAAATGTTGTATTTTATTAACTAGTTCTATTGTATTTTTTATGGTAAATTTATGTGAAAATTTAGTGTGGTCTAAAATAATCTCTAACAGTTTTTTTGAAATTTTATATGACAGAGCTGTATAAAAAGAAACTACAGGTCTTATTGGGTGATCCGGTTTGTGTAGTTTAATGAAAGAATATAATTTAGGAGGCTGTGGGTTCATAATATTGAGGTATTTCTGTTCTATTGGATTTAGTATTGATTTTGAATTTTCTAACGCTAGCTTAATTTGTTTTTGATATTTTTCTGTCGGATCTTTGTGTAAAGTTTCAATATTTTGATTATTTAAGAATTCTATTGTTTTGTTATTATATTCTATTTTATCTATAGCAATAGTAGTGTTACCTTTGTCTGCTTTTGTAAACACAATGTTGTTTTCTATTGATTTATTTTTAATTGAAATTGCTGTTTTATTCTCTTTGTAACAGGAATTCTTAGTTTCACTACACACATCTGTAATAGATTTGGCAATTATACTTTTTTCGATATTGTTGGCAGTTTTGTTTAACGCTACTTCACATTCTGTGGTGGTGGAAATTAGTATTTCCACCAACAGAGAAAAAACCCAGTACCTTCTGCTCGATTACATATACAGGCAAAATAACAACAAAAATTGCCAAACACATAAAAAAGAAAGGAATAACATCAGCTTTCCGAACAAATAACAACCTAGGCAAATATATTAAAAATAACAAGAGCCAAAATAAAAAACACTTAAATAGTGGTGTGTACAAACTTCAATGTGGCGACTGCCCAAAAACTTACATCGGTCAAACTGGTAGAAACTTTGATAAACGAATAGCAGAACATAAAAGGGCTTTCAAGAATAGAAAAACAGATTCGACATACGCACTTCACCTTCTAGATCATAATCATTCTTTTAATGACAAATTTAAAATTCTTCACATTCAAAATAAAGGCCTTAAGCTATCTTTGTTAGAATCTATGGAAATCAACAAATTAAAAAACACAGATATAATTCTGAATGACCAACTTGAGACAAACAGTTCTCCCCTCCTCAACCTATTTCATTAGAGACTATAAATTTGTAAACTCAAGCCAAAATAGATCACTTGAGAAAGGCAATCAGCCGAAACAGCTGTAGTGATAATATTTAAAATAAATTTTGTGGAAGTTTTAAAACACAGTTTTCAGTGTTTTATTGTTACATAAAATGAATTTCCATCAAGTAACGGTCGAATCCATCAATTATTTAAAGTATATATTGTTATTTTTTCCAATTTTACCTAAATCTGTTTTTAAAAAAGCTAGTTTTGTTTGGAAAATTATTTACTGCTTACTTAAATATTTTATTTGTTATAATTCTTAATATTTTAACACTTAATACAAAATGTTACCAAAAAACTTATCTGTTTGTTAACAGAACGCACGTGCTAAAAGAATTGGCTGAGTACTGCACTGATCCAGCCGAAAAAGAAAAGTTAAAATCCATGTCGACTACCACTCCGGAAGGAAAAGCTCTTTACCAAAAATGGATCATCGAAGACAACAGGAACATTGTTCATATTTTGGAAGACATGTCTTCCTGTCATCCTGCTTTGGACCATCTTTGTGAATTGCTGCCCAGACTACAGCCCAGATATTATTCGATTTCCTCGTCGCCCAAGTTGTATCCTAATACAGTTCACATCACAGGTGAGTTGATAAACTTTTTTACATAAATAAATTGCTTTTGATTAGCAATGAAAAATGAACGAAAATATTTTTTATAGCAGATTAAGTTGTATTTAATATTTACAGATTTTCCATGTAATGTATCTATAATTGCCTTTGTTAGTGCCTGTATAAATCCATGGTTAAAAAAGTAACAGCCCTAAATCGCTTCTCAACTGGTAGCGACCATAGACTAGTCCCAGCCAAGACGATCATTGATAGTAGATTTGAAAACAAGAAAAACAGACGTACGAAGAAAGAATAAAGGAAATGTTGCCGACCAAGGAAGATATAGAACACAAATATATCGATGAAATAAACATGATATTTACTGAAACTCTAATGAAAGTGGGAAAAGAAATAGCACAGACAACAACAAAAAAAGAAAGTTTCATATCCCAGGAAACAAAGATTCTTATGAACACAAGAGAACATTACTAGAACAAGGGAACAGAAATAAAATGGATTATAAAGAAATAAACAAAACTATTAGAAAAAATATCAAGGAGTGTAATACAAGAACAGGGAATAAAAGAGACTGTTCCAATTATAGAGGTATTAGTGTGACGAGCTCTGTGGGCCGGTTGTACGGCAGAATATTAAAGAAGAGGGTTGAAAGACAGATACAAGATATTGAAGAACAAAGCGGCTTTCGTACCGGGAGATCCTGCCTTGATAATATATTTATCCTCCGACAAATAATTGAAAAGCGTTTCGAAAGAAGTAGAGAGACCCATTTGGTATTTATAGACCTTGAGAAAGCATATGATAGTGTCCCGTTAAAGAAAATGTTTGAGGTCCTCGAAAGGTCCGGATTGGATTTGACGTATATCCGAGCGATATATAAATTGTACGAAAATGCAGTTAGTTGTGTAATAATTGGAACCAGAACTTCAAATGAATTTAAAGTCACTAAAGGCCTAAAGCAAGGATGCTGTTTGTCACCGACACTCTTTAAAATATACGTCCAAGAAGCATTGAGGAATTGGAGAAATAAATGTAGATTTATGGGCATCGAAGTGGGACAAGAAACTCTGTATACATTGTTGTTTGCAGATGATCAGGCGGTGGTTGCAACCGATGAGGAAGATATAAATTATATGAATCGAAAATTATTTAAGGAATATGTCAAATGGGGGCTTACTGTAAACATAAGCAAAACAGAATATTTAAAAATTGGAGGAAATACCACAGATCTGAGGCAAATCAGTATAAATATCTAGGAAGCATCATATCAGCAGATGGCAGGGTTAAGATAGATGTACAAAAACCGAATAACGTATGTTCCGCGAGAAATAAGGAAAAGGGAAGATCACCAAATTCCTGGAGAAGAGAAATTACAAAAACAATGCAATCTATAAGCTTAGAAGAGGGAGATTGGAGAGATAAGAAAAGATGGAGGCTGAAATGCGGGAAGCGGCAATCGCCGTAGGACCCCCGTTATATGATGATGATGGTGATCAAGGAGTGTAAATGGAGAGCACAGGAAAAAAGATAGAAAATTAAAAAAAAGAAACAGTAAGTGCTTAAAGCAGAACCTGGGAAACATACAAATTAATAGCATAAAGAACAAATAATAAGGAGTGGAGACCAACAATATAAAAGACATTGTACAGATGACGCACGAATATTATACAAATCTCCACAAAACAGAACAAAAACCAACCCGAGAAATCCGTAATCAGTTACAACTGAAAATAAAGAAAGTTAACTATGACCTACAACCAGAAATCAGTAAAAATGAAGTAAAAAAGGCACTCAAAGAAATGAAGAATAACAAATCTCCTGGGAAAGATGAAATAACTAGCGTGGAAACGCTAAAAAATGTGGGGAAATCTACAGTGAAAGTCCTTTATGGATGAAAATATTGAATACAAAACAAATACCCACCACATGGAACGAGTCAATAACACTATTACTATTTAAAAAAGGCGATAAAAAGATCTGAAAAACTATAGGCCCGTAACGCTACTTAATGTGTATCGTCGATATTTGAAAACATCTAGTACACACATTTAATTCAAGGTCAGGTTAGCTCTATGTCGGAGAGAAGGTGTGGTAAGGTCAAATGCACAAAAAAAAACTACGTAGTACGTCAAAATTTCAAACACAATTAGATAACATGAAATTATAATTTATCATTGGACGCCACCCCTATATTTTCCACTCGCAGGGGACGAGGATAAAAAAAATTAATATTCAGTAATAAAAAGAAACATTAAAAATTATATTATTCCCAAAAGATACTAACATATTACTTCATATTGACTTTATTACAAACAAAACAACTTCATATGACTTTATTACAAACAAAACAACTTCATATCGTATTAAATCAAGAATTGATTATTAAAAATAAATGAAACTATATTTCTTTCCCAAATTTCGAAATTTGTTTACATTTAAAGCATTTTAGTAGTTAATTAGTAACTAAACATATTAAGTCAAAACTTTAAACAAAATTAAAATATTTCACTATATTCTTGTCTCTGTGAATCCATAAATAATTCTCTCGTTCCTGATTGGGCTTAGTAAAAAAATAGGTACAACCTTATTTATCCAATCTTCGTCACTATCGGTGGAGCCGCTGTCAAGGGCAGTTGGTTTCGTTTGTTTAGTCCGAATTTTCGTCAAATTCGTAATGGTTTTTGGTTATTGTTTTATTTTTGTTATTAGAAATAGTGAAGTTTGGTAACATGTATAGTTACAGTTTGAGGTTGGTTTAAGATCTTGACGGGAAAAGAGCCTGGGTGTGTATTCTTCAAGGAACCAACAATTTTTTATGAAGAGGTGAATTTTATACTCAGATGTAATGTGTCAGTTTTTGTCTGAGTTACTCGCCGATTTTGTTCGTGCTGTGTTTTATCTGAGGGATTTGAAACACGGCGTTTCGATCAGTTTAAAAGATGTCCATATGGTTTCGAGCAAGAGCCTGAGTTTTTGAAAAGCTAAGCCTTGAAGATTGCGACAAGATAATCTAGTGCCCAGCTTTCATCATCTATTTGTTGTCGTTAGTCACTCCAGAACATTTTGCAGCTTGTGAGACTCATTTGTTTGTTTTGCTGTATTTTGGAGTCCAGTTCCAACGCCAAAACTTTTAAAGGAGATACAATAGTCAGTGATATCAGGTATTTTTTTTTGTTAAAATTTTTAAAGTAAAAATGGACATTTTGATTATTATTAATTTTAGGAATTGGCTAACTGTCATATTAATTATTCTTATAAAGTTTTAATATTTAATCTTGGCGTATGACAGTTAGCATTATTTTCTTCGGACATTGGGTACATGCATAACCATAAATTTTGAATTTGTTTTTTTTTTGTTTTTAAAAAAAGTTAATCTCAGTGAGTAAGATCCATTTAAAAAGATATTTTGATTTATAATAAGTATTTAAATAGTTACGACTAGTTGTTGGAACCGCTACAAAATGTCTCCCAAATATTGTCCCCAACGTCTAGAGTTTGCTGTAAACCGATAGCACCATTGTAAGTTGTTCGTGTATGTTGTTATTATTATCTGTATTTGTGTAACTGTTTGTGGTGACACATAAATAAAGGTTAAATTTTATTTTCTTAACTGGAACCAGGAAAAAAGGGATATACTCTGCTTCTTCTCATCGTTGGTTATTTCAATCAAATATTTACTATAGGAAATCCATTTATAATTATAAGTAATTATTGGAAACCATATATAGGGAAGTATTGGACCATAGGAAACTGTCTCAGTTAACTTAACATAATCAATGAACTTTAACCTCCCGGAAATCATATAGACAAGAAAAGGCTTTTCTTTGTAGCTTACCTCTAACCTAGAGACTCACTTCTAAAACACGTCCTATCGAGCGGACGTTTGTAACAGAAAAGAGAGCGACGCTATTTTAACGGTTTTGAATTGGGGGCGTGATTGACAAGTTAATATCGTTCTCATCTATCGGATATGTTGAGAATTACCGTAGAAACCTTGAGTCGAATACAAGCACCTGGCAGATAGGTGGGGTTAGTAGTTTTATTAAAAAAAATAATCAAATTTATAATGAATTTTCTAAAACTTTTGAAACGGTTACAAATGTAATATACAAACTGTTAACTAAACTACTAACAGATAATTACCAGTCAAGAGAACAAGCCGGTTTTAGAAAAGGATTCAGTACAAGTGACTATCTGCTTACGATAAACATATTAATTGAAAAGACCAACGAATATCAAATTCCAATGTATATGGCATTTGTAGACTTTGAAAAAGCATTCGATAAGGTGGAACATTGGGCACAGTAAATAACTCTTTACAAAATAGGAGAATATACTATAGATATACTGACTTAATTTCTAATATATATCATCAAGCAATATCCATTAAAATAATTGAACAAACGGAGCCTATTAAGATACGGCGAGGAGTCAGACAGGGTGACACTATATAACCTACACTCCTATATACCCCAAATTTTAAAAACAAGAGTCTTCAACCAATGTATACTTCCTATTCACATACGGTTCTCAAACTTCGACTTTACAAAGGAAAACATGGAAAAATAGCAAAGACCCAAACAGCCATGGAAAGGCAAATGCTGAACATCAGGCTATCAGACAAGAAAAGAAATACTTGGATCTGGGCTGTATAGATAGATAGATAGATGAAAAAATCAATGTTTGTTGACTTAAGGTCATAAGGACATAAGGTTTAGTGAAATTTTTTTAAATTAGTGGGCCAACTAATATGGAACGTGACTCGTACAATCCGAAACTTATCTTTTACTTAGATAACACCAATTTGTGTGTAATATTGAACAATTTTTTTCTTATTTCAGCGGTCTTAGTCGAATATGACACTCCAACTGGTCGCCACAATAAGGGTGTCGCTACTACTTGGTTGAAAACTAAAATGCCTGATCCCGAGAAAGAACTTCCCACAGTTCCAATTTTCGTTCGTAAATCTCAATTCAGATTGCCCACTAAGCCACAAACTCCTATCATTATGATCGGACCTGGAACTGGTTTTGCTCCCTTCAGAGGATTTATCCAGGATAGGTAAGTGGAATAGAGAATTGAATAATTGTAAGCTTAAATTTTAACTCTTTAAATATTTTTCTTCTATAACCTTTGTTAATTGATAAATAGTCTATTAATAAGGGGTCTTCCAATAAGAATTTCCTGATGTTTTTTTTAAACGAAAACGGTTAAAAAATTGCTGTAAAGTAAAAAAAAATTATTTGCAAAATATTATATAGATAACAATTATGTACCGAATAACACATCATTCAAATGTCCACCGCGACTACATTTGCAGGAGCGAATCCAATTAACCCAATTTTCGATCACTTTATGCAAAATATCCGCATTAATCTCACGAATGGTGTGCTCTATGTTCCCTTTAAGTCTTCAATAGATTGTCGTTTGTTCACATAGGACCAATGACTTAACATATCCCATAAAAAATAATCCAACGATGTTAAATCGCAGCTTCTTGGAAGGCCAAGCATTCTGGTAGAAGTTGCTGAATTCTCCTGGGATCTTTGGCATCAAGAGAAATCAATGTTTCCGGGAACTTTTCCTTCACGCACATCAGGACGATGACTTGGTCCATAACTTTCACGTAATGCACAATAGGTATAAAGCGTATATCTTGCCAGGGTAATTTGTTAGAGTATACTAAATACAAACGGTCAACAAGTGACAGTTCACAATTTTCAAATGGCCGCTATGACATTTTAAAAACAGGACGTTCCTATTGGGAAACCCATCATATTTGATATTCTCAGCATGGCTAATCTTCTCCGATAATTTAAAACATTTTTGCTATTATAAAACATTTTTCTTGATAGAATTCATTAAGCATGTCTAAGTCTGTCGTTTTTTGTCCAGATTATAGTTTTTACAATATTTTTAATTCGATAATTATCACTCAAGTCGCTGATAATCACAGAAGTGTGTCACAGGTGCTAAAGCATTAAATATTGCATCACAACTGAACCTAAACACCTTATAGAAGTCTAATCCAGTGGTAAATATTGCTACCATCTGTCTACATTTCAGCAAAAAGGCATAAAAATGGAGATAAGGACGATGTAAAATACTGGCTAATAACTGGGAGACATCGGTTCAGAAGAGTGTAACTAATGTTTAAGATGACTATTTTCTCTCTCTTCCCATCTTTTAAGAGAAGACAGCATTCCACTATCCTCACTCCCTGCAAATCTTCCTCTTTCTCTTTATCTAATGCTGTCTCTGTGTCCTATTATATCTATCTCTTTTCTTCTCTATCATTCTCTCACGTAACACCCAAAATGAGATTACAGGCAAAAGTTAACATATGTTTCTCACTTTCTCTCTCCCAATCCTTGTCTTTCTTTCCCCCCTTTCCCTACCAGTCTCTCATACATTCTCTCACTCCTCGCTCTCCTACCCCCTAACTACTCAATATCTGTCCTTTTTATTTCACTCTTTATCTGTAGTCTACATTCATCTCTCTATACCATTCCCTCACTCACATCACATCACTCGGTCTCCCTTCTTTTTTTTTCACTCTTTTCATGTATCCTACGATTAGTCTTAATCCCATTCCCTCACTTACATACAGCATATCCAAAATGAGACTAAAAATAACAAATCTCTCTCCTTTCCAGTCCCCCTCAATCATTATTTCTCTCCCACTCTCTCTCCCACTCTCTCTCTTCTCTCTCTCTCTCTCTCTCTCTCTCTCTCTCTCTCATCTCTCTCATCTCTCCTCGTATTCTTTGCAAATTCTTTACAACACATGTCCATCGGATATATTATTGGCAAATTTTAATACAGCGTTTGTATGGGCGTAATTAAATTTTAAGATGACTTTTGTTACACGATCCTGTTAAGATTATATGTAGGGAATCATAAATTTGATCAAGAGAAGACTCTCTTTCTCTTACTCCCTCTCGGAAGAGAAGACCCCGCACTTTCTTCCACACTCTCCCTCTCATACTGTATACTAGTAAATCTCTCACTCTCTCTCTTTCCTTCTGTGACCTACTTTCTATAATTCTTCCTTTTTGACACTGTCCCTACACATCAAAAATGAGATTACGGTCAAAAGGTAACAAATGCTTTCCTTTCTTCATTTCTCTTTCGATCTCTCAAACACTCTTACTTTATCTCCACTCTCTTACTCTGTCTCTTTTTCTCGCCCCTTCTTTCCTCTCCTGTCCTCTATCCACTGTATCTCTCATTTTTTTTCTAATTCTTTCTCTACGTACTGCTCTCGAGTGTCTCCTATTCTCCCATTCACACTTTCCCAGCATATTCAAAATGAGACTACAATTAGAAGATAACAAAGCTCTCACCTTCTCAATCAGTCTTCTCAAAGTTAATTTAGTGAAACAAATGAACGCAAGAGTTTGTAAACTGGCTAATCCTGTTTTTAGAAAGAAGAATGTCAAAATTTCTTATAAAAGCACTCTAGCTGTGGAAACTTTGTACAAGTCATTGAAAGACAAAGTACCAGTCTCAGATACAAGCGATGTTGTATATAAACTTAGTTGTTTAGGCTGTGAAGGTTCTTATATATGTCACACCTCCCCAAAAGATTCCAGTCGTTTGAATCTTCACAAGAGTTTAGTTTACACCGTGATAGATGTTCCCTAGCCACACACTCCAACAGGACACTCTTTCAATTTTACGAATGTAAAATCCTATCCACGGAGAGTAATTATTAAAAAATATTGTTTTTCGAGATGGATTAATTTTTTAAGAGGAACAAACTTTCATCAACTAGCAAATTTGGCTTACTGTAAGCACCCTGATGATGGAAATGAAGATATGCGAAGAAAGCTTTTTCAAGTAAAAAGAGTACTTCTTTGTCCTATCCTCCGCTGCATACCCAAATAGTAATTAAACTAAAATAACAAATTTTTTGTCTCACTTTCTCTTTTTCTCTATCAATAGAAGGAACGTCTCTCTCATTCTTACTCCTCTCTTCCTTTCACCCATAAGAAGCCTCCCTATGTCTTTCTCTGTTTTCTTTCCGCCTACTCTTTGCCCTGCTCCAACGTTTAACCCACTCTTCCTCTTCTCCCTTTCCTACTCTCTCTAATTCTCCCTTTTTCACTCCATCTCACTCTTTTTCCGGGTCCTACTGGTTCATTCCGTTTCTCTTTTTCTTACACACTCTCCCTACATATCCAGAATGAGATTACAGTCAAAAGAAAACAAATGATTCTCCCTCCTCCCCGGTCACTCTCTCCCTTTTCTTATGCAGTATCTCAAACTATCTCTGCAATATTCCACTGTTTCTCTCTTCCTCTCCAACGCTCTAACCACTATATCTCTCCTTTTTTCTCACTCACGTTTATCTTCCAGCACTTCCGAAATGAGACTAGAGGTAGAAGATAACAAATCTCTCTCCTCTACATTCTCACTTTCCCAAGAGATAGAGAGAGCAAGAGAGATAGATACATAGGTAGAAAACATAGATATAAAGTTAGAGAAAGGTAGAGATAGGTATAGAAAGAGATTGAGAAAAAGAGAGACAGAGAGACGAGAAAACACGGCTTATAAAAAATGATGTGGTTTTAAGGGTTGGTGAAACTCATTCATTGATCCCACTGGAAGTCATAAAACACTTGGAAATCTATATCTAATTAAATTATTATTGTTTTTATGTTAAATATTGTTACTTATTGTTTTCTGTTCACTTAAAATATTGTTTGTTTTAGGAATCTTTGTAAAGAGGAAGGAAAACCCGTAGGAGACACAGTGCTTTATTTCGGCTGCAGAAAGAGCAGTGAAGATTACATTTACGAAGAAGAATTAGTTGAATACCATAAGAGCGGTCTACTTACATTGCATTTAGCCTTCTCTAGGGATCAAGCCAAAAAGGTCTACGTCACGCATCTATTAGAGCAACAAGCCGACGAAGTTTGGAAGATTATTGGAGAGAATAACGGACATATCTACATTTGTGGGTGAGTACAATTCCGCAATTTAACTTGAACGGTGTTCAAGAGTGGTTTTCTGTCATCAGATATTAATTTCAAGGCTAACTCTTCCTCAGTTAACGCAGATTACTTAAATTTTTGTCCTATTTCGGAGTCTGAGATAGTTTTTGCTAGTAAGAAATTGAAAGACAAAATGACGTGTGGACCTGATAATATTCCATCCTTTTTGGTTAAGGATTGCATAGTTGCCTTAACTGTGCCACTATTAAAAATTTTTAATTTATGTCTTCTTAACAAGGAATATCCGAGTCTCTGGAAGGAGTCAAAAGTATGCCCAATATTCAAAACTGGTGAAAAGGGTCAGGTAGAAAACTACAGACCAATTTCCATTATTTGCAATCTGTCGAAAGTCTTTGAAATCATTTTGTATAATCGTATTTATTCACGCACTCGTAATCAGCTGTCTCAATATCAACATGGTTTTGTCTCCAATCGGTCCACTGTGACAAACTTATTAATGGTCACACTGTCACACAATATATCTCAACTCAAGTTGACGTCATATATACTGACTTTACGAAGGCGTTCGACGTAATTCACCACGGCGTATTACTTTCTAAATTGTGTCTCTTTCGTCTTTCTGAGGATGCCGTGACTTTTATGAGGTCTTAATTGTCAAATAGAACGCAGATTGTTGCTTATAATGGTTACAAATCGGAAAAGTACCTAGCTTCTTCAGGGGTTCCACAAGGTTCTAATCTAGGTTCATTATTGTTCTTGTTATTTATTAACGATCTGTGTGAATAAATTTCTGCACCATGTTTATGTTATGCCGATGATTTAAAGATTTATTCATTGATAAGTGACCTTAATGATTGTCATTTTCTAGAGTGAACTGAATCGTGTACATGAATGGTGTAATGCAAATCATTTGAATCTTAATGCCAATAAGTGCAAAGTAGTTAGTTATTCTAGGAAAAAGTCTAATATATACCATCCTTATATTATCGATGACAATTAACTTGAACGTTTGAATACAATTAAAGACCTTGGAGTTACATTTGATTATAAACTCACCTTTGTTGAACATGTTAATTTAAAGGTTAAAGAAGCACTTAAATCTTATGGATTCATAATTAGAAATAGTCGAAATCTCACTAATACTGTTCTGAAGCTATTTTCTTGTGGCATTGTAAATTAATTACTATTTAAACTGGGAATAAGCACAATTAAAGATAAAAATACGTTTATTGACGTTTCAATTTCCACTTCGGAAATCGTTCTCAAAATACAAACAGTAAATTAAACAATTTTGTTTTTTGTTACATGGTGAAAAAATTCTTCTAATAATTTAATTTTATCTGACTCATTTATATTGACAATTCAGACATACATTATGCATTTTAAAGTAGACAGACTTTAAAATGATATTGCCAATATTGTTGAGGTTGCGCTCCTGGGACAGACTGTTAACTATCAAGATAGTTCATTCGATTACATGAAATCAACTTTAACTTGAGAATATCCGTCAGAAAAAAAATCATAGCATGTAATCGTCTTTAAAAAGAACAAACACATGACATGATGACAGTAAAATTCTCCTGTTAGTGATTCCATAGTAAAATTATGAGGAAAAAAACAGAAAAAAAAACTCTAATACATCCGAACTTGTAAGATTTGTCGGAATTTGCTTTACTTCACAAACATCAAAATTCGATTTTATCTGTTACTCTCACATTGTAACACGTAAAAAATGATTATCCTCTTTTTAGATAGATTTACAATCGATCATATATAAAACAACTTAGAAGAGATCCAAGTACACAGAATATAGAAATAACAATACGTAATAAACGGATTACAGAAAACTTAAAGATAGGAAATAAATTCAACATTTCAACAACATTCAAAACAACAAACACGTTGAGATCTTTTTGTCCAAACCAACCTAACAATGAACAAGAAAGGACAAGAATTGCATTTATAAAATACCTGTGAATGCGATCATTTAGGTGAATCATCAAGGCCATTAATGTTAGAATAAGTGAACATCAATCTTATATTAAAAATAGAGAATTTGATAGACTCAAATATGTAAACACGCATGGGATAATGAACATAGGATTCAATGGAATAATTCAAATGTAGTCCTAAAAGAAACGGATGGTAAAAAAAGAAAATCAAAGAAGCGGCTCTAATTATGCTAAATGAGGCGAATTGTGTCGCAAATTCCTCGGCAGAATGTAGTAGGATCTTTACCAATATTGAAAGAGGAAGTATTAATAAGAAATACCAGTATTAGTAAGTCAGTAAACATATAGAGGATACATCATTTATGTTTTTTTAAATACGTAACATATAAATCAGAATTTGATGTTTGTTGAAGGTAAACTAAATTCACGAACAAATACTTACAATGTCGGGATAGTATTATGAGGTTTTTTTCAGGTTTTCCTCATAATTTACTATAGAATCACTAACAGGAGAATTTTACTGTCATCATGTCATGTGTTTGTCTTTTAAAGACGAATTACATGCTTATAATTTTTTTTCTGACGGATATTCTCAGTTAAGTTGATTTCATGTATCGAATGAAACTATCTTATAAGTAAAGTCGTCCCAGGAGCGCAACACAACAATATTGGCAATATTATTTTAAGTCGTCTATTTTAAAATGCATAATGTATGTCTGAATTGTCAATATTGTAGTAGATGAAATTAAATTGTTAGAAGAATTTTTCACTATGTAAACAAAAACAAAATTTGTTTAATTTACTAATGTTTGTATTTTGAGACGATTTCGAAGTGGAAATTGAAACGTCAATAAACGTATTTTTATCTTTAATTTGGTGGCTAACATTTGTGGTCAGCCTTTTTAATGATGTAAATATTCAAATTATAGAGCAGGTGCAGCGTAAATTTTTAAAATTTTTGTCTTTCAAAATTAACGGCATATATCCCAAGAGGGGCATCAGCAATAGTGAGTTATGTAGCGGTTTTGACATAGTATCATTAGAATCTAGACGAATTAATGCCTCCCTAATATTCCTGTTCAAGCTACTACATAATCTCATTGACTGCCCTGATATTCTTCGACAAATAAATTTTAACGTTCCATCTTATTCAGTGAGAAATTTGATTACGTTCAGAAATACACAAGCTAGAACTAATCTTATGTTAAATTCTCTATTTCTGTGCAACTATTATAATTTCTTAAGTGCTTACTGCGATATATTTCACTGTAGTTTAAATCAGCTTACTAGGATGGTTGAGATCTACCTAGGTGATTGAGTCGTTTCTTGAGACATGACTTTTCTTAGGGGTCTTCTTTTGGGAACTTTAAAACGAAGTCGAACGTTCAATACCAAGAGTTGATGATCGCATCTTGATCTTATTAGGATGTTGTCTATTTGATTTCTTGTTCGTAGAAGTTAGTTTAAGTCATCTTTAATTTTGCATAATGTTTACTTAGTAATTCTTGATAATTTGTGTCCTCTCCCTTGTATTCCTTGCGGGTATAACCTTCAATTTGATACATACCTTCAAGACACCTGTCTATTTTCGACTGATTTCCGATGATGGAAAGGGAACTGTAATCTTACATTGTCTTTCAGACGATATCAAGCTTTTTTTGGATTATTCTCTGCGCAATTCTTCGACACCTTTAATTTTAAGATCAATTTTTCGTTTTTTACTGTTACTAATTCTTATTTATTAATTTCTAGTGATGCTAAGTCCATGGCCACCGACGTTCGTGCTATCCTTATAAAAATATTGCAAGAAAAAGGATCTTTGACCGAAGAACAAGCTACAGCATACCTGAAGAAGATGGAAACGCAGAAACGTCTATCCGCCGACGTATGGAGTTAATAAAATCTGCCCCATTAGCAATTTTTTTATATTTTATTAAGACATCTAACATAGCAGCACCGACACATTGTCTTTTCGGTGGATAATTATTCTTGTATATTTTTGTGACAATTGTAAGCTGATAAATTGGTGCCTATATTGTATATAAATACTAAATGCAACAAAATTGTGAAGTTTTATAGATGTGTAAATTCATTCCAATTGAGTGCCTTTAAATAAGTTATTTGAAATTTGAAACGAGTAAAGTCTTTTATGTTTTTTCGTTGGGGCTTTGCTTGTACTAATTATTCAATGTTACAATACGCAAATTGTAATGTGCAACTTTTTACATGTTTGATATAGGATTTTTATCACTGTTTGTATGCCAAGGAATTGGTTTTGTAATGTCTGGCGGTTCCTCCAAGAACTGTCAAATTTTAGGTGAAAAATTGTTATTTTAATTGTAATTTATGTTAAGTATTATACAAAATTTATTTTTGTTTATATGCTCTTTATTTAATTCAAATAAATTATTCATAAGAGAAGCTGTTTCTTTTATAGTCGAAACGAGATGAACTGCTTATAGACCAGGGGATCTGTTTTGAGGTGGATGTGAGAAGTGGCATTCTGATTTTTGCAGAAAAAGTTGTGTGATAACTTTAGTAATAACAAATGACTCATCCTTCCTCTCAATTTGTTTCCCATCTCCAATCTCCATAGTTTGTTTTTCTAATTTTCTTGCTTATATTTTAACACATTGGCTGCCACCATAAGAGTGTTAGGTAAGTTCCTCAGGTGCCAAAGTGAAAAATGCTTACAAAACAATATTTATTCATACAAATAGTTAATAATACTAAGTAAATTTACATTCTTACAATTTTTTTTGAAAAAAAAATAGCAAGGTCACGGGTGATCCTTGTTGCGTTCTGCATATACGATGACATCAATATAATATTTGGGGTCATCAGAAAGGGGAGAGAATATATTCTGTTCAATCTAGAACTTGCTGGTTTCTCCCTTTCGCATTGGGTATGTAAATCCCCATAGAAGTAATAAGACGATCGTATGAAATTTTATTTAAAAAGAAGTAAAATCAGTAAACAATTAAAACTGAAATTTAAAATACGCGTGACAGATGCTTTAAGAAAGGTGAATGAATTAACGTAAAAACACAGCTCTTTGAAACTAAATATGATATGATGGATATCTATATATCACATAAACCGCTTGTCTCCGGATGAAATCATAACAGGAATATGCTAGAATATGATACGACAGGCAATACCAAAGTCAATACAATAGAATACTTTTGTGTAAATTAGTAACAACATTATAAGTAATATATAATCGTTTTCATCGTTCTTGGCGTGTGCGTGTAAAAACACTTGCAATAAGTTGTTTCATCTGTCTTTCCTTGTCAAAGCTCGATTCGTTTACCTCCTCCAGTGGCGGAGCAAAATGTAGCATGTCAAACGAAATAATAGTTTTAAAAGAAAATTATAAAATATTTTTCATTAAATTTCTAATAACGCAATATACGTATAAATTGCGAAGAAGTATTTTTCTAGCTTGCAGTACAATAGGACAGAATATAACGAAAAGTACATTTTAAAAGGATTTTGAAATATACCCAAAAAGTGTTAATTATTTAACCCACTTTAATTAAAAAATGATACAGATTTTTTAAGTTTTAATTTAAGCACTGTAGCGAATTCTGAACTGTTACAACGTACTGATCTTGATTAATTAGCTAATCAGTCAGCGTCTTCACTGAAACTGTCTTCATCATTGGAATCTTCCGCTAAATCGATGATAATTCTACTTTCATTTTCATCATATGTAACCATTTTTGCCCAGTCGCCCTGAATTACTTTTTCAGTATGGTTTACACAACTCGCCCACACTGCAGGTGTAGCCTCAGCTAATGCATCGCCCCAAACTTTTTCATCTCCACGTTCATGTTCTCCAATATGACGATTATAGTATTGTTTAGAAATGCCCCAGACCAACTCAATCGGATTATATTGACAGTGATATGGAGGCAATCTCAAAACCTGATGCCCATGTTCTTGGAGTATCTCGTCTATAACGTACGTACCTGGTATTTTGTGGTTTATTCTGGCGAACAAAGACTCAATAGCTATGTCTTGCCCGAATCGTCGTCAAAAATTATTTTTTTCGCTCGTAACCATTCTTGTAAGTCCGATTTTTTCCAACTGGCATTCGGTAACTTTTCTATTAAAGAGCTATGGTATGAGGCATTATCCATAATAATTAGAGATGGTTCCTCCAACATTGGTATCAGCTTTTCGGAAACCCACTTTTTAAAAGACTCTTTATCCATAGAATCATGATAGTCTGCACTCTTCGATTTCGTAGAAAACAGTAATCCAGCATCTTTAACAAATCCTTGCTTACTTCCGGCATGTAAAATAACAAAGCGTTTACCTGTATTTTCGTGTCCTTTTCTGATGCTTTTCACACAGTCATCTTGCCAAGTACGTTTATATGCCCCTTTTAGAAATATCCATGTTTTATCTAAAAAAACGAACTGAAGTGGGCTTGGACTTAAAAAATTTCTCATATAATGACTCAAAAAATATAGTCGTTTGGAGACAATACATGGTTTCTCACATAGCACTCGTCTACTATGTTCTAGTTTGTAGGAAAACCCACAATTTTTCATAAGGCGCCACAAACTTGTATCAGAACCGTCATAGTGATGCTTGTTTCTTAATTGTGTATTTAGAACTTTAATTGTAACGTGCTCTCCTTTTGCTTTCATCCATACAGTACATTTCTAATCTCTCCTTTTATAGGATCGCTGACATCATTAGTCTTTTTTTTTTGTACATTACGTGACTCTCCTGGTGTAGTAAGAGCTGCTGATATCTTGTATTCACTCTTTATTCTTGTCACTGTGCGAAGACTGATTTTCAAAGCGTCCGCTACTCGTTCATGTACCGATGATAACGAAAGCAAAGGTCCGTTGTTTTCTTTTTCTTTTTTAAAATACTCCAATAAATGAACTACACATTGCCGCATTTCTCCTGTTATCGTTTTTCCCGGCATTTTTCTTATTAAATAAAACAATTAGTTATTCACAACAAAAAATAATAAGTAAAACTGTTCGGAACAAATTCCAACAATGACTGACTAAAATCGACTAAAACAACAAAATATCAATGGTAATTGCTACAATTATAAACCTATTAGCCAGATCATTCAAGAACAATGCCACAAGTCATTATTGCAATGGGTATCGGAAGAGAGAGAGTCACCGCCAGCTATCTGTATTCGTAAAGAGGCCGAACTTATCACCGACACCGTATCGGCCAAACGCATCGGTGTTATTGCTACAATACTGGGAGACGTGAGTGGTCTCTTCATTCCCTTCTCATCGCACTTTACCATGACGAACGTGACTCGCACAATTGAATTACGCATCTGTGTATCAGAGAGAGACGAATATTAAAAATTCCGTAGTAGCTTATTTCAGGTACACGCCAAGAACGATGGAAAACGAGTATACATAGTTACACATATCAATTAATAGTAAAATAAAATATACAATTAAACTACACAGTAAGTACGCTAAAATGAATGTTTATATGTATGTAAAATGTTCTTTTTTTGACAATGTTTAATCGCGATCGCGGCACAAATAAGATAAAGTTCTAAACAAATATGAAGTCTATATACCAAGTAAATGTACTTGATATATGCAGCAACAAGATAAATGGTGTATTGTACCTTACCCAATGAAATTATAGAACCAATCGCTATTGAAAAAGACGTCTTTAGCAACGTACACGAACCACAAAAAGTTGATAATGCAAACTTACTCCATTTAACGACTATCTCATTCACAAGACCGAAACGAAGTGTATCGTTGTGAAACTGCAACAATCTTAATGGCACAAATGCAGTAACATATTACACACGTATGTGTCACTAGTGTCACCGGTGATCATTAACAACTTAATGCTTTTTAGTGAAACATGTCACACAGTAAAAATTTTCGCACCCATTACAAAATGTAGAGATAAGTTTGGGGTTCCATATTAAACTATTGATGACAGCCGTATTCAATAAAACTTCAATTGCAGCTTTATGGCACCAGCTAACAGTTTTTCTCAGAGGTGAGAAATAGCTTGCAAGTTGATCTGAGACCGTCAACACTTTTGTTGCAGTCTATAGGTAATTGCTTTAGGTTTAATTATAGCTACAATATCTTTCTTATGTTTACCTATCTCTTTTATGTCGATTTCATATCTGGTCGTCAAAAAGAGGACATCACGTGTATTGTGTGAACAGCATTCTGAACATTAGCTACTTTTCCATAGGCTTCATTTAACAGACCGCCAATTTGGAATTAAGTCACAACTCGACCAGGATGAGATTTGAGCCATTTTTTATTTTTTGGTCATAATGGCATGAATTTGACAAAATTTGAAAATTTTTGACATGTTTCTCAGATTCAATGTCAATATTGAAGATATTTCCTGAGATCCTCTACCATCATCTGTTTTGTCCCACACGTATATAAAGCTTGAAAGAATGAATTCCTAGATTATAGACATATATATATATATATATATATATATATATATATAATTATATATATATATATATATATATATTTATATATATATATTTATATATATATAATATTATATATATATATATATATATATATATATATTTATTTATATATATATATATATATATATATATATATATATATATATATATATATTATATATATATATATATATAATTTCTTTTGGAATATGTAATGGATGTTGACAATTTCTTGTATGGCAATACATTTTGGAGGTCAAAAGTAGCAACATAGTGTTCATCTGATGCGTCATCACTGTACAATTTTAGTACATCTCTAGCTTGTTTTGCTTTTGCTATGTGAAAATTTTGCTCAACAATAAGTGAATTGGATGTTTCAGTTTCATTTGGCAAATTCCGATTCTGCAGACGAGTGTTGTTCTAGAGGTATATAATTATCAAATGATGATCAGATAAATTACTAATGTCGTTATTTGAATCCATTTTAATCGTAACTGATCACGATAAATACACTGAGCACAATCTGACTAGTCAGCTGGACTTAATCTACTCTATCCAGAAATAATATGACACATTGTTTAGAGACATAGGAAACTAACGCCATCTGTTTATTCTTGCGGTAATTTTGGACGTGGTTTGTTTTAGCACCGAAAAGATTTCTATTTGCAGAACATAGATACACCGCTAACTTAATTACTTACTATACTACGTTCCACGTTTAGAAAATAACATTGCGGAGATAGGGCCATGTATTTCTTATGGACGATAGAAACGCGGCGTTGCCACGACACACACAAGCACAATTTAGGGTTGTATAATTTGTATTTCCGTTTCCACAAACATGAATTAAATTAATGTTTTTTAACGTAATTGACCAAAAGTGCCCATTCGAAACAAGAGATGAAAAGTAGAGAAAATGATTTTAATTAGATAAATAGTATTTACAAAAGATTTAGTTTTATCTTATTTTAATTATAGTAACGACAGTTTATTTGTTTTTCGGTGAGAATACGATATGTCATGAATCATAGAAATCAGTAGAAAATATTGTTCGCTTGGAATGCGTACCTATATCTAATTACTAATTGCAACTTAAAATAATACGATGTGCGTATGTCAGCTATTTTATTTCGTTCTCTGACTACATAATGATAATAAGGCTACATAATAATAATTTAGTAGTTATTCAGACTTTACAGTTAAATGTTAATTGAAAATGAAAATTCAAAATTAAGCAAAGGGAATATCTTGGACATCCGTGCAAAAGACAGTGTCTGAGAGTTTTGGCAACACTGATCTCCATAAGCGTAATGTTATTTTCTTAACTTGAAACAAAGAATAGCACAAAGCATTCTTAAAAAAATAATAATTTATTTAATAAATTTTTAACAGTGCAAGTGTCGTTACATTTCTAATTTGTGTGTTCAGTGAAAACTTGTTTAACTTAAATGCTGCACAAAGTCCTTGATTCATTGTAGACGTCATTTATTGTGATGATTGAATGGTTCGTAAGAACATATAATATGAGACGACCACTTTGTACGTCTAAAACAAAAAGAAAATATCAGTCTAAAATGTCTAAAAGTTTTTAAATGAATAATCTTTTGAAAATATTCATTATTATTACTAAAAGTATTCGACACACTTTACATAGATCCTTAGTCTTTCCTAATCCTAATATTGAGATTTGATAGTGATAATATTAAAGTTGTAATATCTCGCTATAGATCTCAAATGTGTCTTACCTGCAGACCAGTTTCCATACCGATGTTGACAATTTTCCCAGCAGTAATAACAACTTTCTGACGACTCATCATGCAAATCATTCTCATAATTGACTTTTTATAGATTATTCCACTTTCGTACCAGTTGGAACAATACGAATAGAAGTCAGTTCTTTCAGCCTAAGAATTAAACAAAAAAACATGAGAAGAGTTACTATGAAATTCGTATTACTCTTGTAGGTACAATTTTATAAAGTTATAAATAAATTTTTCTTTGCAAGAACTTACCTCAGATGTCAAAAGCTGTCCAGGAATACAATAAAATATAACGAATTCGTTTGTTAAACTGCCCACATAGGTTACACATAATAATATTTCTTTAATGGGTGGCCTTAAAATAAAAAAATATTGCAATCCTGAAATTCTTAGCGAAAATTTGCAACAAATTTTTAACACATTAGTGACGATCTGGCTATAATAACACGAACAAAGCAAGAAGTTAAATCTTCTTCTTTTTCTTCACTGGCTTTACAACTCGGGGTGAGTCTTTTCCACATCCACTATCGCCCTCCATCCTCTACGATCTTGCACTTTTATTTCCTATTGTTATATCCCAATTCGAGATAAATCGGCTTCAATATCATCCTTCCAATTTTGTCTCGGTCGGCCTACTGATCTTCTACCATCTAGTATTTCAAAAAACACCGTCTTTGACACTCTGTCATCCTCTGATCGTACCACTTGACTTGCCCATCTTATTCGGTTTGCCTTGATATGTCTAACTATGTTTTCAGTTCCATACAGAGTCACCAATTCAGCATTGCCTAGAATATCTTCCGAATATGGTGTGAGTCTCTGTAGCAAGATAATTGATAGAACTTTATATGATGTGTAATAAGAGATATGCCTCTATAGTTTCGGAATTGTTCTTTGTTTCCTTTCTTAAATATGGTTATTATTCGCTCCGTGCGTGACCATGGTAGGGGTACATTGAAACGACGCCAGCGTGCATAGCGGCGATATATGACAAAATTGGAATATTGGACAAAATATTTTTACGCATAAATTTTATCAAAAATGTGTGCAAATACATGTTGCGTATTTAATTGTGCTAATAATATCACAAACAGTGAGTGTAGTTTTTATAGGTTCCCAAAGATTACATATAAATTAGAGAAAAGAAAAAGATAAATTCCTGCTATTAATATGAAAAAGTAAATATCACATAATTTCATTTTTACGCAATTGAAATAGGAAAAATTTAAATAATTTACCTTGAATGATATTTCATAAGACTTCAAGCTAACTGCAGATGACTTTAGCTTTTATATCATAACTTTTACTATTATTGTTTTTAATTATATGCTCTTTTGCGTGAAAAACTTGATTTGTCAGTACTAGATTTTTCCCTTTCTCTTACGTTTATAGTTGAAAAGATATATTATGATGAATTTTGAGAAACCCAGTTTTTAATACTACGTTTATTTTGTACATAAACTGAAAAAATATAGTTAAAAAACTAATTTATTAATAATTGTCAATTTCGCATGTATTTAACAATGTCAAACATATGTCATATGTTTAACCTGAAAATTGGGACTCCAAAATTGTCAGAAAAAGGCGGTAGGTGTCGTGTCAGTCACGCACGGAGCGAATAACGCTTCCATTCCATTCTCTAGGCATTTTCTGTTGTTGCCATACTCTCAGAATGATGTCATTTACTATTAGGTGTAAAATGTTTCCTGCTTTTTTGACAACCTTCTTTATGTCATCATTTCCTGGTGCTTTATGGTCTTTTTGAGACGCGATCGCATTCTTTACTTCCTCAAGATATCTGCAGAATGGAACGTAATATCTGGTTCCTCCATTTCACTTTCAATATTTAGTAAATTCCGAAAGTATTCCCGTTTCTATCATTATTAGTTCACTTGCTTCCTTTCTCATAGACTGTGTTATTCCAACACTTGCATCTTTTCTGACTAATTTCACTTCACTAAAGAATTTCCTTGTTTGTTTCCTCTCGCCACTTCTGTCCATTTCCCGGATTTGCTGTTCTAGGTAGCTCCTCTTTTTAGTTCTGAATAGAACCTTGAAGCCTTGTTGGTGCTCTTGTTCTGTTAAAATCTGCTTTGTTGTCATCTGTGGGATCCTGTAGCATTTTCAATCTTTTTTTCGTTTTTATTTTCAGAATTTCCTCGCATGCTTTGTCAAAACATTTCCGTTTTGGGCGAGACCTCTTTTTTCCAATGATTTCCCTGGCTGCTTGTTCTAGGTATAACTGATGCCACTTGTTGCCATGCTTGTTATAACTCTATATTATGCTCTTCCTCTCACAGCAATTAGAATCTGTTGCTTATTGCCACTTGATAATCCAGATCTTTATTTGTTGTTTGTAGGGCTTTTATGTTCTATATTTCTCTTTTTTCTTGTTGTTTCACTTTCTGTATTGATAATCGCGTTCTTAACTTAGATTTCAACATAAAGAAGTTAAATAGATATCTATAATGCTCATAAAGACTGCAAAGGAGTAGGGTTTAAAAAGAAATAAAGAGAAAAGCACAGAAAAAGTATACATATACTGATGAAAAATGATACTGGTGATAACTTTCTAGTAATGCCGACGGCATCGAACCCTTCCGTACTGCATTTAAAGAACTTGTGATTAAAAACAATAATTTGACACCTGAGCAGATTTAAAATTGGAAACTGGGTTATTTAGGCACATGTTACCAGAGTACACATTGGTGTCATCGCAAGAAAAGATTGCTCCTGGTCGAAATATTATCACAGCAATGTTTTACTTCCGTCTAGCAATTTCCAAAGCTAAAATTGTCACTAATCGAAAGGAGACGTACAAAAAGAAGAAAATAGCCTTAGTCCCTTTTTGTTTAATATAGTAATGGACTAATTACTATTAAACTGGTAATAAGCCACAATTAAAGATAAAAATACGTTTATTGACGTTTCAATTTCCACTTCGGAAATCGTTCTCAAAATACAAACAGTAAATTAAACAAATTTTGTTTTTTGTTACATAGTGAAAAATTCTTCTAATAATTTAATTTTATCTGACTCATTTATATTGACAATTCAGACATACATTATGCATTTTAAAGTAGACGACTTTAAAATGATATTGCCAATATTGTTGAGTTGCGCTCCTGGGACGACTTTATTTATAAGATACTTCATTCGATTACATGAAATCAACTTTAACTTGAAAATATCTTAATAGATCTCAACGTGTTTGTTGTTTTGAATGTTGTTGAAATGTTGAATTTATTTCCTATCCTTTTAAGTTTTTCTGATAATCATTTTATGTACGGTATTGTTATTTTCCTCGTATTATTCCTTGTGTATGCTGTAGGATCTCGTTCTAAGTTGTTCTGTTCTATTCGATCGATTGTTGAAAATTCCTTATTTATAAACGATAAAGGATAATCATTTTTTAATAAAACAGATGTTAACAAATGTTTCTCCTGTGTTGGTTTTCTATACATCTGAGTCTCATATCCAGTATCGTTGAGATCTATTTTGTCCAAAACCAAACCTAACAATGAACAAGAAAGGACAAAGAATTGCATTTATAAAATACCTTGTGAATGCGATCAGTTTTATTTAGGTGAAACATCAGGCCATGAAATGTTAGAATAAGTGAACATCAATCTTATATTAAAAATAGAGAATTTGATAGAACTCAAATATGTAAACACGCATGGGATAATGAACATAGGGTTCAATGGAATAATTCAAATGTAGTCCTAAAAGAAACGGATGGTAAAAAAAGAAAAATCAAAGAAGAGGCTCTAATTATGCTAAATGAGGCCAATTGTGTCTCAAATTCCTCGGCAGAATGTAGTAGGATCTGGTTACCAATATTGAAAGAGGAAGTTATTGATAAGAAAATACCAGTATTAGTAAGTCAGTAACATATAGAGGATACATCATTTATGTTTTTTAAATAAAGAAACATATAAAATCAGAATTTTGGTGTTTATTGAAGGTAAACTAAATGCACGAACAAATACTTACCATGTCGGGATAGTATTATGAGGTTTTTTTCCTGGTTTTTCCCCCATAATTTACTATGGAATCACTAACGGGAGAATTTTACTGTCATCATGTCATGTGTTTGTCTCTTTAAAGACGAATTACATGTTATGATTTTTTTCTGACGGATATTCTCGAGTTAAAGTTGATTTCATGTAATCGAATGAACTATCTTATAAATAAAGTCGTCCAGGAGCGCAACTCAACAATATTGGCAATATCATTTTAAAGTCGTCTACTTTAAAATGCATAATGTACGTCTGAATTGTCAATATAAATGAGTCAGATAAAATTAAATTATTAGAAGAATTTTTCACTATGTAAAAAAAAACAGAATTTGTTTAATTTACTGTTTGTATTTTGAGAACGATTTCCGAAGTGGAAATTGAAACGTCAATAAACTTATTTTTATCTTTAATTGTGGCTTATTCCCAGTTAAATAGTAATTAATTTAAAATGCCAGAAGAAAATAGCTTCAGAACAATAGTAATGGACAAAATAATTACATGGACAAGATCACTATATTTACAAAATAGTAAGCGTTTTAGTTTATTAGTAAACAATTTATGTGTTATTTTTATACTTACTTATTTGAAATTTTAAAAATTTCAATACAGTTGGCTGATACCGTAAGAGCAAAAAATATCAACAGAATATTGGACATGGCGTCGTTTATTTTACTTGAATACCTAAAACATTCATGACTATTATCCAATATGAAACACGTTTCGCTATTTACTAGGTCTCAGTAACAATATCTACAAAAATCAATAACAAAAGAGACAATTAATAGAGGAAATTGGCCAAATCCGGATCCCTCCTCCTAAAGTGGACCCAGATTTGCAAGTGCAAATAGTATATTTAGGGCCGGTTCTACAATACTAGTATATACTGAGAATAAAGTTATACTTGGAATAACTTTATTAATGGTGTTCTATAAACCAAGAATAAACTAGGAATAAGATAATCGGAGTATATCTATAGAATAACTTCATCCCTCCAAAGTTGAGCAGATATACCAAGTATAAATTTATACTGCATTTCTATTGGTCGGCGAGCATGGCGAGGGGTTGTCAAATCTGTGATATTTTAACCTCACTTTATGCCATTCGATCTTTGAACTGTGGTTTTGTTTGTTTTTATATATAAAATAAAATTTTTGATATGGATCCAGTTAATATTAATATTTTTGAATCTGATGATGAAGATTTTGAAGAAGGAATACCTAGGCTAAGGCATCCAAAAACTTTTAGAATTCGGTATGAACCAATTAGATATATATTTATGTAGCAATTGAATTCAATTTCTGTATATGTAAAATTGTTACACCTTTTTTTATCCATTTTATAAATATTCATTTTGCAAAGTATAATAATATAAACGTAGGTTAAATTACTTGATAAAAATAAAGTAGATAAAATATGTACTTTCCATTGTAAACAAATTTTTACAGTTATGACAACTGCCAAATGTCACCATAAGAATTTGAACTAATTTTGAGGATATCAGATCTACTATTTCGTTTTACCTTAGTGTTCTGTGGTTATACCCAGAACACAGAATACTAAACAATCAGAATGCCCACTCTCCATGGAAAATTAAGTACGCGCATCTCGTTCGCGCAGACGTTCCGCCATGTTTTAGAGGGAACCAGTGTTGTTTATGTGGTGTGCATAGAAAAATTAACCCGGTTTAATTGACTTACGGCAATAGACATACTATACAATTATATTAACATTGTTAAATATAATAACATAAATATAATATAATTAAACATAAATATAAACAATTACATAACCTCACACATTATATGTCTGTGTTATGTGTTTCCTTCTAAAACATGGCGCGCGTGCTGAAAAAATTTAAAGGCGGCATCTGAGAGTGAGCATTCTGATTGTTTATTATTCTGTGCTCAGAATAACTATTCCGCTGTCGATTTCACAATGTAGAACGCTCGAAAGGTCATCTTCTTCTTAAGGTGCCTTCTCCATTACTGAAGGTTGGCTATAACTACAGCAAATTGCTCTCTATCTTGAGCTGTTCTTAGTATCGCATGTGTGTCCATGCCTGTCCAGTCTCTTATGTTCTTCAACCAGGAGCATTTTCTTCTTCCTGGACCTCTTCTTCCTTCCACTTTCCCTTCCATTCCTCCCATCGAAAGGTCATACTTGGAATAAATTCAAGTGTAAGTTATACTCAGAATAACTATTCTTTCGCTCGCACCCACGCACCGTGGGAAATGTCTTGTCCGTCCACGTATGTGCTGGTGCATCATATCCATCGAGAGTAGGTAACATTAAAGGTCGATTCAGACACATCAGTTTCGTCACAGTTTCGGCGCCGAACCGGTCCTGTTTGGTCACAGAGCTATTAATTATCTGACAGCTGGGAAACTGTTTGTCGCCTGATGCATGTGAATGCCGGCCCCATATTTCTATTAAAGAATATTTTGTATGACGGATTGTTCGGTTCGGCGCCAGGACTGTGACGAGACGTGACTGATGTGTCTAAATCTACCTTAAAGGTGCGGTATTAACCGACGGGTGTGAGAGCTGGCGGGTGAGCTGCGCGAAAATAGAAAAGGAATTATTCTAAGAGAGATAGGAGCACGGGCGCCGACTCCATAAGGCCTGGGTGGGCTCAAGCCCCCTCAAAAATAATTTAGGGGGGCGTAGCCCCCCCTAAATTTCGAAGGAGTAAAGAGTATATAAAGCATCGGAAACAGATTTTTGATTGCCGCAGAATGTGCTGAAAAGAACAATCTCATGGAAATGAACGAGAGAATTAACCTCCGCCAATGTAAGTTCGCGATAATTCGGAATACTGAAGTTCTGTTAAGTTGTCATCCATTTTATTTTAATGACATTGACATTTAATACTTCAGAAATTTGCATTTCAGTATTTCTTTAATTTACTTTAAATAAACCTAATTCACATCATATTAATCTTTCTATTAATTTAAATCCTTAGAAGGTAATTAAATACATGTACTAAGGTTTTAAATGCCTATTCATGTAATTTTAAACCATATTTACTTTATTATCAAATTGGACATGATGATATAAGCAGAATGATATTGGCAAACTTAGTTTATTAGTAAATGTGTTCTAACACGTGTTTGCAAGTAATTAATACTTAGTAAAAGCATTATAAAAATAAAAACCGCAACTTGTAGCTCTACCTGTCGCCACTCCACCAGTTAGCAAGTTATAAATAGATTGCCTACGTGACTTTTTCCAAGGTCACTGCGTTGAAGTTGTGGCCGCCTGGCTGGCCGTGGAGTGGTGGGAGGAGGGATGAGTTACAGACACCCCTAGCGCGCTCTTTGTAAACAAAACAAACGTACTGTCTACCGCCTCGGTTGTCTTGTCGGCTCTGGCTCTTGCAATCAGTTCCGTTGTTCCGTTTGCACGGTCACAAGCAGTTAGTTTACGTCGTGTTTCTATATGTTTATGTGAATGATGTGATTGATAGTAAGCAGTGAGTAGTGTTTGAGTGTGAATTATTGTAAAGTGATACAATATGGATAAGTTTGTATTTAAAAAGGCGCGTGTTGATAGGATCACAACTCCACTCCCAGCACTAGAATCATCTGTTCCGGTATCTGGAACGTCTGCCAGCAGTAACAGCTTAAATTTGAGCAGCAGCAGCAACCATAATATCATCGGTAAGGGTAAGGGAAGATCCTTTCAAAAGTCATGGTTAACCAAATATTCTTGGTTAGAATATGAAAAACAAACTGACAAAGCATTTTGTAAAGTTTGCAAAGAGGCAGAAGCGAAAGGCCTTATAAAGTTTACTTTAAAGAAAGAAGATGCGTTTACTTCTGCCGGCTTTTCAAACTGGAAAAGGGCCTTGGAAAAATTTCGCACTCATGAAACTACAAATGTCCACAAGGAGGGTATTCTTAAATTGTCAACTGCTTCAAACTCAACCGTAGCTGCCCAGTTAAATGAACACATGAATAATGATATGAAAAAAGCCCGTTTAGCGTTAACTGCTATTTTCACAACTTTAAAATTCCTATGCCGACAAGGTCTAGCAATTAGAGGACATGAGGATATAAACTCAAATTTTTTGCAACTCTTGGAACTTAGGAAAGAAGACGTCCCAGAACTAAAAGACTGGCTAAATCGTTCGGGTTATAAGTGGACATCCCACGATATTCTAAATGAAATAATTGACTTGCTAGGTCAGTCTGTTTTGCGCTCGGTCTTAGTTAACGTGAAGAAATGTGGGCACTTTTCCATAATGGTGGACGAAACTAGTGATGTTTCAATTCACGAACAGGTATCATTTTGTATCAGGACAGTAAATGATGATTTGACCATCAATGAAGATTTTATTGGACTATATGAAACCCCAAACACTGAATCCCAAACTCTGTTCAGTATTGTCAAGGACATCCTCTTACGTTTGGATTTGTCTATGGAAAAATTGAGAGGACAGTGTTACGATGGCGCTTCCAATATGAGTGGAAAATTCAACGGACTGCAACAGTTAATTTTAAACGTGCAGGATCAGGCCATTTACGTTCACTGTACTGCCCACAGCCTCAATTTAGCAGTTGAAGACAGTCTTCGGTGCCTGACTTGTATGAGAGACATAATGAACCTTGCAAAGGATATAATTAATAATGTTAGAGAATCCCCTAAAAGGATGGAAATATTCAGATGTGTAAGCAGTGCCAATGCTACCAGTCTAAGTGATAAAGTAGGACTTCGACCGCTTTGCCCAACACGATGGACAATGAGAGCATCAAGTGTGCAACAAATCTTGAAAAATTATGAAAGTATTCTGGAGTTGTTTGAAACCATCTCTTCCTCGAATAAGAACGACGCAGGTTATAAATGTGCAGGTTTTTTGGAATCTATGCTGAAATTCAAGACTTACTTGTTTTTACAGCTTTATTGCTATGTAATGAACCCAGTGGAAGAGGTAAATCGTAAAGTTCAATCACCTGATTTGAGCGTAACTGATTTAGAAGATATGTTCATTAACCTAGCCTGTATTTTGGAAGAAAAGCGTGGAGGATTTGAAGACTTCTGGAAGTTTTGTTTACAAGTAAAGCCACCATCAGTAGGTGAACCGGAACTAGCACGGAAATGCCGCGTTCCTCAACGCTACGAAAACAAGGAGGCTGGACCACCCCACACATTCAACACACCAGCTGAATATTTTAAAGTCGTATACATCGAAATTTGTGAAACTGTCAAGTCTTGTGTTACCAGTAGATTCGACTCAACAGGACTGTTGAAAGTGATTGCAGTGGAGAGGGAGTGTCTTTCGGTTCTAAAGAAAGGACAACAAAGTGATATGACACGTTCTAAAGAGCTTTTTCAAAATGATCTGGACACTGACAGGTTACTCTTACATTTGTCAATGCTGGGTGACATTTCGAAACAAAAGAATGTGCAACTTGATACATTAAACGACGTTAAAAAGTTCTTTGTACTAGAACCTAGTGTAAAGGAAATGTTACCGGAACTTGTGAAATGCTTGAAGCTGCTTCAAGTTGTGCCGGTGACGTCAGCAACTAACGAACGTTCGTTTAGTGCCCTACGGCGTCTCAAAACGTACCTTAGAGCTACCATGGGACAGAAGAGACTCAACAACTTAGCAATTACTCATGCCCATCAAGATATTTTGGATGAAATAGACATTCGTCCAGTCATCAACGAGTTCATTAAAAGAAATCATGTTAGAAGATCCTGTTTTGCACTCTTCTAAGGATAGACTGCAATTTTCCGCCATTTCCGGTAAACCCTCAACTTCGATGTTATCCTAATTTCAATTTACATGTTATTTTATGATTTTTAATGACAGTTTTTTTTTTGCAACTGCTTATATTTTAGTTTGGTAAAACTGCCGATGTACGTTCAAATGCGGAAAAAGATGAAAATGTCCAAAACTATCTAAGAACTTTATGTACCTACTTTTAGAACAAAAAATCTCAAGAATACAAAAATGATCTTTTCCATTATTTGTATACCACCCCATATATACATCGCGCCCTAAAAAAGTATTTGGACTCCGTTATTCTATAATAATTTATGTTTAAAAAATCAAGAACATCTAAATCATTTGTATGCCTAGTTTTTAGTTTCATTTTCTACGGGAAATTCGACTTTTCCGACAAATAAAACTTCACCTTCTTAAAGTACGTATTTTTTAGACAGTTTTGGAAATGTTTATTTTTCCTTATATGACCGTACATTGGCAGTTTACCAAACTAAAAAATAAGCAGTTGTTAGTTAGTTTATTTTGTTATTCAGGCTACAATAATTTCATTTAATACTAATTATATGATTTCAATACAAGTTACAATAATTTAATGTAAATTGCAACTTATGTTACCTTTATCTAAAATAAATAGCTTTTGAACCCTTTTATGTTAGTTTTGTTACCTATTTTTTCTTTCATACTTGATATTTGCCAAAAAGGAATACAAACTAACAATAAAATGTAGCCTTATATAGAATCTAACTTTGAATTCAAAGAAAATTATTCGTTTAAAAGGATAAGTAAAGTAAGAATATTTTTCAACAATAAAAAAATTTACAGACGATGGACATATTTATTAAAAGTAAACGTAACGTTAATTGGTTTACTGGTAATAATAACCGTTGTTATTATGAAAGAAAAACTTTAACAATAACAATGTGCCATCTGCACTTAAAAATTTTTAAACAATCAATCAAAACACAAGCTTTCAAATAATGCTATACGCTCAACAAAAAGTCGATTTTTGCTTTTTTATGAATTTTTTTAGTCAACATTTAAACAAATGTTATTGTATACCACCCGTTTTACGTCGCGCCGCGGCGGTTAGGTTAGGTTCAAGTTATCATATCTTAGTGATTAAAGGTCAATTCAGACACATCAGTCACGTCTCGTCACAGTGATTGCGCCGAACCGAACAATCCGTCATACAAAATATTCTTTAATACAAATATGTTGCCGGCATTCACACTCATCAGTTGACAAACAGTTTCCCAGCTGTCAGATAGTTGATAGTTCTGTGACCAAACAGGACCGGTTCGGCGCCGAGACTATGACGGGACTGATGTGTCTGAATTGACCTTAAGGGATAAGGATATAATAACCTGAAACTAACCTAATCGCCGCGGCGCGATGTACGTAATAGAAATAATTGGTAGTATACGTATAACGGAAAAGATCCAGATTTTGCTCTCTAGCTTACTAATCTTTGGCATGTATAAAGATCTAGTCTAAAAATGTTTTCATACACCCTCCACCGAGGAGATTAAGCCCCCCCAAAGTTTTTGGCAAGTCGGCGCCCATGGATAGGAGAGATACTTAATCGCGGGTGTCACAAATGCGTAGTTGCCGTATCAAAAATTTAGTCGGGGTCTGAAAATTACGTTAATAGATATGTTCCGTGGTTGTGTCATTGCGTGTGTGATAAACTTATTTACCACGAAAACAAAATAAAAATAATAATAATATTGAATAAAACGTAGAAAAAATCTGTTAATAATATTTATTTTCATAAAACGTAATTAATTCTTGAAGGGAAGGTATTTTTGTATTTATCGCGGACTACTAAACAATGGAATGGATAAACGAGGTTATTTTTGATTTTTAAATTTGTATCAAAATGAACCAAGTTACCAAGTTACGCCAGAGCTTAAGAAGGGGAACAATATATACGATACATGAAACCGAATAAAAAATCAATTGAAGATTAGTACTATTATGATTAAAGACTTAAAAAGGAAGGTTTAAATTTTTTGAAATAAAGTTAAATCAAACACTACTGCCCGAAACAAGCGTCAACAATATATCCAAAACAAATTCTGTAATTCTGTGATGGTCGATTAATTATGAAAATTTTTTCCCGTCGCTTTATCTTGGTTATTTTCAAGATATAGCAAGTGGCCAACGTTGTTGACCCCCTTATATAATAACCATTCCCGAAATAATAATGTACGTTCTTTTTATAATGCTTTATAAAATACCTATATAAAAAATGATGGTGATCGATGCATCTTTTCACTTTCTTCTTCATCGTTTCCTTATCTTCTTCACTTTCAATTTTGAGTTCCAACACTCTTCTAATTTCTCGATTTAAGATTCGCCATTGCACATATGCCAAAATGATGACGGTTGCGCAGAACCCATCCCAAGCCATGCAAGAAAAATCTATCACAACAAATGCGTAAGTTTCAAGAAGATACAATAAAGGGTAGGGGATACTCTCAGGAATATAACTATTGAACGCTAACACCCTTTTTCGTAAAATGAATGGTCTGAAGTAAAAAAACGATGACGGTATTACGGCAAAACCTAAAAAGTAAATAAATATGATTTTGACTGTTTTCAATATAGCGAAGTTAGCGTTTCTTTCATCTTCGTCCCGTACATCGTCCAGTTCCCAAAAATTTTTCATATCACGTATCAAATCTAATATCTCTGCATGCTTCATATACGCAGCTACCAATGTTAAAAGTCCCTAGAATTAAAAGGTTAGATTAATATGGTGTAATTAATATGATGTATTTAATTTATTTGCTGTATTTGTAATATAGATGAAACTACCACCAAGACATTTTGTATACTTAGGGTCTCTCCGCAAGATCAACCAGGAAACATAATAAGGAATTAAATTGATTACATAATGGTGAAAAAGAGATTCCGTAATGGATCCAGTGCTGACGTACCATCAGATCATATTCCTGTTATTGGAAAATTAAGGTTTAGATTTAAAAAGGTTACAAAAAAGAATAGTAACAAAAAATGTGGTATGAGAATACTAAAAGATAAGGAAAGAAAGGAGACGGTCACATGGGTTCTTTCAGAAAAGCTAAGTA
This sequence comes from Diabrotica balteata, assembly GCA_918026665.1. Taxonomy (NCBI): domain Eukaryota; kingdom Metazoa; phylum Arthropoda; class Insecta; order Coleoptera; family Chrysomelidae; genus Diabrotica; species Diabrotica balteata. The sequence goes on along the minus strand of OU898278.1, from coordinate 2,658,736 downwards.
TCATGGAGAAAACATATGTTCCAGAGAAATTACTCTAAAATATATGAGAAACAAGATCAGAGAAGAACATCTAATGGAAAATGAAGAGAAGAGGAAGAGTTGGATGAATAACAATATACTGCAACTCACGGACGAAAAAAGAAAATCAAAGAATAACAAAAGAATGTACAAAAATAATCAGAGACAAATAAGAACTGAAATACGAAAAGCCAAAATTGGTTAAAAACAAAGTGCGAAGAGAAAGTTGTTGGAACAACTTTCTCTTTATTTCTCTATGGAATTCTATGGAATTCCATTCTTTCTTAAAGAATGGAATTCTTTAGAATATATTCTAGATCACAATCATTCTTTTAACGACGAATTTCAAATTCTTCACATTCAAAATAAAGGCCTTAAGCTATCCTTGTTAGAATCTATGCAAATCAACAAATCAACTTGAGACCAACAGTTCTCCCCTCCTCAACCTATTTCATTAGAGACTATAAAGTGTAAACGCATGCCAAACATAGATCACTTGAGAAAGGCAATCAGCCGAAACAGCTGTAGTGATAAGAGTTAAAATAAATTATTGTGGAAGTTTGAAAACAAAGTGTTCAGTGTTTTATTGTTACAGAAAATGAATAGAATGACAGAAGATAGAAAAATATTTAATATAAGTAGATCTTGTTGAATCATATTAGTAAATAATATGTAGTGAATTTTACAACTTACTATCATATTTTTGAATCAATAATTTTAGAGTGATCAATTTCACCCCATTTTACGGTAATATTGTAACTTTTTTTTGGTGTAAATCAAGCTTATAAATTTCCCTCCGATTTTTAAATAGATATAGACACATTTACATATTGTATACTTACATGAAAAAGTAGAATCAAGGATTCCAGAGTGTCGGTTATTTTTAATAAATCCAAATTCTTTTCAAATACAAAAACCAAAAAGCACAAATAAATCGTACTTAAATAAACAAAAGAATTCATAAGAAACAGAAACAGTTGTATCGGATTTCGATGCCCCTTTGGGTGGACACCGATTATCTTAAACATTCTTAGTATTAATGAGACTGTAAAAAATTTCATGGTTTTTAATACAGATGTACTCGATTAGTATCTACTCTTTTATACCCTTTGGTCACATGTAGGTTTAATTATAAGTAATAATTAAAGTAAAACTTTAATAAAATTGGGGTTGATCTTCGTTGGGAGTTTTTTTTTTAATTATTCAGAACACAGCTTGAAAGTAAGATCAAAGTTACTGAGGTAATTGATTATAAATGTGTAATTATTGGGTATAAAGTTGTGTTTCTTTCACGACTAATGAATTATAGTATGATCTAATACTTTTTTGAAGGAATTTCGAGTAAGTGGCACGTTCTATATGTACTTTTCTAATTACCAAATGAATAATTTAATGTTAATAAGTTTTTTTGGAACATTCCTCGATATATGAGTTCATAGTCTTGCCGTAATCTACGGTTTTCTTTTTCTTCCATTCTGGCCTCTTATGTGTTCTAGTTTTCCAGATGGCTATGTTTAAAATTTACTATGATTTACTAGATTTTCTTGGTTTGCCTCTTCTGCGTTTGCCTATGGGGCTCCACTCTGTTATTTTTGCTATCCATCAGTTTGGATCTGTTCGTCTGATATGTCCGTACTACGTTAATGTTTTTTCTTCAATGTAATTTAAGGTGTCTTTTTTTTGTTTCTGCTACTTTTGTTTAAGACCCAATTTTCTGCTTCATATGTTAGAATGCTGCGAATCATCGTGAATAAATAAAAAGTTTCTTTTACATGCAATATTTTCAATTAAAAATTATACTATATTTTCTCTTTTATTTTCACCCCTGTTACATAACATATTAAAATAGACATTGTAGAAGTTTTCAGGGCTTTCTGCTTTCAGTAATAATGTAATCTTTCATTCTGCGTTTAAATTTTTCAAAAATATTTATTAGTTTTCTCCGGATTCGAAAATAATGGATACATTAAAAACACATTGAAAATTTTGCCAGGCGACATTTGGCGCCTTTCCCCTTAATTAAATTAATGTATCTTTTACAAATGGCAATAAACTTTTTATTTTTGAATGAAATAAAGAAGTTTTATTAAAACAAAAATACAATTTACATAAGTAAAATTTAAAAAATATATTTATTTAGTTCAAATAAATGTTTCAATCATATACTCTCCGACACTGGTCGGTCAGCTGTAAATAAAATACCTTCTTAATCGGATTAAAAGATTGACTGCCGTATTGTATTCCTTCAGATACAAGGTGGGTTAGTCGAAAACATCTTAAGCCGTCAGTTTCAGGTTGGTTTTTACTGTTATATCGTATTACCTATCCTCTCTGTATTTCATTTCTCTAATTAAGGTTAAATTTGTAGTGAGCTATCGACAAATTGTGAACCGATTATATATTTATTTGGCAATTAGCTTTAAAAGGCATTGGTCTCTCCTCTCGTATCATATTTTTTATTTATTATTTATTTAATATTTTTATTTTAAGCGATTTAGGTTGGATGATATATATATCCATTTTGGTTGACAACTTCACATACCTTGGGTCGCTATTGACTGCTACCAATAAAACAAGCGAAGAAATCAAAAGACGAATAAATCTTACAAATGGGGCATACTATGGACTCCAAAAGCATTTCCACTCAAGAAACATTCAAAGAAAAACTAAAATTATTATATACAAAACATTGCTGAGGCCGGTCCTCACATATGAAGCAGAAACATGGACTCTAACGCAGAAAGATGAAAGACTTTTGAGAATATTTGAGCGTAAAATACTCCGCAAAATATTTGGAGCTGTAAACGACCAAGGACAGTGGCGCAGAAGATGCTAACCACAAGAACACCTGTAGGAAAAAGAAGCAAAGGCCGACCGCGAATTAGGTGGTTAGATGGAGTGGAAACCGACTTACGAATATTAAAAATCAGAAGATGGCAACATGTTGCCAAAAACCGAACAGAATGGCGACGAATCTTAGAGCAGGCCAAGATCCACAGAGGATTGTCGAGCCAAAGATGATGATGATGATGATATAGATATCCACAATTTGTATCAAAATAATGTTCGCTAGTTCGTTTAGCCTTTTGTAAAGCAATCTTCTTTATAAATATTGATTTTTTTGTATCTTTATCACGCATATTTTAATTTGTGAATATTAGGGATTTATATAATCTTCTGTATGTTCTGTATAATTTCTTTATTCATTATACTTTTTAAATATATTTTCATATACTCCTCCTGCTGTTATATGTTATAGTAATATACATGCCCAAAGCAAAAGAGACAACAGCGAATTCTAAATTGAACATAGACATTCTCCTTTTACCACGCATGTCCCGGACAATTACAAGGAAGACTTTGAGATTTCGTGATAGCATTTAGATATCGTGATAGCATTTAGATATCCCGTGCCGGTGTTAGTTTCTAAGAAGGAGAGGTTCTGAACTGAGTAGGGGCTTCTCAGTACTTCTTGGAAAACACACTCGGAGGGGGGCAGCTCTCAACCCCGACACGGCGCGTCCCAATGGCTGATAGGGAACGTCCTACAGATATGTAGGATAGGTGCGAATAAGGCTTTGCCAAATAAACACACGCGGATCAACTGAGAGCATGGCATAGGGCAGCAGCTATGTCATTACAGGATCAGAGCGGTAGAGACAAGATCTCTGTATCGGTCTGATACCGGATAGTCACGGGCGGTAATCAAATTATGATTTAACCGGTTGTGATACTGCGGTGCAGAAAGCAACGGGAAACTACTGCACTATATTTTCCCTAGTAAAGTAACCTATGCAAAACAAAAATTTAACGGCCCCTAGTCCGCGGCAGACCTTAAGTGGTCAGGGGGTGCAAAGAATGAAAAGACTTGGAGTGGACATACTAGGTATAAGTGAGATGAGATGGTTTGGTTCTGGAAATGTATCCATCGATGACTACACAATATACTACTCGGGGAACGAACAGCAGAGACACTGGAATGATGTAGGCCTTATAGTAACAGAGCAGATAAAAAAGCAGTAATTGATTTCATACCCTATTCTGATCGAATGCTTCTTTTGAAATTACAGAGTAAGCCCGTAAACATAAACATACTCCAAGTTTATGCACCAACTGCTGACAAGTCGGATGATGAAATAGAGCAGTTCTATGAGAATCTCCAAGAATTACTTAAAACGACAAAGAGTTATGAAACAACATTAATCGTAGGAGATTTTAATGCCAAAGTGGGTTGTGGAAAAGTGGAACATATTTGTGGAAATTACGGACTGGGCAATCGCAATGATAGAGGTGACAGACTACTACAATTTTGCTAGGAGAAACAACTAACTATCATGAACACCTGGTTCAAGCTACCACTACGAAGGCTATATACGTGGAAATCACCCGCAGATAATAAAAACAATTGTGTCCGAAATCAAATCGATTACATTATTATAAACCAGCGATATAAAAATGCAGTAACGGATACAAGAACATACCCAGGAGCAGATGTTCCATCGGATCACAACCTACTAGTGGCTAAATTAAGAAAATATATATAAGAAAATATACAAAGTATGGTAAAGACTAAACTCAACGAGGAATGTGAAAGACTCCAAAGAGAGTTATCACCAACTACAGAAGGCTTATAGACTGAAGTCAAGAATGCTTTTACTAGCGCCGAGAAATATATAAAAGACACTAATAACAAAAGAAAATCTAAACCCTGGATGACACAAAAAATTCTGGGAATGATGGATACTCGAAGAGCCTACAAAAATAAAGATAATGAAAAATATAGGGAGATACATCGTCAAATCAAGAAAGAAATAGCTACCGCAAAAGAAAATTGGATGATAGAAAACTGCCAAGAGATCGAAGAATTAATAAAGAAACACGCCAGTCAAACGCTTCACAAAAAAAATAAAAGATCTAGCTGGAATGACAAAACAAAGACTTCCTTGTAGATTAACAAACGACGAGAATGAAACGATATGGGAATTAAGTGATCTAAACAACGTATGGGGACATTACATAGAAGAACTATTCTCGGACACACCACTAAACAACATAATATATAAAAACCATGAAACCAGTCCTCCTATATTAAAACAAGAAGTAGAAAGAGCAATCAAAAACGCAAAAAATGGGAAAGTCCCTGGCCCCGATGACATACATACGGAAGTCATAAAGCTACTGGAAGAGAAACATTTAAATATAATCGTCAAATTATTTAATCAAATATATACAAGCGGTGAAATTCCACAAGACTGGTTAAAATCAGTCTTTATTCCCCTTCCAAAAACTAAGGGAGCAAAGAAGTGTGGTGATTTCAGACTTATTAGTTTAATGTCACATATGTTAAAGTTATTCTTGAAAGTTATTCACCAACGCATTTATAAGAAATGTGAACAGGATATCAGTGATGAACAATTTGGCTTCCGAAATGGATTTGGGACACGGGAAGCATTAACCAGTTTTATTATACTGCTGCAAAAATGTCGAGACCAAAAAAAGGATCTCTTTTTATGTTTTATTGACTATCAAAAGACTTCACAAAAAGGGACTAGATGAGAACGATTTTAAAATTATCCAAACGCTGTATTTTAACCAAACTGCAGCAGTTAGAACAGAAGCCGGTGACACAGAAATATTCAATATCAAGCGAGGTGTACGACAGGGGTGTGTATTGTCACCACTACTTTTCAATATATATTCGGCAGAAATCTTTGCACGAGCACTAGAGCAATCAAGAGAAGGTGTTAAAATTAACGGCAGAGTTCTAAATAATATACGATACGCCGACGACACGGTCCTAATTGCAGAGAGCGCACAGGATCTCCAGACACTCTTAGATCGCGTCAGATCGATCGGAAAACAATACGGCCTCAGCATTAACGTCAAGAAAACAAAAACAATGATTGTCTCCAAAACATCCATCCATCCACCCATGGCTTTAAACGTGAATGGTAACATTATCGAAAATGTCGAGAAATTTCGATATCTAGGGTGCTGGATAACAAAAGATATAGATCCAGACATAGAAATAAAATCGCGAATTGAACAAGCAAGAAATGTCTTTTTAAAAATGAAACAAATGTTTACGTCCCAAACACTCAATCTCAAAATCCGATACCGAATGCTGAAATGTTACGTTTACAGCACCTTACTATATGGAATGGAGGCCTGGACCTTCAAAATCAACTCACTAAGGCGTTTGGAAAGTTTTGAAATGTAGTTATTTCGAAGGATGCTGAAAGTCCCCTGGACAGCGCATATGAGCAACGAGCAGGTGATACACAAGATGGGTACCGACAGAGAACTCTTAAAAATAATGAAAACACGGAAAACTTCATATTTGGGACACATATACAGAAATGAGAAATACCAGCTACTGCAGCTTCTTATAGAGGGGAAGGTAGAAGGAAAACGTGGTCCTGGTAGACGGCAGGCGTCCTGGTTGAAGAACATTCGTGAGTGGACTGGTTTGGATTCTCAATCTTTAATAAGAAAAGCCAGGGACAGAAATGATTTTGCTGAGGTTATCGCCAACCTTCATTGAAGACGGCACCCAAAGAAAGATTTAGATATCATTCGTCATGGAACCACAGTTCCCTATTCGAATAAGTGAAACTAAAAAAAAGGTCGATTAAAGGAGTTGTAACGATTTTCTGATCGTTTAACAGTTTGAACCGTGGGAGTGTCAATGTTTGCGCATCTACTTCTTCAACGAGACGGCGAAGTGAGATCCAGAGCGGCTATTTAAGGTGTGTGAGTAGCGGAATTAGAGAGTCTTGTAGCTAGCGCTCTAGGCTCCTCGATTCGCCGGTGTACTGAACCTGCGAGCCAACCCGGGCAGAGATATTTCCGTATTGAGGATCATACTCTGTCCTTAACCAAGCAGAACCCATCGGTATTGTGTATTGAACTTTACCGTGGGGCCTCCACAGCCGAATATTTAGTTTGCGAGTGCGTTCGGAGTTCTCGCTGAATTGAACCGGAAGCGAGTATAAGTCTGCGTGCGATTGACTTCACCTATTTCATTTGTTTGTTATTAATAATAACTTATTCTTTCTTTTATAGACATTCGTCGGGGAATTACTTCATCGCGGGATTCAGACGGGGACGAAGGATTCGCTTTATTTTTATTGTACATACGGCGGAGAATTATTTTTATTTTTATTTTTATTGTACATACGTTAAATTAATAGATTTATTTTTATTTCAACCTGTGTTTTACTGAGTCTGTCGCCCCAAAAGAGGTACCCGTTACAGAGTATAATCTATAAGAATCTGCAAGAGCTAATAAATGTGTTGCTGGTTGTAAATAACATTATTACAATTTATTTCATGTTTATTACTATACTAAAGCAGAAGAATAAAAGTACATTTAATAGTGATTAAGTAAACATTTCTAATCTAAAATAAGTGATGACTAGGGAATATGTCTTCAATATATTCCCAGTTCAATTTTCAGTTATTGTCTTCAGGAACATGCAGTAGGAAAAAATCATCTTGTATACCTAAAACATTTCATAAACATTATATTATTGTGAAAAGTATAAATAAACAGAAGTCTTTACTCCTAGACAATTTTTCAACGTGTTAACAGTTTTCTCTAATCATAAAGCATTTGATATAGGATAGAAACATTGTATAGCTATATTGTATAGCTCTTACACAGAGAACCCAAGATGATGCTTTACAGATTCTGGATGATCTTAATAACATCCATCCTAACATCTCTTATACTCTGGAACCAGAATCTGACAATAAGTCGAACTACTTGGATATGACTATATCCCGTAATAAAGATTCTTTAGAGTACAATATTTACAGAAAACGTACCCGAACAAATCATGTTATACTGTAACGATAATATTTTGCCTACCACAGGGGCCATTAATACAAGGGGGTAGAAAATTGGGGGAAGAAACTAAAGGGTTGAGATAAGGCAAGCAAAATAATCGCTACTTGTGCGAACGGACACTCAGGGTTTCGTAGGAGAGCTGGGGTCGTGGATAAGTAAAATGGGGGTTAGAATGGGGCAACTACAACAAAAAGAAATAAAGGGCTTTTGGGATATACAGAATAAAAATAAACAAGAAAACACCTCAAGAAATTTGATTATAGGGCGCCACTTGAGGTGCCTAATTATGCCTATTACAACCACTAGTTGTAACTAGGGAAATAATTAGAAAACAAATCAAAACATATCTTTTTCAAATAAACTCAAAAAGGGTTAGCTTAAAAAAAATAAATAAAAAGTTAAGAAAATAAAATTTAACCTTTAATTATGTATACCACAAACAGTTACAAATACAAATAATACTAACAAAATACAAAAAAAAAAACGACTTACAATGGCGCTTTCGGTTTACAACTCTGGGCGTTGGGGACCCTATTTGCGCGACATTTTGTAGCGGTAACTATTTAAATATTTATTATCATATTTTTACTTTAAAAACTGTTTACGAAAAAAAAAGAGTACCTGATATCACTGAATATTATATCTCCTTTAAATTTTGGGGCTGGATCTTTACTCAAAAACACTGCAAAACAAACAAATGCTTCTCACAAGCTGCAAAATGGTCTGGAATGACCAGGGACAACAAATATACGATGAAAGCTGGGCACTGGACCATCGGACTTCGGGTTAATTAAACTGCAATCTTCAAAGCTTGGCTTTTCAAAACTTCTCAAAACACAAAGCTCTTCAAAACACAGCACGACCCAAATCGGTGATTAACTCAGACAAAAACTGACACATTACATTTGAGTATAATATTCACTTCTCCACATATAAATTTGCCGGTTCCTTGAAGAATACCACCCAAGCACCTTTCCGTCAATATCATAAACCAACCTCAAATTGTAACTACACATGCTACCAAACTTCAATACTTCTGATGAAAAAAACTAATAACAAAAAAAAAACATTACGAATTTGATGAAAATTCGGACTAAACAAACGAAACCAACTGCCCTTGACAGCGGTTCCACCGATAGTGACGAAATTAAAAATTTGTTCGCTTAACTTGAAAATCAACGAACTGCTGAAATAGCAAAACCAAACGAACGACGTAGATATCCTTTGAAACGCATTTACATGAAAAGAAATCGCCGCAGTAAAATAAACAACAATTAAATGGATTTATTACTCTACGACGTTAGAAATGATTGAAAACACTTTTCGAAAGATACGAACTAAAAAACAGAAAACATTCTTCGTTTTATTAAGACGATTTCATATACGAGGCGACTTTAAATATACTTCAAAGAATCAATCAAATTTAAAATGCTACAATACCCCCACGTAAGAGCGAAAACTGGACCAACAGGAAAAGTTTTCGTTTAGGGCGAACAACAATCAGGTTGGAACAACAGTAGCATTTTCTAACTACTGCAACAACACATAATGACTTCAATAACTCAAACAGAACAAAAAACAACAAACAAAAATCATAACCAAAACTACACATCATAACTGTTTATGGTTCTAACATAATAACATACAAAATAAAACTGGATGCTCGATTTGACGAATCGGCACCAGGTACAGTTCGTTGGCTCTTAAGCACAACGACACAATGGCAGATTTCTACTAACATGGCTCTAGCCTAACCAAAACGTGGAACAGACCAGTGTTGAAGTTTCTGGGAGCGAAAAGAGGGTGCTTCCAGCTCAACAAAGGCGGGTGGCCAACAACACAGCTTAGACAAGCTTCGCTATGGTTATCCACATAATAGATAACCAAAACAATATCAAAAAAATAACAAACTCAACTATAACAGTCAAGCAATGAATTTTCAACCACTGGTTGAAAATTAAACCAACACAAAAGAAGAAAACAGGATGGCCAATAGTTCCATAGAAATATCCTCTGGGATCGACACAGCGAAAAATTTCCAAGTCAGGAAGCTCCCAAAAGGACAAAAGAAGAAAATAAATCCAAAATGCTAATACACAATCTTGGAAAAGAAGAAAGAACAGGGGCACATGGCATACAAGCCATAATCAATACACAATCAGTTCAGTCTCAAACTAAATACTTCCTGAAGAAACAAAAAAAACTCGTAACAGTCTTCCAAAGAAAACAAAAAAGTTACGACAACACTTCAAAAGAAACAAAAACATCATTACAGATCTCCAAGGGAACATAAGAAACACTATAATCTTCCAAAAGAACAAAAAAAATCATTACAGTCCGTCAACAACAATAAAACTTCCAACTGGGTACACAAATCTCAAAAGCAGGGCAAGAAGGGTAAAGAAGAAGAAGAAGAGTATATATACACAAGGCAAAAACTAATGCTTATCTTCCTTAAAAGCTCAACAGGTCACCTGGCGGACGAATCCAAAACTCATCGCCCTAGCCGTTCCTCTCATGACAACTAATAAGGTCAAAGACACAGTTTGGGAAGGGAATAAAGGGACAACATCAAGAAATAAACTTCATCACTTCACGGATAATAATTGAATACAACATCTTTATACAAATCAGAAAGAAAACGTTCGCTATTCTTCAACAAAACTCGAACATGGTCACAACAATATAAGTCTGGGGAATTCTTAGTGGGTCATTCAACGGTAGTACTAGAAAAACTTCAGATGTTTCACTAACATGGTCTCACAATCGACATAAACAAAATTTTCACAATAAACGGCGGCCAGGTACTTTCACCTCAGCAAATCAAAACGTCACAATGGACAATGCAAGTATTTGTACCTCCGCTTCTACCAAATCATAAACACTCATCACAAACTCTACAACAAGAAGGAATGCTATTGAGACTCTATCGCCGCCAATAGTCTTACTTCAACACTTAGAAAGGCTTATCCTTTCTAATAATTCACGGAAAGGGATGCTGCTACGCAATCTTACACAACAACAGAAATATCCAAGGATACACAAATCCAGGTCACATGCCTGTACGTCCTACATGATACTTCAAAAACACAATACTCAAATCACCAACTAATACATTTTAGACCATCAACATATCTCCACTACAACATCTGACCACACAAAGACACGGAAAGACACAAAACTAACAGACAGAAAAAACATCACAACACTTTCGCTATGTATTCTCAACAAATCGGCCTTAGCCAGGAATACACGAAGTCGTATCATTATTCTCTCTTCTACTTGTACACAAAAAAGAACTAGGGAGAAACACAAGACTAACAGACAAAAGAAAAATAACAATACTCCGCTTTGTCACTAACAAATCGGCCTTAGCCAAGGACAAACGGAATCGTATCATCATTTCCTCCTACATTATAACACAGAATAGGAACAAAGAAAACACGGGGAAACACGGAAATAACAAACATAAGGCAAATAACAATACTTCGCTTTGTCACTAACAAATCGGCCTTAGCCATGGACAAACGAAATCGTATTATTACTTCCTCCTACTTATAACACAAAAGACAACACGAGAACACACGGACTGACCATGGACTGTAAAATCAGAAACTTTTTCTTTTTCGGGGCTAAAAAAAATTTCACACATTGCCTGGACTATTAAACTATAAAGATACGAAAAAATTTGACCTATATTTTTCGTACAACAGCTGATTTCTGAAACGCAATAAATTATTGCTCAAACACTCAATAAGAAGACGAAATAGATAACTTATAAACACTAAGGACAGCGTCTACATACGAAATAAATTATTTCGTTAACGTAAACAAAATTCTTTTCTCAGACATAGGATGATTACTTTAAGACGAACAAGAATAAACAAACTTGATATCGTTCACATTTAAAAATGCCGACAATAAGGAATGACATCATTCCAAATACGTATTTTTTAATTCACAAGGAAATAGACGAAAATTATTTCTACATAATTTTTACGAAAACTGGACATAACAGAAAATGGAAATCGTAGCAGTTAACCTGGGACAGGAATAGACTTGATTTAAACGGAAAACTGGATAAAACAAATCCACAAAATAACAGAAAATACCGTTCGAAGTAAACTCAACGAACTTCACATACAGGGTGGGACAAAAATACTAAAACAATGTTTGGTTGAAAGCAAATACACAATGTATACAAAACAACATACTCGATAAACTTCACAGGGTGATACAAAAATACTATTGAAAATAATATTGAAAACTTGACTTTTGAGTGAGCTACACAAAATAACACAACATTAAAAAACCTTGCTCTTGTTCTGAAAACTAAATGAGACTGCTCCTAGGCAAAACTAAACAGCACCTCTGATCACGAGTATAACACTTGTCATCATTCAGATACAAGACAGGAAACACAAAAGAGAACTCAGGGGAAACACAATCTCCTATTAACCCGTGGCATTACATACGCCGTCAAAGCTGGTTAATTAAGGAACAACAGGGGAACACAGGGACTACTCTTCACATTCACAATCTCCTACTAGCCCGTGGCATAACACAAACGCCGTCAGAGAGGGCCTAGAGGAAACAATGAAATGTCTTAGGACAAAAGACAAAACACAACTATACTCATCAGCTCAAAAAAAAGTCACTCAAACAATAAACACATTTACTCAAAATGACCAGACAAAACAAAATTACAAAAACCGATTTTTCTGTAAGAAATGTCAAATCAATCAAAAATAAATGGCACAATAACGGTATACTTAATTTGTTACTGTAAATAACTTAAAATTCTTTTCAACATCAAAACATTATTTAAAATTCAATTTAAATATTCAAACTCAAAATATTTGCTTTCATTTACCAATACAATAAAATACATATAGAAAAATTTCTACAGTACACGAAATTAAAGAAACAACATTACATATGTCAATATACAACAAAAACATCTGTTGATATACAATAATACATATGTTAATACAAATACCATACAAAGAAAAAACAACAATACATATGTTGATACAAATACATAAACAAACTGTTTGTGGGACACCGGGGCACTACTCGGAAGGCAGGGTTTCATAAAAATGGCAGAAAATTATGGCAGAAAAACTGAAAAAGATATGTTGCTTCTGGAAAAGGGACAAAAACCTAAAGGTGCAGGAACATTCAAAAGCCTGAAAAAGGCCCCACGCCAAGGGCGCTATTTTTGTAACGATAAGATACAAAAATGGCGAAAATCTAATACAGGCCACACACGTTGGGCGACATTTTTGTAACGAAAGTACAAATGGCGCAAATGAAACATCTAATCATCCAACCCAACATAAAATGGTTGCTTTCAACAGTTACATTCATAGGTTACTCAAATTTCCACTTTCTAATGATAACTTTAATTTAGTACTTTATATTCTTAAGCAAATTGCTTTTAATAATGGTTGAGATAGTAACATTATATATAAGCTTCTAAATAGAGCTAAACTGAAAATTGCAGAAAAGCTTGCATATTCATCACAGTTTTTTCAACCTAATACTCAAATAACATCAGATATTTCTCCTTCACTTATATTAGCCGCATTTCCAGTAAAATATCTAAATTTTTGATATCTAAACAATTGATAACATGAAAATTTCGTTCAAGTCACATAACACTTTAGGTTCCTTCTTAATCAACACCAAAGATAGGATGAACACACTTGACAAAAGTGGTATTTACAAATTAAAATGTGATGATTGTGATGCCTCTTATGTAGGTAGAACTATCAGAAAGTTATCCACTAGAGTTTCTGAACATTTGAAAAGACCAAACTCTTCAAGTTTTGGTCAACACTTATCATCCAGCAACCACAATTTTAACATCAATTCTGGTTCATCTATCTTACATGACATTAGTAGACAGAAAAAACTATCTGGAGTTGGATTTATTGAAAGATTTGGAGATTACAAGGGAAACAAATAAAAACTCACTGTTTTAATACTCAAATTAATTTAAATTGTACTAAATTTAACCTATTTTTAAAAACTTTATTACAGCTTAACCTCGTAGAGGACCCAGCTCGACGGTTTGAACTTTCTGCACTATTTCCATATTAATTTTATAGTTTTCCATTGACTGTGGATTCAACTGAACTACTTGGATTATAACCCATTTATATATATTTTGTTTTTAATTTTGATTTTAATTTTAGTAATTTAATTGCATATATAGTATTCTTCTTTTCTACAGTACTTGTCACAGCCATTTGATAATTATTTTGTTTGTATACCGCTTTGAATGCTGGAGTTACAAAATCTCTTATTAAAATTCAAAGAAAGATTTAGCTATAAAACCTTTTTAAATCATAAAGGTACGTATACATATGCGCGCCGCTCAACGCGCGCGCTGTTCGTTTGTAGCATGTTCGTTAGGTTAGTACGTGTTTGCAAGAGGCGCACAAACGGCGCACATACGGCGCACTACGATCCACCTTCTGTCGGTTTTTCAACGAACACTTTGGTGGTTCGCATTACATATTTGGACGGGTTAGTGAAAGGTGTGATGATTTTTGGCGCGTCTGAGTATTATAATAGTATATTATCTTAAAATATTTGGTAGTAATGGAGTGGTCAGAAGAAAATATTATCAAACTTATTGATGCTTACCGTGGGAAATCCCTATTGTGGGATCCTCAACATAAGGACCATTTTAAAAAACCACTTAAAGCCGATGCCTGAAGGGAAATAGAAGCTGAAATAAATATACATGCAAACCAATGTAAAAAAAATGGTGATTTCCTTGTTGTCTTCTTACCGGCGTGAAACAAACTGACCATTACCAAGAAAGCACCACTCATCACAGAAATAGCGTAAGTTTTATCGCTTGACAGAGACATGATTATCTACAATTACTAAATGTTCGTCAGTTTTCTTTGGATCGCGGAAGGTTCGTCAAAATGAAAAATTTCAACGAACATTGAACGCGCCACGAACGCGCGGCGCACACAAGGCGCGAGTTTCGCGGCGCGCATATGTATACGCACCTTACAATCTTTCCACTTGTCGGCAATAATTTTTATATTTTATCGCCATCACTTCAATTTATTTTGTTTATTTTAACGCGTAAGTGGTGTAATAAAAATTGATGAGGTTCTTACAGTTGACTAAGACTCTGAGCGCTGAACGGTCGTTTCCGTGGCGTAACACTGGCTTCCCACGGTCGGCGATATTACGGACGTAAGCGGACCAGCACGCACCACTCACCGTGGGAAGGGTCTCGTCCGTGGTAGCGCAGACACGTCTGTGCTGGTCCGTCCTATCCATCTAGAGTCGGTAACATCAAAGGTGCGGTACATGCTCGTGCGACGCGATCCTAGCGCGTCTGTGTTTTAACAGACGACAAATGCAAGTCAGTAGTTTTTTATTCGCTCTTACGAGTAGTTGTCTGTTTATGGAATATATATATATAATATATATATATATATATATATATATATATATATATATATATATATATATATATCAGATATAATTTTAGGAAATTACCTACCTACCTATATCTATATACTGCAAGCTATGGATTTATCGATTCAATATTAGGCAATGATTATAAACATTCTTTATAGTTTAAACTTCAATGAAAATTATAAACCTATTTTACCCAAGAATATTAAGTATAATAGGTATATATTAGGTATACATAAACATTTTGTTTTCTGAAGATTTAACATTTTATCGGTACTTGTAGGATTTCAAAGTTATTGAAGATGGAATATAAAGTTATTGTTATATGCAATTGCTGATTTGTTTCATATCTCGAACACACACTTAAATCATTTAGGTCTGTTGATCCTTTAATACAAAATTCCGGCTATTCTTAATATTTATTGATAAAATATACATAAACTTCAGTTGTTTATGGACCGATATTTAAACTCTCAAAGCAATAAAGAACCTTTTAAGCTTTGTTTATATTATTTTGTGTATACTAATTGGAGTAGTGCAAGCATTTTTGTATAAAAATATAGTTGATTTATGAATATTTCAAGGTGACAATCTAAGAGCACTTTAAAAATGCTGATTTTATCGTATAAATTTTATTGGTACCCATTATTTATCTTTAGATTTAGTAACAGCCTAAAAATTTTAGAAATCGTAAGATATAAGACGTCAATCGTGAGATCGTGAGATTTGTCTTCAATTCGTGAGATCTCACGATAAATCGTGAGGAGTGGCATCACTGCGTTAAATCAAATACTACTGTCACGGATCTACACAGACTGCCACGAACCGTGGGAAGAGCTCTGTCTGCGGTGCGTTCTCGTCCGTGCTGATCGGCTGTCTGCGATGATCTGTAGAATCGCCGACCGTGGGAAGCCACTGTAAGATTTTTTAATTTTGTGTATGTATAGATTGATGCTTATAAGTGATAATTTTGTTACATCATTTTTAAAAGCACGCGATATGTTTTGTTGGGAACTGGCAAATATAGATTTTCAATAATTTTGAAGTTTAATTTTGTAATATACGAACCGTGTATTTTATACGCAAATTCGGGTAGAATTGCGTTGGTACACACTTGACAGTACTTATAGTGCTTGGTAGACCATTTTATTGTAGTCAACCACCCACTGTCTAATATATTGTTTAGTCTATTTCTTGCATTCATACTTTATGTCGACTTCAGTTGCTCTCAAACTAACACCCTAATTATTATAGACAGGTTTGAGTGTGAGATCTGGATTATTCAATCTGCTTAAAAAATATTCTATATAATTTTATATTTCATCAGTTGATTTCCTATAGTAGTGTCAGTTGGACCTTTGGTCAATACTTTGGTCACATGTCATCTCAACATTTCCGCTAGACTGTGAGCCATTCTGTCTCCGGCTTCTATATACCATGTAGCCTCGCCTATCTTCAAAAATTTTTAAAGTGTTTGTTTGTCTTTGTGTAGTGTATTGTTATGCCGGCTCCAGACCAAACAGACAAAACAAAAACATTCATGTTTCGCGACAAAGTAGCGACAAATCGAAAACATTTGTTGAGACATTTCTGAACAATTTTGTTTTGTTTGCAAATTTGAAAACTTTTTCAGGTCCCGTCTCAGGTCGGTAAAGATCAAAAAGTCTGTGTTTTGTCTGTGTGTTTGACGACAAGTTGTCGGCGCAGTGTGGACGCGTGTGCGTGCCAAAACGAGTTAAGCAGTAGGAGAAATAGAATGTACAATTTTTATCAAAATTATGTTCAAATGTTCACTCAACTCCATCCAACTCCAACCCACAACATTTGTACTCAATTCCACCCAGCACTGACACACAACATTCATACTCAAATCCTCCCAGCATTGACACACGTTCATACTCAACTCCTCCCAGCATTGACACACATTTATACTCAAATCCACTCAGCATTGAACATTTATACTCATATCCACCTAACACGCAATATTCATACTCAAATCCACCCTGTGCTGACCCACAAAATTATTACTTGAATCCACCAAACACCAAAACACAACCTTTATTTTCACATCCACCTAGTATTCACACAGAGCTTTCTCAGTATTCAGATCAAGAAAACGAACGAAATTGATGATGAACTTTTTGAATGTAATAACAAGTAGACTCGTCATTATTTTGTATGTAGTTTGTACCCATCGTCAACTTCTTTTGTATTAAACATTTAACCAATAAATATGGAGTTTATTTTAAGGGATATTAACAGAAAAATAGTAATATAAAAAGTTTAACATACCTGTACATAACCACTAAGACTGTTAATTAAAGCTTTACATACTTCAGGTATTATTACAGATATTGATTGCTTTGATACTTTTGAAATATACATTAGGCTGTGGTAGGAATCACCTGTTGCTAAAAATCTTAAAGTAATTGCTAACCTTTCTGTTACACTCATAGCATTTCTAAAGTTAGTATGTCTTTTTGCAACTGCAGGACCAACAAGGCATATTAGATTCTCAAAATCTACGGTGGACATTCTTAAAAATTTTTTGAAGCTTGATCGAATTTCACCACTTAGTCCAATATCATCTGCTCGCAGCTGAACTAACAATTTGAGTTTGGGTTTTCTTTTAGCAATCTGGGATAATGATCAGAGCAAAAAAAAACTTGCGGCTAGCAATAAATCTTCAGTTTCATTTTTTTCTTGACTAAAACGCCACATGATTACAATTACAATTAAAAACCAACACTAATCACAACAACAACGTCACCAACTGAATTTGTTTTTATATTTTGTTGTTCTGGTGTGGACAGTTTGTCACAATTTTGTTTGGTTTATCGTATTTTTGTTTCAGAATTGTGTTTTCGTTTTGTCTGCTTGGTCTGGACCCGGCATTATGTCCAATTTTATATTTATAACATTCTACTCTTGTCGGATAGGCTGCAATTGACTAAGTAATTCTATAAACGCTAATCATATAAAAACTTTTATCAACCATAAACTTCGAGTTTTTATCGAAGTTAATTAATTTCTTTAGTTATAAAAAACGTTTCTTGGCTTATTTCAGATGCCCCTAAAGATGATCTAGTGATCGAAAGTACTGGGGCCAGATTAAATTAATACTGTGCTCGATATTTGCCTTTTTCTTGATCAAAATTCATTTATTTGAGCATTCAACCTTATATCAAATTATTTAATTAGCGTTTTGGATTTTTTGTAATATTTGTGAAAGACAAGTTAAATTTTCCTACTATTCATTATATATTTTTTATTTTATATGCCCTGGGGGGTTTTAAACACCAAAATCCCCCTGGGTGCGATACAGTATAGAAAACAGACAATTCACAACATAGGATGTTATGCAAATTTTAAGAAAGATCGTGACATTGATTTTGAGAAAAAATATCAACCTACCTTAAGACCACTTTCAAAACTAAAATTAAGAAAATTTGCTGCAGTTATATAAACTGGTTTGCGACTTATGCAAGATATCATAGTAATAACAGTTTTCTTCAAGCCGGTAGTATTTTCATACCAATTGCAAGAAAAAACAGCTTTTTCGGTATTTTCAGCCTAAAACACAAATAGTATACACAATAATATGCACTTTTAAGATTGTTGTGTGTGTTACCTCAGATGTAAGAAGTTGTCCGGGTAAAACGTAAAACAAAATAAACTCATCATTATATCCCAGCATTAATATTATGCGTATTGATAAATTTGTTGCCCCTTGACTAAAATTATAATAAGAGATTATAATATTATTATTAAATTATGAGAAAACAATTTAAAATGCTAGGAATGTTTTTCTAATAGGTAAAGAAATAATAAATAAGACTTACTCACAATCAATTTAATTTAACTATCAGACGACCGGTTTCGCTTTCTACAATATGCAAAGCATCCTCAGGTCTCGATACAAAGTTAAACAAATGCTGAAATAATAAAAACCCATATTAGGGTGTTGTCTAATAACGATAAAGTAGGTGTTGTAAATTACAATAATTATGCCAATATTACATGTCTGTGGTTTTATTTAAATGAGTAAGTTTAATATAAAGTATAAAAGTTTTAAAAGTTTAAACAGACAAGGTAAGGCCCACAAATTGTTATAAAATAGTCTCTTCGATTGTAATAAATTAATAAATGAGCAAATAAATAAATAATATAAACATTACCTACATGCCGGTACTCTATTAATTGATGGATGGTATAACATGGTTGAAACTACTATGAATTGTTGAATGGAGAACTCAATTCTATTATTGCAGTTGTTTGACAGTAAACGGGAAGTTCTTGAGGAGATAGATTTGATCAAATGAAGAAGAGATATATGTGTGATTGTTTGTTAAATGAAAGTGATGTAATATACCATTATGTTATTAAAAGCTATTTATACTTATTCGAGAGATATATTTTTGAAATGTGTGTTATTTATTGAGTAATTGTTTTATGAAGGTGACAGTTTTATGACAATGAATAAGTTTAGATGTAAAAATTGTGTGGGTGTACAATTATTTTCCAACTTGTAGTTATCAAATTATATACTTTATCAAATTCCTTTGATAAAGTTCTATTGGCAATTAGTGAATTATTGGAAAGTCAAGTAAATAAAATATTAAAATACAAACAATTAAGGACAATTTAAACACACTAAAACAAAAAACACTTAGAAGGGATGAAACAAACATTGAATTTAAAAGGTATGTTAAAGAAATAATTTCTTTAACATACTACCAGAAACAATTTTTTCCTAAAACTACATTAAATATCAGTATTGAACTGGTATGGTACCTCAACTTATTTAACCCACAATTATTATTACATTCCATCTGGTTCCGAAATATACTCATCTTACAAAAAAATTTGATTTCAAACTCAACACGTGGTTTGATTATCATCTAAATAACACGTTAATCGTTCAGACTAGCTGTATTAATTGAATACATCTTTACTAATTACAATTATACACAAATTTACATTTCAAATAGAAATATTAATTTTCACAAACAGCTATTAATTGAAAATTTTTTAAAGTGTTACTTAAAACAATTGTACAAACTCACCATTGTCCATGTAGGTGTGAGGAATATCTGTTCATATGACACCGAAAATTGAAATACGAATAAATTTACTTTATACCGGTATAAATAGAGGATCATTCTAGCTGGTTCGTATAACAATTTCCGGTTCCAACTGTCAGATATTAGAACTACCAACTAATTATTGAAGGCTTTATAATTCAGTCAATTTCTTGAGTCCATAAATTAATTACCATCAATAATTATCCATTTGTTACTTTGGTTACATATTAGTATATTAGATATTAATATATCAGAATTTGAAATAAATATTTTAAAAAATACCCTGACAGATAACTCATACCTACAACAATTTCAAATAAAAATAAAAAACTTTGTAAACTTATTATACATTTGATTATAAAATGTACATGTTCAGTTGCCAAAGAATTACTTTAATTTGTTCAGTAATTTGGACATTAGACTGAGTTAGTTATATTGTAGGATGTATTTAAATTATCCATATTGTTACATTAAATTTGATTAATTAAAGATTGTTAAAGTATGCCAATATTAAACACATCAATTTACTTTACTTATTAATAACAGCATATTTCATAAAACTAGATAACTTAACTTACAGTATTGAGAAACAGAAGAAGAACTGTCACATGCTAACCTACATCTGTCAAATTTACCACTAAAATCTAATAGATAAACCATAAAAAAAACTCATTGTGCCCAAGACTGCGATGTAGTGCATTAAAGCCCTTCCCCTTTTTAAATTCAATGTTTGTTTCGTCCCTTTTAAGTGTTTTCTGTTTTAGTGTGTTTAAATTGTCCTTAATTGTTTGTATTTTAATATTTTATTTACTTGACTTTCCAATAATTCACTAATTGCCAATAGAACTTTATCAAAGTAATTTGATAACTACAAGTTGGAAAATAATTGCACACCCACACAATTTTTACATCTAAACTTATTCATTGTCATAAAACTGTCACCTTCATAAAACAATTACTCAATAAATAACACACATTTCAAAAATATATCTATCGAATAAGTATAAATAGCTTTTAATAACACAATGGTATATTACATCACTTTCATTTAACAAACAATCACACACATATCTCTTCTTCATTGGATCAAATCTATCTCCTCAAAAACTTCCCGTTTACTGTCAAACAACTGCAATAATAGAATTGAGTTCTCCATTCAACAATTCATAGTAGTTTCAACCATGTTATACCATCCATCAATTAATAGAGTACCGGCATGTAGGTAATGTTTATGTTATTTATTTATTTGCTCATTTATTAATTTATTACAATCGAAGAGACTATTTTATAACAATTTGTGGGCCTTACCTTGTCTGTTTAAACTTTTAAAACTTTTATACTTTTTATTCAACTTACTCATTTAAATAAAACCACAGACATGTAATATTGGCATAATTATTGTAATTTACAACATCTACTTTGTTTATCGTTATTAGACAATACCCTAATATGGGTTTTTATTATTTCAGCATTTGTTTAACTTTGTATCGAGACCTGAGGATGCTTTGCATATTGTAGAAAGCGAAACCGGTCGTCTGATAGTTAAATTAAATTGATTGTGAGTAAGTCTTATTTATTATTTCTTTACCTATTTGAAATGGACTCACACAAGCAACACATTCATGATTTGAATATTACTCTATTTCCTAAGAACTTATAACATTTTTTTTATATAGTTAAAATATTAATTATTTTTATTCCCTTTACCCTTGTTGCTGATACGCTCATGGTCGGTTTACCATCTTCAAAATGTTATTGAATGTACCAACTTCTCAAATTACGAAAGGTTTTTAATCCTTGGCTAATCTCTTTCCGGTTTCGCGTCTAGTTCTTTTTTATAAATTCGGTAATTATCGTCGAACGCACGTTGTAATGTTTTTCTATAATAACCTAATCCAAAGGATTCTACTTTTCTTCAAGAACGCCATTTTTTGAGTCAAATTTAGCATTAATAAAAAATGGGCATTAAAATAAACTCAAACAAAACCAAATTTTTAGTGTTTAGTCGGGACCCACATCCCGATGCAAAGCTTCAATTGAACGGAGTCCAAGTTGAGAAAGTTCACAAAATGACATATTTGGGAACTGTAATAACGGACCAACCAGATCCAGACATAGAAATAAAACGTAGAATAGCAATGACTAAAACTACTTTTATGAAAATGAAGTCATTTCTTTGCAATAACCATCTCAGTTTAGAACTAAGGCAAAGAATGGTTAAGTGTTATGTTTGTTCTGTACTTTTGTATAGTGCAGAAGTGTGGACGCTAAAAGTATGGATCATGAACAAAATTGAAGCATTGGAAATGTGGGTTCATAGATGAATGTCGAAGATACCTTGGACAGCAAGAAAAACTAATGAAGAAGTACTAAGGAGTGTCAACAAAGACAGAGAACTGCTAAAGACTGTTAAACATCGAAAAATGTCTTATCTGGGACATATAGTAAGGAGAAGTCGATATAAAATTTTACAACTGATCCTTAAAGGAAAAATAGAGGGCCTTAGAGGTGTAGGAAGAAAACAAGTTTCTTCGTTAAAAAACATTCGTGAATGGACGTCTATTGCAGAAGATCGAGAAGCCGTCGCAATGGTGATCGCCAATGTCGGATACTTCTTCTGATTATGTGCAGAACGATTTAAGAGAGATTGTATAGTAAGGGAATGGAGAAGTTAGACACTCGACAAGGAAGGATATAAGAATATTTTAATTATTCGAAACAAAATAAATGTACATTCTTATCTTAAACGTTATATTATGATTTTTAAAAACTTACCCCCTTAGTATAATGAAGGTATCTGCACAAGCCGATAATACCGTCACAACGATAAAAAATAAAAATGTGATATAGAGAGTCCCGTTAATTCTGGCAACAAAACTAGAAAAAATATGTAATTCATGAGAAGCATTTAATTGATCTTTTTCATATATAGATGTTCTATATTTTGCGGCTTTTACAATACAATAGCTGATGATATTAACAAATTAAGGAAAATACAGTAGACTCGCGATTATCCGAGCTAATTGTGACCGCGCATACCTCTGATACCAAAAAACTCGGATAACCCGGAAATCGGGTGGTTGAATAAAATAAACAAAAAATTTAAAAGTTATGACGTATGTAATTCGTTTATTATGTACAATTGAAGTATGTTAACCTATATGCGAGTATATAGTTAAAATATATAGATAGGAAAAACAATTACGTACTGGATCATCTTCAAGTTTTAAAAAAGTCGCTAAAAAAGTTGCTGAATGTAGGCAAGGGCAGCTTCAATCGCCTTCAATCTTACGGAGTGAGATACTTTCTCGATTACCTCATCTATGTCGTCCGCAGTGAAATTGTGTGGGTTGATAATCATGTCGGCCAATGCATCATCAGTCAGCTCCATTTGCTAATCTTGCATAATCTACTCGTTGACGTCTTCATCGCTTATCGGAAGTTTCGTTAGTAACTGATTAGCGAGGTCTACTATTTCAGCAATACACTCATTGTTATCTTTTCCATAACTTTTCGCTTCAATTTAAAAAAGCTTTCACATGAAAAATTTTGCAAAGTTGTTACCCTCACATTATTTTACGTTGAAGCTATCCAGTAAGACATCCTTAACGGTGATCTTTCATAGCTTCTAAAATTCCTTGATCCATGTTCATCTAATTCCGGTTGAATAAGAGATGCGACGTTCGGTGACAAGAAAACAGCTTTAGTGTCTTTAGTGTCACCGCTAGCCAACGAACTTACATATGGATGAGATGGCTCTTTGTCGTTTTCTTGTTAGGTTTTTTAGTATGTTCGTCAAAAAATCAAACTTTAAAAATGTGGCAATCCATCCACGCACTACATTAATTATTGTACATGGTATACAAATATTTTTAAAAGCCCTTGGATACTTCGATTTTCCAATGGTCTTAATTTTAAAAATCCAGAAGAGTTGCTACACATCAACAGAGTTACTCGTTTTTTGCTTTTTTTGTATCCACGCGCAGTTTTTTTACTTTGAGATGAATCGGCTTCACCCGAAATGTTTAGTGATCGAATGCCGCACCTTTTCTTTCATCTGTCGAGCCAACCATCACTTGCAGTAAAAATTTTCCTCGCCATTCTTAAACCGTTTGTGAAATTCGACAGCCTTAGCACTTCATTGCACTTCAAGTTACGTAGAAACTACACAAAGAGTTATGACTGAAACTGACGGGTGGAGCAGTGGCTTATAAGGCGGCCAGTAGAAGCATATTGG
The DNA here is from genome assembly GCA_918026665.1 of Diabrotica balteata. Classification (NCBI taxonomy): domain Eukaryota; kingdom Metazoa; phylum Arthropoda; class Insecta; order Coleoptera; family Chrysomelidae; genus Diabrotica; species Diabrotica balteata. The sequence goes on along the minus strand of OU898278.1, from coordinate 2,634,093 downwards.
CTAGAACGGTTGCAGTGCAACGCTTTTACTTGATATCACTCTTAAGGCCCGTTTTCACGCTACGTCTTATTGTACGTTTTGTTGGTCATATAAAACGTACGACAAAACGTACGTTTTGTCCAGTGTATACACACTATGTGTTTGCTTCCAACAAGACGTACGTTTTGCTGTTTACATGCAACGTTTTATTGTATAGGATTTGTCCTATCCAACAAAACGTACAATAAGACGTAGCGTGAAAACGGGCCTTTAAGCTAATTTATTACATAATTTGTTCTTTTGAATTACTACCTCGGTTAATCCAGAGGCTCGGTTCATCGGGACTCGGATAATCGCGAGTCTACTGTAATAATAAACTTAACAAATAGATGATATCCCTATTTTTATTTTCCAAAGGATTGGTGGATTTCCTAACTGAGTATTCATAAGCTCTAATAAATCTTCAGTCTTCCTTCTTGTCTGTAGCCTTTAAAGCCTATTTCTTCTTCAACATTAGCCTCCTAAATTGTTTAAATTACTTTGTCCATTTGCTGACTTATCTCGTGCTATTCGCACTATATCACTACACCTGTTTCGGCTGATGCTTTTCTCAAATGATCTATTTTTGGCATGTTTACACTTTGTAGTCTTGGAGAACTGTTTGTCTCAAGTTAGTCATTCAGAATTATATCTGTGTTTTTTAATTTGTTAATTTCCACAGATTCTAACAAAGATAGCTTAAGGCCTTTATTTTGAATGGGAAGAATTTGAAATTCGTCATTAAAAGAATGATTATGATCTAGAAAGTATGAAGTGCGTATGTAGAATATATTTTTCTATTATTGAAAGCCCTTTTATGTTCTGCTATTCGTTTATTGAAATGTCTACCAGTTTAAGCGATGTAAGTTTTTGGGCGTCACATTTAAATTTGTTTACACCACTGTATAAGTGCTTTTTATTTTGGCTCTTGTTGTTTTTGATATATTTGTCTAGGTTGTTATTTGTGCGGAAAGTTGGTGTTGTTCCTTTCTTTTTTATGTATTTGGCTATGTTTGGCTTTTATGTAATCGAGCAGAAGGTACTGGGATTTTTTTCTGGTGGTAGAAATACTAATTCGTTGTTTGTTCGTTGTATCCATTGTTTATCCATTTTTTGTAATTGAATTTCCTACTAAAAGGACATCTTGAAACATTTTTCTAGAGTAGTTTCCACCTGCATTTACATCGATTGTAAGAAAAAAAAAAGGTAAACTAGAAATACATGTAAAACTAGTACTTACTTCAATAAAAAATTGTGATAGTCTATACAGGTCTTAATATCTGCTTGCAACAAATTCTTTTCTTTTTGATTGGTCACAGGTCTTTCGAGAACATCATGAATTTTTCTGTTTAAGAGTTTCCATTGAATAACTACCATCATTACCAAAGTACCAATCAGTACGTCAAAATATACTACGCCAATATATATGACTGCAAAAGCATAGCACTCTGTTAGGTATAGTAGCCAATACGGAGGATATTCTGGAACGAATGTTGACATAGGCAAGATCCTTTTATGCATTATCAAAGGACTAAGAAATACAAGCAGAGTAGTAGTAGTTGCAAGGCTTGGATACCAAAATAAGAAGAATTTAAGGACCTTTTCCATGAACTGAGCTACTTTTCGTTCTTTTTTAAATGGGTATGTATCGATTTTCCAGAAAAGAAGAGTATCATTTAGTAAGCTTGATATTTTATCGTGGTTTACGAACATCACAGTGCATTTAACGATGGCCTTAAATAAATAAAATCATTTAGTATTTATATGTAAAATAAATAAATATACCTTTAAAAAAGTAAAAGAGGATAAAATATAATTTTAAAGATTAATAAACTTTTCTCAAAAGTTTTTTAAAAATCTTTTATAATGAGTAAATCATTAAAAGATCCTTAAATTAATTAATTGCGGGTAGCGGGTAGATACTCTTTCACAATCCCAGTGGAGGATAGACTTACTTCAGGGATGCGATACTGCCCTACGCGAGCCTTGATTCTCTCTCAACTCCTGTGGAGAGAAATCATGTCCTAACCCCATTCCTACCCAATACCTACTATCCTACCAATTTCCCAAACCAACTCACCAACCCGCCTGGCAAGCGTGGTGTTTAAATGCCAAAACCCCCTCAGCATGAACAGACATTCAAGAAAACGGCCCTCAGTCCCCGGCAGCTCCCTAGTTCCCGACCAAGGTAGCGGTAGGACTCACGGACAGCGGGTAGAGGGTGCAAAGAATCCCCGGGATGTAAGAGGCTACCAAGAACGACGAACGTTGCACATAATTACGTATAATGTAAGAATTTTATCTAAGGATGAAAAAATGACAGAACTGGAGGAAGAACTCAAACATGTGAAATGGGATATTATAGGAATTAGCGAAGTCAAAAGAAGAGGTGAAGATTAGGTCAAACTAAAATCAGGAAATATATTCCACTATAAAAGGGAAACGGAATCGACAACTGGAGGAATAGGTTTATTAGTACACAAAAAATTACAGAAAAATATACAGAGCATTGACTGAATTTCCCAAGAGTTATGTATATAAATCTAAGACTAAATAAGAGATACAATCTGAAAATAATCCAGGTATACGCCCCCACCAGCGATTACGAAGATGAAATTGTCGAAGCCTTCTATGAGGAAATCGAAAGAGCAAAAAAGCAGGAACCGGCTCATTACAATCTGATAACGGGAGATTTTAACGGAAAACTCGGAAGGAAAAAAGACGAACAAGAAGTGGCACTCGGAGATTTTGGAATCGGAGTAAGAAACGAAAGAGGCGAAATGCTTACTAACTTTTACTGCAACACAAACTGTATGCAATGAACACCTTTTTTAAGAAGAAACAGAATAGAAAATGGACATGGGCTAGTCCAGACGGAAGAACTAAGAGCGAATATGATTATATAATAACAGACAAAAAGCAAATTATTCAAGATGTCACTGTACTCAATAAACTATCAGTAGGAAGCGACCACAGACCAGCTAGAGTAACGATTAATCTACAAAAAGAAAGAGCAAAGATGATAAACAGTTGCAAACGCATAGTTTGGAATTCACCAAATCATCCAGAAGCATACATAAGAAATATAGCCGAAACTTTACAGAGTAATAATTCTAAACCTCTAAGTATCGACGATCACAATAAATTAATAACAGACTCCAATAATAAACTCACAGACTGTCCAGAAAATGACACCAAAAGTGAAAAGATTAGCAAAGATACAAGCGCTCTTATGGAAATACGACGAAACCTAAGCGAGAACGAAAAGGGAAACAAAGAAGAATATAAAAAACTAAATAAAAGAATTTCAGCGGAAATTAGAAAAGATGTAAGAAGATATAATACTAATGTAATTACTCAAACAGTAGAAGAGAACAAAGGTTTAAAGATAATGAAAAGAAAACTTACGCAAAGTAAAAAAGAAATATACAAGCTGAGAGATAAAGACGGAAAGGCAACAACAGATAAACAAAATATTCTGAAAGTAACTAGAGAATTTTATAAAGACCTCTATACCAGCCAAAGACCACAAGACAATTTCCCGACACGAGTAAAGACTCTCATAAATCAGGGATCGGAAATACTTTTACCCATTACTGTGTCAGAAGTAAGAGCAGCTTTAAAGGAAATGAAGAACCATCGATCGCCTGGTGATGATGGACTCGTTATCGAGGCAATAAAAGCAGGTGGAGAAATTTTATTAAAATCAGTAAGCGAACTGTTTACTAAATGCTTACATGCGGGTACGACTCCAAAAGACTGGAACAATGCAGTAATAGTCTTGTTACACAAAAAAGGCGATATTACTAAATTAGAAAATTATAGACCCATCAGCCTCTTGACACATATGTACAAACTCTTTATGAAAATCTTAACAAAGAGGCTAACACCTAAACTTGATTTCTATCAGCCCAAAGAACAGGCAGGCTTCAGGGCAGGATATGGCACAAATGACCATTTGCATACCATAAAGATCTTAATAGAAAAGTGCATCGAGTACAACATACCACTGGTTCTTGCATTTGTCGATTACGAGAAAGATTTTGATTCTGTAGATCCAGAAACAATACTGGAAGCCCTAAATCAAAGCCGAATAGATTACAGGTACACGATACTAATCAAAAACATCTATCAGAACGCTATATCAAGTATACGACTGCACGAAGACACAGAAAAATTCAGCTTAGGTCGAGGAGTTAGATAAGGAGACAATATTTCACCAAAATTGTTCACGGCAGCTCTAGAGCCAATATTTAAGGGCACTCAATGGCAAGATATGGGCATCAATATAGATGGAGAAAGATTAAGTCACCTAAGGTTTGCAGATAATGTTGTATTAATCGCAGATAACTTACAAGATACAGTTTCTATGATGCATTCGCTTAAAAGTCTGTCTGAAAGAGCAGGATTAAAGATAAACTTTGAGAAAACTAAAATTATAACAAATCTCGTAATGAGTGGAAATATAACTATTGACAATAAATCAAAATAAGCAGAGACAATCAAACACATGAAATACAGAGGCGAATAGGTCTAACATGGACAGCATTTGGCAAATTAAGCCATATTCTAAAAAGTTCAATTCCCATGTTTCTCAAGCGAAAGGTTTATAACCAATGTGTTTTACCTGTACAAACTCATGGAGCAGAGACTTTAACACTCACGCAAAAATCTGCGAATAAACTTAGAGTTACACAACGAGCCATGGAACGTGCAATGCTGAACGTGAGCCTTCGAGACCACATAACAAACCAACAAATCAGGCGAAGATCAGGAGTTCAAGACGTCATCGAAAGAACCACGACGCTTAAGTGGAACTGGGCAGGACACTTAGCCAGAACACAAGATGGACGGTGGACAAGACGTATTATGGAATGGAGGCCCAGAAATTATAAAAGAAGCCGAGGACGACCACCGACTAGATGGACCGATGACATTAAACGTGTAGCGGGAAACTGGCTACAAGCGGCCCAGTGTAGAGAACATTGAAAGAACTGAGGGAGGCCTATGTCCAGCAGTGAACGCGATTGGCTGATTGATGATGATGATGATGAAATTAATTAATTAAAAAGTTCATATCTTTAAAATATTTATAACATACAGGGTCAGTTTTTAGTGCGACATCGGATAATTCCATTATGGTATACAGGGTGTTTCAAAAAGGTATGTCATAAATTAAATCACGCATTCCGGGGACAAAAATAAATTGATTGAATCCAACTTACCTTCGTACAAAATTGCACACAAAAAAGTTACAGCCCTTTGAAGTTACTAAATAAAAATTGTTTTTTGACTACTTGACATTTTGTAATAAAAATGGACACGTTACTTTCTTGTTCTGAAAGCATTTTTCATAAAAAAGAAACAACAAAATCTAAGCCCACAGAAAAATTTTAAGGAGGGTGTGCAGCTCTAAATCCTCCCAAACTTTTGAATACGTTCAAATTAAATGAGTTTTGTGGCATGATTAGTTTAAAAAATTATTTTTAAAACTTTTTTACCTGTTATCACTTTTTCCAAAAAAACAGTTTTTATTAAGTTACGGCCTTTTTCATTCCCCTTTAAAAAATTACGTGCAACTAAATAAATGGCTTAAATGAATTAACAAGTACAAAAAATGTCACAGTTACTGATTTTTCAATTTCGGGATTGCCGTCAAAAACGAAATGGCTGCCTGCTGCATAATGTTTTTCGACATAGCGCAAATTTACATTCACGATCTCTTCCACCGTTTCATTTTTCTTCCAAATTACTTTTTGCAGTAAAAATCCACCGTCGATGACATGCACAATGCCGTCAGAATGCGTTGGTCTATTTGCACTCACAAATAATTCGTAGAACTGAGGTTTAACGTTTTTCCTCAGACCATTTTCGGTAAAAAGTGACAATGAAAAAGGTGCAAGTTTCTTTTTTTATTGGCTTTAGGGTAAATACCCACACAGTCAGACACAAAATTTTTTAAAAAACAGATACAAGGATTACACAGGGATTACACAATTCTTGCCCAGGGGCCGATCAGGGCATTTTTATAAACGATAAAAGATAGACCTCGGACAGATAGGTATGTATACATTAAGGAAAGACATAAGGAATTAACAAAGGTGGTTATATTGTATATTCGTTGTTCTGACGAAAGACAGCAAACAATCGTAAATTTCTTTTTTATCTAAAGCAAGAAGATGCAGTATATTAAATGGGCTTTCAATGTTTAATTTTAAAAGTTTTCTGAAAAGCTCATTAGATTGAGCTCTATATTTTAAACAATCAAAAAAGATGTGGTCAAGATCACCGATTTTATTACAGGCTTCGCAAAGATCACTCTCAAATATTTTTATTTTAAATAAATGTGCTGGATAACATGCGTGACCAAACTTCATTCTGCTGATAGTAGTTATACTTTTTCGACTGTAATCGTACTCATTGTACCAAGGTTTTCTCCTTAATTTGGTTTCAAGTCTGGTGTAACGTGTTGGATTTGTAAAGCTGTATGGTTATTTGTTCGTCTGTAGTTAGTTCGTAATTTATTTGTTCCCCCATTACCATACTTTCTTTGGCAATTTGATCTGCAATTTCATTGTCTGTTATTCCTGCGTGTGCTTTGACCAGAAGAATTGTGTATATTTATTTTGATCTTGTAATTGTTTAAGTATTGCTTGGATACTAAAAATAATATCATTAGTTGTGTTTGAGTTTGATTTTAAAGTTTTAAGAACGGAAAGTGAATCGGAAAAGATTATAGCGTTCTGATCCTCTTCCTGATAAACATATTCTAGTGCTTTTAGAATTGCTATTGCCTCAGCTGTGAAAATAGATGTGTTTTTGTTTAACTTATATTGTTTCTGTATACGTTTAGGTATAACGAAAGCGCAAGCGTGTATATAGTGACGTAATTTGGATGTTCCTCTAAAATTTGATTTATAACTATAATATTAAATGATGCTAACTCCGAATAAAGGGGTATATTTACATCACAGGAAATAAAGTGATCAAAGTAGTCGGTCTCTAACTTTGTTTGTGGTTTTAAGGCCACGTTTCTTATTCCATCACAAATAGAAGGAGAGTGTTTATGAATCCAAAAAGGCTTAAATAGGTCGTATTCGTTTAATTTATACATGCTGCTAATGAAAGGTGAGTTTTTCTTTAGCGACTTAATAATCATTTTTTCAGCTAAAAATGATCTCAGTTCTAATGGAGGTTCGATTGCTTCAGCTCTTAACGGTTCAAACTGGTGTAGATTTCATTGCTCCCAGACATATTCTGAGTGATTTGTTTTGTATAATATCCAGCTTACGTAGATTTATTTTATTAGCTGTTCCATAAAGTGTAGAACCATAATCAATTATTGATCTTATGTAAGTAAGCTTTATAGAAGAGTAGAGATGTAGATGACATACATTCGTAGGATGCAGTTCGCCAATATTTTCTTCATTTGTTTTTTCAATGAATACATATACCTTATCCGTATAGAGATATCCTTTTTGTAGATTAAACAGCATAATTCCTTTTTCCTGTTCCTTGGTTTGTAGGCATTCTTCCACGTGGTCCATATTTTGGGTCCCCCTTTGTCAGAGGGGGAGTTTTCATCCATTTTTGTAAACTACCACTACATACACACAAACAAAAACAATAATAAACACTTAAATAAACACAAAAACTGGGTTTATTTGCCCGGAGTGAAATTGGTTTATTATTGATAGTCACAAAAAACTGGTCTTAATCACTATTTAAGCACCTGTAAATATACGTGTTCTCTCTATGAATGATCGAACAAGACTGACGGTGCAAGTTCGTATTTTAAATAAGTCTGCATATCTTTTTTTACTGTCGATCATTAATGATATTCGTTAAAATAGCAATAACGAATCGATTGCTATAATATCTCCGTTTACTTTAACGGAAGATTGAACGGTTTTTAGAGACAACACTTTATTTTTTCTTTTAAATTTGACACTGCCAAAATTCATTCCCACAATAGCTTGTTAAGATTTTTCTCCTTCTTCATACGCTTTGTAACAATTTACAGAAGTACTGCCAACAATTCCAGAAAATATTGACATAATGTTATCAGTCTCTGGAAAGGGATCATATCTGTTGAAAAAGTTATGTAATAGTTGTAAATCAGCTACATCTCTTTTTATTCCATATTCCCGTGAATCAATGTGCAAAAGAAACATTACAAAAATCTTTCATTTCATTGCAAACTTCCACAAGTATGATCATAGTTTATAGTTAATTGTACATAATGATGAAAAAAAAAAAAATGTTCGATTCGAGTTTTCTTCGTTTTTTGTGAACATTTCCTATAGTAATGTACATTTTTTTACACTATCGGAAAGTAGAGATTTTAACGAACAAAAAAGCCCACTGACTTTTTAAAAAAGCTGATATTTTAACGCGTGAATTTTCGATTGAAAATTAGGGTGCTGCTTTTTCGATAATAAATCAATATCAAACTTTGAGGGTATACAAGGCAACTATCGAACACGGTGATTAATTTAATCTTGCCCAAGTACTTTCAATCAATAGATCATCTTCAGGGGCATTTCGTCAATTGTGGACTATCCGACATAGTAGAATGTCATAAATTTAAAACTGGACATAACAATACAAAATACACTACACTAAGACAAACAAACACTTTAAAATTTATATGGCGAAGCTACATATTGTGAAGAAGCCGGAGACAGAATGGGCTCCCGGTCTGACGGAAATGTAGAGATGACCATCTCTACATTTCCGTCAGACCGGGAGCCCATTCTGTCTCCGGCTTCTTCACAATATGTAGCTTCGCCATATAAATTTTAAAGTGTTTGTTTGTCTTAGTGTAGTGTATTTTGTATTGTTATGTCCAGTTTTAAATTTATGACATTCTACTATGTCGGATAGTCCACAATTGACGAAATGCCCCTGAAGATGATCTATTGATTGAAAGTACTTGGGCAAGATTAAATTAATCACCGTGTTCGATAGTTGCCTTGTATACCCTCAAAGTTTAATTATTCGAACATTCAACCTTATATTGAAATCAATATCAGTTAAAAAAATAAATTTTTCAATTCCAAAAAATTACAGTGTATTTGGTACATACTAAGGCAAGTCTTCACCAAATTTCGCAATTTTTTTTTGTTTAAAGAATAAAAAATCAAAAACTTAGTTTTTTGAATATTCCACAAAAACTTTTGAGGTTATGTGAAAAAAGTGTAAATACAAAAGTTGTAGATCTTTTTGTTACCTACAACTTTGCTATTTAACTTTTTTCCATAGCACTTGTAGTTTCGCCGAAAATCGCGATAAACCGATGTTTACCCTTAACCCCCCCTCCCCCCACTTCCCGGCCACGGATGGAGTGGAATTTATTTTTTCTTTCAATTTTAGAATATTCTCTTCTTTTTCCAATAGGTTTCATTCTACTATAATTTATTTGTCTTTTTACCTTTTTTAAAGGCTTCGAAACTGGTCTAGATGTGATGTAATGATTTTAAGGTAAATTTCATTAAAATTAATACTTACATGTATCAATAAAAAAATAGACTCCAAGCGAACTAAATCTATGACGATATTGGAATTATCCTCATAGACAAATTGTAGGCAACACAAATAAAAAGAGAATAAAAGTACTAGCATGGCACAGCCATAGAGCACTTTTTGATTCATGGTGTTATGCTTAAATGAATTAAGGCCTGCTAGGCTTTGCATGTTTAGGCACATGCGGATATTAAAAAACAGCTCCGAAGACATGGTTAAAGTGTCAATACAGTTACGATTGTTTCAGCTTTTTATATGTTTTAGAATACAGACAGGGGTGTATCACATACGGCAATGTATCACATGCATTTAAATAAATTGAAAATTGCATAATAAAACCTTACGAACTAATAAGTTCAAGTTGCTGCATGTGATACCCAAATATATATAAAAATACTTTAGTTACCTGTGCATAAAGGTACTGCAATTTCTTAGTTATTCGATCGAAGAATCTTTTCTACTCAATAATATGGTCTTTCAATATAGGCTTTTGTCGTCGTTTTACGGATCTTAAGGAAGGAAGTTGTAGATTTAAGTCGCAAAGGAAAATGGTTGTATAATTTTTTTGCAGAACATAATATAGATTTATTTACTAATTTCTTCTTCTTCTTGATGTGCCTATCCGTTACGAATGTTGGCGATCATCATGGCAATCTTTATCGTATCTGCAGCAGCGCGAAAAAGCTGCACAGATGTTGTATTGAACAAGATTCTGAAGTTCTTTAACCAAGATGTTCTTCTTCTTCCTGGACCTCGCTTTCCAAATATTTTTCCTTGCAGGATGGCTTAATAACTTAGTGGATGGTTTTCAAAGGTTGAATTTCTGGTGGACTAGTTATGATTAGGTCTTGCTGAAAAAACATGTAGGTGTGTACGAATTAAGCAAACAGTTTCTAGAATATATAGAGAGGGAAGAGTTAAAATCCCGTGATTTTTGAAGTAGTTTCTGGAATGTGTTCTGATACTGATGCCAAAAAGACACCATATTGCTCCTTTGTGTAATTTAAAAATAACATTAGATTGGGCAGCAGTATTAGAACCCAAGAAGGAAGACTATATCTAAGATGAGATTCGAACAAAGAAAAAAAATGTTATTTTGGAAGATACTAAATTGATTACCTTCGAAACAGATCGTATTACATGGCAGGCTGAGCTGACGCTAGTTTCTTATTTAACAAATCGATATGAAGTGACCATCTAAGGTTGCTGTGTATACAAATACCAAGACATTTTACAGAATCAACGATACTGATCTGGCTGTTATTAAAAAGCAAGAGTTGAAGAGCTCCTTTATAAAATATTGCTACTGTCTTCTTCTTCTTCTCATCCGACGTTGGCGATCACCATTGCGAAGGCTTGTCGATCTTCTGCAATATGGAATAATTGTCCAGCATTTGATATCCGAGTCCATTCACGAATGTTCCTCAAACAAGAAACCCGTTTCCTTCCTACACTTCTACGGCCTTCTATTTTGCCTTTAAGGATCAGATGTAATATTTTATATCGACTTCCCCTTAATATATGTCTCAGATAAGACATTTTTCGATGTTTAAACAGTCTTTAGCGGTTCTCTATCTTTGTTAACGCTCCTTAGTTCTTCTTCATTAGTTTTCCTTGCTGTCCAAGGTAACTTCAGCATTTGACTATGAACCCATATTTTCCATGTTTCAATTTTGTTCATTCTCGATACTTTTAGCGTCCACACTTCTGCACTATATAAAAGAAATGACTTCATTTTCATAAAAGCAGTTTTAGTCATTGCTATTCTACATTTTATTTCTATGTCTGGATCTAGTTGGTCCGTTATCACTAGGGATGGTTGGAACAGGGATTTTTCAACAACTGTTACAACCTGTTTCAGTTCTAAAAATTATATGTTTAAAAAAAACTGCTTCAGTTCCAAACTGTTTCAAGTCTAACACTGTGTTATGGGTTGTTTCAGTACCGGTTCGGTTTATTCCAGAAAGGTTGTTGCATTAACAATAGACCATTGTATTTGTGGTTGTATATTTTGAAAGTTTGAAGTTTTGTCGCGAGTCGACAATTCACAGTTTACAACTTTTCACTCCACTGGAACTGCAACAACCATAGAAAAGCACAGCAATGCAACACCGGTCTCTGAAGTAATTGTAAATACACTGGTCTGCTGTGTGATAAAAAACTGTTATATTGGAATAGGAAAACTTATTGATCAATATCTGTTCCAACCTGTTCCAAATAAAAACCTGTTTGAAAAGAACAGATCCTGTTCCAAAGTGGCATCTCTAGTTATCACAGTTCCCAAATATGTCATTTTGTGAACTGTCCCAATTTGGATTCAGTTTAATTGAAGCTGTACATCGGGTTGTGGCTCACGACTAAACACTAAAAATTTGGTTTTGTTTGAGTTTATTTTTATGACATTTCCTCTCCTACCTCGTGAATATTATCAAGCAGAATTTGGAGACCGTCACTATTATCTGATAGGATTACTGTATCGTCTGCATATTTAATCACATTAAGTAGTTCCCGTTGGTTTTTATTCCATATGGTTGTCCCTCAAGTGCTTTTTTAAATAACTGATCCGAGTAAACATTGAACAATGTTGGCGACAAAATGAAACCTTGTCTGACTCCTCGTTGTATGGAGATTTTATCGGTGTAGTTATCTCCAATTTTTAAGATTATAGTGACACGAATATCCTTGTCATCTATTCCGATATTTTTAAGTATTTGCATTAATTTTACATGCTGTACTTTACAGAATGCTTTTTCGAAGTCCACGAAACATGCTAATACATCTTTTCTTTTGCCACGGCATTTTTGTAATAGGATGTTAAGCGCAAAAATTGTCTCCCTGGTTTCCATAACATTTCTAAAACCAAATTAGGTATCTTCGAGATCTTCTTCGCATTTGAGTCTAATTCTGTTGTGAAGTATTCTTAGGAAAATTTTAAGAGTGTGGCTCATTAGGCTCATTCCGGTGTTATATATTAAATTAAAAAGTCTTACTTCTATTTTTATATTATCATTCTCTATTAGTTTCAGCAACTCAGTTGGTGTATCATCTGGACCACAAGCTTTTCTAATTTTAGCGTTATTTATAGCGTGTTCTACCTCGCATTTCATAGTTTCTGGGCCGACAGTACAGTTTTGGTAGAATTCGGCAATATTATTCCTGCCATCTTCAAACAACTCTGATATAAAGAGCTGCCATTCTTTTCTTATTTCGTGCTCATTTACAATAATTTTGATATTATTGTCAACGAGTATAGAGGGAACGTTTTTAATATTATGTTACTCATTTGTTTTAGTTTTTTTGTGCATATTAAATAAGTCGTGTTTAGATATACATCCTTCATTTCGTCGCACCTTTCTCTCATCTATTTTTCTTTGGCTAATTTGATCTCCTTTTTTATTCTTCTCTGCAGGTGTCTATATTCTGTTCCATTAGATTTTATTAGTCGACGTTGTTCTATTAATTTCAAGATCTCGTCTATCATCCATTTACTTTTCTTGATTAAATTTTTTCTATAATCATTGTTTGTGGAGATTTCGTTAACTTGATTTTTAAGTTCACTTCATAGTTCTTCTGGATCTTCTAGTTGTTCTACGATGTTTTTTAATCTATTACCAAGTTCTTTTTTAATGTCATGTTTTATGTTTATATTATCAAAGTTAAGTACATTGATTTTTGGCTTTTGTCGCTGAATTCGTTTTAACCTTATTTTAATATCTGCTACAAGTGGTTGATGATCAGATCAAATATCTGCCCCAGGAAATGTAGTGACTTTTTGACGGCATTTCGGAAACGCTCACGGACAAGTATATAGTCTATTTGATATCTTTTTTCCAAAGTGTTTAATTCCTCTATCCTCCCTGTACTTACATATGGAGCTCAAATCTGGTCATTTGAGACCATAAAACCAATGAAGACATTCGTAATAGAACAAAAGTAAAAGATGCTGTCGAACAGGTAGGTAAACAGAAATGGAAATGGGCTTGACATAACAAACGTCTTAAGGATGGCCGATGGAATGAAGAAATCGGGAATTGGCGGCCGTATGAAGCCAAAAGACCACGAGGAAGACCGCAAATGCGCTGAAGCGACGATATTAAAAGAACTGCAGGACAAATGTGAAATCGTCTCACAAATATCAGAGATGAATGGCAAGAATTAGGAGAGGCCCATGGTCCGAATACAGAGAAGGGCTTAAAATATCGGTATAAAAATAAGATAACCCTACAAACAGAATATTACCTTTTTAATTCCCAAGTTAGTAACCGCCAATGGATAAGTGGGTATTCATAATTAAAAAATTCGTGCAATAAAACCAATTAAAATTTTTTGAAACAATACTTTATTATCTTATATTATAAAAGAACAAAAAAGCTTTTAAAGAACGGATTTTTTTCTTTCTTAACAATAAAATAGTTCTATACAAACATCTTGGATAAGCTATATTATTCATTGGACAATTAATTATCTATGGAATTTTGTCGCGAAACTCTATTTATATTATTTATTTGCATATCACTTTTATGAAATTTTTATGACCAATCCATTTTACATCATTGATTGGATATCCAGCATATTGAGAATCTTTTTGGTGTCTGTACAGTGATCGATGACGTGTACGTAAAAAAGTGAGAAGAAAATTTTTAAAATTTAAAGGAAATTTATTTTTTAGTTGTATTCGTAATGATATCAAACTAAGACAAATAAACACCATTACTTATTTAGACGACAACTAAATACGAAATATAATCAATCAATCAATCAATAATGTAAATATTCATATAAATGTTAGCACTGTATATTATAAATAACTGTATCAAAAGCAGCACTAAAGTCCACAAAAAATGTATAAATATTTTTTTACCTCCCCGTGCATGTTGGAGTTTTACTATACTTGTAAGATTAAAAATGTTGTCTTTGTAACCACGAGGTAAGTCTAGTTAAAGTCAATGCCGGAATGAGTTTGGTTACTGCATTTAAGAAGCTAACACCTCGGTAACTTTCTGCATTCTCCATGTTTCCTTTCTATACGAAATATAATATCAAGCCGGTTTTAGAGTTTTAGGGCAAACAGATCAACAATAGATCAACTATTCACGGCTGAGACAACTTCTAGACAAGGAATGGGAGTATAACAGACCCATACACAATATTTTGATAGACTTTCGACAGGCATATGATAGCGTAGAAAGAAGCCAAGTATGGAATGCCATGGCGGAGTTCTCAATACCAAAGAAACTCATTCGGATGACCAAAGTCATTATGGAGGGTGGAATGTCTAAAGTACGTGTAAATAATAAACTGTCTGGCAGCTTTGAAATCAACAGTGGACTTAAACAGGGCGATGCGTTATCTCCACTACCTTTTAACCTTGTCCTTGTATTAGAGAAAGCCATGAGGTCGGCCGAAATAAAAACAGAATTGCCATCGGTTCAAGGTCCCAAGCTGTTACTCGCACATGCAAATGACATAGATCTCGTTGGAGACTCCATCCTATCCACGAAAGACATTTTTAACAAGGTGGACGGAGGAACAAGTGAAGTAGGGCTGAAGATTAATGAAGAGAAGACGAAAATATATGTGTATAAATAGAACCACACGAAGAGACAGAATAGGAAAAAATGTGATGGTTAACACACTACAGTGTTCAATGATAAATATACAAAACAACACAAACTTAGTGCGAAATGTTGTAAAATATCCCCAAATAAAAGGCAGAGAAAAGTAAGGTTATGTTTTCAATACTTGGTCAGTTGTAAATGTGTGAACAGTGTTGCTAACTGTGAATATTGAAAAATGGTATAATGATTCCATTAATTCGCACCATTCTATATGTATATATATACAGAGTAGCCCAAAAGTCTGGAAACGGCCAATTATCTTGTAAATTGCTAGTTATAATTGTACAAAAATTTGAGGTACGCCTATTTTGGGATACGGAGATTCCATATTTGATATTTGCAATGTTGCTAGATTTTCCGTTTCTCTTATATTATTAGTAACTTTGGTTTTTTAAATGCATCACTCTATATATTTAGTCACTATTGGAATCTCTTATTCAATACGAGTTCACTTATGTATGTAACACTTATGATTTTATGTAGTATGAAAGGTCTTAAATACATAAAACACAAGTCTGGCAACGCCTAATTGTTTCAATAAATTTTTTAATACTAATTATTTTCAACTACATTAAAACTTAACAACTGATAGATTAGAACATTTTTTAACAATAGTTACGTTAATAAGTGTTCAAAATGTGCTCAATTTATGAGTTGACAGTACCCTAATCGATGGTAGAATGCGTCTATCACATTTTTCCATGATGGTCTAGAAACAATTCGAGATTCATCGATAATTCGTTGCCTTAGCTCTGTAAGACTTGCTGGTTACGTTTTGTAAACTAAATTTTTCAAGTATCCTAATAAAAATAATCTCTATGATTGAAATCGGGTGAACGTGAAGGCCATTCAATTTTACCTTAACGTAACCAGCCAAGTTTTGCAGAGCAAAGGCAACGAATTATCGATTAATCTCAAATAATTTCTAGACAATCATGGAGAAATTTGATAGACGCAATCTACCATCGATTAAGGGTACTGTTAACTAACAAATTGAGCATATTTTGAACACTTAATAACGTAACTATTGTTAAAAAATGGTCTAATCTATCAATTGTTACGTTTTAATGTAGTTGAAAATAATTAGCAAAAAAAAATTTATTGAAACAATTAGGCGTTGGCAGACTTCTGTTTTATGTATTTAAGATCTTCCAGACTATAAAAAATCAAAAAATCATAAGTGTTACATATAGTTGAACTCGTATTGAATAGAAGAGTCTAATAATGACTGAATATACAGGGTGATGCATTTGAAAAACCAAAGTTACTAATAATATCAGAGAAACGGCAAATCTGGCAACATTGGAAATATCAAATATGGAATCTCCGTACTCAAATTTTGTACAATTATAACTAGCAATTTATAAGATAATTGGCCGTTTCCAGACTTTTGGGCCATTCTCTCTCTCTATATATATATATATAATATATATATATATATATATATATATATATATATATATATATATATTATATATATATACACTTCAGTGCAAAACAATCGACTCAAAAGCGATATTTGAGATTACACCTTCTGTTTTAATGTAAGAAGTATGAAAATAACAAGATGTAATGTGCAAACAGTAACTTTATTTATTGAACTTACAAAAACTGCTACTTTATTATTTGGGAGACGCATTATAAAAACAATATGCAATACGAACAGAACTTCTCAAATATTCATCATTGGAACTATCCCAAGAAAGACGTAATGAACAGAGAAATCATCAATTAAACAATGAATTTTTTTGTTTTTCAGTATCTGATATTACCACCCCTATTCCTAATTACACTTTCCAATCGATTTCGCATGGATCGGATGACTTTTGTAATAAATTCTTGAGGCATTGCTTCCCATTCATCATTAATCGCAGCTCTTAATTCCATTATGCTCCTTGGTGCCTGATTTCTGCTCCGGACCCTTCGTTTAAGCTCATCCCAAACATGCTCTATTATATTTATGTCCGGACTCAAAGCAGGCCAATTTATTGTAGGTATACCGATCTCAGTCAGATAGGTGGTGGTGACTCGTGCGGTATGACATCATGCACTATCATGCAATAAAATAAGAGGCATTACCAATAAATCCCGCGTATGGAACCACATGTTCCTTCAAAATATCTCTGATGTAACGATCCGCCGTTAAACCTCCTTCACATCCTCCACCAGGCACGAAAACTAGCTCGGTTTTCCCATCCATGAAAATGCCTGCCCAAAACATACAAGAACCGCCTCCATATGACACAATTTCTCGTATACAACATTGAGCAAATCGTTCTTCTGGCCTTCTATAGACTCGACGCCTCTTGTCGTTGCCATGTAGACAGATCCTACTTTCGTACGAGAATAATACCTGACTCCATTGATAGTCGTTCCAATCTAGATGTTCGCGAGTAAATTCTTGTCGTCTTTGCTTCTGGGCTGCAGATAGCTTGGGACCAGTAACTGCTCTTTTTGGTGTCAGATTGGCTGATTTCAGTCTCTTTCTGACTGTCCAAAAGCTGATAACCACACCTCGGACCTCTCTAAGTCTTCTTTGAGATCAGCACCAATCAAATGTCGATTTCTCAGAGATTTAGATACAAGAAATCGATCATCTCTTTCTCTTGTTGTTCGTTTACGACCTCCTTCTTATCAGCGGACATAATCACCAGTATCTTGGTACCGACGATACACTCGAGACACAGCAGATTGGCTTAAATTTAGTCGATTTGCCACGGCTCTCTGGCTCAGGTCTTCTCTCAATAGTGCTACTGCTAGAGCTGCTTTGATGGACGTGGTATCCATTTGTTATGAAGTTGCGAACTTAATTGACTGATGTATTAGTGGGTTGCTATGGAAATTGATGGTTACGATGGTTCAAATTATGACCCCCTCTCTACGTGTTGCATTATTTATTTGTAATACGTCACCCGATTTACCAAAAATCAAAATTTTTTTCAAACTCAATAATGAGGTTAATATATATATATTATATCATCTAAATCTACAAAATTTGATTGTTAAAAGACTAAAGTTACATTATTTATTATTTATATCAGGTAATAAGACAAAATATTAAGTGTTCTACATAAATGATAAAATATTTAAAACATAGATAAAACATAAAACCTTATTAATCCCATTCCCATACTTAGAACATATAATCAGTTGTCATTCCTAACTTTCTAGCTTGTTGCTTTCTTCTTAACTTTTATTATTTACATTGTTTAGAAATGTGTAGTAAGAAAAAATCATTTTGTAAGTCTAAAAAATAAAAATTTATAAAAATTAGCACAGAATGAATACCTAATGTATATAAAAATTATTAAAAAATATACAAATATTTAGAAAACCGAATTTTTGATGAATTTCGGAAATTGTTATCAAAATACAAACATTACTAAATTGTATTTTGAGAACGATTTCCGAAGTCGAAATTGAAACATCAATAAACGTATTTTTATCTTTAATTGTGGCTTATTCTCCAATTCTTAATTTCCAATCTCCGATAGTTCATGGAATTAATCACTTTACCCTAGTCATCCTATTGTACAAAACATAAGAAATGAACTTAATGCACTACACCATATAAACAAAAAGGTTACATTTATCTGGATACCTTAACACATTGGCATTAAAGGCAACGAGGAAGCTGATCAATTAGCAATAAAATCCATCAAAAATTAAAATGTTCCAGAAGTTACTAACTATCCCCACACTGACCATAAACGACAGTCCATGAATCATATAATAAATGTATGGCAAGCAATCTGGGATGCAACAGACTCTAAGTTGAAAACAATAAAGCCTCGAGTAGACTCTAGCCTACCACAATAAGGGAAAAAGAAGATATCAAGTAATCGTAAATCGTCTTCGAATCGGCCAAACAATACTAACACACCAACACCTTCTAAATAAAGAACCAGCTCCAATTTGTACCTACTGCTCTACTCAACTCACTGTGAAGCATCCGATATCGACTGTCCGCGTTTCCAACCTCAGAGAACATGCCGGAGGAATTAGTGGAAACCTGAGAAGTGCGCTTACGACAAATATCTCGGATTTATTGCAGTTTCTAAAAGACATAAACATTTATAATAAACTTTAATTTAACAAACTGTACTACTGTGTATGTCCCCCCACTAATAACCCTTGGTGGTTGATGTGGGTTTTGTATGTTTAAATAAAAAAAAATCTCCAATAGGAGTGGCACAAGAAGAACAAAAAGAACAGTTATAATAATTAAAATTCAGTCAATTTTAAGAATAAACACAAACGAGTCTGGCTAATTGGATCTGCAAAAGCCATTTTTCAGAAAAAAACCCTCACCAATTTTTCTTTATATGATTTTTTGTATGTTTTATTCTATTTCATCATACTCTTGTACAAAAGTTAACTAGTTATTACCTGTAGACCATTTGTAAAAGTCAGTGAGAAGAAACCTAACGCCGAAATATACAGAGGTCTGCGGGCGAAATTTGAAATCATTATAACATAGGATTTCTTTAAATCGCTTCCACTTTCTTCCCAGTTAGAAGCAAAAGCAATTTCTGCAGTTTTTTCGGACTAAAATCAATACAATATGGTGTATTAGTTGCGTAGAATAAAAACTGTATACAAATTAAATACTTAACAAAAAACAAATACATAGTAAAAATAAAACCAAATCCTTTTCTAGAAACTTCTTATGTTTCTGTATGATAATATTTCATCACATTATTGGTTTATTAAAATTTCTGCAATATTTGAGATAAAAAAAAGTTCAAATCACCCTCTTCATCACTGATTTATTACCTTATGGCACATTTCTTTTCTAAAATCTTTGTAACTAAAAATTTATTGAATAATTTTAACTGTTTTGTCATTTATGGAATTTCTATTTTTTAGTATTAATTACAGGTTATGTTTTTTAACTATAACGGTTAAATACTATTAAAGATTATTACAACAAGCTGCTGTGCATAGATATTAAAAGCGTAGGTGTAAAATTTAGGGCCAATGCTTTTTAAATGCATTTTTTTCGAATCCTGTGAAAACTAACAAATATTTTGAAAAATTTAAACGCAGAATGGAAACATTACATTATTACCGAAGGCCGAAAGTTCCTTAGAATAAAAAAAGTTTTTTTGATGAGATATTTGAAATTTAAAATCACACTAAATTTTTTGTTTTTTTTTTCACCCCTGTAACTTATTAAATAAATATTATAGAAGATTTCAGGGATTCTCGGCCCTCGATAAAAATGTATTCTTTCATTCTGAGCTTAAATTTTTAAAAAATATTTAATAGTTTTCACAGGATTCGAAAAAAAATGCATTTAAAAAGCATTGGCCCCAAATTTTGCGCCTACGCTCTCAAAGGAAAATCATCTGAAAAACTGCCAAGATTATGTCAACTCTGTACCAAAAATAAAAGACCAAAGAAAGTAATTGGTATACAACGTACATTTTTAAATAAAAATAAAAAATTCGTTTTACTTACCTCGTTAGTTAATAGTTGTGGCGGGTAAAAATATAGAATAATGTAAATTCGATAGTATATATGCATAATAAACTAAGACGTGTTAATAAATCTGCCATGGGGCTAAAATCAAAAAAAAAAAAAAATTCTTATAAAGTGTTTTTAGAGGTATAGGACTTAGATGTGATATGAGAAACGATCGTGCGAGAGTAGCGGAGAAATTTTTTACTGCAAATTTCATAGATTTCATAAATTCATATTGTCAATTGTCATATTTCATATTCGTTTGTTTATTTATACCTTCTGTCACTGAAGAAAATGGGATTTAGGAAATGCTATGTTATAAATTGTCAAAATACAACAAAAAATTGTCAATTAAAGTTTTATTCGTTTCCAACTTCAAAGCACAAATTACTACAAAGAGGAAAGTGGATTTATATCATAAAAAAGCATAAGTAACATAACCAAATTATGCATTATTCTTGCGCCCGATTTTAAGTCAGTTTGAAATAAATAATAAATAAAAGTTCACTTTTAAGTGTAAATTTTAGTTATACAACACTCACTTACAGTTCATTTTAACCCAAAAATCAAGTTTAATGTTTAAATTTTACTTTTTTGAAGTTTATAAGTTTAAGTTCAAGTTTTTCTGAAGATGCATTATGATATATTCGCTGTTCAAAAGTTTACAGAGAAATAATTAATTGTTCAAATCAATATGAGGATATCATGGGCATAACCTGCTTAATTTATGCATTAGCATTATTTATGGTAATTTATTTTTCTTAATTCTTCCACATAATTCTTCCATTCTTTTTTGACATTTGCCACTACTAAAGCTTTTTCTTTTGACTCAGTGCTTGATTGAAAAGTTATTTGGTGATTTACTTGCTCAAATCCAGTTTTTATTAGTGCATCCATATTAACAGTAATGCTGTAATTTAATAATATATTTATTTGTATTTACACTAGGAACATGAAAGCACTACGTCCATTTTTTTGTCGACGTATTAGTCCATCAGAGCAAGTAATTCCGATTAATCATGGAACGGTTTTGCATCACGTTTACTCTAACTAATAATATACATAAAAAAAACTGCAGAATGAATATTTTAGATTCCTTGCCGACCAATTCACAATCTATTGCTTGCAAGTGTAGAAAGAATAGTGGCAAAGATTTAATTGAGTTTCGCTAGGTAAAAAATCTTATGATTTCTCTTGCTAACTACAGGATTTCATTTTCTTTATGAAACATAACCTAACTTTTCGTTTTTCTTTTTTTTTTATAATCAATTTTGATCTCTTTTCCGATCGTGAGTACTGGTCTGAACATTGTGCTAACGATGGTTTTAACAGAATTAAATTATATAGGAACAAAAAGATCCCTTAAATCTAGAATCTTTTATAGAGGTGCCTAGGGGAGAGTGGGGATCCTTCAGACATAAAAATTTGAACTGTCATATCTCTCTAAATACCTCACCAAATAAAGAAAGAAATATTCATAAAATACATTGTTCACCCAACTTTCAACTGTATGTATGCTTTTAATATTAAACCCTATACTTGTTGCAAAAAAAGATCAAAACTTCTTTTCAAAAACGTCTGAAGGTGCTCTACTTGGGAGCACCTTCAGATGGGGAATGGGACAGCTTCAGACACAATTGGAAAAATGACAACCTGATATAAATGTTTTAGAAATTATTTATTACAATATTTAAAACTATATTAATAATACTTAATCAAACACCTAATGCATATTGAAGTTTTCTTCAATATGCAAACTTAAAAAGACAATAATGATTTCTGTCGCTTTGTATCCTGCTCAGAAGGATTTGGCAAAAGGGCTACAATTTCTGATAAACAAGCACTAGAGATATCTGGATTAACTTTACATAACATTCTCAAAAATGAAATTTCAACATCCTCATCATCACATTTAACAATGATTCTCCCAACATAATACACATCTTTTTGTTTTACAGTTCCAAATTAAACCAGCACAAAATCATCAATTTTCAATTCACTCCTGTCAAAATTTTGCTGTGATTTTACTAATACTTTATAGTCACAAGTTTTTGTCATTTATCATCAGTTGTTTTCTCATTCTTCTCATTTTTAAAAAGTAGTTTTATTTTCATGGATTTAGGACGTTCAGCATTAGAGTTGGTGGTTTTCTTTGTTTTTTATTGATCTGTATTTCTGTCAGAAGAAGCTTTTCTGGGTGTCGGTTATTATTATTCTGCTTTTCCCGTTTTCATTTGGTTTCTTGGAACGAGTATTTGGTTTCGATTTAGGATATTCTCGTATCTCCTAAGGACTTAGGATGGACTAAATAATAGCTAGGCTGTTGAAAGGCATAGGCGTAGAGTTTTAGCAGCTCTAAAATTATGTTAATGCAGTGTCTATTGGTCGCTGAGAGTTTCGCTTGAAATTAGGGAAGATGAGGGTGGTTTTCAGATTCTAAAGTTGGTAGACTTGCAGCTAGTTGGCATGTTAGAGGTTCATCAGGAAGAGTTTTGTCTGAAGGATTAGGTCTCTCACTGACCAAACTGGGAGCAAACATATCGTCGTTGAAAATGTGCCTGTCAACTGGACATATTCCTGTTTTTTTGAAAGAATTTATAATGCTCTGTGGTAACATGACACGGCTATGTGGTATTCCAACACATACGGCTACGTGACAGATTCCAAATCGTTGGCCTGGATTAGACTTCAACCATTAATCAATGGTAGTGTAGCGTTATAACTGCTACATTGCATGCTTTCTTTCTTATGTTAATATATTTCGTTAATTATATTCTCCAATTTCCATATCTTCTGTCATAATTCATATTCTTCTATATCCTCCATTGTATCTCTTATTTTTCTATATATTTTCTAGGATATAGATTGTATCAGAATTATGTCGTTACTTAATTGATTCATTATTCTCTTTTCATTTTTACTGGTATTTGGTATAAAAACCAGTTGGCGTCCAAATCTATCTTCTTTATATATATATATTTTAGTATCTACCTTTCCTATTTTCTTAATAATCATCATTTTTATCTTTTACTCAAGTTTCTAAAGAGTGAATTTTATTTTCATCTCTATTTCTGTTACTTTGGAACGAGAGGTCCCATCTTTATTCTTTGTCGAATTTCTCCTTCCCGTTCGATACAAAAGTCCATATAATCGCTTTTATTTCTGAAAACGTCGATTTTCTTCATGACTTCTCTAGAGGAGTCGAATAATGAGAATAACCCAATTGTTGTGTCGTCTCCAGATTTGGAGGTAAGTGTATAATATATTTTATCGATTTCCTAATTCCACCTGTTGTATAAAAATCTTTTTATAATTTTAACTTTGAAAATTATAAAGCTCATTATTTATGATTATGGTATGACATGTAAGTAGATACATATTTTGTGGATATTTTTTTATGTTTTTTATTTTATATAAAAAACTAGCGATAAGAAATATATAGTTTCTTTAATATAGTGTGTAAAAGTTTTACGAATATTTTTATAGTCTTAAATATGAATTTTTAAATCCATAATATCTTTTGTATTTTAATAATAATTAACTTTTGACAAACTACCATTTCTATATAGCAATGTTTCTAAATTATCTAGCTTTTCATAAATATATCTTGTCATTTTTTTTAAATTAATATTAGAATATTTCACTTTTAAAAAAGTAATACCATTTGCATATATATATATATATATATATAATATATATATATATATATATAGTATATATATATATATATCCTTACTTTTACTTATTTGCCTATGATAAGTACGTAAATAAGAATTGTTTCTCGACTTGCTTGGGTGAATAATGATAAAATTTTGTTAAATTTCATTGGTCACCTTTTTCATCCCCCAAGCAAGGTCTCTCATTTTGGTTTCACCATTTTCTAAAGCAAGGTGTGTTTTTCTTCATTTTAGTCAACCTCCGGGATACATTTCTCAGGTGCAGGTCAAATTCTATTAACATCCAGAAGACCAACCGGCCTGAGAATGGAACCATCATTCCAATAGGAGAGTTGACTCCGGGACAAGAAAATCCACAACTAACAACATGGTTTGCTAACAACCAGAACAGAAAA
The DNA here is from genome assembly GCA_918026665.1 of Diabrotica balteata. Taxonomy (NCBI): domain Eukaryota; kingdom Metazoa; phylum Arthropoda; class Insecta; order Coleoptera; family Chrysomelidae; genus Diabrotica; species Diabrotica balteata. The sequence goes on along the minus strand of OU898278.1, from coordinate 2,609,394 downwards.
GACCAGGATAAAACTTAAGATTTGGTGACAAAAATTGTTCTTTCATATACCTAATGTAACACTGTAGCAAGAAGTCGAATAATTTTTATTTAAATTCAATACGATACTTAACATTTATTTTTCTGTTTTTTTTATATGTTAATAAACATGTGTTAATTTAACTGTGTATTGTTTACTTCTTTTTACTTGTTTGTGTCTGTTGCTCCAGAGTAGGCCATATTCACGTCCTGAGTGAGCTAGCCAGTGGAGTGTTTCGTATAACGTCTAATGTAGCAATTTTGTAATTGATACATTAGGGGTTATGACGTTAAAAATTGGTCCCAACGGGAAACGATTTGTCACTCCAACGTTGTTAGTGATGTTAGTCAGGTTGTAGCAGCAAACTAAGGTTTGCGGTTACAGGTTGACAACAGCAGCTCAACGTTGGGATGTTACAAATTGAGCCTCGAAGGGTTACAAATTGGTACCCCAATGAATATTTGTTGGCACGCCATAGATTGACGTCCAATGAATGTTCGTTGGAACGTTACAGTAGCATTATAATATGTTTTAAAAGGTTTAATCACTCTCACACCCAATGGTTGCATCATGTAGGTACAATGGGGTGGAACTGTTAGAATGTGCACGCCATTAGCTAATGCTAGTTTCATTGCCTCAAGATTGTCGCAAATTATAAGCATTCTTCTCTTTTCAGATGAACCTGAATATTTTATAAAGTGCTGCATCACATGAACGAAATTGAAAGTAGTCATCCAACCTGACTGATGAGCCAAACCCAAGGTCCCGTTTTGTGTTCCATTTATCATGTGGCTCTTGAAGTGCACTCTCGGAAATACTAGAGCAGGAGATATTGTATTTCCAGCTAGAGTTCCTCTTTCACCACTCACAGCAGCTGCTACTTGTTTTTGGCCTTTTTGTGAAATCACACGAGAAAGTTCTGGGTATCTTCTGATTAATTTTTCATAATTATTAAAAAAAACATTCACTTACGTTTGTTAAAGGAAAACCCGTATATCCAGTTCTTTCCTGCCAATCTTGGAGCTTCCCAGTTTTTAGGACAGTGAATATTGTTCATTTTTACCATCTCATGTGCTAGTTTTCGAGTTTTTAGATTATTAAGACCATAAAACATTTTTGAACACTTAATTAAATATGCCATCAAGGTCGTCTTTCTGTTTGTCAGTAAAAAATTTTTCTAGTATCGTTTCTTAATTTCGTTACCCCTAAACTTTTTAACGTACATACCAACAGTTTGATATTTTAATCTAAATCTTTTAGCAGCATTTCTTATCGATTCACTATCTAGGACGGCCGCTACATATTCTTTCATAAATTTGGCATCGAAATTTTTCTTTTGTTTTTTCTTTCTTCCTATTTCTTACCATCTTTAGACAATCTGCAACAAGAGAAACCCATTTATACTAATAATAATTATATCTATATATATATATATATATATATATGTATATATATATATATATATATATATATATAAATAAACCCAAATAAAACTTTTAAGCACGTTGTTTCAAAAAGGTGTCTCTATTTTCCATTGCGTTTGTCTGATAGTGCCCCATACCCTTTTGTCTGAAGGTGCCCCCACAAATATAACCTAAGAGTGCCGTCAGTAACAAATGTGAATAGTACAGGTTATACAGCAATAAATGGACTATAAACCGGTAGCAATGTTAAATTATTTTAAATCTTATCTTTTAATAAAAAACACATCTTACCTTCAAGCCAAAAATTTGACTTTCAACCACCAAAAACTAACTTTTCACTTTATGACATGAACCCTTTACCTCAATGTATCTACAAACTGAACTTCAATGGTGTGAGTAGTAATGTCAGTGTTGCCAATCCGAGTCCTTAAATTTATCCACAATATCAATGTCTCGAAGCTTCCCCCTGTCTGAAGGATCCCTTTCCTCTATATGTTAAAAAAGGAAATTGCTACTTTCCATAAAAGAAAGAACAAAATTTAAGAACAGTACTTTGAAGAATCTATCATTGCAAGTGGTAATAGTAAAAAAGTTTATCGGTACATTCGTACAATCTTATATCTTTTCTTATCTCTAAAGTTTCCATACCATTGCTTCAAAAAGCTATGGGTCTTTATGTTCTTCGAATAACGAATCTTCGGAATGTTTATCGTTATTCTTTTCTCAAGTTTTTACAAATGAATCTAACGATACCATTCCTCAAATAATGTGCCCTCGTTTGTCTAAAACTCTTGACAATATATCTTTCACACCGGATGAAATTAAACATCATTTAAGGAAACTGCGAAATAATTCATTACCTGGATTAGACGGACTCACCTCTTTTTTCCTCAAACAATGTGCAGATTCTGTCGCCATCCCTATATCTCTCATAATGACTGCTTCTTTTAATCAAGGTTCCCTCCCTCGTCCTGGAAATTGGCTTCAGTTACTCCTGTATTCAAGAAAGGTAATAAACTTGATTGCAGTAATTATCGTCCAATCAGCCTGGTTCCTATTGTCGGCAATGTCATGGAATCGGATTATTTCGGAAGCTATATCCGAGTTCCTTCTTCAAGAAAATGTCATCCATCACCAACAGCATGGATTTATCAAAGGTCGTTCAACGATCACAAACTTACTTCATTGTGTAAATGATTGGATCATTATCTTTAAACAATCGGAATCCTGTCGATGTAGTTTACTTAGACTTCTCCAAAGCTTTCGATCGTGTTCCAAAACGTCGATTACTAGCTAAATTGGATCACTATGGTATCCGCGGAAAGTTAAACATTTGGATACAAGAATTTTCTATCCGACAGATACTTCAGGATTCGTGTTGGGGAAGACCATTCACTAGATAAGCCAGTCAAGAGTGGAGTTCCACAAGGATCAGTACTTAGGACCGCTACTTTTTTGTGTCTACACTAGTGATCTTCCGCTCATTGTATCCAGTAGGTTTCCATTTACGCTGATGATACGAAGTTATATCTGAATCCAACTATTTAACCAACATATTCTTCAACAAGATCTTGACGCAATATTCAAATGGTCCTCAGAATGGTTACTTCCGCTTAACTTTGAAAAATGCGTTGTTTTACATATCGGCAAAAATAACCCATCACTGCCGTACTTTATTAATTGACATCCTTTAAACTCTGTAACCTCACACAACGATCTCGGAGTGATAATTAATAGTGACTTAAATTGGTCTGATCACATAAGTGTCGGTGTGAAAAAGTGCTAACTCGAAACTGTTTTTGATCCGTAAATGTTTTGCACGCATATCCTATCGCATATATTCTTGGTTTGCCGGACGAGTGTGGAATCCATATCTCAGTCGCGATAAAATCCTACTTGAAAACGTTCAGCGTAAAGCCACAAGACTGGCATACGCCGTGTAAGACCTAACTATGAAGATAGACTATTCATGGCTCATCTTACGACATTCGAGGTCTCGAGGTGACCTAATTATGTCCTTCCGTATTTTAAAACATAATCTTTGGGAACATAAACACCATATTCACTTTGAATCAAGACGGAAAGATTAAGAGGCCATATAGGTTATAATAAGTTAAAACATACTATACCAACCTTTTGATGATAGCAAATATGACAACGCAATAAGTCATAATGATTAGACCGGATAATCCCAAATTAACAGGACCCATAAATTTGTTGATTCTATCAACATATCTTAAACACAAAAACTACATTATAGCAATTATATGAAAGATTTATAGGAAATTGTACCACCTTCTGTATAAACTTACTCGATTAAAAAGTTGTGATAATCTACGCATTTCTTCAAATCTCCTTTTAATTTATATCTTTCTTCGTATGTTTCTGCTCTACTATTCATTACTTTGCTTAGTACACTATTTAATATTCTCCATTGCAGAACTGTTTGTAACATAATAGTGCTAAAGAAGATGTCAAAAAACAGACTTCCAAATAAAATAAGAAATGTGTAATCTTCTACTAAATGAAGAAGCCAGTATGGAGCAGAGTCCGGTACATAAGGCGAAAATGGCAGGATTCTTTCGTCGTGGAAAAACGTTCGAATAATGGTTGATAGAACTGAATAGACACCAAGAGCTGGATACCAAATTATCAATTGTTTTGCTAGTTTTATTATATTTCCACCAATTCTATTTGATTTTTCGTAGGGATATTCATCCTGGCTCCAAAACATTTTGACATCGTTTATTAAGCTAGACGCTACATTGTGATTAATATAAATAACTGAGGACTTTAAAAAATACTAAAAAATAATAAAAATAAGTTGTAGTTAATATATCTATAGAAAGAAAAATTATGTATTTGCTGCATATAATTCGGTGTTAACACTGCCTGGGGTAATTGCGGGGTAGATTGAGTAGGTCTGTGGGTTACTACATACAATTCATAATATCACTTTTAACTTGGATTTCCAAATCTTTGCACAATGATTTCGATACGTCTAGTAACCGTTGCACGTAATAACTGGACTTCTTTGATAGCAGACATAATATCTGTTATTTTTGAATTGTCCTTCAACTGCATTTCCACATATTTTTCTTCACTACCTTTCCATCTACAAATGGTTTTTTATGTTGTGCCAATGTATAACAAATTTTGATCGACGCAATTGTTGCAGCTACTGATTGTTTAACAGGCCTAGTGAACATTGATTGTTCCGTCTTCAAACTACTTTTCAAGTCTTGCACTTTCCGTTTACTAAACAAACTGTTTTGCAGAAAATCATTTTCATAGTTTTTATGCAAAGTTTTATAATGCCATCCTAAATTTCCGCGTTTGGGCAGAGCAACGGAAGACCAACAAACAAGATGAATACACTTATCTTTCACCATAGTAAACAAAAATTCTCCATCCCACGCAACTATTAAAATGGTATGTTTTACACTTTTTCGCGGCACTCATCGAGTTTCAAAAATTAATGTAATCCAAAACCCAGATGAGAATTACTACTTGGAATATCAGATCACTCAACTCAAGGGACCGAGAAATAACCCAAGTGCTGAAGAGAAAGAAATAGACATTTGTGCTCTACAGGAAACAAAAAAGAAAGGACAAGGTCAATCAAAAGTAGGTGAATACATACTAGTCTACAGTGAAGTAGCAAAAGAAAACAGGGCCAAAGAAGGAGTAGTCTTACTAATACACCAAAGGTACAAAAATCACATCAAAGAGTGTCAATACATATCAGAAAGAATAATGACAGCAAATATAAAAATGGAGAAGGAAGATGTGAACATCATCGGAGTATACGGCCCAGAAAATAACAAGCCTCAAACAACAAAGGAAGCGTTTTATGACCAAATACAACAAGTAGTAGATCAAGTCAGAGGGAAGATGGTAATGTTGGGGATTTTAATGCTCCAATAGGCAATCAAGTAATACCCAATATCAAACAAAAACATAACGAGAATGTTAAAAACGAAAATGGCGAACTGATGATCAACTTCTGCACGAATAACGAACTAAGAATAAACAAAACATTTTTTGACCACAAAGACCAATATAAATATACATTTAATAACACCCGTGGACAAAGATCTATGATAGATTATATTATATCCAACAGAGATATACATCTATCAAAAATATTCGACGTAAGATGCCTCATCACAGAATCGTGAAAAAACTGTAAAGGTCTGATGGTCTCACCACATCCCAAAAGGGATTAGGACTGAGGACTAGCAAGATGCCTCAATTCAGCAGATGTAGTTAGTGATCATAGCCTAGTACAGGGGTGCTCAAACGGCGATCGCGATCGACTGGTCGATCGCGAGTGCTTTTTGGGTAGATCTCGAGAAGAAAAAAAAATTTAATAAGTAGGTAGGTAACTAAACTACTGTCAGCAGAGTTAAACGTTTTTATTAATACTGAACTATACAAATACATAGAATGCTTGACTAAGCATCATTGCAATTCAAAGAAGTGGGGACAACAAAATACTGTCCACACAGCATATTTTATATTTACATATATTAACTAATTATTTTATTAATTCAATATTTATTATAATTATTAATCAAATTTGGGATGATATTCTATCAACTACAAAAATGTATTACGTAATAAAATAACACTGCTTGCGGCAAAAGGTGGCTTTATCAAAGGAACGCGCGGCACTTGTCAAAGAAAAGCCGTGTTGTTTCTAGACGAGAGACAGTACAGTCTAGTTTCGGGCGGCGCGTTTGACGGAACATTCGAGACTTTCGTTCACGCCGATATAAATGTTGCGCCTGCAGGAATTGGAGTTATTCTGAATTGTAACTTGATAGCGATCCTACGTCGATACAAAGTTTATTATTAAATAGTGGAAAATGAGTGCAGTGAAGAAATCTAAAACGTATCATTTTAATAAGGATTGGGAGGAAGAATTTTTCTTTTCTATGGTGAAGGATAAGTGCATTTGTGTTATTTGTCGTGCGTCAGTTGCAATACCTAAGCGTGGTAACTTAGAGAGGCATCATAAAACGGTTCATAAAAACTATGAAAAGGATTTTCCGCCACAGAGTGAATTAAGAAAACGAAAAGTAAGTGATTTGATATCTTGTTTGAAAAAAGAACAATCCATGTTCACAAGACCAGCCAAACAATCAAAAGCTGCTACGATCGCGTCATTTAAAATATCTCATATTTTGGCGAAACACAAGAAACCATTTGAAGATGGATCGGTGGTGAAGGAAGCATTTATTGAAGCGGGTGAGACTTTATTTGGAGATTTTAAAAATAAAACAGAAATCATGTCTGCTATTAGAGAACTTCAGTTATCTCGTCCGACTGTCACAAGGCGTATTGAAGTCATGAGTCAAGACATCGCAGATAAACTAAAACATGATATCATGGAATGTACATACTTTTCTTTACAGTTCGACGAATCCATCGATATGACAGACACTGCCCAGCTGTGTATTTTTATTCGGATGGTATTCAATGACATGTTGGCTAAGGAAGAATTTTTGACAATCATTCCTCTGAAGGGGAAGACCCGTGGCGAAGATATATATGACGTTTTCTTAAATTTTGTAAAAAACTACGAGCTACCAATATATAAATTAATGTGCATTACAACCGATGGAGCACCAGCAATGACTGGAAACAAAAACGGTTTTGTGGCATTGTGTCGAGCTAATGAAGAATTCCCTTCATTTTTTTCATTCCATTGCATTATACATCAACAAGTTTTGTGTTCAAAAGTTTTAAACACGGAGGAAATTATGGGCATTGCAACAAAAATTGTGAATTCCATCCGTGCACGTAGCTTGCAACGGCGGCTCTTTCAGTTGCAGTTGGAAGATAGGGAGTCAGCTGAACACACTGATTTAGTTCTTCACACGGACGTCAGGTGGTTGAGTCGCGGAAAATTCCTAGAAAGGTTTCAAGAATTATTGCCCGAAATAACAGCTTTTCTAGACGAAAGAGGTGATGACACTCAGATTTTGAAAAACGAAAAATGGCTAAATGATTTGGCATTTTTGACTGACATCACAATGCACTTAAACACCGTTAACTTGGAGCTTCAAGGTAAAGGAAAAACTATTATTGAGATGATTAGCGCAGTAAACGCATTCAAAAGTAAATTGCAACTTATGATAGATCAACTGAAAAGAAAGGATCTGAAACATTTTCCGTCTTTGAAAGCAAGGATTCCTCAGTTGAATTATGATACGTATGAGGCTGAATTATCAAATATTTTGGGACAATTCGAAATGCGTTTTTATGATTGCAGTAAATTGGAAAATATAGCATCATTTATGAGTTATCCTTTTTCATGTAAAAACATTGAGGAATTAGCTACTGAAATAGCAAGTCAGTTTAATATGAACTCATGTTCTGTTGAAAATGAGTTGGTGCAGATTATATCAGATATACATCTCAAAGCTACAGTATCTGATACAAATTTCTGGCGTTTTATATCTGAAGATAAATATCCGAATGTAAGGCAAATCGCCCTTCAACTGACGGCATTTTTTGGGTCAACTTACTTGTGCGAGTCTGCATTTTCTGAAATGAAGATAATTAAGTCAAAATATCGCAATCGACTAACTGACGATCATATGACATCATGCTTGCGATTAGCACTCAGTGGTTACGTACCATCTTATGAAAAGTATGCTGAGGACATGCAGTGCCACGCTTCAACATCCAAAGCCACTCCTTAGTTAAGTTTAACACCATATGTAACTCTTTTGTTTTGTAACAACAAATAAACTCGCAATTTTGAATAACTATGAGTTTTTTCATTGATATTGTAGAGAAGAACCTAACTAAACCTAACCCAAACCTTGACTAAAATAATGTACCTATATTGTGCAGAAAGCTAATATCTATATATGCTACGGTACGCCCTACCTAGGTAGGTAGGGTGTATCGTGTATGTACGACAACCCTGCATCACACACACTTGCAGTCTCTCAGAGTCGATCGTAAGTAGTCTAAAAATATTGAGGTAGATCGCCAGCAGTTCAAGTTTGAGCACCCCTGGCCTAATATTATGTAAAATAAGAATAATCCTGAAATACTTCCCACCCAACACAAACAAAAATCAAAGTCGAAGGACTAAATACGGAATCGACGGAATACTTATACAGGAAAAGAATATCAGAAAAGATAGCTGGGAATGAAATAATAGAAAACGATAACATCAAAGAAAGCTGGGAAAAACTCAAAAATAATTCAATTAACGCAGCAACAGAATCACTTGGAGAGAGGAAAGTAACGACACTAACATATCAAAAAAGAAAACACTATGGTTTAGAGAGGAAATAAAGACAAAATGTGAAGAAAAGAAGAAAGCCTTTTACAATACAGAACACAACAAACACAACAGGCATGCAACCACTATAAACGAATCAGAAATGAAACGAATACTTTCAGAAACGAAACACATTCAGAAGGAAACATGGGTAGACTCCTTTCGATGCGTGTTTGCTAAAAGTGACGATGATGAACCAGCAACACCAGAGGTAATGATAAACGAAGAAATAAATATTGAGGAGGAAGAGGTAAAGGAAGCATTAAGGAAATTAAAAAATAGAAAATCACCAGGAGAGGACAGAATACCGAACGAACTACTAAAGTACGGAGTTATAAAGTTTCTAACGGCATTACATTCATACTGTATCGACAAAACAATGAAAACTAAAAGCACCAAATTAATACGAAAACTTGGCAAACACATAGGTTTACTCTCTACAGTAAAAACTTCATTATTGGAAGAAGTTTCCGGCTCATTGGTAAATAATTTCTCTAAAGAATAATAAGATCATTGTTGATTTTCATGTTTGTTCTATCACATTCAGGTATACAAGAGTAATAATATTTCATTGTGTTTAATACATTTATTTAAACATACTTATTAACAAAGTCTCTAGGAATCAACAATGTCCAAAAACCTATATCTAACAATCGTGTTGACAAGTCGTGACAACTGACAACGAGTCTCCCTACATTGTGCCTAGAGCCCCGTGACCGTAATCATAACCTACTGATATGACATCTTTCCCCTTACATTTGATAATCCTTAAAACGCACCGGAGCCCTTTTGAGTCTAGCGCTAGTTCTATTTTCAGCATTCATTTGAGAGGTTGAAGGTTCCTCTACTCCACAACTCTGATTCCCAGATGAGGAGTTTAATGATCTATCATTATGTGCAAAATCAGTATTCTTCTTAATTTCCGCTTTAACTAGGGAAGGCCTTAAGTGATAACTGTTTCGCCTGATGACTTCCCCATTTTCTTTCTGCACTAAATAAGATCTGGGTGCCTCATCCACTTTTTCCAGAACTTTTCCTGGTCTCCATTCTCTACCCTCTCTGACACCTACATTCTCTCCTGGCACTATTTCTCTTCTTACCTTGGTGTTTCTATCATAATAATTTTTATATTCGTTTCTTTTCGCCTCTAGTTTCTCCCACTCATCCTTTAGATTTATGTCTTTGTGCTTTTTATTTGATGGTAGCTTCGATCTAAGAACCCTGTTAGTTACTAATTGGGCCGGTGTTTTATCTGTTCCATTTATTGGAGTATTGCGATACTCCAGGAGTGCCATATCTAAGTCGTCACACTTTCTAAGCATGTTTTTTGCAATTTGAACGGCTCGTTCTGCCTGCCCATTAGACCGTGGATAGCGGGGACTGGACGTTACAAACCGAAAATCCCAGTCTTTAGCAAATTGCTGACAATGCCACGAATTATAAGGCATGTTATCTGATATGACTTCGTAAGGTATTCCGTGTGTTGAAAAAATTTTCTTTAACTCCTTGATGACCACCTGAGAAGTTTTTGAATTAATTTTCACTATATCGAGCCATTTAGAAAAATAATCGATCAGAACTAGATATGACTGTCCACCATAATCTAATATATCACTTGCTACCTTTTCAAAAGGTGCTTGAGGCAACTCTCTAAGTAATAGTGGCTCTTTAGCATTGTGACTTTTAAATATCTCACACTTGCTACAATTTCTTACCCAGTCTTCTATACTTTTGTTCATTTGTGGCCAATGTAATATCTGTCTTGCTCTCTGTTGGGTTTTCTGAATGCCAAAATGACTAGAATGCAATAATCTTAGCATGCTCTCTCTCAATACTTTTGGGACTACAACTCTGTCTTTGTAAAATATTAGTCCGTCAAGTAAATATAGTTCATTTCTTATATAATAATAATACCTAATTGAATCGCTTACTCTTGACAGGGTTTTGGGCCACCCTTGTATACAATATTTCTTTACTAGTTTCAGATCCTCATCAGCATCCACTTCAGTCCTAAATTGCTCTCTCTTCTCATCAGTCATGTCAATAGTATGAACTATTTCTGTAATAAATTTATCATCATCCACTTCATCTTTTATAAAATTCCTCGATAATAAATCTGCCACATGCATGAACTTGCCTGGCTTAAATTTTACCTCTATGTCATATTTAGATAATCTTACCCTAATCCTTTGTAATCTTGGTGACATTATGTCCGCAATGCCTTTATGCATTAATGCCTCCAAAGGCTTATGGTCAGAATCAATTTGCACTTTTCTTCCGTAGATAAAATTGTGAAATTTATTACATGCATATAGGATTGCCAAGAACTCCTTTTCAATTTGACTCATATTTGACTCTGCTGTCGTTAGCGCCCTAGAGGCAAATGCTACTGGTCTGTTATTCTGTAAGAGACAGCACCCCAAGCCATTACTACTACTGTCAGTCTGTATCACAGTTGGTAACTTCTCATTGAAATTGGCAAGCACACTACTTGACATAATTACTTCTTTTATTTTATTTAGTGCATCAGAATGTCGATATGTCCATACCCATGCATTCCTTTTTTTTAAGAGTTCTCTTAAGGGCGTAGAAATCTCTGACAAGTTTGGAATGAATGCCCTTAAATAATTTACCATACCCAAAATTTGTTGTAATTCCTTTTTATTTTCCGGATCCTTCAATCTTCTTATCGCTTCTACTTTCTTGTTGTCAGCTCTCATCCCATCTTTATCAAAGATATGACCCAAGTATCTAACACTTTCAACACAATATTGTATTTTGTTTGGGTTAAATTTCACATTTAGTTCTCTAGCCCTATCTAACACCTTATTTAGTGTATTATTATGCTCTTCTATTGACTCACCACAAATTAATAGATCATCGAAGTAGACTATACACCCTGGAATATCTGCAAAATTTTCAGAATTTAATTTCTGGAAGTATTCAGGAGCTATATTAAGACCAAATGGCAGGCGGCAAAATTTATATGTGCCAAATATAGTGCCAAAAGCACATAAATTACTGGATTGCTCATCCAGTTCTACTTGGTAAAAACCCTCCTTAAAATCTAGAACTGTAAAAAATGACTTACCCTGTAACATTGAACGAATCTCATCAACAGTAGGTATTATACAAAATTCCCGTTCCAATGCCTTGTTCAGGTCACGAGGATCTAGGCAGATACGTAATGATTTATCAGTTTTCTCAACAATTACCAGGTTACTAAGCCACTGCGTAGGACCATCAACCTTTGCTATGATTCCTCGCTTTTCAAGATCGATTAGTTGATTCTTAAGTTTAGGCTTGATTGTAAGTGGGACTCTACGAGGTGGCCTAGCCACTGGCACTGCATTTTCTTTAAGCTTTAAACTACATTTTTTCTGAAATTTACCTAAACCTAAAAAAACATCTTTATTCATTTCTACAAATTTTTCTTTAGAATGCAGTGTTATGTTATCAATTTTATTAATTAAATCAAGCTCTATGGTAGAACATAAACCCAAGATAGGTGTTGATCTCTCCTTTACAACAACAAAATCTAATAAATGATCAATATTTTTATATTTACAGGCAAGTTTTATTATACCCAAAGGAATGATCTTAAAACCACCATATGTCTCAAGTATGACCTTAGTTTCTTTTAATTCATTCATTTTGCAAACTTTTTCAACAAAAACCTTGGGTAAAATGTTAACCTGTGCCCCTGTATCTATTTTAAAAGGTATATCAATGTTATTAATTTTTAAATTTTCCATCCAGTCTTTATTATTTTTATTCTTAATTTCATTAACAGTGATTGATGAAATCATGAAATTCTCTACTTCATTATTTTCACTTTCTTCCACTTGTACCTCTCTTACTAACCTACCATGATAACACACTTTATCAAAATGCCCATATTTACCACACTTTCTACACTTTTTTCCATATGCTGGGCACCTCCTTGGTCCATGGACACTCCCACAGTTTCTGCAGTTAAATTCACCTCTAGAAGAACTTGCACCCCTGACTGTTTGGACTGAATTATGCCCCTGCTTGACTTTACTTCCAATTGATTCAATTTTCACCTTCTCTAAGCTGTTCTGAACTTCTTTTATTTGAGCTTGGGATACTTCATGCATTTTACATATTTCAATAGCTTTAGTCAGATCTAAATTAATTGTTTTTAACATGCTTTGTTGTGCATCCTTACTATTGGTGCCTAATACTATTCTATCTCTTACCATTGAAAATGCTTCAACACCAAACTCACAATTTCTTACTTTATTTTTTAAATCTGTTAAAAAGTGGTCAAAAGGCTCTCCTTCTTCTTGACTGCGCTTATAAAACAAATATCTTTCATAAACCACGTTTTTTCTAGGAGTAACATAAGACTCAAATGCTTCCAATACATCTGCTAGCTTTCCTTGTTGGACCTCTGTTAATTCCAAACTGTTATAAATCTCAATGCCTTCTTCTCCAATTAAATTGAGTAAAATTGCTACTTTAACTTCATCACTTTTACCACTTTTTCCTGATGCCATCAGATATATTTCAAAACTTTGCTTAAATCTTTTAAAATTTTCGGCCACATTGCCTTCAAATGATAATGGATTTGGTAACCTTGCTTCCATGATTTTCGATTAATTTCCACTAGACTGCGCCAAGTAATAATATTTCATTGTGTTTAATACATTTATTTAAACATACTTATTAACAAAGTCTCTAGGAATCAACAATGTCCAAAAACCTATATCTAACAATCGTGTTGACAAGTCGTGACAACTGACAACGAGTCTCCCTACATTGTGCCTAGAGCCCCGTGACCGTAATCATAACCTACTGATATGACAACAAGGAAATGAAGAAGCAGATGAACTAGCCCACTTAGCATCCTTCAGCCAGGACTCCATTCTTATTAATCAGGTTTCTTGTGATGACTTCAAATCAGAAATAAAATATAAAGTGTTAAGTACGTGGCAAAATAAGTGGAGTGCAATCACAAAAAAAAACTCAAGGAAATCAAACAATAAGTGAGACCGTGGCTCCAACACACAGTGAATAGACACAACCTAACACGTTTGAGACTAGGACACTTAAGTTATCTTAAATACTCAGGACTGTATCAATTATTGTAATTTTTTCTAACATTACCTGTATTGTATTTTTTACGCTAATAATAACCCTTGTGATTGAATTTGTTGAATTGAATGATGTAAAACATTAGAAATAAGACATATATTTAACTTACATTAATAAACATCGAAAAAGGTTCAAGCCGTGAGAGAATGTCGTTCACATCTAATTTTTCATGTGTGAATTGTAATGTACACAGATACGCTGATATAGCTACAATAGTAAGGTTAAAACAGTGTTTCATCTTTTGACTGGTTTCGTGGTGAAAGAAAGGGTTTAAACCCAAAAAACTGAATATCTTTAAACAAATTTCTAAATTTCGATACATCTTGCTTTGTTGTGCATCTAAAAATATAAAATTATGATTTATATATGGGAATTTAACAATAAAGCTGAGTAAAATTATCGGTTGGCTTTAAGTAGATAATTATATAATATAAAATATATATAAAAATCCAATGGCGTTAAGTTAAATAGGGATTTAATAAAAAAAATAATTTATTTAGATCATTAAAACCTCATTCCGATGATAAAAATTTACAGAACAAGTACAAATTAAATAAAAATAATGTAGCAAAAAGAAGGGCTAATAAATGCTAACAAAAATATGTCAAAAAACTTATAGATATGTATAAATCAGCTCTGTGGAAAAACAGCTTCAAAAACCAACATAAAACTGATAAAAACACAAAATGATGAAACACTAACTAATAAGAGACATATCAAATGAATTTGTAAACTACTATACCGATTTGGGAAAATGATATGCAGAAATGATTCCTGAGCCAACTGAATTTCGAGTGAATATATGAGAAATGAATATAGCACCTATGTACCTTTTTCCAACGAATGAAAATGAGGTTGAAGAAATAATAAAATCTTAAGTCAATAGAAACGTTTTTTATAAAAAAGGAAAATTAATTCACTTGGATAAAAAACTCCAAGTTTATGGTTGAAAAAATTTTATATGTGATAAACGTTTATAGACTTACTTCGTCAGTTGTGGCCTGTCCGACATGAGTAGAATGTCATAAATGTAAATTTGGACATAACAATACAAAATACAATACACAAAGACAAACAAACACTTTAAAAAATTTTTTGAAAAGGAGAAGCTACATGTTGTATAGAAGCCGGAGACAGAATGGGCTCCCGTCTGACGGAAATATTGAGATGACATGTGACAAATGACAGCTTGTGAAGGGCAGTTATGTGATCTGCACCTTTCAAAATTCTATGAAACTAAGTATTGACCAAAGGTCCAACTGACACCACTATAGGAAATCAACTGATGAACCTTAGAATGACCTTTGGTCATACATTTAGAGTACTTCTTTTGACTCTAATCTCATCGTATGTGATGCTGTTTTCTATCTCTTCCTCATATGTAAACTGTAAAGGTTCATTATAGCAATTAAAGGTTTCATTTGTTTTGCCGGCAGGTAAAGCAAGTAATAAGTCACAGGTAAAGCAGGTATTTGGATTTTAGAAATTGTCAATTATTAACTCTAGTAAAGTATGTACTCACCCAACATTTGTAGACAAATAACGATAAATATTTGTTATCTTAAATCAAAATACAGCCTTCGAAGTTAAATTTTTTTTTGGTAATTGTAATGGTAAATTAAAGTTTCTCATAATTAAAATAATTATTGTTTTTTTATTATATTATCTATTTCGTAAAAGTGTAAAAATTATTTAAAAACCAAAGTTGAAATACTTTTGAAAAGCCTTGATAGTTCTTATAAAGTTAGCTTGATCAATAACGTATTATTAAGTTTTTCTAATTTAGGTGTTTAACAAAAGTTTAGAGTTATATTACAATCTCACTGCTTTTAAAAACAAGCAATTAGTATTGCATAGCTGCCCATAAATAAATTTGATACCGTGCAAACTGTATGTGTATGAAGTACATGCAGTTTTCGCCACCTTACAGGTGATTATCTTCTTTGTCGATAGATTTCCATCCACTCGAATGACTGCTTTCTGCATGGAATATAACTTTTCTATGATACGGAGATCTGTAACATTAATACTCTTTGGTTTTTAATATAGTTCTATGCTGTATAAAGGTAAAGAGAATCATGATAACTAAATTTCAAACAGGTAACGCTAGGGACCTTAGACTAATCAGAGCATACACTGTTCTAAATCTGAAACTTTGATGAAAGTGTACATGACTAAATCGATAGTTTTTAATTAATGAAAATCATCCTTGATAGCGCCAAAGTAATCGGAGGCCTGCAATAACAAAATGAACTCAGAGATTTAAGAAGGAATGCTGAAATGAGTCATAACACTGTATTGCTATCGACTTGAGCACAGGAAGTTTAACGAATTTGTCCTTCGAGGCCATATATTTAGCCATTCAATTCAACAAAACGGTAGCAGCTTTTGGTAAAAGAATAATTATTTTACACATTTCGTAAAGCCCAGAGAACAGAAAACGATATTATTAAATCCTTTTCATTCATGGCCACCAAAGTAGGTAGTACCACTGTACGCTATCCATTGCAGTGGTAAAGTTTTTGGAGACATTCGTTTGACTTTCCGACTTTGAATTTTGTATCAACCCAAGTATTCAACCCCTTTTGTGGCTCAGTGGTAAGAGCGCCTACCTTTAAACCTAAAGGTCGTGAGTTCGAATCTCGTCTGGGTGGAGAAATTTTCGTTTATTAAAAAATTAATGAATGTACCTGACTGTATCATGCCAATGATCTTAGTTGTCGGGGAATTAACTCAATAAGTTAATCAAGTATTTGATGAGGCTGGGACAGGCCAAAGTGATTCATAACACTTTATTGATATCGGTTCGAGCACGGGAAGTTTAGCGAATTTGTCCTCCTAGGCCATCATTTCCCAACTACGTCTCTAGCACTGTTTATGGAGAATATATTATTAGGTAGTGCTTTTAAATTATGAATGTAACGTTAGTAAAATATTTCATACAAAGCTAAAATATCCATATATTATTTGAATATTTGATTATATGTGTTTAAATCGTTGAAAGGGAAACGAACAATGGTTGTTTTTCAAACGTTTTACTTTATATCATGACGATAGATTTTTTTTCATAAAACCCATGTTTGTATACATTTGTTACATTTGTTACATTTCTATTTTAAACTCGTTGTACAGTACATCCTTACATACTGGAGGAGAAATACAAAATCAGTGTAAAAGAACACTAGAATACCGATAAAACCAGGAAAGCTTAAACAAAGAACGGGAAATGTGTAAAAGTATACTACAAGAAACCGCAAATATACCCTGGGTATACAGGAGGGTACAAGGAGCTGAAAAAAAAACTAAAGAACAATGGTTTGATAAAGAATATCGGTAACGAAACGATATAACCAGTTTAAGGAGGTCACCAAAGCTAAGAACGGAAGAAAGCAAATATATATAAGGAAACACGTGTAGAGCGATCCAAAAATTGACAAGTTAGCTCCCATTCGTGTGGTGTTTGACCAGTTCGTGAAAATATTTTCAAACTGGTTATAATCATTCAGAATTTGATACCATTGATGACATGCTCCCTGCTTTAAGGGAAACGTTCGTTCCGTCAGTACGTTCTCTGAAAATCTAATAAATACGGATTCAAGATATTTGCAGTTTGTGATTTAAAAGTATTTATTACTTTAAATTTAATTAATTAATTACTGATCCCAAGGATCTACTTCAACATTGGAGAAATTACACACATCAACTATACTCAGACAACACTAGAAGAAACTCTGAAAGTAAACCCTTCACCAAAATATTAAAATCAGAAGTTATAAGGACAATCAAATAGAGCAAATGGGGAAAACATCAAGCCCAGATGACATATACATAGAAGTTCTAACAATGTTGAGTGATGACAATATAGATGCCTTGGTAGATCTTTTTAATGACATTTATGGGTCCGGTCAAATACCACAGCATTGGCTTCAATAAACCTTTATACCAATCCCAAAAAAGTCAAACGCTAATAGTTGCGACCAATTCCGAATGATCAGCTTATTGAACCAGGTCCTAAAACTCTTACTTACTTACTCCGTGGCGTTACAAACCTTCGTGGGTTTTAGCCGACTCGACAACATGCCTCCACTGTTTTCTGTCTTGAGCAACCTCCATCCAATTCTCCACGCCCATAGTGCTTAGGTCTCCTGCTACATTATCTCGCCACCGAGACAAGGGACTTCCTCCCACACCAGTCTTACTGTTCGTTCGTCAGAATGTCTTCTGAGGTGTCCTGCCCATTGGAGTCTTCTGGACTTTATTTCTTTTATGATGTTGGTATCTGGGTAAAGTTCTTCAAGCTCTTTATTAGTTCTTATCCTATATTGTTCTGATGCTTCATCAAGCACCGGACCAAAGATCTTCCTTGGGATTTTTCTTTCCCAAACACGTAGTCTCTCTTCATTTGCCTTTGTTATCGTCCACGTTTTGCTTCCATATATCATAACGGGTCGTATGATTTTTTTATAGACCTGTATCTTCGTACGTCGTGTTAGTTGTTTTGATTTATAAGGTTTTGGCGGGCAAAAATACATCTGTTGCCGGCCTGAATCCTGTTGTTTATTTCTTGTGATCCGTTATTGTCTTCAGTTATTGTTGTTCCAAAATACTTGAATTCTCTAACGCGCTCAAGTTAAAGTCATCGATGGTAATGTTCTGACCAATTCTGTCTCTGCTTTGGTTATTGCGGCTCATATGCATATATTTCGTCTTGTTAAAACTCCCTAAAACTCTTCGTAAAGATAATTCACACAAGAATATACAATAGATGTGAAAGAGACAT
Organism: Diabrotica balteata; assembly: GCA_918026665.1. Taxonomy (NCBI): domain Eukaryota; kingdom Metazoa; phylum Arthropoda; class Insecta; order Coleoptera; family Chrysomelidae; genus Diabrotica; species Diabrotica balteata. Next base: position 2,590,745 of record OU898278.1, on the reverse strand, counting down.
TAGCCCCACACAGTTCGGTTTCAGACAAGGATTTCGCACAAGAGAAGCACTTTATAGCTTAACTGTCCTACTTCAGAAATGCAGAGATTAGCAAAAAGATGTCTTCCTATGGTTTATAGATTATTAGAAAGTATTCGATTGTGTTAATCGTTAAACGTTCGTTAAATGAGAATGACCTTAAAATCATAAAGAACCTTTATATGAATCAAGGGGCATCTGTGAGTGTCTGGAATCGACACCATATTTCTCAATAAAAAAAGGTGTACTACAAAGTTGTGTTCTGTCGCCCCTCCTTTTTAATCTTTACTCTGAAACGATTTTCGATAGAGCCTTAAGTGACCCTGAAGACGGAATCAAAATCAACGGACAAACTTTTAGTAATCTTCGCTATGCTGATGATATAGTCATAATACCTGATAACCAAGAAGCGCTACAATGACTAATAGATAGAATAAACACTGAAGGAAAACGACTGGGCATGAAGATTAATATAGACAAGACGAAGGTATGGTGGGGTGGTTAGTAGAACACGAAATATGATATTACATATAAGAGTTAACAATAAGAACATCTCAAAGGTCTCCAAGTTCAGATATCTCGGTGGTTGATAACTGAAGATTTAGATCCAAACATAGAGATACGTAGCAGGATTGAGCAAGCATTATTATTATGAGAACCTTGCTAAGCAGTAGCAGCCTTAACTTAACGCTTCGATAATCGCTTTGTAAAATGTTACATTTACTAAATACTACTATATGGTGTAGAAACCTGGACCATAAAGACCAATGTGATGAACCGATTGGAGGCCTTTGAAATGTGGGTATTTAGAAGACTACTTAAAATTCCCTGGACACATCACACAACAAATGTCAAGGTCGAATCGAATGGTCAGAGAACGAGAATTGCTGTCAATAATAAAAAGAAGAAAAACTGCTTATCTGGGTCATATATTTCGAAATTGCAAGTACCAATTCTTAAAGCTTGTTATGGAAGGGAAGATAAAAGGAAAATGGGCATCGGAAGAAAGAAATACTCATGGCTTAAAAACATAAGAAATTGGACAAACCTCGATGCCCATGCACTCTTTAGAGCTACACAAGATCGAGAGGAGTATGTCAGAATTGTTGCCAATATCCACTAATTGGATAGGGCACCATAAGCAGAAGATCACTTTAAAAATGGAAGTTTACGTGGCATTCCAGCCCAAGGCCCATATAAATATTTTAACAAGCCTTTGTACGTGGTTTTTAAGATTGTGCAAACATATTTCTGGTTCAAAAATGTTGCTGTATGCTTCAATAAGTATAAAAACCCCTACCTTTGGTCTCTGAACCTTATTTACACCACTGTATAGATGTGTATACTCATCTATCTGTTCATCTATAACCTCCTCCTGTTTGGTACGTAGTTCTTTCATATTCCAGATGCCAAAATTCATATTCCCTTTTCGTTTGCCAAGTCGTCTTCTGTTACGTTCATCCATTATTGTCTTGTTGATAGGAATTTTACCATCTAACTCTCTTTTATCTCGTTTATGAGAGCAGGGGTGCTGGCTCTACGCCTCAATCCCTAACTTGGACCCGTCCATTAGGGTTACCATGCCTTAGCCGATTTCCAGTTTTGTGGCGCCGAGAACTCATCACTTCCTCCCGTTAGCTACATATCGTACACGCATTATACGTCATGCATTGCCCAGAGGTCACAAACGTGAATGTAAGAGAAGAAATTACTGGGATGTTCTATTAAAAGAACTATTGGCATTTCTCAGAGTTTAGTATAGCAACAATCTCGGCAATCTTTGCTATTTCTAAAGGCGAACTCAAACGACTTGTGTACTTGGTAAGTATACAATTATTTGCCTACTTTGCAAGTTTACGAGCTTTTGCGATTGCGATGACAAGCACGATGTGTAGAATTCACAAGTACACGAGCGTGAACAGACATGGCTAGTATACGGAAGTATTCTTAAAAACCTTGACAACTGAATCAGTGGTGTGACACTCAATATGGATAGAGGTCGTCCGGAAAATATCGTTGTTGCTTCCGCAGTTTTTGTTGTGATGAGCTCTGTTTATTTAATTAAATTAAAAAATAAGAGAAGAGTATGGTGGACGGTATCATTAAACAAGTAAGTCGAAACAATTAAGTGCCTGTATTTAAAATTAACTAAAACAGCACTGCAAAGACAGAAACTGAAAAAAATATATAAACATTTTTTTTAGATACATCTCCACTCATATGTTGCAGGATCTCAAACAAGAACCTTTAAACCATGTCGCCATTACCGAATCTTTTTTCTTCAGTTCATTTATAGTGCAGTGGACAGATATGTTATTTTGTATTCTTCTCTAGACATCATTTAAATGTTTGGTCTTATTACTTCTTTATATTTGGTCATCCAAATGACCGGTCATTTTTATAAAAATCAAGAAACTGCAACACAACGCCATTTGCCCACTCCATTTCAATTAAAAAAACAAAACACATACAAATAAAACTTCTGTACGCTTCTGAGGTCTTTAAAAACTAAACGAATAGTCGCAGTGCCTGTCAATTATTTATATATTTCGTTTGAGCGTCTCTGCGCATGTATTTAGCATATGCATTTCGCAAGTGTGTACAAGGCGAATTTCGCACAATGTGTTTTCCATACAGCATATCGTCATATCCCGGCGAAAAATCACTAACTGACATTTTGTGAAAAAACTCATTAACTTCGCCGATCATATAAAATTTATCATATCATTCTATTAGTAAAGTCACTACTTGCTAAATGTGGTTCTAAATGGCTATTTTTGTATGTTAAAAAATCACTAACCCGTTAATACAAAAAATATTAAGTAGCCAAAAATACCTAAGTCACTTAGTAACTTTTTACATACGAACAAATTGTAGAGATATGCGTTAAAACTCATTAATGGCACTTAGTGACTTTTTCCAGAATAATAAATCACTGCTGTGTTTGATTTTACACTTCTATTTTTCAGTTATTGATATGCAGTTAGTGAGTGAACACGTATTATTTCGCTAAAAAATATTCCTTGGTGACGTTTCTTGTTAGATATTGCAACTGATTGTTGACAACATTTTACACAAGAGATTAAAACCTTATACCAAAATGTTTCTAGGAGAATATCAGGCAGGATTTAGGCGTGGACGTTCAACCATTAACCGGATCTTTACACTACGACAGATCCTCGAAAAAGCGCAAGAGTTTAACATAGATATGTATCATATTTTTGTCGATTTTAAAGCGGCATATGACAGTGTCTTAAGACCAAGTCTTTACAACGCTATGAATGAGTTAGAAATTCCAAAAAAAATCATATGTTTGATAAAAGTGACAATGGCGAAGATGCTATCAGCAGTAAAAATTCAAAACGACTCGTCAACACTATTTAATAGATCAGTCCAAATTCTAGCATATGCAGACGACGTGGACATTATAACAAGAACCAGGGCGAGAACTGCGGAAATCCTAACCGAGCTAGTGGCAGCAGAACGAATGGAAACATATAAATCAAAATAAAACCAATTTCATGGTGACTAGGGATGCAAAACGAATCGATTTTATAACACCTGAATTAGAACAAACATACAACACTCACTTAGAAAGAAAAAGGCAGGCCACAATTGCTAAAGAAGAAGATAAGATCAGATCTGAAAATGACTCCACATTTATTTCTGCAACGCTTGACTTACAGAGTGTTCTTCAAATACCGTCTGGTGAAAAGTCTCTATTACTGTCGTAAACTTTGTCTTTATAATTTCACTGTTTACGAGTCACGTTTCCAAATGAAGTATGTTGCATGCTGTATTCTGAGGGGAATGGTAGAAGAGGCAGCAATGAAATTAGTACAGCTTTAATGCAATAGATTGATGGACTTCCAAAGAATAATAAAGATATTTCACTGTTTTTAGACACTTGGGGGTCAAAATCGCAATCAGCACATCTCTGCGCTTCTGCTCTATTTGACCCAAACTACTCCTATTGAAATCATAGAGCAGAAATACCTAGAATCCGGACATTCTTTCATGGAAGTTGACAGCATGCATAGTGCCATTGAAAGGGAAAAAAGGTATGTGTCTGTTAATTCTGTTATTCAGTGGATGAACATAATAAAAAGAGCCAGATAAAACTGAAACAGAAGCTCCGCTAATCCCTACCATGTCAAACTGCTGCATTTTTCCGATATGTTGGATCTTAAAGATCTCTTAAAACAGTCAGATGGCTTGAAATCAAATCTTTACGATATGAAAAATCAAATCCAGACATAATAAAATTTCGGTACAGTTGCACAGAGCCCTATATTGAACTGAATGTACGCGGAAGAGGTCGGAAAAATTGTGCGAATGAAATTAAAAGAGCTTATACTCAACTACTGCCTATTAGTAATAAAGAAAAGGTGGATTCAATGAAGTTATGTAAAAAAGAAATTAAACCAGAGGAACTACATGGATGGTATGCATCTCTACCAACAGCCGATAATACACGATGTATTATGTAATAAATATAATAATATGTAATAATTATAATTATACGTAATAAATAATTATTACTACAACTTATTATTGTTGTTTATGTAAAAATCACTAACTGATACTATTGCACAAAATACATAGTAAAGTATCTTCAAAGTATTAGTAACTTCAGACTAATAGATCTAAGAGCAATAAATACACCTTAAAAATTTTGTTATAGAAAATTTTAAAAACCTGATTTATAGTGAAGATTTTTACTTTAACTTCAAATACCTTCATAACATCAACATGTTAGTTAGTGACTTCTCGCTGGGATATGACGATATGGAAAACCATCTTAGTGGCAATGAGTGATAAATAATTCGAGTAACCCACTCACATGAAATGGTAAGGATAAGCAAGTGAGGATTATTCGCCAAGTAAACGAGTTATTTGAGTTCGGCTTAAGACCGAAACACCAACCATTTGACCTCTATTTATCCAGGGTAGAAATACAATTTATAAACATAGAAAAACAAAATTTATTTAACTAATTATAATTAAAATATACATCAAAATCTACAAAATTGTATATGCTATAGATTAAAGTTACATTATTTATATCAGGTAAGGAGAAAAAATATTAACTGCTTTACATAAATAATAAAACTTTTAAAATATAAATAAAACATTATTACTTAATTCCATACTTATAAAGTATACCCAATTGTTTTTAACTTCTTTGCTCGTTTACAGTGTTTAGAAATGTATAGTATGAAAACACCATCTTGTACGTCTAAAAAATAAAAATTTATAAAAATTAACAATTATTTTGGTATAAAATTTATTATAAAACAAAAATAACTACTATTTAAATGGGAATAAGCCACAATTAAAGGTTAAAGTAAGTTTATTGACGTTTCAATTTCCGCTTCTTCGGAAATCTTTCTCAAAATACCAACATTAGTAAATATACTATGAGGGAGAAAAGAGTGAAACTCGAGCTGTGTAACGACAGATGCTGGGTATCTTACTCAGACCATAAAACCAATGAAGTCATTCGTAATAGAACAAAAGTAAAAGATGCTATCGAACATGCACCTAAAGTGAAATGGAAAAGGGCTGGACATAATGAACGTCTCGGGAATTGACGGCCATATGAAGCCAAAAGACCACGAACAAGACCCCAAATGCGATGGAGCGATGATATTAAAAGAACTGCAAGTCCAATGTGGAAACGTCTTACAAACAACAGAGATGAATGGCGAGAATTAGGAAAGGCCTATAATTAGGAGAATATTGTTATTAAAAAATAGTAGTTGGTGGTAGAAGGGTGAAAATGTAGGCTTATAAGTATTTTTTGATACTATTAAAAAAATAAAATATTTTTATATATTAGATATAGAATATAAAAATGCTTATAGGAGACTTAAATGCCAAAGTGGGAAAGGGTAAATGTGGAGAAACCGTAGGACCCTTTGGACTGGGGGAACGAAACCTTTGCTGTGAAAAAACAACTGGTAATCACTAACACTTTCTTTAAACCACTAGCTAGGAGATTATATACGTAGAGATCACCTCAAAACACCTCAGATCACATCATCAGAAACCAAATTGATTACATTATGCTGAATAAAAGATTCAGAAACTCAATAATATCATCCAAAACATATCCTGTGCTGATATCGGGTCAGACCATAATCCACTGGTAGTTAACATCAGACTAAAGCTGAAGAAGATAGAGAGTGCAAAAGCAAGAAAATACGATTTGGGACCATTAAAAAATGAAGACACCAGGCACCAGATACAAACCTATATAGAAAAAGAATTAAAAAATACAGACAAAGCTAATGAACCAGATAACGAAATGGCAAAACTACAACAAATTAACCAGACAATCCTAGATAAACATCTTCGCCTAACAAAGGTTAAAAAGAAAGAGTGGATTACTGATAAAATCCTAAATATGATGGAGAATAGAAGAAGAGCTAAAAACAGAGACATGTGGGAGTATAAACGAATTGACAAAGAAATAAGAAAAACTATTAGAGAAACCAAAAACAAATGGTTTGAAGATCAATGCAGAGAAATAGAATCATTGGAAAGTAGACACGACTCGTTTAATCTCCACAAGAAGGTAAAAGAGGCAGCAGGAATCTACAAACCCAAGAGATCAGGATATATGACTGATGATCATGGCTACCCGGTAAGAGATATTGAACAAACAAAGAATATATGGAAGAGATACGTTGAGAAGACATTCGATGACGACAGATACAACAACCAGATAATTATGGAATACGATACAGGGACACCAATCACTCAAGACTAAGTCAAAGCCACAATTAAAGCAATCAAAGAAGGTAAAGCACCAGGGCCCGACAACTTTCATTCAGAATTTCTAAAAATCATGGGAGACGAAGGAGTAAAATGGCTTACGACAACGTTCAATAAAATCTATGACTCCGGAAAAATTCCAGAGAGCTGGTTAAAATCTACAATTTATATTAGCTAATACATCTAAAAAACTTGAAAAAACTTATAAAAAAACGCAAAGTTTGGATTCAGGGATGGCATTAGGTACAAGAGAAGCCTTGTTTGCGGTTCAGTATATTATTCCAAAGGTGCAGAGATGTCAACTGCGATATTTATGTATGCTTTATCGACTACCAGAAAGCTTTCGATAGAATCAAGCACGATAAGCTCATGGATATACTAAAGGCAACTGATCCGGATAACAAAGACCTTCGAGTAATCAAGAACATAGACTACAACCAATCAGCAACCATTCGGGTGAAAGACCAACTAACAGAGGAAGTTGCAATAAAGAGAGGAGTACGACAGGGCTGCATACTCTCTCCCCTATTATTTAACGTCTATTCACAATACGTCATGAGCCAGGCCTTAGAGCATATCGAAGAGGGTATTCTCATAAATGGTGAGCGCCTGAATAACATCAGATACGCAGACGAAACCATCCTCTTTGTAGACAGTCTAGAAGATTTATAGACACTAGTAACGCAGTTGTGGAGAATCAGTCAGGAGAACGGGCTTGATTGTAACATCAAGAAAACAAAGTACATGATCATCAGTAAGGAAGCATATTCCACCCAGACAATTACTGGTAGATCAGCAAAAAATATTTCAAGTGCTCCGTTACTACATTTAGGAACCACTATAAAACGACCATATCTGCCATATTTTTAGACATGCTACAAACAACGGAGAAGCCTACTACAAGAAAATAAAAGAAATACAACTGAATACAAAACCTTTAATGCAGAAATAAGAAGACATATAAAACAAGATCTCAAACGCATCAAGAAGAATGAATCGAGAAGATTATAGAAGAAAATAGAAACTTAGATCTATTTAGTCCCACCTAGGAAGAAATAAAATCATCGAGATGGAAAATAAACAAGGTGTAATAGAAAAATGCAGTACCCAAATATCTAAGATAACAAAAGCATATTACAGATATGAAAAGAGAATAAGGCTCCGGGAGACGATGAAATTCTAATTGAAATGTTAAAAGAAGGAGGGGAGAAGATAAAAGACTACCTAAAGATACTTTTCAATAAATGTTTGTTTGAAGGACAAATACCGCAAGAGTGGAACAAGGCAAATACAATTCTGATATATAAGAAAGGAAACAGATCAAAATTAGCTAACTATAGACCAATATCTCTCTTGTCACAAATCTACAAAAATTTCACTAAACAACAAGGGGTACAGCACAACTGACCACCTTCACACTCATTCACCTTAAAATATTGATAGAAAAGATAACCTTCCAATATACCTAGCGTTTGTTGACTATGAAAGAGCGTTTGACATCATAGAAACTATGGGCAGTAGAAGAAGCGCTAGTTAATTGCCGAATAGATTCACGGTACAGAATGTTAATCCACAATTTATATCAAAATATGCCACTATGAGAATTCAGCTAGAACAGAGATTTGCAAACTCCATTAATTAGAATTTGTAGAGGTATCAGACAAGGGGATACAATCTCACCCAAACTATTTGCTCTGGCGTTGGAAGACAATTTTAAATCTATAGACTGGACAATAAAGGGATTTGTGTAAACGGGAAATATTTAAATCATCTAAGATTCGCCGATGATGTACTCCTTATAGCAACAACTATGGAACAACTACGAATAATGATTTCAGACCTGGAAAAAAATATCTTTTGAGAAAGGACTAAAAATGAATCTAAAGAAAACTAAAATAATGACTAATACAGAAGACAGATCAGTAATTACCATAGGTGGAACAGACATGGAACACGTCCAAGAATATATTTACTTAGAACAAGCTATCAGATCAGGCAAAAGTAACCAGACTAAAGATATAACCAGAAGGAATAAGAATGGGGTGTTCTGACCTGTTCTGACATATGGTGCCCAGACGTGGACAGTGTACCAAGAGCAACTTAGATAGAATAAAAGAAAACTCAAAGAGCTATGGAAAGACAAATGTTAGGAATATCGTTAAGAGATAAAAAGAGGAACGAGTGGATAAGATGCAGAACCGAAAAAACAGACGCTGTCGAACATGCATTGAAATTAAAATGGAAATGGGCTGGACGTAATGAAAGATATCAGGATGGAATAAAAAAAATTGGCCGCTGGAGACCATATACTGCAAAAAAGTCAAGAGGTCGACCGCAAATGAGATGGAAAGATGACATTGAGCAAAGCGCAGGTCCAATGTGAAAACGACAAACAGAAGACAGAGACAAATGGAGACAAATGAGAGAGGCTTATATTCAACACATGAATAGATTTGGGCTATAGATAGATAGATAGATAGATAAACGACCAATGGGACCACTCAGTTTGAGATATTAAGATGCTACGTGTTTACAGTGCTGCCCTATGGGGTTGAATCATGGACAATAACCGAGGAATCCATGGGAAAACTCAAGGTGTTTAAGAAGTGGTGTTATAGACGGATACTGAGGATCTCCTGGATGGACCGAGTAACAAACATTGAGGTTCTACGTCGAATGGATAAGACATGTGAAATTATATCCATAGTGAAACTATGAATAAGTAGGATATTTTGGATTTATAATGCCAAACGACCATAGATATAACCTGTTGCAACTTATATTACAGGGAAAGGTCTACGGAAAGAGCGGACCAGGAAGAAGAAGGATATCTTGGCTCCAGAATTTACCTATGAAAATGGTTTTCCTTGATCACTTCAGGATTATTTCGAGCTGCGGTCAATAAAGTTAGAATTGCCATGCTAGTTGCCAACATCCGTAACTGATAGGCATCACAAGAAGAAGAAGATAGAGAATAGTTAGAATGAAGTTTTTATGACTTGATAATGGTCTGATAAGACTGAAACATATATTTTATATAATGGTATACAGTCAACCACCGAGAATTTTCCCTAAGTGATTTTTTGTATATTTTATTTTTATGATACTTTTGTTTAAACTTAAACTAGCTATTACCTGTACAGCATTTGTAACAGTCATGGTGAAGAAACCCAGCGCCGAGATATACAAGGGTCTGCGGGCAAAATTTGAAATCATTATAACATAGGGTTTCTTTATATCGGTTCCACTTTCATACCAGCTAGAAGCAAACGGAATATCTGCGGTTTTTTCGGACTAAAATCAACAAAAAGTGTATTACCGTGTAAAAAAAACAGTCTGAAAGAAAAGACTGCATAAAAATAATAAACCATCAAAATGCTCGTTTTGCAAGCATTCGTTTTCAGTCGGTTCATCTAAACTTATTTCTAAACTATATACTACATCTCAACTACCTACAACATGCAATTTTTTGCACGTCTCTTCAGTGCATAATTTGCAACTTTGTACTCTAAACAAAGTATCAAATACCGTAATAATTTGTTTAAAGTAGAAAGTTACAAGTTAAAAAGAGGTATATGTCAGGGATGTATATTGTCCCCATTGTTGTTCAATACATATTCAGAGTACATTATGAACCTAGCGCAAACAAACATACACGAGGGAATACTTATAAACGGAGAACGAATGAACAACATAAGATACGCTGATGGTGCTGTCATTTTTGCAAACAGTCTTGAAGATCTGCAGACACTTGTCTCCAGGGTGGCAGAAGTAAGTAGCAAGTTTGGGCTTGATTTTAATATCAAAAAAACCAAATACATGGTTATAAGCAAAAATAGGATACCACCTGGTCAATTACTAGTTAACCAACAACCTAAAACACTAATAAATGAAATGAGGTTGAATGCTCGAATAAATGAACTTTGAAAATAAGGGTACTATCGAGCACAAGTTAATTAAATCTAGCCCAAGTACTTTCGCTTAAAATAGCATCTTCAGGGGCATTTCGTCAAAATGTGAACTATCCGGCAAGCGTAGAATGTGGAAACATTAAAAATAACATAAAATTGTACAAAACACTACACTAAAACGAGGACAAACAGTTTAAAATTACTTCTACGCTACATTCTCTGTCAGTATCTGGAGGGATAATGCAATAAAATAAAACACAAATCACCAACTTTTGTTATCTGGGTGCAAACTTAAATGAACAGTGGGACCAATCGACGGAAATTAAGATAAGGATCGAGCAGGCAAGATTAGCTTTCGTCAAAATGAAAAAAATCTTTAACAGACACGACATAAAATTGGAAATAAAAGATCGTTTACTAAAATGCTACATATTTTCCGTTCTTTTATATGGCGTGAAGTCATGGACCTTAACTAAAACATCACTGAAGCGACTCCCAGCATTTGAAATGTGGTGCTATAGAGGCATGTTGAGGATTTCCTGGATAGACAGAGTTACCAACGAAGAAGTACTACATAGAATGGGTAAAGAGCGCGAACTAGTCTTAACCATAAAACGTCGCAAACTCGAAGACCTGGGCCATATAATGCGCAATGAACAACGATATGACCTACTTCGGACTATACTTCAAGGTAAAGTGCATGGGAAAAGAGGTCCAGGACGGAGAAGAATATCCTGGCTGCATAACCTGCGAAAATAGTTTAACTTAACCAATACCAGACTTTTCAGGGCAGCAGTCAACAAAGTCAGAATAGCCATTTTAGTGTCCAACATCCGTAACGGATAGGCACCATAAGAAGAAGAAAGTTCCAAATTTATTTATACCTAACGGTGCGTTCTTAGATATTTTATGAAAAATGTCAGGCGCTATCTAATGTCCTTTGGAGAAGAGAAACAGAGAAAGTCATTGCAGTAAGTTTGCTCCATTTTAAACTAAAACCGAATGTGACAGAGAAAAACCATATATTATCATTTTTGAATTCGGTGTAAAAAGTACTATAAGAATCAATCAATAAAGCTTCTGAAACAAAACATTACATTTTTTTGTTGCACAATATTGTTAACTGCAATTTTAGCTGTGAAACTAGGTATTTCCAATTTCTTTAGTTTTCTTCCAATTTATGTCCCTAATTCCAAGGATTAAGTGCTAATCTAAAAGTTAAGATTAATACAAGCTATCGTGAATGATTATTGACGATAATCCAACTGAAAATTTTTTATTAACCCTATACTGCGCAATGTAGATTCTAGCAGATCTGCTACGAAATATTTACATAATTATTTCTTTAAATTGTGTGTGTTTAACTGATACGTCCCTCATCAATTAGCCTATGTTTGTCCATTGCTAAAAAATTTTCCACCTATTTCTGTCTTGAGTAGTTGCATCCAGTTTGTAGTGACGCGCTTGATATCATCCGTCCATCTGGTCGGTGGTCGTCCTCTGTTTCGATATGCATTTTGCCTTGGTCGCCATTCCAGAATCTTTTTGGTTCATCTGTCATCCGTTAATCTGGCAACATGTCCGGCCCAAGCCCATTTAGCCCTGGCTATTTTTTCCAAATGATTCTGTGACTCCTGTTCTTCTTCTTATTTCTAGGTTTGATACTTTATCTCTGATGGTAATACCTAATATTGATCTTTCAATAGCGCTTTGTGTAACTTTTATTTTATCTATTGTTCTTTTTGTCAGAGTCAGTGTTTCTGCACCATATGTAAGAACTGGTAAAACGCACTGGTTAAAAACCTTTCTTTTTAAAAAAACTGGGATAGTAGATAGGTAAAGAAATAATAAATAAGACTTACAATCAATTTAATTTAACTATCAGACGACCGGTTTCGCTTTCTACAATATGCAAAGCATCCTCAGGTCTCGATACAAAGTTAAACAAATGCTGAAATAATAAAAAAACCCATATTAGGGTGTGTGTGTGTGTGAGTGTGTTTTTTTCTTTGTTTTTTATCATTTCAGCATTTGTTTAACTTTGTATCGAGACCTGAGGATGCTTTGCATATTGTAGAAAGCGAAACCGGTCGTCTGATAGTTAAATTAAATTGATTGTGAGTAAGTCTTATTTATTATTTCTTTACCTATTTGAAATGGACTCACACGAGCAACACATTCATGATTGGGATAGTAGACTTGAAAATGTTATTCAATCTACCAAAGGCGGCCCATGTGAAGCTTATCCTTCTTTGTATTTTAGTTGTCTGATTATCTCGGCCTAAGCGAATCTCATGCATTAGATATTTGTAAGCTATTATTTGGTCGATGCTATGGCTCTCAATCAGAATTTTACCGCTGACTACAAGTTTGGTCATAAATTTTGTTTTTAAGGTATTAATTTTTGTTCAATTCGGTCAATTTACCGAAAAACTACCGCCCCATAGCACTCTTAAGTATGGTGTACAAATTGTTCGAAAAACTGTTGTATAATAGAATCAGCAAAACCATATTCCAACATTTACCAGTGGAACAGGCAGGATTTCGGCCAAACCGCATCTGCACAGACCAGGTACTCGACCTGACCAATTATATGGAATCAAACTTTCAAAAGCAATTAAAAACAACCGCTGTCTTCATCGATCTATCTGCTGCTTACGACACTGTGTGGCGACAAGGGCTCAATATATAAATTATTGCGAATCATCCCATGCAGAAACACTGCTGAGGTTATTAACGCCATGCTATCCAACATATGCTTTAAAGTTATATTGGGAGACAAGACTAGTACTCAAAAAAACTGAATAATGGACTTCCACAAGGATCCGTGCTGGCTCCCATGCTTTTCAGCCTCTACATAGCAGACATGCCAGAAACCACATCAAAAAAGTTTCAATACGCAGACGACTGGACGCTTGCCGCAACTCATAAAGAATTCGAGGTCACTGAACGCATTCTAACAAACGATTTTAATGCCCTAGGGAATTATTTCCGCAAATGGAGATTGCAACCCAATCCAACTAAGACAGAAGTGTCCTGCTTCCATTTGTACAAGATGGCCAACTATCAACGTCAAATCCATTTTGGGGATAGACTCCCTAACTATAATAAACACCCAAAATTCGTAGGTGTTACACTTGACAGAACGCTGAACTTTAAAGAGCATCTTACTAAGACTGCTGCAAAACTTCGAACTCGTTACAACATCCTGCAAAAGTTCTGCAGCACTACATGGGGCTCCTCAGCACCCACACTTAGATCGACAGCATTAGGACTGGTATACCCCGTAGCGGAATGCTGTGCACCAGTATGGATAAACAGTCCACATACTCACCGTATTGATGTCCAACTCAACCGAGCCATGCGAACTATATCGGACACAATCAAGGCCACGCCCACTTACTGATTACCAGCTTTGAGTTATATAGCTCCACCACCCATCCGCCGGGAACATGCCTTTGTCAGAAAATTTACAAAAATCAATACTGATCCTGAGCTCCGCTCCCATGTCGGAACTTCCGCCAGAGACATAAATAGGCTCCGCTTAAGACACCCGCCTCTAAGAACAGCAAAAAGGTTAGTAGATCAAAACTTTAATGTAACTGAACGGTGGATAGAACAATGGGAGAATAACGCTGCACCAGCCAACTGAAACATGCCATGTATTACAAGCAAACCTGAGGGCTTCAACCAACCGAGACGAATTTGGACCACACTCAATAGAATAAGGACAAACTGTGGCAGATGTTCCGACTCACTTTTTAGATGGGGAAAAATACAATCACCAAATTGCGACTGTAGCGCTGAAAGGCAAATAGTAAAACACATGGTAGAGGAATGCCCGATTAGATCCTATAACGGCAACCCTTCGGATTTCTTGGCTGCTACAAAAGAGTCAATCGAATATATTTATAACCTAGATGTTTGTTTGTAGAATAATATTTTTGTATTTACTGTTGTTTGTAATTTAAATAATTTATATTATATGTATATACATGAACCTGTGATGTAGCCATACGCTAAATAAAAAATAAAATTTTCAAAAAATTAATATATTATTTATTACAATCAAAAAAATTGCGGAATATAGGGTTAAGATTACTCTGTACACCTACTCTGTAAAAAGAAGAGACAGAAGGAAGTAACTGGCATGCAACGTACATTTTTGAATATAAATAAAAATTCTATTTACCTCGTTAGTTAATAATTGTGCTGGTAATATATAGAACATTGTAAATTCAATAGTGTACAAACATAATGAACATATACGTGTTAACAAATCGACGATGGGACTAAAATAAAAAAAAAAGGATAACAAAGTAGGCAGTACAGTAGACTAGCAAGAAGCTTCATACTATTTTTTCTGTATTTTTAAAATGAAATAAAGTAACTTTATTATTTATTTTAATATTTATATTTTAAACTAATCATATAGTAAAATATTTCAATAAATTATTATGTTTGGTCCTAACGCCACCTACTAACGTATTAAGAAAGCATACGTTGTTTACTTCTGACAGACTTGTCAATTTCAGATGAGATATTAAATAAATAATAAAATATATAAATAAACTAGCTGACCCGCCGCTTCGACAAATTATCTACAGTTGAATCAACAACAACGGATTGCGTACAATACATTGATGGAAGCTGTGAACATTGGACCTGCTAGAATTTACTCGCTTGATGCTGGGGATGGACAGATCAGATCAGATGCATCAGATCGTAGTAGCCCAAGCGTAGGCTTCATCTGAAATATCTGTAACTTTATTGGAAGGCAAACAAATTGCAAATTTAGTCTTGAAATCATTAATAAACATATAGATTAATGAAGCACCAGATTGCAGCATCGCAAAGAATAGAACAATGCCGAATAATTTACAGGTATACAAATGAATCGTTTGGGATGAATATACAGCTGGTTCCTACAAAACTGATATGACTGATATATTAAAATTTGATCATTTTGAGCAGTGACTTTAATTGGTTTGACATATTATATTTATTTTCACAAACAAAATCACGTATTACAGTCAACAATATCGACTTAATATAAACGTTAGGAAGACAAAGCTTATGATAATTAGCAAGCATACTATATTAATAGTTTCAAAGATTTATACCAAAATAGTTGAAGAAGTTGCAGAAAGTTTTGGTTTGTTTTTTTTTTAGTGTCTTGTTTGATTTGTAGCCACTCGGAGCTGCCTACTTGAGGAGTCAAGCAGAAGTTAAGGGAAAGAATTCTTTATTTTGTTTTTTTGGATATTTTTGTTTTAAAGAATAAGGGTAAGATATTCCCTAGTCGGAGTTACACCTGATTCCTGGGTTGATTCTCCTTTGTCTTAGCTGTTCCCTCAAAGGTCCAGATCTTACGTTACTATTCCCGGAAAACTTGAAGACATCAAACAAAAGTATCTCTCTCATTTAGAGTTTGGAACATTGTAAATCTGCATTAAATTTATTCGTTCATTTTAACCTTTTATAATATGTTTTTTTTAAATAGTACTATTTTATCTAATAATAAAAAATCGCCATTTTCTAAAATCATTACTGAATAATATTTATGGTCTAAGTTTCAATTACAGGTTGAGGTTTTTAAATCCTCCCTTTCGACTCTGTTGCACGGTTCTTCAGAGAGTTATTTATTGGTATTTTATTATTATATATTTAAGCCTTTGGACATCTATCCCGTCAGGATAGTGTCCTTATTACTATTTATGACATTTAATTGAAAGCCGAACTACAGAGTTACATCTCTAGTAGGCAAAAAAATTACCTGTCTAGGTAGAGTCATTAAAGTTGTTCTTATATCTTATTATTTGTAAATTCAGATTATCAAGGATCAATTGTATATAACCAGGGATTTTTTTTAGTATATAAGTAACTCGGTTAACTGTACAAAATTGGTGGTGGGTAGCTATTAAAAAATTAGACTGCATATATATGGATAGGTATTAAATTTTTGGTGAAACAAAATATGTTTTTCTTCAAACGTCAAATAATAATGACATTACTTATCTAACTTGATCCTGTCAAAGTTATTTCTTTAAAAAGTATTGTAAAAGTAATGTAAAGTCATTTCCTGACGGCGGAGGGAAAAATGTTGTCATGGCAACAATATGAAACATGTCACAACGCAACAATACAAATGTCATTAACAACAATTAAATATCATTTTTATTTATAGTAATAATAAAAGTACAATTAGTTAATGAGACATTTTCAAAATTGAAACCGTGCAAAAATGTTCCCGACTCTTGATACGCATTGGTAATTGTTGATGATACTGATGGTCGGGAACAACTTTCAGCAATCATTCCCAATGTTGGCGAATCATGAGGGTTTAAAATTTTTTCAGCATTATCGTTCTTATTTCTTATTAAATCCTCTATATATCCTTCGGCAACCGTGCTTGATTTCCAGCCCCCATGTCGTTTGTGGCATTCTAGATTTTCGCCTCCATCAATTAAAAGTGTTGTTGAAGTTCGTCCTAAAGAGTTTCTCGTGTATGCGCTTGCATCGTTTAAATTTAAATAACTAGCTACATTTTGGACTACTGCGCTGATCGAATGTATTCCCATGCCGCTTCGGTAACACTTTCCATTTTGGTACTTAATAAAAAATCGGTTTTCTGTGAAATTTTTAGGCCGCAGTGCAAATTATCCTAAAGGCTCTAATTTGTCGTATTTTAGTGTCTGGGATTTTGATAATTATTACATTTTCTTTATCCTCAATATCCACAGTCTTCATATTTGATCTGAAAATAATCTGAAATGTTTTTATAATTTAGTAGAGTATACTACATGCTTTGCAATATAATTTTTTCACCTTTAATCCTAAATACAACTTATCTCTCGCTTCAAACAAAAATTTATCAAGCTCGTCTTTAGTGAAAACTTTAGATTTCTTTGCAGTATATCCTTCGCTTGTTTGTTTCAGAGGACGTAACTTTAAAAATTTGCTTATATCCACATTTTTTTTTAATAACTAACTCGGATTTTATCATATAGTATCGTGACCACCTTGTAGAAGATTTCCATTTATTTTCATTTTCCAT
Source organism: Diabrotica balteata (assembly GCA_918026665.1). NCBI lineage: Eukaryota > Metazoa > Arthropoda > Insecta > Coleoptera > Chrysomelidae > Diabrotica > Diabrotica balteata. Next base: position 2,572,979 of record OU898278.1, on the reverse strand, counting down.
TATATTAAAATATGCCAGTAAAACGTCTTTGGTAACTTGCCCTACTCCTCTTGTATCGCACCACTCTTGGAAGTTCTTATACGCTAACCGATACTTTATTCCGGACTTGGAGGGCCCCAAACGTGCTACTGCATCATTAGCCGCGGACTCAATTTCGTTTAGGCTTTCCATTTTCGCACTAAATTTGCACTTGCGGTTGCAACAACAATAAGCTGTCTTTAATTATTGCAAACAACTGTCAAACAACTGTAACCAGGGAGACGCAAATCCCACCGACGACTTAATTATTTTAATTTCTAACATCTAGGCGACTTTGATAGTTGTCACAGTTAATTTCGAGTAAAAATAGCGTATGAATTGTACTATTTATGGTTAAAAATTGCTACGTTTGAAGAAAAAATAGTATACTTTATTCGGCAAAGAAGCGACTTTTCTTGACTTGCCCTCTACAGTCATGCTTCTCTGCCTCATAAAGTAATATACTATTAATCAATACCTGTTTTCCTTTTTATTTTAGCAAACAGCTTACAAGATACCTTGGAAGTTTCCTGGCGCCCAATCACACCTTAGAGCAACTTCCATAGTTTATCACTTTCATTTACATTATTCATATATATTTTTTTATTATTACCTTGTTATTCATTTTACGGTCTCTGTAGCGCATGTCAATAGCTCATAAAGTTCCAGCTTTAATTGATTTGATTTTTTTTGTCACATTGGCGCTCTATTGTATTTGTTACATTAGCCCATTCACATTTTTTGTTACAGGACCAGCTGTACATTGGCCCACAAGAAGTCATTACAGGGACTGGACAGAACTTTGAAAGATATTCGTGACCATCAAAAACATTTTTGGTGGAGCCTTGTTCTAGTGTCAGACTATTCAAAACGCTCCAATTGACAAATAAAATGTGAGTCTTTTTCCAATAAGATCAAAGTACAATTATATTTTTAAAGCAGCTGTTAGATACTTGAACAGGTAAACTCGCTATTGACACCTATGGACCGGATTCATTTCATTACCCAGGTATTTTTGTAACTTAACAGACTCGAAAGAGGAATTATATAATATTAAGGCGGTAGGAAGTTTGGCGGGTCAGCTAGTTTTATAATAAACAAAAACATATTGTACCAACCTTTTGATGATAGCAAATATGACAACGCAATAAGTTAAAATAACGAGACCCAATAAGCCCAAATTAACAGGACTCATGAGTTTATTGATTCTATTAACATATCTAAAACATAAAAACTACATTAAAGCAATTCTATGACATAATTAAAGGGAATTATTCTATTTTCTGTTTAAACTTACCCGATTAAAAAATTGTGGTGATCTACACATTTCTTCAAACCTATTTTTAATTTATATCTTTCTTCATATGTTTCTGCTCTACTATTCATTACTTTGCTTAGTACACTATTCAATATTTTCCATTGCAGAATTGTTTGTAACATAAGAGTGATAAAGAAGATATCAAAAAACATACTGCACCAGATAATAAAAAAAGCGTAATCTTCTACTAAATGCTGAAGCCAGTATGGAGGAGACTCTGATACATACAAAGAAAATGGTAGGATTCTTTCCTCGTTGCAAAACGTTCGAATAATTGTTGATACAACTGAATAAACACCAAGAGCTGGATACCAAAGTACCAATTGTTTTGCTATTTTTATTATATATTCACCAATTCTATATGTTTTTTCGTCGGCAGATTCATCCAGGCTCCAAAACATTTCGACATCGTTTATTAAACTAGACGCTTCATTGTGATTAATATAAATAGCTGCTGATTTTAAAAAATACTAAAAAAATATTATAAATTAAGATTTTTAGGTTAGGTTAGTTACATTCACATATAGAACAAAGACATGTGGTTTTTTTATTTACTTAATGGCTTTGGATAACTTGATCCATTCAGCGACGGTAATATATTTGACTACTTTGTTAACAAAATAGTACTTTGCCTAAAGGTACATATAAAAATATAATGTAAACATCAGTATCACAAGAAACAAGAAAGCATACCTTCATTCATTACTTTTATCAATACTTTTCACGCTAAGATGCCTTTCATAGTGACTTTAGTACAACACAAAACAGGCAACGGCAAGAAGGTAAATATATAACATAAGTATAGACACAGGCAACAAAGCTAGATTTATACATTCACATTACACATACTACTACTACCACTAAAGATTTCCATAGTTTTCACTGTCTTCCTTCACTCAACCGTTTTCTCCAATTTTCCCTGTCATTCCAGTCTCCATCTCGCAGGGTTCTTTTCTCCATAGCCTCGTCGATTTCGTCTCTGAATAACCTTCGGAGTCTTCCTCTCTTTCTTCTTTTGATCGGACTCCATTCTGGAATTTTGTTTATCCAGCGTCTTCTGTCCGCTCTTCTGACGTGGCCGTACCAGGATAGTCTCTTCTCCTCTATATAGTTGATTATGTCTGATTGCACTCCCATTCTCCGCTTAATCTCTGCGTTTTCAATTCTGTCTCTTTTTGTAAGTCTACAGCTTCTCCTCAGGAACTCCATTTCTACTGCTCTTATTCTACCTCTAATTCTCTTGTTTGTTGTCCAGTTTTCGGACCCATATGTCAGGATACTTCTTGTCAGGGTATTATATATTCTCTTTTTTGTCTTTATCGTAATGTTCTTATCCCACAGGACTGAATTTAGTTGTCTTATACAGTTTCTTGTTTGTCTTAGTCTGTTGTTTATATCTTCTTGAATTTATCTGTTCCATTTACTTGTCTTCCCTCGTCTATCTCTAGGTTATTCATATCCTTGTTTTCTGTTGTTAGGTATTCGGTTTTCTCTAAGTTTATTTCCATTCCGTTGTTTTTATATTCTTCTTCTAGTTTTCTGAGCATAAAGCTGAGATCTTCTTCATCTTGTGCGATGACTACTTGATCGTCGGCAAAACTTAAGGTGTATAGGTATTCGTCTCTTACTGGTATGCTCATTCCTTCGCACTTTCTCCTCCATGGTTTGAGTGTCTTTTCCAAGAATATTTTAAACAGAGTAGGGGACGTAGCACAGCCTTGTAGAAGTCTATTTGTCGTCTTAAATGGATTGCAGGCTTTATTTCCACATTTAATAGCTACTTTGTTTTCTGTGTACAGTGTTTTAACTGCTTTTATTAGTGTTTGTCGGATGCCGAGATCATTCATTGCTTCCCATAATTTGACTCTAGGTATTGAGTCGTATGCTTTCTTTAGATCAACAAACGCCAGATGGACCGGTCTACCTTTTGCCATTTTCTTCTCTATCAGTTGTTCTAATGTGTACGCATGATCTAGGCATGATTTTCCTACTGTAAACCCTGCTTGGTCTTCTCCAATTTTTCCTGTTATTTCAGTTTCTAGTTTTTCCTTGATAATTTTCTCGTAAAGTCTACCTACCGACCGACGATATTATACTAACTCCTCTGTAGTTTTCACATTTTTTCCTGTTTCCTTTCTTATGTATGGATGTGATGTATGCTTGTGTCCATCCCGCAGGTATTTCCTCTCCATTTAGTCCTCTTTCGAACATTCTGTGTAGCATGCGGAATAACTTTTCCGTTCCGCTTTTAATTAGTTCGATTGGTATCCCTCCGGGTCCTTTGGCTTTTTTGTTCTTCAATGTCTTGATTGCTCTCTTGACTTCTGTCAGACTTATTTCTATCTAGTCGTATGTCCCATTTCCTGAATGTTCTGTGTTCTCTTCCTCAAATTGGGAACAGTTTTCTGTAAGTAGTTCTACGTAGTATTCTTGTCAGTCGTTTTCACTAATTTTGCCGATCTGGGTTTTCTCTGTCTTATTTCGTTGGAGTGCTTTTAATATTCGCCATGATTCTGAATTTCTCGTTCCTCCGATATGTCGTTCTATCTCTGTGCATGTTTGTTCCAATCGTTCGTTCTTTTCATTTGTTACTCTTTTCTTTACCTCTCTGTTTTTCGCTCTATATGGGTCTAAGTCTTCCTGTTTTTTGGTGTTTAGGTATTTTATGTGTAGTTTTTTCTTTTCTTTTATACATTTCAATGTGTCTTCCCTGAATTTGATATTCTGATGGGTGTTCCTTTGGTCGTCTTCTCCAAGAGCTTCTAAGGCCGCTGAAATCAGGCAGGTTTTTATGTGTTCATGCATTTCATCTAACGTGTCATATCTGAATTCTTCTAGTTTTTGGTCTAGTCTTCTTTTGTATAGATCTTTTATTGATTCTTCCTGTAATAGATGTAATTTGAGCCTCTTTTCGTTTATTGTCGTTCCCGTTGTAACCATCGATGTATGTTTTTGTTTTGTCCAGATATAGGGGAATTCCATCCATGCCACCACAAGTTTGTGATCTGTTCCACACTCTGCCCCTCTTTTCACTCTGGTGTCTTTCACTTTGATGGAGCTTTTGTGGTTCATGGTAATGTAGTCAATAATTGATCTTAGTTTTCTTGTCTCTTGAGTCCATGTGTACTTATGTATTATCACATAATGTGTACTTATGTATTATTATGTATTATCACATTACACATTCCATCCTAAATTTTTCTTTTAGTCCTTTTTAAATGTTCCCAAAAAATTTGGTTCAGCCTAATATTATGACGAAAGATATATAAAATAGAAGATTGACACTGAGGAAGTGGTATTTGTTCTTTTGTCAGATTTTATAATAGATACTCAATAACAGCATCATTATATGTGCACCCGAACATCCAATGATTGATATCGTCAGTGTTATCATTACAATCGCAAATGTATTGTGTACAATCGCAAATGTATATGTGTTATGTTTCTGAATATACTTTTCTATTGGGATGACTTCTTGCAGCAAAAGGCGTTGTATGTAAAACAGGGTGAATTTTTGTATAAAGGTTGTTACTTCTGTTACAGAAAGCATTCCATTCAATTTCCCAGTTTTCTTTTAATTATTTTTTTTATTTATTTACGTTGTAATTACAAGGGTTATTAATGACCTAAAAAATATAATACATATACAACTTTTTGTGATTTTAGATTCCTTTATATTATTTGGGATAGTGTGCTTCTTTCTTGCTGCTTCATATGTTTTGCACCGAGTTAGTATATGCTTCAAGGAGAGTGTTATTTGACACACAGTTCGCATAAAGAGGTGTTTATGTGTAAAAATCACTGTGTACTAGTCGCTAACGTCTTATTCGTCAATATTTAATTGGTGGAAATGAAATGGAAAATTCGGTGTAGTCCATTCCAAAATTTGTGTCCATGCATGTCACACGTCTTAAACCGCAAACATCCCCTGATGATTTACAAAAAATGTTATCTGTATCATTTCCTGAAGTCCAATGTATGGTACACAAATCAAAAATTCCTAAAGCAAATAGTTCCATGAAGGTCACCATTAATCAAGAAATCCTAAAGAGAGCTTGGAACAAAGATGTTTTGCCAAAGGGTGCAGTGGTATCTACGTTTTTTGTGAAGAGGAGGATGCCAATGTAACTGGATCATCTTTAAAAAGTATTATTAAATTTAAAAATTATTTAAATGTCATTCTCTATAATGCTCAATCGTTACCTAACTTTTTTCTAGATTTAGAAGTTCTGCTTAATGATATTTCAGCTGATTGTTTGTGTCTTAATGAGCACTGGCTAACTGTTTCTAGTAATTGTTGGAGATTTGGTATCTGATCTATTAAGTTTTTGTTATTAGTTTTAATTTTTTTCTTTAATTGAAGCTTGAGTTTTTCAAAGTTTTCTTCGACGGGTGGCGTGATTGCTTCTTCTAGGGTTTTTTCCGGTTGCTTTGTTCGAAGTTATCTGGGGTTCGTGAGAATTCATATGCGTTTTTTTATTTGGAGGTAAGTGTTGAATTGTTTCGGGTAAGGTTGATTTATGTTTTTGGGTATTAGAGGATGACTCAGACGATGCGATTGTAGTGTTAACTGAAGAAGTGGTCAAATATATAGTGTAGGTCATGTATTTTGTAGTGAGCATTGTTGGGTTTGGTTTATTGATACATTTGGGATTGCTACTGTTTGGAATAAGGTTTGAGTAGACATAGTAAGTGTGAAGGGAGTGTTATTTGAGATTGTGGGAGTATTTTGTAGATTATTTTGTTGAGTATGATTTATTGATGAATTTTGTCTCATTTCTGTTTGCATTGCACTATCATTGTGAGGATGATTAGAAGCAGAAATATTTGGACGATGTATTTTATAGAGAACATGCTGCTAGTGTCATATATTCATGTTTTCTCTGATGGTTGTGGAGCTCAAAATAAAAACCTTACTGTATTAAAAATGTTTAAATTCATATGGTTGTTGAAATTAAAGCGAAACTTAAAATTAATGTGAATTAAGGCCCTGCTTGACTAAGATAATGATTTTAATATTCCAAATAAGAAGTATGTTTAACTTACATTAATAAACATCGCAAAAGGTTCAAGCCGTGAGACGATATCATTCAGGTCTAATTTTTGATGTGTGAATTGCAATGTACACAGGTACGCCGATACAGCTACGCTAGTTGAGCTAATAAGGCATTTCATCTTTTGACTGGTTTCGTGGTGAAAGAAAGGGTTTAAACCCAAAAAACTGAATATCTTTAAACAAATTTTTAAATTTCGATACATCTTGCTTTGTTGTGTATCTAGAACTATTATAAAATTAACTAACTGAATTATTATAACAGGCAGATATGATTTATATATGTTGGTGCAACAAAGATTGATTAAAATTATACATCGGTTGAGTTAAAGTAGGCATACTATGAGTTGAGTATAAAATCCAATGGCGTAAGGTTAAATAGGGATTTTTTATTTACAGCAATTTTGATGGGCAGAAATTAATGGAGTTGATTAATGAAGTAACTTAAATAATATATCTTCTTCTTCCAGTTCCGCTCCTATCGGAGATTGGAAATCATTCTTATTTGGCAATGGCAATTATAATTTGGTTTGTTACGCACCTGAATAGTTCAATTGAACTGCATTCAAATACATTCACGGAGATTGCGTAGCCACGAGATTTTACGTCTTCCTACTCTTCTTCTGCCTTTTGTTTATTCCTCAGTAGTTCGTATTTCTCACCTCTCATGATGTGCCCTTCTTCTTCTTCATGTATCATGTCCTTTCACTGCCACCCTAAATAGCATGCTTGTATCTACACCATACCAATCTCGCAAGTTCTTTAACCATGAGGTTCTTCTTCGTCCTGGACTGCGTTTGCCTGCTATTTTTCCTTGCATGATATTTTGTAGCAATCTATATTTGGGACCTCTCATTACATGTCCGAAATATTCCAGCTTTCCCTGCTTGATGCTTTTTATGATCTCAGTAGTCTTGCTGATTCAAAATAGATCCAAAAGAAGATCAATAGATTCAGTATTCACAATTTTAAGTAATTCGATAGGAACTTCATCAGGCCAGGGAGATTTACCATCTTTAGCTTGTTTCATTGCATATTCAATTTCTTCTCGTATAATGTCAGGCCCAGTATCATCCTTAAATTCTTTTGGTGCTTTCTTTGCTAAGAGACGCTAATTGTATCCGAACGTCTGCGGTCCCTCCGGTGAGTGACCGCAATTGTTCTTTGATTTGTTGATATATATCGGTTTCTTTTAGTTTTCTCAAATTGATTCTCGGTGTTTTGGCAGTTGTTTTTAACTTTTTTAACTTGAGTTTCATGTTTGCTAGAACTAAATTGTGGTCACTTGTTATAATATATGCTCCTGGGTACGCTTTAGCCGATATTATGGCATTTCGGAATCTTCTTACATATAAAAACATAGTTTTAGTAAAAAAGTCTTCTTACATATAAAAACCCCTCGAAGGTCACTATTAGATGAATATTCCTATAATAGGGCTAAAATACTACCTACACCTTTTCCCAACTACGTCTCTAGCACTGTTTGTGGAGAATATATTATTAGGTTCTGCTTTTAAATTGCAAATATTCCTTAAGTAAAATATTTTATACAAAGCTGAAAGAATCATTGTGTATTTAATTCTATATAATTATATATATTTAAATATTGAAAAGAATACCGAACAATGGTCGTTTAAAAGGTTTTTCTTTATATTATGACGAAAGATATCTTTTCATAAAACTAATGTTGGTATGTTTTTTATTTTTTTTATGTTATTATTCCAAAAGAAAAAAGATTTAAAATTAATGGGAAAAACCCCGTAATTGGCTGTATACCATGGTTTAAAAAAAAACACAGAAGTCAAAACACTTCACAATTGAGGGGCTGAGAGAAAAAGTGGTACAAGTGACATTTAGATAGTTTTGAGAAAATGAGAGTTAAAGTTTAAGTAGTGGCACAAAAAGACCAAACAAAATTTTAAAATCTAATCACGATATTATTATTGGTATGTTCTTAATGTTTTTATGTGCAGTTTTTACAATCATATACATTTAGTTTTTTTGAAACATTTTTTACAAAATATACATGTACCATTTTTGTTGTTTAGAATAAAAAATGGTACAAGTAAATATTACCATGAGTAAATAAATAAATAATATCTTTTATAAACGAAATACACGTAATGTTTTGAACATTTATTTAAGAAGCTACATTAGATACGAAAACAAAATGTATATTGCACAAAAATACAGGAACAAAAAATGCATAAAAATAATAACGAAATGATATTATATAGACGTGCTACCAACAGAGCTAAATATCTTTCCCATCATCATAGTCGCTCAAAAGTATTTTATCATTGTCGTCTACCTCATCGTCATCTTCATTGTCCTTCTCTTTTCTTTCTTCAGGTTGCATTGGCTTCTTTTTCTGACCTTGTTTTCCCTTCTTCGCAGTGTGATTGAGCTGATTGTAAAATTGATGGTAAATTGGTGGCACAAAGCATAGTAGGTCTTGTAAATTCTTCCATTTTTCATACTTCAGACTCATGGGTGAACTATACAGTTTGCTAAGACTAATATTCTGAGGTGTTCTTCCACGCATCTTCTTCATACAGTTAACAGTTATTCAGTCTCTTCATTGAGAGTGTATGAAGAATGTCTTGAATTTCATAGTAAATGGGTCTTTCTTCCCAAACCGAATCCATTTTATTTCTCTCCATTTTATCTGCTTCATTTCTTCACATTTAAACTTCTTAGAACTGTTTCTCACAGCATTCATCCACTCACTGGGTACAAAAATATAAGGTACTTGCTTTTGTACTTTTCAATGTCTCCGAAATCTTCATCGCATTCCATGAAGGTATGTCCCAGTTCAAGGAATTTGTGGTCTATTATTTCTAGCTGCGTTTCTTTAACCACATACATAAAAAATTTCACAATATTTTTATTCTTATTTTGTCCCGAACAAGAATCACTAAATGCAATAAGATGTCGTGTATTTTGATTAAGACCAGCAATAAATTTCCAAAGACATGAAGAAACTTCCATAGAGCCTCTGGATGCTACCGATTCATCCCACATATACATTGAAGCACATTTCTTGCCCAAACTATGGATTCCAAAATTATATGTCCATAATACTCGCATATAAAACACTTTGTTGGTTGTTAGTGCTGGTGTAGGTAAAGTTTTTTGTAGATCGAAACAAACTGATACCACTTCTTCATTCCTTGAAGTTTCAGCCATTATTTTTGCCTCTTTTTTGGCTTGTATTCCCGATTCGGCTTTTCGGTGATGAAGCTCTCTCTCGCACATTATTTTCTTTTTATCTGACTCACTTATGCACGATTTTATTGATGTTTCGAACTTATCGCACTTATTACAAGTATCGGACAAGGGATGATGAAAACTTAGAATAAATTCGGTATTAAACACTCTCCTGTAGCACCATTCCTTGACAGGAGCTTCGTTATTTTCTTGACAATGCTCTAGGTAACACTTATACATTTTTCTTATGGTCAAAAATGAAGGAAGGTACCGTCTACGGGGATTGTAATGTCTGGTGTAATGGCTGGTATATTTTGGAAACATATCAATATGTCGTTTTACCTTATCAATTACATCCTGTGATAGTTTATTAGGACATGGAGCTCTTCCTTTTTTATCAACAGCGGTGATTCCAACGTCAGATATCCCATTTAAAATTCTCGAATAAAGTCCATTGCTGATATCCAAGGTTTTTAAGAAAAACATTTTGCAAACTCTCATATTTTTTAGTTTGATAGTAACGCTCTTTTCTTTATGGAAGGAACAGCTTCTGTACGTCGTCGTTTGGGCAAAGCGATCTCTGTACAAGACGTAATGAATGCATTCGGCAGATTCCAATTTCCTAGACCCCAGAATTGGTTAAATATTTCCTGTCTTTGTTCATTGGTGAATTTTTGACACTGAAATCTGCAAGTATGTATATAATTTTGCAAACTTCTTGCTTTTACTAACTTGTTTTTATAGCCTACGTATTCCTCACCTGCATTTCTTTTTCGTTTTCTTACTTGCCTCTTATCTAAATCGCTATATCTCAAACGTTTTTTTGCCCTTTTTCTTTAATGACTTGTTTAAATGAACATCTGCAATGTTTTGTAGATCATGATTACTATCGCTACTACTTTCTTCTATTGGATTATAGTTTCTGTCCTCTTCTGAATCGTCATATTCTGAATAACTGTCAGATTCTGAAACAAAAAAGAAACATTTTAAGGTTATGCTATAAGTTTCTTTCAACTACTACTTTTTGAAGACATAGATAAATAAAATAACCCTATAAAATAAAAATTGAAAAAATATAAAACGCATTGAAGACTTACCTTGCATTATTTTTAAGGCTATTTCACAAATTGTATTAATATTCCTGCACACTTTTAAAACGTGGCTGTCACAAACAACTACATAAGGTTTAGAACAAAAGTGGGACATGTACGCTTGGACCACTTATACAGAAAACCATTACCAGAAATTGGTGAGAGCTTTTACTTCTCACATACAGAAGTCCCGAAAGCGAAGGGACCAGGTTGTACTACATCGTATCCGAATAGGACATAACAGATTGACGCTCGAACACCTACTAAGAAAGAAACCTCCTAGAATATGCTACGCCTGTGACACCAATATAACTGTAAGCCACATTATTATAAACTGTCCATTATATCAAATGGAAAGACAAGCTACTGGACTACCAAGTGATATAAAGTGCACTTTAGACAGTGCGGATTGTGACAAAATCATTACGTTTTTAAAGAAAACGAAATTGTATAGTCAAATATATAAGTGATACTTCAAGAAAAATTCTAAATTATAATCAAGTTTGTAAAAACTTTATAGTTTATATTTTATATTAACAAGCCACATTAACAAGACAAGCCACTGGACTACCAAGTGATATAAGTGCGCTTTAGACAGTGCGGATTGTGACAAAATCATTAGGTTTTTAAAGAAAATGAAATTGCATAATCAAATATAAGTGATATTTCAAGAAAAATTCTAAATCATAATGAACTTTGTAAAAACTTTTTAGTTTATATTTTATAGTAATCATTATAATATAGTCTATATTGTACCACCGATAATAACCTTCTATGGTTGATGCAGGTTATTCCCAATAAAAAAAATAAAGTCTTCTTTAGTTTAAAAATTTTAACAAGTATTATAAGAGTACAATTGCAATTCTACACAGAAATTAGTTATTTGTACTAAAGATTTTCCAATCTTGGCATTTTGTATTTTTTCAAAAATATATAGCAAAAGAAATGTAGAATATTTTTCTGAACAAACTTTAAAGAACAATATTGACACACATTTTGTGTTCAGACTTAAACTTCTAATCTAATTAATACCTTTTCTGGTTTTCCTACAATATTAAAAAAAAAAGACAAAAGAAGCCGGTCCCCTTTGGTAACATGATACCCTTGTTCAATGGGTAATAGTACCTGTTTCTTAGGTGTTAACAAGTAATAAAACATTTTATTTGTGTCTACTTTCATTGATTGACCAGGTGTGCTGGTTCACACTTTTTTATCAATATTAAAAAAACAAATAAAAAACTTCATAAGCCGAAGGGTCACTTTTTGATTTATGTACTGCTGACAGGTACATAAATCAAGATTTATGGCTTGTTGCAATGCGGTCGCTTTAGTACGGTACATTATCTTCTAGCAAAAATGCTGGAAAACATACGTCAGTATTACTATACTTTTCTGTTGACAATATTTTAGTAATTGAAGGGTAATCGAGTAAAATACATGCAAATGTACTTGTCTTACATTTAATAAACAAAATTGTAATCCTAATTTCAATTTTCATTGCAGTGTTCACAAATCGGTGTAACATGCTCTAAGCATAGCGATTGTTGGTATTTGACACAAAAATATAGTGTTTTACGATTTGGACAATATGCCCAACGATCTCGTGTATTTTGACGTGGAGGTGCTGGATCTGCAAGTACTCTGCTTAATTTTTGGGTGGTATTTTTCTTATATCCTTTTGTAAATGAGGGTTTTTGCTCTGGTTAGCATTTTCTGTCTTGTCAAGGCTAAGCCAATTGATTTCAGAACCAATCTTCGTTCCAAAATTAGGTCGTTTTCATTTGCATTACATTTATGTATAACGTGAGAGTTTATGTCTGAAATGTTGAGTAAATTATAAAAAATTACCATCGGTCATCTTCGGGTGTTTCTGTCTACAGTATAAGTCGCACATTTCTGATCGACCAAGTCAACGCTTGATTTTGTAATGTAATAAAAAGTTATAATATTGGACTTACAGGCACCTCCAGCGTCTTCATAAATCTAGTCATCATAGTGAAAAGATGACAACAGCGTTATGATTTTTTTTTCTTTGAAATATATGACACCAAAGTAATGGATTTGAAAAATGCAAATATAGACAAGTACTGTGGTTTGCTGGGATCTAGAAGTTCCTTTGGAATATCCATTTTATTTTTTCGAATTGTTCCAACAATTGTAATTTTGTGCTGCTCCAGCATGCGTATTACAATTTCGTAGCTTGTAAACCAATGATCCATGATTATATTTCTAGACGATCCAAACACAGGCTTATGTTCTAGTTCATGAACTATGTTCTACGATTCATTAATTATTAATTCTTGTACAGGCATGTAAGTAATGTTTTGTTAATTTACTAGTTTATTACAATTCAATAGATTATTTTATACCAATTTGTGGGTTTTACTCTGTCTGTTTAACCAACTTATTCATATTAAAACATAGACATGTAATAATGGCATAATTACTGTAATTTTATCTTTATCTTTATAAGACAATATCCTAATATGGGCTTTTTATAATTTCAGCATTTAATTTACTTTGTACCGACTGACCTGAAGATCCCACACATAAATCAAACTGATTGTGAGAAGTCTTATTTAATTTCTTTTTGCCTATTTAAAATGAACTCACACAGGCAACACATTTATGATTTGATATTTATAAAAGATGGTGTTCCAATAAGGATTTGATAAAACCTCGTGACAACTAATTTCTCCGAAACATCATCATGCTTTATTTGGTTTTTGACACTCCTATGTGACTGGCCTAGAAGTATCTATTGTTGTGGAATGGGTAATAAAAATATCGAAGAATGGTGTACATTGGACGGCCATCTTTGCTAAACCTAAATGTCTTTGATTTTCTTTTTTAAAAGGATAAACATACTGAACTGATAATATTAAAATCAAATACATAGTAAGGTATAGTTATTTTTGCCAATAGTTTAAGGTTAAAACAACTATAATAATATTTTACAAATAAATCAAAAATAAATGATTTCAGCAACTGCAATTTATTTTGGTCTGTTATAGAATTTTTCCACACCAAATTAAATTATGTACTAAAAATAATTAATTATAATGATATATAATAGGTAGCACAATGCAAGGGATAGTGATGCGCAACGTATTGGGGCCGTGCAAGTTCGGAACAGCGACACCTGGTGTCGTAAATCAGCAAAATTTACTGCGCTTTCATGTTAGATCGAGGTTACCGGACAACTGTCAAGGACGTAGCCCCAAAAAAGAATAAGAAGAAAAAGTAAGATTGGGGTTATGTCGGTATGTTATTAAAAGGTAAACGTTGTATGTAGTGTAAATACAAATAAATATATTATTAAATTACAGCATTACTGTTAATATGGATGCAATAATAAAAACTGGATTTGAGAAAGTAAATCACCAAATAACTTTTCAACCAAGCACTGAGTCAAAGGAAAAAGCTTTAGTAGTGGCAAATGTCAAAAAAGAATGGAAGAATTAAGAAAAATAAATTACCATAAATAATGCTAATGCATAAATTAGCAGGTTAAGCACATGATATCATCATATTGGTTTTAAACAATTAATTCCTAATTGGACAGCGAATACATCTTAATGCATCTTCAGAAAAACTTGAACTTGATGCATTTTTGTAAACTTTAAAAAATAAAATTTAAACATGAAACTTGATTTTTGGGTTCAAATGAACTCTAATTGAGTGTTATAAAACTAAAATTTACACTTAAAAGTAAACTTTTATTTATTTCAAACTGACTTTCAAACCGGGCGTAAGAATAATGCATAATTAAGGTTAAGTTACTTATGATTTTTTATGATATAAATCCACATTTCTCTTTGTAGTAATTTGTGCTTCGAAGTTGGAAACGAATAAAACTTAAATTAACAATTTTTTGTTGTATTTTTACAATTTATAACACAGCATTTCCTCTGCTACCTCTGCTATCCAAATGTCAACCTCCCCTGCCCGTGTGATGGTCTTGAAATATCGAAAAATGTCTTATCTGGGACATATAATAAGGGCAAGTCGATATAAAATATTACAACTGATCCTAAGGCAAATAAGAGGTCTGTAGAAGTGTAGGAAGGAAACGGGTTTCTTGGTTAAGGAATATTCGTGAATGGACTTGGATATCAAATACGGGACAATTATTCCATATTGCAGAAGATCGAAAAGCTTTCGCACTGGTGATCGCCAACGTCAGATAATTCTGGTATGGCATGCGAAGAAGATACCATGACCAATAACAAAAAAGTCTTAAAGGAAGCTGGTATAAAAATTATAATAGTGGTGTCGTAACTCAGTGGGTATGGTACTGTCTTATCAAGCCAATTCGATAGTATAAAAAAGGCCAATAAAAGGTAAAAATTTCTAGCATAAAATGGTATATATTTAAAAATCAATTTGTCGTTTCCATGTAATATTTTATCGATGCAGGCCACCAAAACAAACACTTTAGCCTGGGACACAGCTGTATATTGACTTATTTGACGTATAAAATTTATTGCCGATAATCTCTCTCTTCAATCCTGACACCCCAGGGGGAGTGTAGTGGTCGACGTGATGTCGTGTATGGTCCGTCTCCATAGATCTCTGTCTCTGGTCATTTCTTTTAATTCATTGGTATATGGTCTTTGGTATATTCCTGTAATTTGATCTATCCATCTTGTTGGGGATCTTCCTCGTGATCTTCGGCCTTCTACCTTTCCTTGTATTATGAGTCTTTCCATGTTTTCTGTGTTTGCTCTCATAACATGCCCAAAATATTTTAATTGTTGTAGATGGACTTTACTAGAGAGTCGTTGGCTAACTTTTAGCTCTCTTAAAATTGAATTATTTGTTATACGGTCGGTCCAAGGAATTTGTAACATTCGTCTTCAACAGAACATTTCAGTGGTGTCTATCTTTTTTCTCTCCGATTGTCTCAGAGTCCAAGATTCACATCCGTAGGTCAGTATTGGGAATATTAAGAAGTTGATCAACCTCATCTTTATCGCTCTTGAAATTTGAAAGTTCTTCCATATTTTGGTCATTTTTGCTGTATCAACTTTTGCTAGATCACATCTACGTTTAATATCTTCTTATAATGACCCTGTGTTTGTGATTAATGATCCCAGATATAAGTATGAGCTCACAACCTCGAACCGGTCAATTGTGGTTATGTGTTTGCAGACCAAATATTTGATTTTCGTTTTCGATCAGTCGTATAAGTTCTATCAGCTATGCTTGACTATTTGCAAGAAGGGCTGTGTCATCTGCGAAATGTAGGTTGTTTAGTTTATGATCATTTATTGAGATGCCCTTTTCCCATCCTTCAAGTGCTCTTCGCATAATATACACCCCATATATGTTGAATAATTGTGGAGATAGTATACATCCCTGTCTGACACCCTGTTCTGGATGAAACTCGTTCGAAAGTGTGTCAAGTACTTTAACTGATCCAGTAGTGTGTTCATATAGTTCAGTTATAAGCGTAATTAGATGTTGTGGTACGCCACTTCTTTTAGTATTCGCCATAAGTGTCTCCACTTGACCCTGTCGAACGCTTTACGGTAATCTATAAAACAGATGTATAGTGGGATGTTGAATTCCCTAGATTTCTCGATTATCCGTCTTTTATTCAGCAGGTGTTCTCGAGTGCCTCTACCTTTGGTAAATCCAGTTTGCTCTTAAGGAATTTCTCTTTGGAGGAATGTTTTCAGTCTCTCATTGATTATATGTAGCATTATCTTGCTGGCATGGGATATAAGAGAGATAGTTCTATGATTGTCGCATTTATGGAAGCTGCCTTTTTTATGTATGGTCGTTATTGTAGATTTTGTCCAGTCTTCAGGCCATTGTTTGGAATGCCATATTTGGTTACAGAGTAGATGAAGTAACTTTACGCCGGTTTCTTCTGTGGCTTTAAGCATTTCTGCTGTTATCATATCTGGACCTGGTGCTTTGTTATATTTGAGCTTGTTGATAGCCTGTCTTACTTCATTTTCGAGTATATCAGGTTCTTCTTCCACCTCGTCAGAGATTTGGCTAATTGGCGTTGATCATCTTTATATAGGTCCCTGCAATACGATCTCCATGTCTCTGCTATGTCTTCTCTGTTTGTTCTCAGAGTTCCAGTGTTATCTTCAATGGCCCAAGTTCTGGCTCTGAAGTCTCTTGCCAGGTAGCGTATTTTTCTAAATAGATCTCTCGGCTGATTATTCTGATCATGTCTCTCAATTTCTTTGCATATACTTTGATAGTACTGTTTTTTGTCGGCCTTACATCTCCGTTTTATTTCTTTATTAAGGTTTCTTAAACTAGCTTTTTCCCTTTCAGTGTGTACACCACTTTTACAAAGATTTCTTCTATTCTCAATTATTTTAAGAGTTTCATGTTATCCAGTGTTTCCGTTTCACCGGATTATTTTTCTTTGAGCGATCCACTGGTGTTGTTACGCAATGTTTAACAGTCTCCCATATTTCTTGTTTGCTGATAATAAAAAACTATAATCTTTTTAAATTTTTTTATTGGGTTAAAATGCAACAATTAAAAAAAAATAAGATATGTAGGTAATTCTTGGGCCCCTCAAAATTGCATTGAAGTAAAAGTCGTCACTCATCTCTTATTTATTTGGCGTTCATTTTTGTCAGAAACGTGTAATAAGAAAATATGATTTTATATGTCTAGAAATAAAATAATATTTTAAACTTACAGACTCAGAAAAATTAATTAAATAGGATATTCTTATATTGCAGATGTCATTTTTCTTTTTAAAAACATGTAATTGGTGGAAATAAGTAAAATCTTACCGATACTCCTGTTGCAAATGTAAAATTAATCATGTTTACAGCCGACATGTACACCGGCCTTTGGTTTATAGAAGAAATCATTAGCAATATTGGTTTCTTTAAATCCATGCCACTATCATACCATGAGGAACTGAATGCACATGTTTCTGTATTCTCTGCCTAAAGAAAAAAAAATATAAATTGACGTAAAGGGTGGATTTTTAGTGCGACATTGGCAGATATTTCCATTATGGTACATATTATTCAAAAAAATTATTGAATGAGGATGAGAAAAAATGTAAGATGTGATATCCAGGCTTGACAGTACAGGCTGTACAGTCTACTAACGCGAAGATTTCTGTTTTCTGTATTTTTAAAATTAAAATAATATATTTAAAGTTAAATAAAGTAATCCTATTAATTATTTATTATTTATATTTTAAACAAGACGATGAAAGATGTAGCGTTTACGCTACTGACTAGTCCAATTTAAACCCCTCAAGAAATTTTCTTATAACCCGCCTGTGATCGATTTTTAAATCGACATTTCTCCACTCACGCGCTGTTATCGCTTTGAAAGGAAGATCGATTTTATGCGGAAGCGGAACGATTAGTTTTAGTCAGAACTCTACGCAGCCACGTCAACCGGTGAAATTTTTCATCTTCAAAGTGACGGAATTGGAGCAGAAAAATAATTTGGGGAAGAATAAAATAGAAATATTACTATCTAATTCAAAGAATCATATCTCAGTAATAAAAATAATAATAAGTAAATTTTTTAAAATCAATATTTATAAGAGTTCCACATAAAAGGAAGATTTTTTTGGCGTGCTGCAGCTTTATATTCCGTCACTTCACTTGAGGATATTCTCTTCAGAATATTCCCTCAAGGACTAGTAACTAAATTCCCTTAAACTAGTTAGCAACTTGTGTATGTAACCCGTGGATTTTGCTGTCACCCAGAGACCAGTGACTGGTTGTGGTTTTGTGCCCAGGATTCGTCTTTACAGCCATAAACTGATGTAACCGTGCCAAGAGGAATTTTCCTATGGACTTATGGGGCTGTAAAGATAAGTTGTTTAACTATTTGACGTTTTGTGTTACTTTCTATTTACTGTTTAACTTTTGTTACTTCCTATTTAGTAGTATACCCTCTTCATATGCATATGATAAGGTAAATTTTGATATTATTGGGAGAGGGGAAAATACCTTTCATGTTTTTATTAGGTTTTTTTTTACTAAGGATGTAAAGGGTTTGACCAAACTCATTTTTTTGATATAATATTTTTTTTTTGATATAATATTTTTTTTTGATATAATACAATTTTGATTTTGGGAAGGGAAATAAATTTCATGTGGTTTTTTTTTTAAACATTATATAAAGAGTATTGAAGACTCATTTTTTGGATATAATATAATAATTGTATTATTGAGTTATCATTGTTGATATCTGTACAATACGGTAATTATTTCTCATTTTAGTTGAACTAGCTAAATTTTAATTACTACCTTTTTGTGTTAAGACTTTGGCTACAATACGGACTATTCTTGTTGTATACTAATATTTCATATTTTATTTGGCCAGTGGTAGTGACGATTCATTTGTTGAGGGGCTATTAGGTCCTATTGTATCTGTACACCATCCACTACCACTGTTATTTGGCTTTGCATTATATGTAAATTGTTTATACACATATACCTATATACATTTTTTATAAATATATTTATTGTTGCTATTTTGAGTTTTATTTCAGTTCTACTAACCAGTATATAACATAGCAAAACAAGATTATTATTTAGTATTTTTGTATTTCAGAGTATTATCTCCAGATTCATTTGTTACTTCAAAATCTCAACTATCGTTGAGTTGGCGCCCTTCTTTTCTCTTCTTATTGTTCTCTTTCTATAAATTTATTCCCAGTGACCTTCTTCAGTTGTATCACGTTTGATATTACCAGGTCTCATTTCTTTCTTGTCTCATTAGCTCATTATCTCTTGTTATTGTTGTTTATATCTTTAAAGCCACAATCCAGTGCATTGAAGCTAGCCCGAACACTCACTTGAGATTTAGTGTCTCTTTGGCCATTTAAATTTGTTCCTCTGAGCTTAGCCCTATTTTTAGTATTTTTTTTTCATCACTTCTCTTTCAGTTCTTCTGAAATTTGGAAGTTCTACACTTCCTAAAATCCAATACTTCCGGAGTATTGAGCGTTTCAAAGAGATGAAAAGAATGGGAGTCAACATTCTCGGAGTCAGTGAAGTTAGATGGCCTGGATCCAGTGGAGGCTTTTGGGGGTAGGCAGGATACGCCGTGTCTAACCAATATATTTAAGAGCTTTAAAATTGAAAAACATATATTCAAAAATTATACTAATGCATGTAAATAACTTTTAAATTAAATAGAAGAACTTTTAACAAACAACAGTGACTGTAAAATATTGTGCACAACAGAACATTGGAAAACTAAAGAAGAATTAAGTGAATACGGAATTAACAATTTTGTGCTGACAGCTAGTCATTGTAGACATAATGTGAATGAACATGGAGGAACAGCTATATATCTTAGTAAAGACATCATTGGTCAGGAAAGAAAGGATATACAAGAGTTATCAGTAGATAGGGTAATAGAGTGAGCTATATGCGAAGCTAATATAGGTAATAACAAACTCATTATAGCATCAGTTTACAGACCATCAGGTAGCGATCTGAGAGTTTTTTAAACAAATTTGATATTATACTGGGAAGAATTATGATAGAAAACACAATTTATAGGGGGAGATTTCAATATCGATCTTAAGAATAACACATTAGATAAAGTTAAATTTTGTATGTTAATTAACTCATATAATATTTGTCATGTAATTGAAGACTACACTAGAGCAACTGCCACATCTAAAACTTGTGTAGATAACAAACTAACAAATATGCAATATGTGTCAGTAGAAGTCTTGCACGCTGGAATCTCTGATCATTCTGCCCAAAAATTAACTTTTCAGGTAGAGGAAGCAGAAACGAATACTCTTGAAATGAAAAGACATTTTAGTAT
Source organism: Diabrotica balteata (assembly GCA_918026665.1). NCBI lineage: Eukaryota > Metazoa > Arthropoda > Insecta > Coleoptera > Chrysomelidae > Diabrotica > Diabrotica balteata. The sequence goes on along the minus strand of OU898278.1, from coordinate 2,552,491 downwards.
AAATAATATTGAAATATTTATAAGTAAATTACATAATCATGACTGGCTTCATTTAAGTTACAAATGTGTAAATGATCAATGGAATACTTTCTTAAATCAGTTTCTGTATATATTCAATCAGTGCTTTCCTTTTAAAAAGTTAGATTTTAGGCAACGTAAAAAAGGTCCTAATAAAAGAGATGATCCAGAGATAATAGAATGTAAGACTCGTTTAGACATCTTGTTTACAATGAGCAGAACCATAAATTCTATGATTCCTATAGACAGGTAAAAAAAGAATATAATAAGAAACTAATAACAAAACGATCAAAGCTATATGAAAACACGATGTCTGAAGCTGCCAACAAAAATAAATGCATGTGGCAAATTGTTAGTGAAATTAATGGTCAATTAAAAAGTGTAACTTCAATAAAAGTAGAGGGTAGTCCTCAAGAGATTGCTGATAAATACATGATCCACTTAAATACTTCTTTAAATAACACTTTATCTCAATTACAATACACTGAATATAAAGACAACATTGCAAGTAACATAAGTTCAGTGTTTGTCGCACCTGTGACAGAAACTGAAATTATGGATATAACTAAAAATTTAAAAAACAAATGAGTTGTGGAATTGATGAAATACCCACTAAAATCCTTAAACTTTGTATAAAGGAGGTAGTGAATCCTTTCACTACAATCATAAATAATTCACTAAAATCTGGTGTATTTCCTGAATGCCTGAAAACTGCCATAGTAACACTTGTTTACAAAAAGGGTGATCCTAAATTAATAAATAACTATAGACCAATTAGCCTTCTATGTTCCTTTTCAAAAAATCTTAGAAATGACTATGTATAGGCGGATAACAGAATTTTTAACAAAGTGTCATATTATTAGTGCAAATCAGCATGGTTATCAACAGGGAAAATCAACTCAGACTGCGATTTTTCAATTTGTCTGGGATATTTTGAAATGTACTGAGATTGGTCATATGGCTTTGGGTCTCTTTTTGGACATATCAAAGGCATATGACTGTTTAGTGCATGACATATTATTTGATAAATTGGAGAAATATGGTATACGTGGACCAGCATTGAACTGGTTTAAGTCCTACTTGGAAAATAGGAGACATTTAGTAAAAATACATAAAAACACTGAAATAGGCATCTCATCTGAAAGCACTATCAATATTGGAGTACCACAAGGAAGTGTGATTGGTCCTTTACTGTTTGTGATCTATATCAATGATCTTCATGGTCTAGTGGCTAATACTACTTCCAGCATAACAAATTATGCAGATGATACAAACATTTTAGTCAGTGGTAAAGACATGTCTGTTCTAAGCGTTAATGCTAGTTTAGAGATGGCGATGAACCGTCAGACGAAGTAAACAAGTCTAAAAAAATCTAATGTGGATGATAACAGGTCTGTAAATAATTTAATAGATTTAGAAAACCGGAACAAATCCAGTGATAAGGCTCCATTGTATGGGCAGGACATCTGGCAAAATCACTGCAGAACAACCCTCCTAGAAGAATCCTTATGTCACAACCTGTGGGAAGTAGAAGTAGGGGTAGGCTAAAACTCAGATGGAGGGATGGTGTAGATGAGGATGGTAGAAAAATAACGCAGCAAACTGGCAGCAGTTGGCAATGGATAGAACTGACTGGCGCAATAGACTTGGGAAGTCGAGGCTCTTTTATAGGGCTGTAGCACCAATGATGATGATAATTTAGAAAACATAGTTCAAAATATTAAAATATACATACTAAGAGAGTTTGGCCTAAACATAAACTGTTCAAAAACAAAACACATGGTGTTTAGTCGTTTAGCACATCAAGATGCACCATTATATGTTGATGATCATATAATTCAAAGAGTGTAAGAATCGAGATAGTGTAGAAGAGTGTGTAGAATCGAGATAGCCCGCACGACATTTTTAAAAATGAGGTCATTCTTTTTTAACGATAACTTGCAACTTCAACTTGGAAAGCGCATGGTTAAATGCTACATTTGGTCAGTCCTCTTATACGGTGTCGAAGCATGGACATTAAAAATATCCACCATTAATTGTCTGGAGGCATTTGAAATGTGTCTGCACAGACGTATACTAAAAAATTCCATGGACGGCTATGCTAACAAATGTGGCAGTCCTTGAGAGAGCACATGCTGCTCGTGAGCTGCTTGATAACATCAAATGTAGAAAGATGGCCTATTTTGGACACGTAGTACGGGGAGACCGATATAATATTCCTCAACTTATTATGATGGGTAAAAACGAAGGACGTAGAGGAACTGGTAGAAAGCAGGCCTCTTGGTTGAAGAATATCAGAGAGTGGATAGGAATAAAGAAAGCTGAGCAACTATTTAGAATAGCTCGAGACAGAGACAGTTTCGCCATGTTAATCGGCAACGTCAAGGGGACTTGATAGGGCACGTTAAGAATAAGTTCAAACTATAGTCTGATATTTAAATTTATACTAAGTAAATTAGGGTTAGATTTAAAAATAATTTATACAAATGGATGAAAAACTCATGAAAGTGCTGGTTTCGTATTTTTTGTTTTAAAGAACAAATCATCATCACCATCAATTAGCCTACATTTATCCACTGCTGATCGTAGGCCTCAAGTAAAATTTTCCACCTATTTCTATCCTGAGCTTCTTGCATCCAGTTTGTGGTGATGCGCTTGATATCATCCGTCCATCTAGTCGGTGGTCGTTCTCTCCTTCGATATGCCTCTTGCCTTGGTCGCCATTCCATAATCTTTATGAAACAACAAATATGTTAAGAAATATCAAATTCTTGATTGTTTTATTTTTGCGGCTAATGCTGGTGCCATTAAGAACGCACTAACTTATTGTGTCACTAATTGTAAGATCATAAGTATCAAATTCTCAGGCACTATTACAACCTATTGGTATCCATCCATTAGATAATTTCCAAAACTCGTTTATTCTAAATATCAAAAAATATTATATAAACTAAAATTCACAAACAAAGTAACTTTAGTATGGGTTAAAGGACACAGTGGAGTAGTTGGAAATAAATTAGTGGACAGTATGGCGAAAAATACAAATTGATAGAAACGAATTGATCCGGGAGTAGTGAAGTCAGTATGTCGAGAACAGCTATTTTGTGACGCTGTCCGTGACGACCCCATCTTGTGGCGCTAATTCTGTGACGCTCGCTTTGACATTTTACTATGGACAAAAAAAGTAGTAAAACGCAATATAGAAGCTTGGCTCAATAATAATAAAATAACTTTAAACACAAATAAGTATTATTACGTAGTGTTTAATTTTACTTTTAGTTTTTATTTACCTCACTTGTTAATAATTGTGCTGGCAATATATAATATAGTAGAAATCCATTGGTGTACAAGAATAGCAGTACGATACGGGTTAAAGCATCATCAGGTGCGCTAAAATAAACGGAACAAAATAATTACACATAAGTTCTTACAAGTAATTAATATTTAATTAATTACAAGATTAAATGTCGAATAAAGGTGAAATAAAGCGAAAAAGCGAAGAAAAAGTAAAAAAAAAGCTAGAACAAGAAAATTGTAACATAATTTGGAGAAATGTGATTAGTATTATAACTAGGTATTCATCAAATTGATATATTATAGGTCTGACAGACATTTTGAAATGCATCAAGAAGGTCGGACTGGAAATTGTTCAACTATAACAAAAAATAAAGAAAGATAAAACAAAGGATATATGCTTTAAGGTCTGTGTTCGGTACCGGCACATTGTTATTATTGTTTATAAGCCGTGGATTGTCCTATAAAATCTAATTTCGGACCACACGCAATATACCTATATCACGATAACAATAAATCTTTACCTATAGCATTTTTTATATAAAAAAGCTTGCACGTCATTCAAGAATTACGTCGCCACAGCGTTGCCAAAACATCAGAATAGATAGTAAGTGAGGAATTTTTAAAATGTCAACTATTTGTCAAACTATTATATTAATAGTTAGTACACTTAGTTTTAAGACTACTGCAACACATTAAAATACATAGGAAAACATTTTAATACAAAATTATATATTCTAAATTTTAAACTTAACTCTTTTAGGGCTTTAATAGTAAAAACGGCCGGTCATTATTTCTTGTTCAAAATAATCTATCATATAAAAGCACAGCCACCTAAAGCTTTCGGTGGCTGTGGTTTTGTATTATTAGTTGTGTTAGGAAAATTTGAACTTTGTAGAAACGTGTAGAAATCGTGACGTGCAAGTGTTTTACTTTGAAAAATGGTATAAGTAAAGCAGAAAAGCAGAGTATGAGGCGGATGTCTTCTTCTTGTAGTGTCTATCCGTTTCGGATGTTGGCGACCATCATGGCAATCTGCACTTTGCACACTGCTGCTCTAAAAAGATTTATGGTTGTTATGTCGAATCACGTTCGTAGATTTTTCAGCCAGGAAATCCTTCGAATTACTGGTCCCCGTTTTTCTTCTACTTTTCCCTGCAAGATTAGTTGCAGCAGTCCATATCTTTCGCTTTCCTCATGATGTGACTGAGGTATTCGATTTTGGCTGTTTTTATTTTGGTTAACAGCTCTTTTCTTTTTTCAGTCTCAACAGAACACCCTTATTATTAATGTGGTCGGTATACGATATCTTCAGGATGCGACGATAAAGCCACATTTCAAAAGCCTCAATTTTCTTCCAGGTGGCGTCTGTGAGAGTCCATGACTCTACTCCGTACAACAGTATAGGAAATATGTAACATCGTAGTAACCTGATTTTTACGGGCATTGATAAATCATGACATTTGAATAATTTAGCCATTTTTTTAAATGCAGATCTTGCTTTCGCTATTCTACATTTGATTTCTATGGAATGGTCCCAATTTTCATTGACGTTCGTACCAAGGTAGGTGTATGTTTTTTACTCTTTCTATTTGTTGACCGTTTACACTGATTTGTTCAAATTGCTGTTCCTTCTTAGAGATCATCATGCATTTTGTTTTCTTAGTGTTTAGTGAAAGTCCGTATCTCTGACTGACCTCTGTGATTCTGTTCATTAACTCCTGGAGGGTTTCAGAGCTGTCAGCGAATACTACCGTGTCGTCCGCGTATCTAATGTTATTGATAGATTCTCCGTTGATTCGAATTCCGGCTTCAACATCACCCACTGGTTCTTGAAAGATTTCCTCAGTGTATATGTTAAACAGCAGTGGTGAGAGTATACATCCCTGACGGACGCCACGTTTGATTTTGATATCGTCGGATTTCTCCTGCCTCTGTCCGGATAGATGATTTTTGATTCCAGTACAGATTGCTGACAATTCTTAAATCACATATTTATTCCAATATTGGCGGATGTGCCTGTGAAAATTTTGTATCCAAATAACATTGTCAGCCACGCCTCTGTTAGTGGGGATGGCTTACAATTCTATTGAGTGGAGTAATAATGGTGACAACATTATTCTATTTTCGTGGACTAAAGATGATTCCATGTCCTTTTTCACTTCTTAAACAGTTCAATAGTCTTTGTCTGGGATGTCTTCTGTCATTTTGCATTTGTTGATTTTTCTTTTTGACTGCGACTTGGCACTTTTTAGTTATTTTTGTAAATTTTAATCTGTCGTGTGTCTTCTTCTTTTTCGTCTGTTCGTGTTTTTTTCGTCCGTTATCATACGTGTGTCGCGTAAGAGGTATTGATATACAGGGTATAGTAAGAAAGTTCATATGCGTCGACTAATCGTCTAACATAAACATACCAGGATGAGTCATAGCAACGATGGGGTGCCGGGGGAGTCTCACATTGCCAAAAGGGGCCTAATACAAATATACTAGTACACAATGACACAGACAATTTTATTTTGGTGAATACGCAGTTATTAAATTGTTAATTTACATCGATAGATTCATTGCAAAAATAATATTTAAATATGCCTAAAGGTATTAACGTGCGAGGTGTCACGTGACATAGAACGAATGGAATACTATTATATAGAAAAATTAAAACAGGAACAAGTAGACTGTGATTGTGTTATTTGAATATTGTTTACCATCTTTCATTGCGAATTAAGCATGAAATAAACGTACTTTAAACTAAAATTTTCTTAATTAAAGATAGCAAATAAGTAGACATTTGTGTATGAAAATGAGTAGCTCGTTTAATATAATTATCTGTGTTTGTGTGTGTATGTGTTTGTGTTTGAATTTGAGCATTATTGGCTTCGGAGTCAATGTCTAATCGCTATCTTACCATTATCTTCTTCTTTAAGTGCTGTCTTCCAATTGGAGGCTGCAATCGCTATCTTTACTTTATCTACAGCTGCTTTGAAGAGTTCTATCAAACTGCATTTAAACCAGTCTTAAGTTCTTGAACCATGACACTCTCTGTCTTCCTATACTCCGTCCTCCTCTTATCTTTCTCTATATTATCAGCCTTAGCAGTTCATATCGCTGTCCCCTCATTACGTGTCCCAGATATAGTAGCTTTCTTATTTTTATTGTATTAATTATTTCGCATTCTTTGCCCATTTCTCGCAATACTTCCGTATAAGTTTTCTTCTGTGTCCATGCTATTCTAAACATCCTCCTGTAATACCACATTTCAAAGGACTTTAACTTGTTTATGTGTTCTTTCTTCAATGTTCAGCTTTCAAGTCCATATTGCAGTATCGAAAACACGTATCATCTCAGTAATCTTACTCTCAGTTCTAATCTATAAGGTCTTTGTTGCAGAGCAATGTTTTCATTTTTAAAAAAGCATTTCTTGCTATTTCTATCCTGGCTCTACTTTCGGTTATTTGATCATTATTGTCTAAAATCCAGGTTCCTAGGTATTCGTATTTATCAACCCTTTCTATCGGTACATTTCCCAAGTATATTTTTAGTCCATATTTTTTACAGAAACTGTTTGTTTTGTATAGCAGTAATTGGAGTTGTTCATGTTGTGTTGAGTTGTGGAGGGATAATGATTATCCCCATTATCCCTCTAGAAACTGACAGAGAATGTAGCGTAGAAGTAATTTTAAACTGTTTGTCCTCGTTTTAGGTGTAGTGTTTTGTACAATTTATGTTATTTTTAATGTTTTCACACTCTACGCTTGCCGGATAGTTCTTATTTTGACGAAATGCCCCTGATAGATGCTATTTTAAGCGAAAGTACTTGGGCTAGATTTAATTAACTTGTGCTCGATAATAGCCTTATTTTCAAAGTATATCTAATATTGTTGACGGTTACTCCATTCACAATAATACCTTCGGTTGTCTCCATTAAGGCTTCCTTAAATATTTCCTCCGAATATAAGTTAAAAAGTAAAGGCGACAATATACAGCCTTGTCTCCACTCCTCTTTTTATATTTATTTCATCCGACAGTTCTTCTTCAACCTTTATTTCTTGCCACTTGATGCCAGTATAGATTTGTATTTAGTTGTAGATCTTTATCGTCCAATCCAGCTGTTTCCAATATTTCTAGCATTTTGTTATGTCTTTGTCAGAAGCTTTTTCAAAATCGATTGCACAAATGTACACATTTTGATTTATATCTCTGCATCTCTGTACTAGCACCTGTATACTAAACAAGGGTTCTCTTATACCCAAGCCACTCCTAAACCCAAATTGAGTATTGCTAATTCTGTCCTCTAACAGCGTGTAAATTCTGCTGTGTATTACTCGCAGGAAGATCTTCAAAACGTGACTCATCAGACTTATTGTCCAATAATCACCGCATGTCTTTGGACGATGTTTTTTAAACGACTTTAACCAATCAGTTGGTAATATCCCAGTGTCATAAATTCTGTTAAAGGGATTAAACAGAGCTTTAATTCCATTTTCTCCCAAAAACTTAATATTTCAGCACTTACTTCATCGGGGCCAAGTGCTTTTCCATTTTTTGCCGTTTGTATTGAACGTCTTACCTCACTTTCTGTTATAGATAGACCTGATATAGCAATCGGTGTATAGTGTTCTACTCTCTCATCTTCAAATAATTCAGAAATGTAGTTTTCCCATTCTTTTAACTTTTCATTGATGTCCAATATTCTGAGTCCGTTTCTATCTTCTAAACTTTCGGATACTTGTATCCAGCGACCTCTTTAATTTCTTGTGCAGATAAAATGTATCGTGTTTCTTTTCATATTGTTCAATTTCATTACATTCTTTACTATGAAATTGTGTTTTCGCGTGTCTTATCTTCTGCCTGATTATTGCGTGGATCCTCTTGTATTCGTTTTTATCCTTATTTCTGACTTCTCTTCTTTGATCCATAAGTCTCAGTATTTTTTCTGTCATCCACTCTTGGTTTTTTCTTGCTTTTAGCGTACTCAATTTTATTTCTTAAACAGTCTTTAAGATGTCTTTATTTCTCGTCCAGTTTTCCTCAGTACTTTCTTCTTTGCTTGATGTTAACTTCATTTTTTGTTCTAATATACTAGTTATTTCTTGTTTTACAGTATCATTTAGCATCGTTTCTCTATCAATAGTAATATTGATATTCGTGTATTGATATATACTTAATAGATCTTCCGTTAATTATTATTCCTTGCTTTTATTATCCTATATTAGTTAATTACTATTATAATATTCCTATTATCCTAATGGTTCTTCAATAATGGCTTCACTGTATACATTAAATAGTAATGGGGACATAAAACATCCTTGCGTAACTCCTTTCCTGATTTAAATTTCTGGACTGGGTTCGTTATCTATTACAATTTGTACTCTTTAATTCCAGTAGAGGTTTGTTATTATTCGTACATCCCTATGGTCTATGTTTTTCGTCTTTAGAATTTGGACTAATTTTTCATGTCTTACTTTGTCAAATTCTTTTTCAAAATCAACATAACAAACATGCACATCAACATTCATATCCACGCATCTTTGAGTTAACACATTAAAAGCAAATACCGCTTCTCTGGTTCCTAGTCCGTTTCTGAATTCAAACTGACTATCATCTATTCCTTCTTCCAGTCTTTTATTTATACGACCATGTATTATTTTCAAGAATAATTTGAAAATGTAAGTTATTAGTGATATTGTTTTGTATTCACTGTAATATTTAGCGTTTGTAGTTTTGGGGATAGCACAAAAGGTGGAGTGTAACCATTGTTTCGGTATGTGTCCTGTATTGTATACTGAGTTAAATAAGTCTACTATAATGTAAAGATTTCTATAGGAATTTGGTTTGGACCTACTGCTTTACCATTTCTGCTGTTTTTTTAATGCAATTTTAATTTCCTTTTTTAATATCTTTAAAACCATATCCTCTTTTTACTTCTATCTCCATCTGCTCTGTTCTATTGTCTTTGAACAGTTCATTGATGTATTCTGCCCATCTCTTTAATTTGTCGTTAGTTCTAATGTCGCTAGTTAAATTAATTCAACCATTAGTTTCTCATTTGCAATTTTCAGTATTCCCGGATTTCTTGTTCTATTGTTTTTTATTTGTGTTGAAACTATCATGTCTTTTCTGGTATTCTTCTATTTCTGCCATTGCTCTTTCGCTTTCTTAATTCTGTATTTTATTTATTTATCCACTTTTTTGTACATCTGATTATCTTTGTTTTTATATTGATGTCCTTTCTTCCATTAAATCTAAAATTTCTTCCGTCATCCATTGCTTTCTTTTTATATCTGGTTGGTATTAGAATTTCTTTTTGACTTTTATCTATTTCTGTCTTTATTAATAACATAAGAGAAATAGAAAGAGAATTTGTTTTTTAACATTCATTAATCCGTTGTTGATTTCATCTGCCAGACGTTGCTTATGAGTGGGTTCCTTCATTTACTTGTATCGATTTTTGCATTTGTTGTTCTTCGTTTTATTGTTTTCATTTTGAGCTTAATTTTGGTCAGTACTGGGTTGTAATCTGATCCTATGTCGGTACTTGGATAGGTTTTTGGGGATATAATTGCGTTCCTGTATCTTTGTCCAATACATAGTCTATTTGGTTTCTTACAATTCTCTCTTCTTGATCTGCTGGTGACTTCCAGGTATATAGTCTTCTCTTTGGCATTTTGAACAATGTATTAGCTATATCAAAATTATTGTTTTGGCAAAATTCGATAATCCTGTCACCCCTTTCGTTTCTGTTGCCCGGACCATATCCTCCTGTACATTCTTCTACTTTTTCTTCCCCATCCTTTGCGTTAAAGTCTCCCATTATAATTTTTATATCTTTCGTTTAATGGATTTTAAAATGTTGTGTAGGTCTTTGTAAAAGTTTAAATATCGCTCTCTGGTTTGTCCGCAGTTGGAGCATAAACTCGTAAGATGTTTATTTTGGGTTTGTTCTGGTTTAATTGTAAGAGTATAATTCTGTTGGAGTATGGGGTGAGTCGCTACTTTGGAAGGTTTTGTGAGTTTCCTCCTCTATCGAATCTTGTTTTTCGAGTTTCATGATCAGTAGAGTGTTTGGTTGTATTATTAGTCATGATGATTAACTAATGATGCTCTATGAGCCTTAAATGCGTTGACCTTTATGGATAATATAATTGAATCGTTGTTTTTTCAAAAACAACACTAGTCAATCTAAAACCACATGAGTTACAGGATAGTGAAATATTACTGCAACAATTAATTTTATCAGTTTTTCTTAGAGAGCTTTTTAAACAGTTTTTTGTGATTTACTCAAACTATACTTTCTGACATGTTGTTTCTGAAATGGCCGATTCAATTATGGAACAGACCGATAAATGTATAAGCAGCATCTTAAAATATTTGTACAAAAACTAAACAAAATAGTAAAGATGGGTATATCTACCTTATTAAAATAACAAATAAAGATAAGCAGCCTGTAGCCACTACAAGAGTTATCATTTCTAGATTCACATAAGCCATAAGTTTGTTGATTCGTTCGACGTACCTAAAAGTGAAGGAGTATTTATAGTGCAAATAACAAAACAGTTTTTTGTCTATTAATTTGTTAATAGAAATTTTTTGTAACAGATTGATATGTTCCTGTAATCTATATTCTCCATATAATCTATATTTCTATAACATACGCGTTGAAGCATCTCCTATAAGAATCACGAAAAAGGAAGTAAGGGATATCTGTATTTCACTCAAAACAAAAAAGCGCCCGGACTGGCAATATACCCTCAGAACTGATAAAATATGGAACTGAAAAACTATATGAGCATTTGACAATACTCTTTCAAAACTGCATAAACAAAGTAGAGGTTCCAGCCAAATTTAAAACCTCAACCATTTCAACTGTACATAAAAAGGGAAACAAACAAAATTGCGACAATTACCGTGGAATAGTAGTTACTAGTACCATTAGTAAAATCTATGGGAAAATGATCAAAAATAGAATAGAAAGAGAATACACTGATATGGAGGCAGAAGAACAGGCGGGTTTTAGAGCTGGTAGATCGACCATAGACCACCTTTTTTGTATCACCCAACTTATAGAAAAAAGGTTGCTGTAGATCAAGAAGTCCACTTTTTGTTTGTTGATCTAAAAAAGGCTACGATAGCATCCCTCAAAAAAGTTATGGAACACTCTCAGACAAACGAACATCAACTCAAATCTCATAACAGCAGTGGAAAAAACTATATGAGAACGCCAACGCCAAAGTTAAAATAGGGACGAATGTTTCCAAAGGTTTTGTAGTAGACAAAGGACTGAAGCAGGGATGCTGCTTAGCGCCGACACTTTTCAAAATATATCTGGAACAAGCATTACAACTCTGGAGCGAAATCAGCTGCTGGTATACAATTAAACAATAACAACCTGTACACTCTATGTTTTGCTGATGATCAAATTGTGATTGCTAACGAATATGACGACCTAGAATACATGACTCGAAAATTAATCGAAGAATACAAAAAATGGGGATTAGAAGTCAACATAGATAAAACAATGTACATGAACATCGGTGGTAAAGAACAAAATCTAGTTTTAAAAGACGGACAACACATTACGTACAACAATAAATATTCCTATTTAGGAGTAGAAATCACAGACGACGGCAAATCAGATCAGGCTATAAAAAAACGAAACACTCAGGGTAGAAGGGCCATATCTCAACTAAATAGTATTATCTGGGATCAACATATATCCAAAAAAAAATAAACATCGAATATACAACACTATTATAAAGAGCATAGTAATGTATGGAAGTGACGTGTGGCAGTTAAAGGCAACTACTGAAAGAACACTACAAGCCACGGAGATGGACTACTGGAGACGGGCCGCAGGAAAATCAAAACTCGAAAGAATTAATAACGAACGTATACGAGAGGTTATGGGAGTCACACATACGATTGTCGAAGATATAAGAGTACAACAACTAAAGTGGTATGGACATGTGCAGAGAATGCCAGAACATCGTCTGCCCAAACAGATTATAGATTGGTCACCACATGGAAAGAGAAAAAGAGGCCGACCCAGAAAGAGCTGGAGAGAAGGAATAGACAGAGAGATCCGAGAGAGAGGTTTAGACGAAGATCTTTGGGAAGATAGAGATGCATGGAGATTGGGCATCGGAAGACGTCGGAGGACGTTTTAAACTGATTATATTTATTATATATATATATATATATATATATATATATATATATATATATTCTCCCAAATATTGTGCAATGTTATCTTCATTTTCATTCTAGGTTTTCAGAATTTGTTGTAAATCCTTTCACTGCGACTTTTCGTGTTAGTTTGCAGTTATAAATTTTCCATTTTGGTCTGTATTATCATTTTATTACAGTTCTTGCTTAATATGTTTATTTATTTGTCTGTCTGTCAAGCATTGTCACTCTCGTGAGAAATCTAAATTTTGCTATCTTAGATTCTTTACTCATCTTTTACGAAGGGAAAGATGTTCAACAGTGAACCACTTTTTCTTGAAAGCTCAACAAATAGGTCAAATTAAAATTTAAAATATATTTTTTGCGTTTAAACTACTGAATAGAGTTTCTAAATTATTGTTTTAAAGTGTATATTTCATTTAATTACTATTAACTGAGAATAAGCAACAATTAAAGATACAAATACGTTTATTGACGTTTCAATTTCCACTTCGGAAATCGTTCTCAAAATACAAACAGTATATTAAACAAATTTTGTTTTTTGTTACATAGTGAAAAATTCTTCTAATAATTTAATTTTATCTGACTCATTTATATTGACAATTCAGACATACATTATGCATATTAAAGTAGACGACTTTAAAATGATATTGCCAATATTGTTGAGTTGCGCTCCTGGGACGACTTTACTTATAAGATACTTCATTCGATTACATGAAATCAACTTTAACTTGAGAATATGTGTCAGAAAAAAATCATAGCATGTAATTCGTCTTTAAAAAGACAAACACATGACATGATGACAGTAAAATTCTCCTGTTAGTGATTCCATAGTAAATTATAAGGGAAAAACCAGGAAAAAAAACCTCATAATTACTATCCCACATGATAAGTATTTGTTCGTGAATTTAGTTTACCTTCAATAAACACCAAAATTCTGATTTTATATGTTTCGTTATTTAAAAAACATAAATGATGTATCCTCTATATAGTTACTGACTTACCAGTACTGGTATTTTCTTATTAATAACTTCCTCTTTCAATATTGGTAACCAGATCCTACTACATTCTACCGAGGAATTTGCGACACAATTGGCCTCATTTAGCATAATTAGAGCGTGTTTACATATTTGAGATCTATCAAATTCTCTATTTTTAATATAAGATTGATATTCACTTATTCTAACATTTAATGGCCTTGATGTTTCACCTAAATAAAACTGATCGAAGGTATTTTATAAATGCAATTCTTTGTCCTTTTTGTTCATTGTTAGGTTTGGTTTTAGACAAAATAGGTCTCAACGTGTTTGTTGTTTTAAATGTTGTTGAAATGTTGTTTATTTCATATCCTTTTAAGTTTTTCTGATAATCCTTTTATGTACGGTATTGTTATTTTCCTCGTATTATTCCTTGTGTATGCTGTAGGATCTCGTTCTAAGTTGTTCTGTTCTATTCGATCGATTGTTGAAAATTCCTTATTTACAAACGATAAAGGATAATAATTTTTTTAATAAAACAGATGTTAACAAATGTTTCTCCTCCAAGAACGAATTTTCGTTAGAACAAGTAATTTGGCTCTATCGTATAAGGATTTAATTATTCCCTTTTTTACATTAATATTGTGATTTGATTTGAAATTTAAATATCTATTGGTGTGTGTTGGTTTTCTATACACCTGAGTCTCATATCCAGTATCGTTCTTAGAGATTAAAGCATCTAGGAAAGGTAGCGTGTTATTATAATTATTCCTTTTCTATGGTATATGTTATTGTCTCTTCTTTATCGTTTTATATTATTTAGGAATGTGTCCAACAACTCTGATCCATGAGGCCATATTGAGAATACATCATCTACATACCTCCACCATACTGTGGGTTTTAAATTTTGTTTAGAAATGATATTTGTTTCAAAATCTTCATAAATATATCGGCTAAGAATGGAGATAAACTAGAGCCCATTGCTAGACCATTGTAAACACGCATGGGATAATAAACATAGGGTTCAATGAAATAATTCAAATGTAGTCCTAAAAGAAACAGGTGGTAAAAAAGAAAAATCAAAGAAGCGGCTCTAATTATGCTAAATGATTCCAATTGTGTCGCAAATTCTCGGTAGAATGTAGTAGGATCTGGTTACCAATATTGAAAGAGGAAGTTATTACATAATAAGAAAATACCAGTACTGGTAACGTCAGTAATATATAGAGGATACATCATTTATGTTTTTTAAATAACGAAACATATAAAATCAGAATTTTGGTGTTTATTGAAGGTAAACTATATGCACGAACAAATACTTACCATGTCGGGATAGTATTATGAGGTTTTTTCCTGGTTTTTCCCTCATAATTTACTATGGAATCACTAACAAATCACTATGATTTTTTTCTGACGGATATTCTCAAGTTAAAGTTGATTTCATGTAATCGAATGAACTATCTTACAGATAAAGTCGTCCCAGGAGCGCAACTCAACAATATTGGCAGTATCATTTTAAAGTCGTCTACTTTAAAATGCATAATGTATGTCTGAATTGTCAATATAAATGAGTCAGATAAAATTAAATTATTAGAAGAATTTTTCACTACGTAACAAAAAAGCAAAATTTGTTTAATTTACTGTTTGTATTTGAGAACGATTTCCGAAGTGGAAATTGAAACGTCAATAAACGTATTTTTATCTTTAATTGTGGCTTATTCCCTGTTAAATAGTAATTAATTTAAAATGCCACAGAAAATAGCTTCAGAACGATGTATATTTAATTTTAACAATTTATGTAATATATATTAGTCTTATGTTACACTGTTACTATTTAAGAAAGGAGATAAAAAGGATCTAAAGAATTACAGACCCACAACTTTACTAAATGTGATGTACAAACTATTAACCAAAATATTAACAAATAGATTAACAACTAAATTAGATGGATACCAGGCAAGAGAACAAGCCGGATTTAGAAAGAGCTTCAGTACAAGTGACAACCTTTTAATGATGAAGATTTTAATCGAAAAAACTGATGAATATATCCCGCTAAACATGGCATTTATTGACTTCGACAAGGCATTTGATAGTGTGGAACATTTGGCAGTACAGAATTCCCTACAAAACAGCAGAATAGACTACCGATATACCGACTTAATTACAAATATATACAACAAGGCAACAACAACTATTAAGCTAATGAAACAAACGGAGCCTATTACAATAAACCGAGGAGTAAGACAAGGAGATACCATCTCGCCCAAGCTATTCAACCAAGCGCTAGAAGATGTTTTCAAACGACTACATTGGGATGGCTTGAGAATTAACATAAACGGGCAAAATCTGAATCATTTACGATATGCTGATGATATTGTATTATTAACAGAAAAAAGTAAAGAATTACAAAGAATGATGCAAGAACTAGATAGAGAATCGACAAAAATAGGACTCAAGATGAGTTACAGTAAAACAAAAACCATGACTAATCAACCAGAAGAACTAATAATTACAGTGGAACAAACAAGAATAGAACAAGTAAAAGAGTATATATATCTAGGTCAAATCACTAAATTAAATAAAGAAAATCAGACTGAAGAAATAAAGAGAAGAATAAGAATGGCCTGTGCATCATTCGGAAAACTGTCTTATTATCTAAAGAATTCAAAATACCCCCAATACCTAAAAACGAGAGTCTTCAATCAATGTATACTCCCTGTCCTCACATATGGCTCTCAGACATGGACTTTTACAAAGCAAAATATGGAAAACATAGCAAGACAGAAAGATCCATGGAAAGACAAATGCTAAACATTAAACTATCAGACAGAAAAGAAACGAATGGATCAACCCAAGTAGCAAAGCTTAAATGGAAGTTCGCCAGGACACACCCTAAGGCAGAAAGATGAAAGATGGACTAAGACAATTATACATCGGAGACCATGGAATCACAAACGAAAAAGGGGAAGGCCACAAATGCGATGGTCAGATGACCTGAAGAAACACGCCGGGTCAAAATGGATGTAAAATGCCCAAGATAGAGAGGCATGGAAGAAGGAGGAGGAGGCCTATATCCAAGTATGGATTTTTAGGGCTGTATAGATAGATAGATAGATATTAGTCTTTGTTTGTTAAATGTCATTTGGTTAACTGTGGACCAGGGGTGGTCCACAATGAACCATGAACAATTTTACAGTGAACCATTTACTTTATCAGTGAACGAACAATGCAATAATCAAAAACAAATGGGTAAAAGTATTTGAGTTTTATTTTAGTTAATGTTTTATTACAAAAATGGTGCTTATTAAAAAACAAACGTAGTTCTGCTAAGATAAAATTTTAATAAGATATTCTTTAAAATAATACAGGCATTAAAAAAAATAAAAAGGTCAAACATCAAAATTAAAAAACTTAGTAGCTTATATTAGACATAAAGCATAGAGAGTTCAAAACTTAACGAATGTTCAGCGTCCAGGACAAATCATTCTTAAACAAAACCGTTTCTTGTCTACTTTTAGTTTCAAGCACTTTTGGATGTTTAAAAATATGCTTAATATCTGAAATTTTTACATTTGCTAGATCGGTTCAATGGGAAATGTAAACTTTTGTTTTTTCTCTTTCTTTTAATCTTAAAAATGATACGAAGCAGTCATCATTCTCATCATATCTTGCTACGTAATAAACATACACTTTTTGTAAAAATTTGTAGTACAATTATTTTATTTTAATACAATTATTTTTAATGATTGCGATCTGTCCCACTAGTAATTAGTAGTAGGTACTTCTGCCAGAATAGCATTTACAATAAAAATAAATATTAAGAAGTCGACTGCACATTGTACACCGCGACATATTAGCTTGTGTCTACATCGCAAAACTCTTCCATGATAATCGCGAAAGCGCTCGCTACTAGATGGCACTCTGGAACGTTCTCGTAGCCTCGTTTGCTTATATAAGCGCGATGCGCAACGAACTCAGTTCGAATCCAAACAGCCTATGGTGGCGAACGCGGTGTTGAGTAATGAGTAAATATTTTACGACTTACGTATTCCCGTTTACGTATTACGTCTACGATAAATTATAAATTATGGATAAGTTTTTAAAAAGAAGTGCAGAACCATCTACGTCTGAAAGTGGCAGTAGCAGCAATAAAAAGAAAAACAGATTCTACATTGATGAATATCTTAAATATGGTTTTACCGTTATTTCCAATAAACCACAATGTGTTATTTGTGGACAAGTCTTGTCAAAAGAAAGCATGAAGCCATCAAAGTTACTTCGACATTTAAATAGCAAACATCCAGATAAAAAAGACAAGCCCGTAGAATTCTTTGAAAGAAAGCTGAACGTCCTTCACAAACAGCAAGACAGTTTTCCCTTGGCAACCACTACTAATGAAAAAGCATTATTAGCAAGTTATAAAGTTGCTTATCGTGTTGCCAAAACTAGTAATCCGCACACAATTGCTGAAAATCTGATTTTTCCAGCAGCTGTTGAAATGGTACATATAATGTGTGGGGAAAGAGAGGCTGCAAAATTAAATACAATACCTCTGTCAAATAATACTATCCAAAGAAGAATTAGTGATATGGCAGAAGATATTCAAGCGCAAGTTGTGGAAAATCTTAATAAATGCACGTACTTCTCTCTTCAAATGGACGAATCCACAGATATATCTAACTGTGCCCAATTCATTACGTTTGTAAGATATGATACAAATAATGGCATTCAAGAAGATATTTTATTTTGTTCCCCATTGGAGACCAATACCACTGGAAAATGTTTACTCGACACTTTTGTGAAACGTACAAGTAAATATGATATTGACTGGGTAAATGTATTGCTATATGCACAGATGGCGCTAAAGCTATGACAGGACATAAATCTGGTCTTGTCGTCAAATTACAAGAAATAATGCCTAATGCCAAATGGAGACATTGTTTTTTACATCGAGAAGCTCTTGCGTCCAAAGCTTTACCTCCTGAAATGGACTGTGTTATGAAAACCATCATTAAAGTTGTAAATTCCATTAAAGGAAAAGCTTTGCAGACCCGTATTTTTAGAAAAATTTGCGAAGACATGGGTGCTTTATTTGAAAATCTTCTCTATCACACCGAAGTAAGGTGGCTTTCAAGGGGCAACGTCTTAAAAAGAGTATTTCACTTAAGAGCAGAGCTTTTAATGTATTTGAAAGATGAGAAGTCCCCATATGAAAATCAATTTTCCGATCCTATTTGGCTTCTGAAACTAGGTTTCCTTGCTGATATTTTCGAGCAATTAAATATTTTGAACAGTAATTTACAAGGTCGCGACATTAATATAATTACAGCCACAGATAAAATTAAGGCGTTTCTAAGAAAAATCGATTTATGGTCGACCTCACTTGGCAAAAAACAACTCGATTCATTCCAGTGCCTTCAGGAAATTATGGAAAATGTATCCAATTACAGTGCTACAAATTTTGAACAAGTTTTTGCTGACATGCATGTTACTTTGCTCAATTTAAAACAACAGCTCTGTGATTATTTCCCCGAAGAAATTCAAAACAGTTACGACAGTTGCAGATGGATACTAAATCCGTTTTTAGCCGATTCCTTTCAGCATGTTGAAATACCAATAAACATGAAAGAAAAACTTATTGAAATATCAAGTGATGGAATGTTGAAGCTCCAATTTTTTTCCCAGAACTCGGACCAATTTTGGACCGAAAAGATGCAGGAATACCCCCAGTTGGCGAGTGAAGCTGTAAAATGTTTGGTTCCATTTGTAACATCATATTTGTGTGAGTTAAGTTTCTCGTCTATGACTGCCATTAAAACAAGAGTTAGAAATCGTCTCGTACTTGAAAATGATATAATTGTGTGTGTCTCAAATACACAGCCTAGATTTGAAAGATTAGTTTCACAGAACAGGCGCATAGCTCATTAAGATTATAATATTTGACTTTGTTTTACTCTTTTATTTTTACGGACTTTAATATTTAGTTTTATATTTCGTCTGATAATTAATTGTTAATTTCTATTTACGGCGTTGTTAAAATAAAAATACATGATCTAACAAGAGTGGTGCTTTTGTCTTATTTTGGAATGTTCGGCGAACCCCCTAGTACCTCATGGCGATCCCCCAGGGGGTCGCGACCGACACTTTGGGAATCACTGCCCTATGGTAACGAAAATTGAGTTTACCGAAAGTACAAGCTGATTATAGCCGCAAATACCAAACATGGAACAAAAAATTGTGATATAGCAGTGTTGACATGCTTTTATAATGTAGGTGCTGTATGCTTCAAATATAAAAAGATAAAGCTTTAGAAAAGTACATTTTGCTTGTATTATCTAATGAATTCTGCAATTTTTGATTTATTCAAAACAAGAATGAGTAAACATTTGAAGACTCGAGTGGATAAAGGAGGTAACTAACAAAATTATACAATGGAGAAAAAGCAGATTAAAGTTTTAATTTTTAAACATGTTGAAGTTGCATTATGTAATTGTGCGTTTTGTTTTAAATGTTTTCGGTGAGTAGATATTAATGGTACATTTTATGTGTGCAACTTTGTTAATTCGCTTTTTGTTTTAAAAACCCAAAATTTTGAAAAAACTACACTTACCTCCTTTATCCACTGAAATTTTTTTACTATAACTAGATACTAGTTTTCTTTTAAAGGGGTTAAGTCAAGGTAAAATAAAATAAACGAGCTGAATACATACATTTTATTAAAAAAAAGTTAATTCTATTTGTAAAACAAATAATTTTCTGTTTAAAAACGCCCAGTGGTAACATGTTTTCAATAAAAAAATTTTAATTTATTAGTTATTATTCTGTTCATTTTCGGTAATAATCGCATTATAATACCATTTATACGGTTGCTTGACAAATTGAAGCTGACTCTTGAGATTTGCCACTTTTTCAGTTGATAACCGGCCAGTTTTTTCCCTAATTCTTTCAATCTCGCAATCAACTGGTTGGGTCTGACGCGAGTTCCTAATTATATTTACCTCTTTAAAAGGTGTGTTTGAATCATAGCTCTCTTTATATAAATAGGATCCATAATTACAAACACGAATCCATTTTATTCCATCTCGAAATGGGACAGTTTCATTTAAAGTATTTTTCTTGCGATTAATTAAATTTAAATTCCGTGCCAAATCGTCAAATTTTCGAAAGTGTATACGCATGTCTGTAACATGATTCATTTTACTTGCTTGGGTAATTATGGTTCTATATTCCTCAGGTAAAAATATATTTTCATGTCGACGTAATACTTTTTCGATACGTCCGAAATCTCTGTCGGAGTCTAAAAAACTATGTCCAACCTCAGGAAATTTATGGTCAATAGTTTTTACAATTCCTTTTAGTATAAGGTACTGATAGAGACATATGATCAAGAAGTTTTTATTTTGACCTGCGCAAGAGTCGGTCCATATTATCAGATGAGATATAGCATTATCTTGAAAAATATTATTGTACTCTAACATGGTTAGTAATGAACTACATACTTCAGAGCTTCCTCTAAGAGCCATGTCCTCAGTCCATGTAAAAAAGTTAGCCTTTTCTGAAAGTTTTGTAATTGAATGTATTCCTAAATTATACATCCACATCTGACGACGATAAAAAGCCTTACTAGTTGTTAATTTAGGAAGGGGAAGTGTTTGTTGCATATCCATAGTTAGATAACATACTCCATCTTCGTTTTTTGCATACTCACGATCTGCACGTTGTATAGAAAAAGCTGCCTCGTAATTTTCCTTATGTTGCTCATTAGCGTTTCCACTGTCGCAAGTACTACAAGTGTCACTGCGAGGTTCACCAAATGATAAATTAAATTGTTTAGAGAATATGTTGCTATAGGTACAGTATTTTACTTGAAAACGAGACTGTTTATTTTCCTCAATGCATTTTTCAAGATATAGTTTGTACATTTTTGATATATTTAATGTACAGGCAAGGTATTGTTTATTCGGGTTTTTGTTTCTGGAGTAATGTGACTGGGTAGCAGGAAACGAGCTAATATGATCCATAATATATAATTTTACGTCTTCTGCAATTTTGTGTGGCCTATTTTCATGCTTCCCTCTTTTGCAAACACTAGGAATTTGCAGTCCGTCCTTTAGTTCTCGTTGTAAGTTTTCTATCTTTTTTTTGCCAATTTGAAACAGAGAACAGAATGCTTTTTTACAAACAAATGTTTCTGTAGTATCAATGCAAATTTTATAAATAAAAGATGCAGATTTGCTACGAACTGCATTTTTATTTGGCCTTGCTGGTTTCTTAAAACTCATACCCTTAAAGAGATATATATTTTTCATGTCTTCAGTTGCCAGTTGGTAGTAGGCAGAAAATATTTTTGTTCTTTGCTCTAAATTAATTTTATCATTGCATTTCTTTTTGCATTTTTGACTACAAAGCAAACCAACATTTACACTTTTACATTGTATTATTTTTCCTTTTTGATTTATGTACGATTGACCTAGCTGTCTAGCATTACTTGCTGTATTTCTTTTCCATAAATTTGGATCACTAGATCTCTTTCTTGTTTTTGTTTCTACTTTTTTAAATTCTTTTTGTTTCTTTTTAGATAAATCATTAAAAACGTTTGCCTTGTTGTTTTCATTTTGTTGAAGAGTTGATAAAGTATTTATCTTCAGTCTTTTTGGTATACAATCATTGTCGGAATCTGTGTCCGTCGTATCACTAGGACTGGGTAAATACTCATCACTTTCATCGCTGGCCCTGAACGGGTCATTTTCCAATTCGGCGAAAACATCTGCAATAAATAATAAGTATTAAATGACAGAAAATAATGTTTTGAGGTCTCATGCATCATACCTTCTTCAATATTGCTATACCCTGTATGTTGCTGCAAACAACTTATAATTTCACCTAAATTTGTGTTAGATTCTGGGTTGTCCAATCTATTGTGTGTTTCAGCAGCTACGGATTCACACACAGTTGTATCTGATGCACCAGAGGTAAGTGCTCCAATACTAACATCTAATTCTACAATAAACAACAATAAATTATACTCGAACACATCTAAATGCAATAAAAATTACTTTTTAAATCCGATACTCTAGAAGCATTCAACGTTTGCTCAGATACTTCATGCAGGTTTTCTGAAATGTCAGGTTATGTATACCAGCACTCAGTAAATAGCTTATTCTACTACTTACCAGACAACTCCAATGCCATTTTCAACATTAAATTACTTCTGAACGACATTATCACTGTAAATTTAACACGCCACTAAACTAACATAAATTTTTAAGAAAAAATATTTCTTTTTAAGTGCAGGCTTCTTTTCGTATTAATACATTTTGTTATGGATAAAGGAGACAACTGAAGTCAGCATAGTGTCAGCTAGTGGATAAGAGAGGCATCTACAAATTTTAGTGAATTAAGGGGGCAACTACTGCAGTTACCTTTTTTATCCGTGTACTTTAGTTAAAATAATGTCTCTTACCCCTTTTATGATTTTGAAAATTGTCTATTTCTTTATATTTTTGCGTTGAAGTCGGTGCTACAGGCTAGATTGTCACTTGCCCCTTTCAACCATGTGGAAAAATCTATTTTTCAAAAAATGTTAGTTACCTCCTTTATCCACTCGAGTCTTCATTTGTTTATTTGGAGATTAATTTTTTTAGCAATTTACCCTTTGATCGATGAGGGGATAGATTTGACAAACGTCAATTCAGCAGTTGTAAGATGTTTGGAATTAATCTCGAAAGAGACAACTATTTACCTGTATTGCTTTATATAAATTGAAATTGCAGAACTCATAAAATAGTATAATCAAACTGTACTTCATAAAAGCTTTCTCTCTTTATATTTGAAGCATACAACATATTATGCATTATAAAAACATACCAATACTGTCAAACCGAAATATTTTTGACATTTGCGACTATATTCAGCTTATACTTTCGGTAAACTCGACCGTAACGAATAAAGGAGATAATCAGAAAGTTAAAAATAAAAGGGACTTTTTTGATAATGACTGCGAGAACCTATTCAAAAAAGAAGAAGCCGAACAGAATATGCTAAAAAACAGAAAAGGAAGAGCCCAAAACAAAATGTGAAATAAAAAGACGGAGTAAAATAAATATTTAGAGCAAAAAATCGTGAGTTCTTAAAAATAGATAGAGGAAAGAATATTAAAAATAGAAACCAACAGGAAAGAGCAGCAAACAGCAGGAATACACAGAATAAAACACTTTTTAACAAAAAAATAAAACAGGAAATATGATGACGAATTAGAAGTTTTTATAAAAAATATCCAACAGTCAGCTTGGGAAAATACTCCATAATAACTTCTAGAACAAAAGGGAACAACTATTCAAATGAAAGCAGAGAATTCATAGTAGAAAAAGGAAGTTAAGAAAAAAATGGCAGCAATACAGAGCTCCACGAGACAAAATAGTCTAAATAATCCTACACAAAAACTAAAAAGGGAGATACAGAATATAAAAAATTCAACAATTAATTATTTTTTTAAGTAATTTAAAAGCTGACCAGAACACAGATTATTCTTTATGGACGGCAACAAAAATATTGAAGAGACCAATTATTCATTCCCCTCCTATCAAGTTGGAAAACGGCAACTGGGGTAGAAGTAACGAACAGAAAGCAGAACGATTTGCAGATCATTTAGAAAGCACGTTCAAACCCAACGACAATGATAGTGAAGAACTGAGATGGGAAGAACCATTCCAAACTGACGAAAGAATAACATTGACATCACTTAGAGAAGTATCAACAGAGATAAAAGAGAATATAAATCCTAAGAAAGCTCCAGGATATGATCTCATAAAAGGAGAATTTTAAAAAATCTACCAAGAAAAGCCATAGTTAAGCTGACACACCTAATAAATGCTGCTTTTAAATGAGATGTGTTCCCAGACTCTGGAAAGTAGCCGAAGTAATTATGATCGCCAAACCAGGTAAATCTCCTAATGAAGTGACATCCTATCGACCAATATCCCTCCTTCCGGTGATGTCAAAACTATTTGAAAAACTTCTATTAGAAAAGATTAAAACCAATAATAGAAAGAAAAAATCTTATACCAAATCATTAATTTGGTTTCAGAAATCAACATTCCACTATAGATCAAGTTCACAGAATAACGAATATAATACAAAAAACATTAGAAGAAAATAAAGTCTGCTCTACAATCTTCTTGGATGTAGTACAGGCGTTTGATAAAGTCTGGCATGACGGTTTAAACTATAAACTAAGAACGTTCATGCCTAAACAGTATTCAGAAATCTTGAAATCATACATTGCGAATAGATATTTCAGAGTAAAACAAGAAGAAGTGTACACCGACTTAAGGGAGATCAAAGCTGGCGTGCCACAAGGAAGTGTCTTAGGTCCGGTCCTGTACCTATTGTATACGTGTGACATTCCAGAGCTAAAACAAAATACTATTGCCACCTTCGCGGATGATACAGCCATACTAGCGATAGGAGACACTAGTGAAGAAGCGACTGATAAATTGCAACTATCAGTAAATAAAATACGTAACTGGACCAGAAAATGGCGAATAAAATTAAATGAGACTAAATCTGCACACATTAACTTTACAAATAAAAAAAATAGAAAATTTCCCAGTTAGAATAAATGATACCCCGAATTCCTTATGCAACATCAGCAAAATACTTGGGCATCACCCTAGTCGCGAAGCTGAGCTGGAAAGTCCATGTCAAAATAAAAAGAGGGCAGCTTGATATTATATATAAGAAATTGTATTGGCTGATTGGAAAAAATTCAACATTGTCAATTCATAATAAATTATCCATCTACAAGCAAGTACTGAGGCCAGTATGGGTATATGAGTGCCAACTCTGGGGCTGTATCAAAGCTAGTAATCTACTTATTATCCAGAGATTTCAAAATAAAGTACTGAGAAACATTGTTGATGCTCCTTGGTATATCCGTAACAGCAACCTCCACCAGGACCTGGGTATGGAAACTGTGGTCGAAAAATCAAGAGAAAAGCTGCAAGTCACGAGCAGAGGCTGCATAGTCATGTGAATGTCGAGGAAATCCAGCTTCTTGACAACACTGAACTAAAGAGAAGACTCATAAGGACAAAACCATTTGAGCTAGTGTAAATGTGTAACAGTTTAGTGTAAAAAGCAGAGTATAGTGCTGTGAAGTTATTGCATGCTAGTTGTAGTGCATTAGTTAATAGATAAAATAAGAATAAGCCATAGGGTAAGCCCTTAGATTTAAGTATTTGCTGTTATTATGTTAGGTCAGAAAATAACTGATAATTGGTCATTTGTGACCAGATAGCAGTATACAAACCCCGCGCAAGTGTTAACATAAAAAAAAGAAATATGATTTCTGATTACAACGCTCGCCAGATACAATAACGTTTTTCATTAATTTTTGGTTGTCTATTTTCAAAGAAGGATCTTCATTTTTAAATACCTTATGTTAGCCGTGACTATCTTAGCCTTGATGGTGATAATTCTACTTCAAATTACAGTTTTACCATAAAACATATTATACTTATTAAATCACTTACCCCCTCAAAAAGATATGATAGTCTATAAGCTTCTGAATTTCGTACTTGAACAACTTTCTTTCCTCTTTTGTATCCACTTTGGTCTCCAGCACCTTTACCAGCTCTCTATTAAACATTTTCCACTGAATAACAACCATCAGCACTAAAGTAGCGAAGAAAACATCAAACATCTGAGCTCCAACGGTGATAGTTAGAAACGAATAATCTTCTAATAAGTGAAGCATCCAGTAAGGAGGAGATTCTGGCACAAATGTAGAAAATGGCAACACCCTCTCCTTGAGAGTCAATATAACGTTCGATACGGCTGAGAGAACTCAGAGCTGGGTACCAAAATGCTAAGAATTTTAGAACCTTATACCAGAGCAAGCCAGTTTTTCTTTCGGTGTCGTAGGGACAATTCTCCACGCTCCAGAACAAATTAGTGTCTAGTATTAATGATTTTGCAATGTCGTAATTTAAGAAGACAGCTGATGACTTGACGTAAAGCTGTAATTACAGGGTAAGTTATAGAATCTTTTAAATAAAAAAAAATACACGGTGTTTGGGACATAAAAAGTTTTAACCACATTTAGAAAAAAACAAAAAAAAAAAATTGTGAGGATGAAAATAAGAAACCAAAAATTCGTTTATTTGAATTTTTCGCATAAATTTTATGGTTATATAAAAAAAGTGTACATACAAAAGTTTTTGGTCTCTTTAAAATCAAACAAATTTATTTTACTTGGACTCTGATATGTCCAGTCTTTCTGCATTTTCTATGAAGTTAAGTCGGTTTTCTGTTAGTAGATCTCTCCATTGTTGCTCAGTTATACAGGATGCTCACTTGGACTTGCTCACATTGTAAATGCTTCTTGAATACTAGTGTTTTTCACAATATGCTCAAAACTTCTATCATCTCACCGGTATCAACACAAGATGATCTTGAGTTAATGTCAATTTTCGACCATTGTCTGTTTCATCTATGATATCTAAGATTATTAAATATTATGCAATGCTAAAACAACTTTTATTATTTTTAGATATCAACCAAATTATCACAAAGCATCAAAATGGATTTCGAAATAAACTTCCACAGTCATTCTTCTTCTTCAGATGCAAATCCACTAATCGATGTTAGCGATCACATTTTCCATTAATTCTCTATTTCTTGCAATATGTATCAGAGATTGTATGTCGTTAATCCCTGTCCATTGCCTTATGTTTCGGAGCCAGGACATTTCTTGCGTCCCATTCCTCTCTTGCCTTCAATTTTACCCTCGATTATAAGTTGGAGGAACTGGTATTTTTCATTTCGCATGATGTGACCTAGATACACAGTCATTAACAGTTTCTATGAAGAAGTCTTAATCTCAATTGAAAACAGTAAAAATCAATTGCCATTTCTTGTGACCTCAGTCGTGCTTTTGATTGTGTGTAACACGATGTACTCCTCGATAGATTGTACGGATATGGTGTTAGGGGAGTTGCTCAGAGATGGTTTGTTCCTATCTGAAAGACCGGCACCAATAGAGTAAAAAATTACTTCAAAATTTCAATGTGTGATCCGATTGTTAATAAGAATGGAGTACCACAGGGCTCAATATTGAGTTCTATATTATTTATTTTGTATATTAATGAACTACCACATGCAATGCCTGATGCATTTGTATCAGTTTATGCGGATGACTCACAATGCTATATCGCGATAAAGACATACATTTTTTACAAGATAAAATACCAAACTCTCTGAAGACCTTCTCTGATTGGTCCAGTCAGAGATCAGTCGCTCCTGTTCAATATTCACAAAACTAAATGTTTGTCATTTACATTCCGTCATCTACTAGAAGATGAAACTACTCTACTCTAGAAATAAATAGAAAGTCATCTACTGTCTGTAGTTTACTACTGTATAATCAACTTCTTCAAAAATTTAAAAACAATAATTCAACTACAGCTTTTAAAAAACAAATCAAAAATGTACCTAGTGACCATGTGTTCTGAACGGATACAACGAATAAACAATTCATAAAATTTTAAATCAAAAACTACACAAGAAAGCGCTGAAATTAGTATTTACACTACCAGAGAAAAAACCCAGTACCTTCTGCTCGATTACATATACAGGGAAAATATCAACAAAAATAGCTAAACACATAAAAAAGAAAGGAATAACACCAGCTTTCCGAACAAATAACAACCTAGGCAAATATATCAAAAACAACAAGAGCCAAAATAAAAAACACTTAATTAGTGGTGTCTACAAACTTAAAAATGTGGCGACTGCCCAAAAACTTATATAGCTCAAACTGGTAGAAACTTTAATAAACGAATAGCGAAATATAAAAGAGCTTTTATTAATAGAAAAAACAGATTCTACATACGCACTTCACCTTCTAGATCACAATCATTCTTTTAATGACGAATTTAAAATTCTTTACATTCAAAATAAAGGCCTTAATCTATCCTTGTTAGAGTCTATGGAAATCAACAAATTAAAAAACACAGATATAGTTATGAATGACCAACTTAAGACAAACAGTTCTCCTCCTCCTTAACCTATTTCATTAGAGACTATAAAGTGTAAACGCAGGCCAAAAATAGATCACTTGAGAAAGGTAATCAGCCGAAACAGCTGTAGTGATAATAGGTTAAAATAAATTTTGTGAAAGTTTGAAAACAAGGTTTTCAGTGTTTTATTATTACATAAAATGAATTTCCATCAAGTTACAGTCGAATCCATCAATTATTAACATAACAAATGAATAAATGCATAATAACTGGACATATTCTGCATAGCTTGAAAATAGCTATACCAGAAAAAAGTTTACAAACACTTTGTATTTATATACTAACGTGAATGACTTTACCTTCTGTCTAAAAGTTTATGCTCTATCCCAACATGTTTTAGCCTATTAAGGATAGTAGTGGTTAAGGATAAACTTGGATATAGAAATCCACTTCGTGGTAAATTTTAGATGAAATTTCGGCATTGTCTTTGCCTTACCACTATTGGATGATCTTAAGTAGAAACAACTTACATTTAGAATCATTTCAAAGGGTTCAATCCGAAGTATGATATCCTCCATGCTTGTTAATTCTTGATAAATAAATTGAAGAACGCATAAATACCCACAGAAAGCTGCAACAGAAAGATTAAAAAAATACATAAACTTCTGCAAAAAGTTTTTATGGTGAAAAGGATTTACTCCCATAATCGTAAATATTTTCAGACATATTTCTATGCTGTAAAAACATTGTTAAGATCACTGTGGTCTTGACATATTCTAAAAGATTTATGTTGAAATTGAATAGGCACACTTTTATTCTATATCGATTTTTTTACGATAAAACTTTAATCAAGGGCGTGAAAAATTCTTTATTTATTATTTACCAAATTAATTGTAAGAAAAATCGTCTAAAATGTTAAATTTATTTTTAATCAAGGGTTATTTTTTTTTAATTTTACAAGTTTTCGTTTTTTTCCAATCTATACATATTATCAGATGCGTAGTGATTTATTAATATTAAGGTTCTTGCAATGATCGTATTGCTCGTTTTACGGTATATTTCCTTCTTTCCCTATTTTGCATTACCCGTACTGCACTGACGAAATTTGTTTTTATTTTTAATTTTTCAGTTGCATCGGTCCAAGGAAATAAAAGAAAAGAAATATATTAATAAAGTCCTTTTACCCTATGACGGCCAATATGCAATTAAGATATGATCAGCGGCCCTCAAAGAGTGGGGCGTTAATATTTAATTCCGATCGCTTGAAAATTAAAAATATTTAATTTCCTGTATGTTATGTTCAGTAATAATATTGGATTTAGATAGAAATGTGTAGACACAACTCACTAAGGATCATGAATGGGTATTTCAAACATAAGGAAATACATACATATACATGGACTCAGCCTACAAGAAACTTAAGATCAGTAATTGATTACCTAATAATGAAACAAACATCTAAAATAAAAGTGGCATGACGTGAAGGTATTTCGAGGATGATCGCATGTGGAAGTGACCACCATCTAGGTAAAAGTCTAAAAATGATACTACCTTCCCCCCACCCCCCCCCCATCCCCCCCTCAACCCCCCCCCCCCCCCCCCCCACCCCCCCCCACCACACCCCCCTCCCCCCCCCCCCCCCCCCCCCCCCCCCCCCCCCCCCCCACCTCTCCCCCCCCCCCCCTCCCCCCCCCCCCCATCCACCACCACACCCCCCACCTCCCCCACCCCTCCCCTCCCCCCCACCCACCACTCTCCCCACCATCCCCACACCCCACCCCCTACTCCCCCCCCCCCCCCCCCCCCCCCCCCCCCCCCCCCCCCCCCCCCCCCACCCTCCCCACCCCCCCCCTCTCCCCACCACCCACCCCACCCCCCCCACCCCCCCCCCTCCCCCCCACCCCTCTCCCCCCCCCCCCCCCCCCCCACCCCCCACCCCACCCCCCCCCCCCCCCCCCCCTCCCCCCCCCACCTCACCCCCCCACCCTCCTCCCTACCCCCCACACCCCCCCCCCCCCCCCCCTCCTCTCCCACCCCCCTCCCCCCACCCCCCCCCCACCACCCACCCCACCGGCCCAATCCCAATCAAGATCAAAAGCAAAAATTATATCACAGATGGCTGGGAACAAAGGATCAAGAACACAAAAGAGAATATAGAGAAATGGTAAATAAATTTAAATCCACGATAATAGAGTCAAAAAATCAAAGCTGGGAGAGAAAATGTCAGGAATTAGATACGTATATTGGCGGCCGCAAATCAAGAGAATCCTGGAGATTTATAAAAAACATCAGATCCAACAGAACAGAACAAATAGCCATACACTCCATATAGCCCGAAAAAATGGGAAAAACACTATAAAACACTGTTTAGTAGAAGAAAGACCGGAATTCAAAAACATAGAACAACATGAAATCCTGATTCAAGGAGAGCCTCCAACAATTAACATCGAAGAAACTAAAAAAGCTATATCATTGTTGAAAAATGGACGTGCTCCGGGCCCAGAGGGGATATATGCAGAGTTAATAAAAAATGGAACCAACAAACTATTCGAGATACTAACAGAAGTTTTCAATAGGCACTTGCACGGAGAACCAGTGCCACAAAGTTGGAAAGAAGGATGGATTACATCTATCCATAAAAAAGGAAATAAGGAAGATTGCAATAACTATCGGGGTATAACTGTTACGAGTACGCTTAGCAGATTATATGGGAGAATTATAAAAGAACGCATATGCGAAGAATACCGTCCTTTTGAATCAGAAGAACAAAACGGATTCAGAGCGGGACGATCCACAATAGATAGTATTTTTTGCTTATCCCAAATACTCGAGAAAAGAACACTGAGATCTCGAGAAGTGCATTTACTTTTAGTCGATTTAACAAAAGCATATGACACCGTGCCTGTTGCGAAATTGTGGGAAGTATTGGAGAAAACCAGTATCAGCGTTTCACTAATCGACGCTATTAAAGATCTATATAACAACACAATATCAAAAGTTAAAATAGGAAATAAGGTTACTAATGGTTTTCAGGTAACAAAAGGACTGAAGCAAGGTTGTTGTTTATCTCCCATACTATTTAATATATATATATCGACGAAGCACTCAGGCAATGGAAAAAGAAGTGTAAAGGGATGGGGCTGTCTATTGGGGATGAAACGTTATACACGCTGCATTATGCAGATGACCAGGTAGTTATTGCCCAAGACAAGGAAGACCTAGAGTATATGGCTAGAAAACTAATGGAAGAGTACAAAAAATGGGGCCTCGAAGTAAATTTACAAAAAACGCAATATCTTTGCATAGGAGGAGAAAATACTGCAGATGACCTCGACTTAGAAGACGGGAAAATTAAGAAATGCGATCAATGTATATATTTGGGGGTAAAACTAACAAAGACAGGAAGAACTGATGAAGCCATAAAAGACAGAATAACCAAAGGGAAACGAGTTATAGGTGCATTGAATTCAGTACTATGGCAGAAAAATATAAGACCGGAAACGAAAAAAAGAATATATAACACAATATTGAAACCAGTAATCGTGTATGGCTCAGAAGTATGGCAGTTATCACAAAAACTTAAAGGTAACCTCTTGGCAGTTGAAATGGATTTTTGGAGGAGAGCAGCGGGAAAGTCTCGATTAGAACATGTGAGAAATGAGGACATAAGAAATCAAATGAATGTACAAAGATCAATTATAGAAGACATCGAAAAACAACAACTGACATGGTACGGACATGTTAGACGTATGGGGGAAGAAAGACTACCAAAAAAAATATTAGAATGGGTACCACCAGAGAAAAGAAAACGAGGACGACCACCAACAACATGGATGCAAGGAATTTCAAAAGCCATGTCAGCAAGAAATCTATTTGAAGAAGACTGGCAGAATAGACAGGCTTGGCGAACGGGAACCCAAAGGCGGATTACGCTAATAAACGGGATATATAATTATTATATATATATATATATATATATATATAATAATATTGGATTTTACTGTATCAAAGGCAAATAAAATGAATATAATATGTACCTATATACACTCTCTCTTCATCCTGACCCCCCAGGGGGAGTGTAGTGGTCGACGTGATGTCGTGTATTGTCCGCTTTCAGAGATCTCTGTCTCTGGTCATTTCTTTTAATTCATGCATAGGTCTTTGGGGATCTTCCTCGTGATCTTCAGCCTTCTACCTTTTCTTGTATAATGAGTCTTTCCATGTTTTTTGTGTTTGCTCTCATAACATGCCCAAAATATTTTAATTGTTGTAGATGGACTTTACTAGAGAGTCGTTGGCTAACTTTTAACTCTCTTAAAATTGAATTATTTGTTCTATGGTCGGTCCAAGGAATTTGTAACATTCGTCTCCAACAGAACATTTCAGTGGCGTCAATCTTTCTTCTCTCTGATTGTCTCAGAGTCCAAGATTCACATCCGTAGGTCAGTATTGGGAATATTAAGCAGTTGATCAACCTCATCTTTATCGCTTTTGAAATTTGACAGTCCTTCCATATTTTGGTAATTTTTGCTGTGGCAACTTTTGCTACATCACATCTACGTTTAATCTCTTCTTGTAATGACCCTGTGTTTGTGATTAATGATCCCAGATATAAGTATGAGCTCAAAACCTCGAACCGGTCAATTGTGATTATGTGTGGATGATTGATGTGTAGTCTATCCACTATCATGATTTATACGTTTTTGTTCCGTCTCGAATAGTACAAAAGTCGAAACTGAAAGACAGCTAACCATTCTCGACGCGTTGAGTTGAGAATATCCGACCTTGGTGACAGGTGAGTTGAACGTGTCCCAAATCCTTTCCGAACCCAGTCGATCTGGCGCGCTGAGCGAGATTGACAATCCTTCCTCCTGACCGCGTCAATCTGGTGCGTTGAACGAGATTGGCGTATTCTTTCCATCTAGTGTGTTGAACTAGATAGACATCCTTATGTCGTATTGAGGTCGTACTCGTGAGAACGAGTACGACGAAGTTTGCATTTACGTTGGTGCCAAGGTAGACATAAGATTTTACATGATCAATTAGTAGGTATGTTACTTATCCGTAATTGTCGAGCAGGTTGTTGCTTTTTACTTATCAGCATCCACTTTGTCTTCTTGAAGTTGAGGCTCAGGCCGTATTCCTCACTAACTGAATAAAGTCTTTCCATTACTTGTTGTAATTCGTCTATGGTACTGGCAAGGATCACCGTGTCGTCGGCATATCTTATATTGTTCGTTAACTCGCCGTTTATTTTTATGCCCTCATTTGCATTTTCCATACATTTGTTAAATATTTACTCGGAATACATATTGAACAGGAGTGGGGATAATATACACCCCTGGCGGACACCTCTTTTGATCTGCACGCTTTCAGTGAGTTCGTTGCCAATTTTTGCTCTTGCTGTTTGATCCCAGTATAGGTTTGCCACAATTCGAATGTCCTTGTCGTCAATACCTGTCTTTCGCAGATTACCTATCAATTGTTCATGATTGACATTGTCAAATGCTTTTCTAAAATCTACAAAGCACAAATACACGTCCTTATCAACGTCTCTACACCGCTGTATATGCATCTGGAGAGCGAAAATTTAGGGATAGTTTTGAAAAATAGTAATTTATAGTAATAGTATAGTGATAATAATTCGAACGAGTCTTCAAGTCTCAGAATGAACCAGATGAGACTGTATTGGAAATTATAAACTACAAAACAGTCGTTGGCTGACCAGTGTGCATAGCTAACCCCAAGTATATCTATATTTAGCCTCTATTTTCTCTTTAATTGAGAGGATGCAGTTCAGTAATTAGACCGAAGTACCTTTATCGTTTAACTAAAACGCACCCCAAAATCCGAATTAAATTCCCGAGACACTTTTTTGTTACTTTTTTTTAGCAAACGATTTGTCTATCCGAATAATAAAAGGCTGGCCTCATCTATATATAAACCCCATAACGTAATTAGAAACCAGATAGATTATATATTGGTAAATAGAAGATTCAGAAACAGTTTTAAATCTGTCAAAACATATCCAGGAGCGGACATTGAATCTGACCACATACCTTTAGTGGGAGTCATGGATGTGAGACTGAAGACAATAAAGAAAAAGTCTAGACCTAACTACGACATGACAGCCCTGAAACATCCTTAGCACCTCGTTGTTGGTCACGTGCTCTGTCCAAGAGATCTTCAGCATCCTTCGAAAAATCCACATCTCAAAGGCTTGTATTGTACACTCATGCTTGTAATTCTGAGAGTCCATGTTTCCACTCCGTATAGCAAAATGGAATAAATAAACGTTTTTTACAATTTGGTATCGTATATCCAACGATAACGTAGAGTTTTTTAGGAATTTTTTTTCATTCGTTGAAATGCGGACCTAGCATATTCTATACGAGCACGTATATCGACCTCGTAGTCAAGATCGTTTGTGATCCAGCAACCAAGATACTGGAATCTTTGTAGTGGTTCTCTATGTTTGTTATAGATACGAATATTAATGTCGATATTTGGTGCATGTGTAATAGCCATTACTTTTGTTTTATTTGTGTTTATATTTAGTCCCAAGCTATCTCCCTCTCTAATTATGACATTCAAATTCAAAAGTCGTTGTAAACCCTCAGAACTGTCCGCAATAATGACGGTGTCGTCTGCGTATCTTAAGTTGTTTACGTATTCTCCGTTGATTTTTATTCCTTCTTCAATATTTTCGAGGGCGTTTTGAAAGATTTTTTTGGAATATATTGTAGCGTTTTATATTTAATATAGTTTTTATTTAAATTTTTGTAGTACGCCCCTGGTTGTTTATACCAAGAGATTCTTAAATGCGTAATAACGCTGGAAATATTTTTTTGTCTTTGTTACATTGTCAGGTTAAAATTAGGGTCGCTAGAATAATCAAGAACTACGTGTTATTTTTACCCAATTTAAAATTAAATATAAATTTTTTTTTTATTAACCCCACATTTATTACAATCTATCTGTACAATCTAAACCTAAATATTTAGGTAGATAATAGACAATAAGTAATAGGACTGACAATAATTTGGAATGACATGTAGGGAGGCATCCAGTGATGCACCCCTTTTTTTAAAAACTTAGCCTACAACACTGACTATTTCTGACATAGACTTGTACACATTAATTTAGAACCTATTGTTCACTTAACTCTAACGGAACTTTTCGTTTTAGCCTACGAACAGTACGCGGTTTATTCACTAAACTTTTTGCTAACACGTTTGGGTGCACTTTAAGTTTCTCTTTATGTTTTTTCGCGCACTTTTTGATGTCATCTTTGACATATGATAGTCCGGCATCCCGATGAATGGCTTCATTGGTTATGAACCATGGAACTCCTAGTATTGATCTCAATGTTTTGGACTGGAATCTTTGTATTATTTCAATGTTGGAATGTGCGGCGGTTCCCCATAATTCTATCCCATAAGTCCACACTGGTTTTAGGATGGATTTGTAGATTAATATTTTATTTTCGGTTGATAGTTTTGATTTTTTGCCCAACAGCCAATATATGGTTCTTAACTTATGACCCAGTTGTTTTCGCTTAGTAAATATATGCTTCCTCCAGTTTAATCTTCTGTCCAAGTACATACCTAGATATTTGACTTCATCCCCTTGTGGAATTCCTGTACCGTTTAAGTAAACAGCCGGACATGTTTCCCTACGCGTGGTAAATGTTAGGTGTAGCGATTTGTTTTCATTAATTTTGACTCTCCATTTTGTCATCCATTGTTGGATTTGATTTAGATTATTTTGTAAGATTTCTGAGGCTATTTTGGGATTTTTGTTCGACGATATTATTGCCGTATCATCCGCAAATGTAGCTGTAGTTATGTGTGTTTCTGTCGGTAGGTCAGCAGTAAATATAAGGTATAATATAGGTCTAGTACACTTCCTTGGGGCACCCCAGCGAGAATTTGTTGTATGTTTGTGTATTCATTCTCATACTTTACCTGGAAGTTTCTGTTGGTGATATAGGACTTTAAGAGTATATAGTAATTTGTAGGTAAATTTTGTTTTAGTTTACATAATAAGCCTTTATGCCAGACTTTATCAAATGCCTGACTTACGTCCAGAAATACCGCCGAGCAGTACCTATTATTTTCAAAGTCCTCGTTGATTCTCTCTACAATTCTGTGTACCTGTTGTATCGTTGAATTCTGTTTTATAAACCCAAATTGGTGTGGTGGTATTAGTTTTTTGTTTTCTAGTATAGGCATTAGCGTAGTAAGTGTCAGCTTTTCAAAAACTTTGGATACCACTGGAAGAAGACTGATAGGACGGTAGGACTGTACACTTTCTGGTTCTTTTCCTGGTTTTAGTATCATTGTTATTTGTGCTAGTTTCCATTGTGATGGGAAGTGGCCTAATCTCATTATAGAGTTGAATAACTGTGTCAGAAATTGGAAGTCTTTCTCTGGGAGTTGCTGAAGAGTTTTTTCCCGTAATCAGGTCGTATCCTGGAGCCTTTTTTGGATCGATGTTGTGTTGTATAATATTTTTTACCTCATTTTTTGTGAATCTTTTTTCGGGAAGTTCTAGTTGATAAGGTTTTGTGAGTATCGAAATAATTTCTTCTTCAGTTTGTAGTGAGTAATTTCCCTCATTTGGTGTAAAGACTTTTTTAAGGTGTGTCGCAAATGTTTCGGCTTTTTCTAGTGGACTTCTCGCCCATTGTCCTGTTTGTGTTCTTACTGGTGGGACTGTATAGTTCTGCCTTCGTAGAGTCCTTGTAGCCTTCCATAACGAGTAGTCAGTGGCTTGAGTTGCATCTAGTTTTTCTAGGTATTCTTGAAAACTTGCATTTTTTTCTGCCATTATCAATTTTTTTAGGTCTTTTTGTGCTTTATTAAGGTTTGTTTTACTTTGAGGTGATCTTGTTAATTGCCATTGTTTTCTGAGTCTTCTTTTCTCAATTATTTTTCCATGTATTGTATTGGAACAGTTTAATTAATATAATGTAAATATAAATGAGTCCCCTAATATTCCGGTTAAAAAAAAGTTGTTTTGTTCGTTTCGAGTTTGTTAAAAACGAATATCAAGAGGGATATTGTTTGTTTTAAGTTAGTAGGCAAAACAAGCTGCAAGAGGAGAAAGGGAAATGATTTGTGGCGTCAAATTTGTAGAATGTAACGCAAATAAGAGTGGGAGAAAAGATTTGACACTAGGTAGACGTTTTTGCGGACTAAGAGTGAAACTAGATCAATCGAAAGATGTAGAAGCTAGAGGTAAATTTGTTTTCATTTAGTAGATACCCCAATCCGACCCAATTTTATTTCAACTTATCTCCGACCCAGCTCGCCAACAACCCTCTGAGTGCCGTACGCACTAGTTACGATTATTTTGTTTGTCCAATCTTCTCCCCCATGTTCTTACCCTGAGGTAAGCAAAATATATCGTTACAATATATTAAATAACAGCGAAAAAAGTGCACAGCCCTGACGAACTCCTCTTTTATTGGCAATTCTGCTGACCTAATAATACGAAGGAATATAAACCTAATGTAATATTTAAACCACACTTATATTTATTGCTGATATTAAAAAACACGATCTTTTTAAAACTTTTTATTTGGTCAGAATACAACAATTCAGAAAAATAAAATATGTAGGTAATTCTCGGGCTCCTCACGATAGCAGTGAAATGAAAGTAGTTGTTATCCTTCCTTTATTTTGCGTTTATTTTCGAAAGAAACGTGTAATAAGAAAATATTAGTTTATATGTCTGAAAAGAAAATCATATTAAAACTTACAGACCTATGAAAATCAATTAAATAGGGTATTATTTTTATTGCAGATGTCATTTTTCTAAAATGGAGGTATCTTACCGATAATCCTGTTGCAAATGTAAAATTAAATATCTTCGCTGCAGATATGTACACCGGCCTTTTACTTATAGAAGAAATCATTAGCAATACTGGTTTCTTTAAATCCATGCCACTATCATACCATGAGCAACTGTATGCACATATCTCTGTATTTGCCGCCTAAAAAAAGTATAAATTAATATTTCATAAATTTTCTCATAAAATTCGTGGGGATGTGCTGCGGTTAGAGAGTATTACTTGAATAATTTTTAGGGAGATATTCTCGTTTACATTTAGCTTAATAATTGCAATTGTTTTAGATATTCCTACGAATTGCTCTCTTTTATGTGCATATTTATTGGAAATTAGAAATCTTACGCCATCTAGGCTTTGCTCTTCTCGCCATTTGTAATATAGGACGTTACCGGACTCTAGTGTTATGCACTCTTCCCCTTTTCTTTTTTACTTCTGTCAGACCAATTATGTCCCATTTTAAGTCCTTGATGTCTTCTTCGAGTTCATAGACTTTTTCATCTTTGCTTAAGGACATTATATTTGGAATTGCGATGTTCCATCGTGTGGTTTTTAGCAATTTCTTGTATTCCCCAGATTCCATGAAGCTGTCCTTTTTTCCAAAGGAGTGGGATTTGCCATTACTGGATGGTCTACCCACCTGAGGACCCATTCCTTTTGTTTTAGATATCGCCATATTCCTGTTAGAAGGTTTTTTAGTCTTAAAACACCACGATGGCTAGACGGGTTGGTGAGTGATCCCCTATAATCAAGGGATTGCCACTTCCACCATCCACACCGTACCGAAGGTATTCTTCTCCGCCGTGGCTGCCGTTGTGGACTTAAACTGTGACCCTGGACAACGAATCCTAAGCAGGTACTAGTTTCCCGGGTCAGGAAGAACCTGGAATCTGCGGAGGGCAGGAACTGATTCAATTTCCCTTATGGGACTATCCAAAGGAGTTCCTACCCGCTACCTGCATATTTAATTATATTTACTTACCCGCAATATTACTCAGATAAATACTTTTAATTTAACTGTTAGTTTATTGATAGTTAATTTTTGATTCTTCTATTTCTAGGATTTATTATTTACCTCAGTTGCTAATAATTGTGCTGGCAATATATAAAACAGTAGGAATTCATTGGTATACAAGAACAGTAGTGCGATACGGGTTAAAGCATCATCAGGTGCGCTGAAAAAAGAAAAACCTAATTAAACATTAGGATTTTAGCAAATAAGTAATATCTATTTAATTACAAAATTAAATGCCAACTGGTGGTGGGGATTACAGTTGAAAATCAAAGGAAAACTAAAAGAAAGACATGAGCTAGAAGAAGAAAGATAACTTCAATATAATTTGGGGAATGACTAGTATTATCCTCTGGGATTCAGCAATTAATAATATGTATAAAAACGTCAATTCAAAATTGTATAACCGAGAAGAACTTCCAGATCCTGATCAAAATCAAATACCAAAAGTTCAAAATGTAGGCTCAGAAGATACCACAGATATCACAACAAAGGAAATAAAATCAGCTCTCTCGGAGATGAAAAACAAATAAATCACCTGGAGAAGATGGGATAGTCATTGAACAAATCAAAGAAGGAGAAGGAACGTTAGTAAATGTGTTGAAAAAGATGTTCAATGTTTGTTGACAAGAGGCATAACCCCTCCCAGTGGCATAATGCAATAATAACCA
Source organism: Diabrotica balteata (assembly GCA_918026665.1). Lineage (NCBI taxonomy): Eukaryota > Metazoa > Arthropoda > Insecta > Coleoptera > Chrysomelidae > Diabrotica > Diabrotica balteata. The sequence goes on along the minus strand of OU898278.1, from coordinate 2,512,463 downwards.
TAATGCACAAAAAGGTGACATTTCAGACCTAAAGAACTACAGACCTATTAGTTTGTTCTCCCATATATACAAACTATTCACGAAGATAATAACAAAACGGCTTGTGAACAGGCTGGGTTCCGCTCCAGATACGGAACAAATGATCATCTGCAAGTTGTAAAAAACGCTAATAGAAAAGTGTACAGAGTATAACAAGCCTATCTTTCTTATATTCGTAAATTATGAAAAGGCGTTCGATACTATAGATCATCATAAAATGCTTCGAGCATTGGCTGACTGCCGCATTGACTACCGATATATTGCCTTGATTAAAAGTATTTATGAAACTGGTACAGCTTGTGTCCGCCTTCATCAAGATACCAAGAAGTTTCGAATAGAACGTGGAATTAGACAGGGTGATAATTCTTCTTAGTCGTTAACCTGATGCAGGTATCGTGATATCATGAAGCTGTTAGTTAATTTTTCCAATGTTCCTCCACGTTTTTCTATCTTCTGCCAATCTAGCACATTCTGACAATGGAGCGCCAATGGTAGCAACAATATGGTCCGTGTATCGTGTAGGAGATCTACCTCTACTTCTTTTGCCTTCTACTTTTCCCTGGATGGTAAGTTTTTCAAGACCATTTCTTCGAAGCACATATTATCTGTTCTGTTAGATAATAAGCTTCAAAATAGCTTATTATCTGTTCTGTTATTTGTGTTCTTAGTCTTTTCTTTATGTTTAGCTGGACCAGTATGGATTCATTTGTTCTTCGGGCCACCCATGGTATTCTCAGCATTCGTCTCCAGCAGTACATCTCAAATACATCTATGTTCTTTTTGTCTTTCTCAGTAAGGGTCCAGCATTCCGATGCATAAGTAAAAACTGGAAAAACTAGACTTCTTACTAGTCTCATTTTTGTATCGGTAGTAATTTCATGGCTTTTCCAAATTTTTGTTAATTTTGCCATAGCGCTTTTTGCGATTGCTGACCGCCGCTTAATTTCTTCAGTACAGCCTCCTTTGTTGGTTATTAATGAGCCCAGATACACAATTTATCTACAACAGCGATATTGTTTATCCTAACCAGATGATTTTGATTGTTGTTAGCTCTGTCAATTATCATGATTCTCGTTTTATCCCTGTTTATTTTAAGGCCCATCGTTAAGCTTACGTCTTCTATCCGTTGTAGCAGGTGAATCAATTCAGTTTCAGAACTAGCGAGGATAGTAGTATCATCTGCATATCTCAAGTTGCAAATCTTCTTCCCGCCAATGGTGATGCCACCGTTCCAGTCCTCAGTAGCTTTCCGCATTATCCATTCACCATAGATGTTAAATAAAATTGGGCTTAGTATGCAGCCTTGTCTCACGCCCTTTGTGACCCTGAAACTGTCAGTTAGTTCCCCATTTATTCTAACTCTGGCATAATTGTTATTGTACAGGCTTTTAATTAGCAGTATCAGATGATTAGGGACTCCCATTTCAGACAAAATCTGCCACATTTTACTCCAGTTGACCAAATCGAAAGCTTTATTATAATCTATGAAGCACAAATATGTTGTGATGTTGAATTCTCTGGATTTTTCTACAATCTGCCGTACGTTTAAAATTTGTTCTCTAGGTGATACTATCTCAGGGTGATACTATCTCCCCTAAATTATTTACAGCTGTTCTTGAATATATGTTAAAACAAATGTAACGAGAGGATAATTATGGGAATTAATATAAATGATGAAGATTTGAACCAACTAATATTTGCCGATGACATCATGCTCTATAAAGTGTCAAAATAAATTGGTCTTAAAATTAACACCTCAAAAACAAAAATTTATGAAAAACCCTGTAGTCAGCGGTAAAATTCTGATTGAGAGCCATAGAGAGCATCGACCAAGTAATAGCTTACAAATATTTAGTGCATGAGATTCGCCTAGGCCGAGATAATCAGACAACTGAAGTACAAAGAAGGATAGGTCTCACATGGGCTGCATTTGGTAGATTGAATAACATTTTCAAGTCTAGTATCTCAGTTTGTTTAAAAATAAAGTTTTCTAACCAGTGCGTTTTTACCGGTTCTTACATATGGTGCAGAAACACTGTCTCCGAGAAAAAGAACAATAGATAAAATAAGAGTTACATAATGCGCTATAGAAAGATCAATATTAGGTATTACCATTAGAGATAAAGTACCAAACCTAAAAATAAGAAGAAGAACAGGAGTCACAGATGCAGTTGAAAACATGTCATGTTGCCAGATTAACTGACCGATGGACCAAGAAGATTCTGGAATGGCGACCAAGGCTGGATGCACATCGAAGTAGAGGACGACCACCGACTAGATGGACGGATGATATCAAGCGCATCATCACAAACTAAATGCAAGAAGCTCAAGACAGACAGTAAATTTACTGTTTGTATTTTGAGAATGATTTCCGAAGTGGAAATTGAAACGTCAATAAACGAATTTTTATCTTTAATTGTGGCTTATTCCCAGTTAAATAGTAATGAATTCAAGAAGAGAAGTTGTTGAGTTTAATTGCGGCAGACAGAATTTGGAAGAAAAGAAGGAAATTTAAGTTATTTTTATTATTATTTTTTTGAGAACGTGAAAAGTTATTTTTTAAGTTTCAAGAAGTTATTTAGTTTATGTGAGGTTTTAAGAAGTTATATTGTTTTATGGAAAAAAACCTTCCAAAACCTTTCCGATTCTGGTAAGCTACCACACACTTTCTGGGAAGGGAGTTCCCTAGTCCGCTGTATCTAGTGTCCCGGTAGTGAATGGGGCTCTGAGATGGCTCAGCCAACTTTGATAAGTTGAAATAGCCTAAGTTTTCAATTTATCCAAATTTAAAGTAATTCTCAAATTAAAAGTATTATTCTCTATCAAAACAAGGTCCAATTCTTAATATTCTACCCGACAGGCTACAAAAGAACAAAAAACCTTTTTACTATCTTGGACTGTTTTCTAATATAAAATCTTTGCACAACTAAAGCTGTAGCATTTTCAATTTCATTGATTCTTTGAAGTATATTGAAACCTCCTCGTATAATGAAATATATGGAAATCGCCTTATATATGTTTAAAAAATAAAACGAGGAATTTTTACCGTGTTTGTTAGTTCGTATCTTTCGAGTTTGAAATACGCATAATTGTCTTGGCATTGCTGGAGGTTAATGTAAACCATTTTAGAGTTTTTTATTTAACTTTCTCGGCAATTTGTTTTAATGTTCATTGGAAGCCGCGTTATAATTTCAAATACGTCGCAAAAGGATATGTACGCCGTTTCGTTGGTTTTGCTATTTCAGCGTTTTGTTTTATTTTCAAGTTAGGATCGAATTTTTTAAATTCATCATTTATACTTGGGCCTTCGCAGAGTGAGGTGTGGATATTGATTCATACTCGGGCCTTCGTAGTGTTAGGAGGTATGGATCCACAGATTCTCCATCGAATTTGTGTTCTTCTGTTTTTTTGGTCAATTTCGTGGAAATAAGTAGCAGTAGTCGTGACAAGTTTTTTTTTTGTTAAGTGAAAATCAAGGTAACTGTTTTTTTTTTGTGTTCAAGATTTAAAGTAAAGACAGATAATTTTTTATAAAATAATAATTGCTTTCGTTGAAATTTAAAAATTGTTACATTAAAAATTGTAAATTTTAGGTTTTGAGTTGAGCTGTCAATTAGTGTGTTTAGTTTTTTTTTGAAATTTAATGTTAACTTATGAGAGCTCGTTTTTTATTTTTTTTTTTTACTTTTTTAGTTTGTTTTATTTTTAAATAAGGTTAACCTCCATGTAAATTTGTAAGATTATGTAGTATCTCCAACTCCTGAAGTTTGTAAGCGGATGACACGTAAGTTTTTGTATTTTGTATTTCTCCATTTTGTAACTGTTTGTGGTGACACAAAAATAAATGTTGAATTTTGTTTACTTAACATTTTATTTCTTTTTGAACTAACCCTTTTTTGAGTCTTATTTGAAAAAGATCTGTTTTTGATGTTTTCTAATTATTTTCCTAGTTGCAACTAGTGGTTGTAATAGGTTATAATTAGGCACTTCAAGTGGCGCCCTATATTAAATTCCTGAGGTGTTTCTTGTTTATTTTTATTTTGTTTGTCGAGATTAAGTACCCCTTTATTTTTTTGTAGTTGCCCCATTCCACCCCTTATCTTTTACTTATCCACGACCCCAGCTCTCCTACCAAACCCTGAGTGCCGTTCGCATAAGTAGCGATTATTTTGCTTGCCCTATCTCCACCCCCTTAGTTTCTTCCCCCAATTTCTACCCCTTGTGTTAAAGTCCCTGTGATAGGCAAAATATTTTCGTTACAAAGCAGTTATATAAAATGCTTTGTTGAGAAATATGGCAGATCTTAACGAAACAAGAACAAGTGTACTTAGTGGTTCGCTTAATATAATTATGGAAAGTGGAATAACTGCAAGACGACTGAAGAAGCAGTATCTTAAAAGCTGTGTACAAAAACAAAACAGTAAAAATAGTTATACATACCATATTAAAATAACAAATAAGGATACGCAGTATGTAACCACTACAAGAGTTATCATTTCTAGATTTACATAAGCCATAAGTTTATTGATTCGTTCAACGTACCTAAAAATTACAGTTCATTACAGTAGAATATTAGTTAAAATTAGTAAAAGTTAAAATAAAATTGCAAACAGTTTTTTGTAAACTGCTCAAGTATATTGGGGAACATGCTGTACCTAGGGACAGGCTAAATTAACGCCAAACAAAATATCAGACAAACCTTAGCTGTACCAAACATATCGGCAACAGTGTCCCTCTTTATGGCATTCAGTTGTGCACATGTTCGGTAACTTTTGACGTCCAAAGTAAGTATTTTTACTGGCTGTTTCGTCTTATTGCAAATTATCAATTTGACTGTAGCAAATAATCATGTTAGGGTGATATTAATCGTAATTTAGACTACCTTTTATACATGGAGTCCCCTGTTGTACCTAGGGACATGCATTTTGTTGTATCTGGAGCTGTCCCCAAGTACATTATTAAAAGTATTAGTACAAAACAATGTTTTGTTTCAGGAGCTCATAATACCAAGAAGCGAAGGAAAGAAGAGAAGACCGGAACCTTTAAAAGTCAATGCAGAGAATGCTGAAAATTCGTGCCGCAGCGAGCCAATTTGGAGTTGCAAAGTCTGCATTAGCAAGACACGTTAAAAATTTTAAAACATCAGGTCAACACAATTTTATATACAGTCCAAATTATAAAGTTAAGCAAGTTTTTAATGAAGCCGAGAAAACTGAGCTGGTAAACTATTTAAAAAAAGCTGCTAGAATGCATTATGGTCTAAGATTGATAAACGTTAAAAGACTCGCATATTAATATGCAAAGCAAAATAAAAAAAATATATCCTGTTTGCTGGGACGATACAAAAGAAGTAGGAAATAATTGACCTAGAGGATTCCGAAATAGACATTCTGCATCTCTGTCACTTAGAAAAGCCTAAGGGTACAAGTTTGGCCAGAGCAACTGCATTCAATAAAGAAACAGTTGCTTTTTTTTAATCATATAAAAATGCGTTGAGTAAAGGAAACTTTGAACCATCAAAAATTTTTAATGTCGATGAGACAGGTATTACTACGGGTGCAGCAACCTTCTAACATTTTAGCACCAAAAGGACAAAGGCAAAGGAATGACAGCTGAGAGAAAGTATTAATGCTGCTGGAAATACTGTGCCGCCTTTATTTGTGTTTCCGGAGGTGAATTTTTAAAGTCACATGTTGAAAGGGGCACCACCTGGAGCAATAGGAGCTGCAAGTTAATGGTCCAATGAAGATGTATTTTTTAAATTTCTAGAACATTTCATATCACATGTTAAACCTACTTTGCAGGATCAGGTTATTTTATTGTTAGATAACCATGAAAGCCATGTTTCCATACCCACTATTAACTTGGCTAAACGTTCGGAAGTCATTTTAGTTACTTTTCATCCCCATACATCACACCGATTGCAACCTCTCGATTTATCTGTTTTTGGACTCTTTAAGTTTTTCTACAATAATGCAATGCCTAATTGGATGACTTCTCCTGGTAACGCAGGGAAACCAGTTAGCATTTACGACGTATCATAGCTGGAAAATATGGCATGCTTATAATATTTGATATTTTTATGTGATATTTTTACTGAAAAAGACTTTTTGCTATCTAACTTTTTGCTATCTAACAAACGATCGAGAGGATCCATATTTACACAACCCTTCATCTACTCTTCCTGTTTATTCTGACCCCGATTCACGAGATCCTTTCGAAACAGATCCTAAGCCTTCATGTTATGATATAACGTCATCTTCCACACCAGAAGCTAAATTGGATTTTTTAAGAAATAATTCCTGTTATGCCAAGTTTTATTTCACCATATGAGGTTCCAAGGAAAACGAAAAAAAGGTCGCCCAGTACAAACTTGTAGAAGATCCATCATGGACGAGATAAGAAAACAAGGAAAGTCTTGGAATGAGGTGAAGGCCTTAGCGCAAAATAGAACCGATGGCGCGTTTTCACTGAAGCTCTATGCTCCACTTAGGAGTTCAAGAACCTTATATATATATATATATATATATATATTATATATATATATATATATATATATATATATATATATATAATGAGGTTCCAAAGGGAACGTTTCTATAGTCGCAAAAAAAGAAGGTCCGCATTCTTACCGACACTCCAGAATTTAATGAAATAAAAGAAAGTAAGAAAGACAGTATGGAAAAGAATCGCAAAAAGGAACTGCAAAAAACAAAAAAAGTAAAACGTAAGTTAAATATTGAAGGAACGTCGTCAGAGGAAGAAAATTTTGATATTAGAAGTGACAGCAGTAATTATAATGATAATTCTTTGTCAGATTTAAAAATTGATTCCGTTCAGTTTACTCCAGATGATCTTCAGAAAGGTGATTTCATTTTGGTGCACTTAAAAGGAAAAAAGCATTCAGGATATTTTGTAGCCGCAATATCAGGAAAGCTCACTCCTTTGCACAAGCTATACATTTACGGTTGAAGATGAAAAGAAATATACAACTAGCATCAGCAAAAGCTTCCTCAACCACGTACAGCAGGGTCATCCTTTCGACAATCAAACACATTTATCTTTCCAATATCTTTTGATAAAATTAATTTAGGGCAGTCTATGTATTACTGGCAGTTGTTCCTAGGAACACGTACATACATACAAAAAAGTTGACAAAATGGTAGAAATGTAAAAGTTGCAAAATTGGCATTTTCGAATTAGCTTTACAAAGGTATGATCAATTGTCCAGATTGTATTATTTTTTAATATCTTTATTTGTCTAATTGATAAAAAACAAATTGTAAAAATTGTCCCTAGGTACAACATGTTCTTCTACTGGTATCAATTGATACAGTCAACTTCTTAGTCTATAAATTTATCTTAATATTTGTTGGATATAGCTAATTCACTTGAATTGGCGGAAACACTTAAGAGCTACAAACATTATTGAATAAGATAGCAGACTGCAGCGAAGAATATGGACTATCTTTGAACATAAAGAAAACTAAATTTATGGTAATATCGAACTCAACACAAAATGTCCAAAATTTATATTTACACAATGAAATTATCGATCGAGTTAGCAAATAAAAATATTTAGGCACTTTCATAAATGAAGATAACGATAGCTCAGCAGAAATCAAAATAAGAATAAAAAAGCCAGATCCATATTCACTAAAATGAAGAGAGTGTTCCGCGGAAGAAATTTGAGCCTTGAAATGAAACTTCGCCTGATGAGATGTTACGTACTTTCTGTGCTGTTCTACGGAATGGAGTCATGGACGTTGAAAAAGATTGATACCAAAAAATTAGAGGCATTTGAACTGTGGATGTATCGCAGAATCTTGAGAATATCATGGACTGAGAGAGTCACAAATGTCGAGGTCTTGAGAAGAATGAATAAAGAAAAGGAAGTCATATTTACGATCAAAAATAAAACTGCAATACTTGGGGCACATTACAAGAGTCGAAGATATGAACTGCTTCGAATAATTATGCAGTGAAGTATAATCGCTGTAAGCAAACAAACGAATTGTTTCGGTCAGCAGTTTCGAAAATACGTATAGCCCTCTCTGATGATCGCCAACTTTCGGAACGAAGATGGCACTTGAAGAAGAAGATAGCTAATTCTTACACCAAAAGGGTGCAAATATTGTTCTATACATAAAATACATATAAAAACTGAGTTTAAGTAAAAAAAATGAAGCTGATTGGTTTTTGCACTGAACCTTTAATTGCACTTTGAACATAATACTTCTTCTTCTTCTACTTTCGTCTAGCCATTCACGTCCACATCTGAACATAAGCCTCTTCAAGTCTTCCTTTCCATTGGTTTTTGCACTGAACCCTTTAATTGCGCTTTGAACATAATATTCATTCTACTTAAAACTAGATCACTTACCCCCTCAAGAAATTATGATAGTCTACAAGTTTCTGAATTTCGTACTTAAACAACCTTCTTTCTTCTTTTGTATCCACTTTGGCCTCTAGCACATTTACCAGCTTTCTATTAAACATTCTCCACTGAATAACAATCATTAACACTAAAGTACCGAAAAAAACATCAAACATCTGAGCTCCAACAGTGACTGTTAAAAACGAATAATCTTGTAGTATGTGAAGCATCCAGTAAGGAGGAAATTCTGGCACAAATGTAGAAAATGGCAGCACCCTGTCCTTGAGAGTCATTATAACGTTCGATATGGCTGAGACAACTCCGAGACCTGGGTACCAAAGCGCTAAGAATTTTAGTACCTTATACCAGAGCAAGCCAGTTTTTCTTTCGGTGTCGTAGGGACAATTCTCCACGCTCCAGAACAAATTAGTGTCTAGTATTAATGATTTTGCAATGTCGTAATTTAAGAAGACAGCTGATGACTTGACATAAAGCTGTAAATACAGAATAAGTTGTTGAATATTTTAAATAAAAAAAAAATTCAGTGTGCTTGAGACATAAAAATTTTTAACCACATTTCGGGGAAAATGGTAGATGATAAAAATAAAAAACCAAAAACTTGGTTATTTGAATTTTTCGCTTAAATTTTGAGGTTATGTGAAAAAAGTGTAAATACAAAAGTTTTAGATATTTTTATTTCAGTTATGGTTTTCTTGATTTTGGTGTTCTTAATAGCTCTACTTCTATAGACAAATTAATTTTACTTGGACTCTGATATTACAGTCTTCCTGCATTTTCTACGAAGTTGAATTGGTATTCTGTTAGTAGATTTCTACAATGCTTTTCTCATTGTAGGGTCGGTAAGCTTTTTCTCCCTTTTGTTGTTTCTGAATGATTTAAGTACTCTCCAAGATTCAGAGCTTTTTGTGCCTCTAAAATACTCTTCAATGTTTCGGCATTCGTTTTCCCGTTTCTCGTCATTTTCTCTTGTTTTTCTTTAAACTTTTTTATATTTGTTTTTTTTATATTTCTCTAAAACTGCTTCGTTCTTTGAGCTTAGATATGTTTATAGAATGTTTTTTCTTTTGTTTGCATTCTATTTTCTGTTAAATAGATTTTATATTGGTTCATTTTTTATTCCTCTTTGCCTAATGCTTCTAGAGCTGCCAATTTAATGCAGATTATTGCATGTTTGTATGTTTCTGCAATGGTTCCCGATCTTAATTCTTTTAGTTTCTGATCTTATTTGCGTTCATATAAAGGTTTAATGAAATTTTCTTGCAACAGGTGTATTTAATTTTTTTCCCTTTTCTTTATTTGTATCCAGTACTTTTGTCTTTGTCAGATTAAAGGTAGTTCTACTTTGGCGATTAATAGCTCGTGATATGTTCCACATTCTGCATCTCTTTTAATTCGAATATACAAGCAGTATAGTGTTAGTTTTGATAATGATATAATCGGTAACTTATTTTAGTTTACTTTTATTCTGGGCTCACGTGTACTTATGGATGTCTTTGTAGCGATAAAACCTATTAGTTATGCGAAGAATAACGAAGCTGTTCTTTAATTAAGATCGCCTTCAGTATAAAAGTCTTGTATTACAACAAAATAATTTTATTTTAATATAGAGAACTATCACTTATATAGCATACTAGTATGCAGAAACGACCGAGAAAAAAGACCTGTTGGAATACCAAAAAAGAAATGTGAGAAAGAAGTAAATGAGAAGTTCAAAAATTTACTAAAATAACAACAGCTGTAGATCGAGTTCTTTGAAGAAAATTATTGAAGAAGGTGAAAGCCAGACTTAAATTGTAGTGCCGTTGAATGAATAGACAACAAAATAATAAATTCAATAGATGTTTTCAGAACGATTTCCGAAGTGGACACAGAAGTTTCAAAATCAACGCATTTTTATCTAGAGTTGTGTATAATTCGCACTAAAATTTTTTTTCATTAACAAATAACATGTTCCTTATATTCTTACATATTCCTTAACAATTTTGTTGTTCGGACCGCGTGGCACATATGTTGTGCCTAAATGCAGTCTGGTATTTTGGGAATCGTGGCTTACACGGTGTGCCGCACTTGTGTATTAGAAGAGTAAGCATCAGACGAATAAACATCACCTATTATTACAGAATAACTTTCTGTTATTCTCAAAAACTCTGTTCATCTAAGGAGCTAACAACAGACTGGCTTGCACGAGTCGCTTGATTCTCGAGACGGTTACTTTGTCCTTGAATACCAGGCAGTACCATTTCACAACGTATGTACCCCCATGGCCCCGTAGAAGAAATATAAATTCTTTGGGCCACGTGGCACAAAACTTAGGCCACAAAAAATATTTCAAAATTCACAAAAAAATAGACAGATACCCAAAAATATTATTCAAATAGATTATAAAATACTTTCGTATTTTCTTTCGAAGTCTTTTCTTTTCTACTGAAGTAGCCGAACTTTCGAAGTTCAGCTACTTCAGTAATTCGAATACATTTGCTGCTCTATTACATCCGTGCGGTATAATATAATATAATTGGAATCAAACAGCAAATGTCAAGGTTGAGGGCAGACTAACAGAAGAAATTCAAATCCGTCGAGGAGTCCGGCAGGGATGTATCTTATCGCCACTTTTATTTAATCTGTATAGTGAAGCTATCTGTAAACAAGCACTCGAGGAAGAAGATCTTGGTCTGATAATAAATGGTGAGACGATTAACAATATAAGGTATGCTGACGATACAGTTCTCCTAACGGGAACGCTAGTAGAACTACAATATCTCGTTCAAAGTCTCAATATATACTGTAACAGTTACGGCTTGAAAATTAATTTGAAAAAAACTAAATTTATGGTAATCACGAAATCAAAGAACATCAGAGCTAATCTTGTAATAGACAATACAACGATTGAGCGTGTGCCCTGTTATAAATATCTAGGTGCTTGGATCACAGACGATACTGATCAAACAAAAGAAATTAGATGTAGAATAGAAATCGCTAGATCAGTCTTTAATAGAATGCGCAAACTCTTTTGCAATCGTGATATCAATATAAAGTTACGAATAAGAATGCTGCGGTGTTATGTCTTTTCTACCGTGTTATATGGAGTTGAGGCTTGGACACTAAAACAGTTGACCATAAAAAACATCGAAGCTTTCGAGATGTGGTGCTATAGGCGCATTCTCAGAATATCATGGATGGACCGCGTCACTAACACGCAAGTACTCCAAACTTTAGACAAAAGATGCGAAATTCTAAATGAGATAAAAACTAGAAAGATGGAATACTTGGGGCACATTGTGAGAGGTGAAAAGTACGAACTTTTAAGAAACATCATGCAGGGCAAAATTAAGGGCAAAAGAAGTGTGGGAAGAAGAAAAATATCGTGGCTTCGTAATCTACGTGAATGGTTCGGGAAAAGCTATAAATAATTCATATAAGAATTGAGTAAATATGTCATAACAAGACATATTGTGCATATCTTTAAAATAGCTACACTAGAAAAAGTTTACAAACAATTTGTATTTGTATACAAACATAAATGACTTTAGCTTATGTCTAAAAGTTTGAGTTTGGGCCCTATAACATATTTCGGCCTTTTGGGGTTGGTATTTGTCGAAGAAAAACTTAAATATGGAAATCCACTTCGTGAGAAATTTAGATGAGAGTCCTGCATTGTTTTTGCTTTACCATTAGTTGATGAACTTAACTAGAAAAAACTTACATTAGTAAACATCTCAAAAGGTTCAATCCGAAGGATGATATCCTCCATGCTTGTAAATTCTTGATAAATAAATTGAAGAACGCATAAATACCCACAGAATGCTGCAACAGAAAGATTAAACAAATACATAAACTTCTGCAAAAAGTTTTTATGACGAAAGGGATTGACTCCCATTAACGTAAACATTTTCAAACATATCTCTATGTTATAAAACATTTTAAAGCTCACTGTGATCTTGAACTATTCTAAAATATTTATGTTGCAAGTGAATAGGCACACTTTTATTTTGTATCGACTTTTTTATAATAAAACTTTTATAAAGGGCGTGGAGTTGCTTATCAACAATAAGTTTATTCTTTGAGACTGGTGTTTATAAATAATTATTTACCAGATTTATTCTACAGCGTAGATCGTTTAAAATGTTAAGAACGGTTACTTTTTTTAATTTTACAATTTATTGGGTTGGATATCGCTCTTGATTTCCTTTTTCTTCTACCTGAACTAGTCTGTCTATACCGATCAAAGGAAATAAAACGAAAGGGAAACAAATAAACAAAGAAAACTGGTTTAAGGGTAAACGAATAGAAAACCAAATACACGTGCATCAATAGACAAAAGGGACGAGATAGAATATGGCAAAATGTTACAATAGGCCCATATAACTTTGAAAGAGTGGAGCGTTTTAAATATCTCGGAGCAACAATCACTGTAGATAACGATATCTCGGAAGAGACTAAAGGACGAATTTACGCAGCCAACAGATGTATGTACAGTCTCCACAATACTATTAAATCTAAAAGCCTAACACGAACATCAAAGATTAGAATATATAAAACGGTGATTAGATCGGTGCTCATGTATGGGTGTGACACGTGGACTCTGAGCAAAGAAATTGAAGGAAAACTTAGATGTTCTGAGAGAAAAATCCCCAGAAGAATTTTTGGGCCTTATCACGATATTAATAGCAACCAATACCGAATTAGAACAAATGCTAAGGTGAAGCAGATGTATAGAGCGAGCGACATAGTCCAAGAGATTAAATCCCAACGTCTAAGATCCATAGACTCCCTAATAACCGCCTTGCTAAGTTAATATGGGAGGAAGCCCCCACAGGAAGAAGGCTCTTAGGACGTCCACGAATGCGAAAGGAAGACAATATATGGTCAGATCTAAGAACAATGGGGCCACCGTCTGACTCAACTATTATGGACGACCGTTCAAGATGGATGCAAGTTATGCAATCAGCCAAGATTCACCCCGGGTTGTAGTATTACGACAAGAAGAAGAAGGGGTAAACAAATATACTAATTTAGCCAGTTTCAAATGCAATGGCAAAAATTTGTCACCTTGTCGAAAACCATATAAAGATACCTTTACATGGTTTTCGTTTCATTGTCTTCCCACTGATCGTCTGTCTATTGGGATACAGTCTTTCATCGTTTTCACGACTTTATTTGTTGTCATTCGGCAAACATGTTCCATTCAACTCTTCTATTTTTTACTCACTCCTTAGTGATCTCTATTTTGTACCTCCGTTCTACATCTGTACTCCAGCTTTGTTCCATAATGTCTAAATCAGAGAAGCTAAAGAAAAAGAAGCAAGGAAAATATGCAAAGAAATTGAGACTCTGCAGTCAAAGTAGGATAATCACAATGTACATAGGAAAGGTAAAGAACTTACAAAAGGAACTAAGACCAAGGCATCATCTTGGACAAACAGAGTAAAACCAGAACATGGAAAGAATATCGAGAAAAGCTATTTGAGGACCAAAGAGATAACAATTATGAGCTAGAAGAAGAGGTACATGATGAACCAAGAATAATACAACAGGAAATTGATTCCGCAATAATACAGATAAAGGATGGCAAAGCGGAAGGCCCTGATAATATACACACAGAACTACTCAAACTAATGGACAACAAATCAATAGCAATAATCGCAAGGATATTCAACAACATATTATCATATTATACAACTCTGGAGAAATACCAACAGAATGGCTGAAATCTGAGTTTATTGCCCAAAAAAAAAACCAGGAGCCAAAAAATGCAAAGATTACCGTACTCTAAGAGTCATGAGTCATCTCCTAAAATTGTTCCTAAAGATAATTCATAAGAGAATCTACAAGCTGTGTGAAAGTCAAATTTCCCCCAACCAGTTCGGGTTCACAAATACTGTTGGTATTAGAGAAGCTTTGTTCTCAGTACAAGTCTTATTCCAGAGATGAAGAGAGGTTAACTGCGACGTATACGCATGTCTGGTTGATTACGAGAAAGCGTTTGATCGCGTATAGTACGGGATGATGCAAATACTACAGAAGCAAGAATTAACAACCAAGATCTGAAAATAATTAGAAATCTTTACTGGAATTAGATAGCAAATCTCAGAGTTGAAGGTGAACATAGTGACTATGTGCGAATCATTCGTGCAGTGAGGCAAGGCTGTATTTTGTCTCCTCCAATCTTCAGTCTGTACTCTAAAAGAATATTTATTGAAGCTTTGTACGACACTGAGAAAGGTATTCTACTAATAGTCCAGGCTATGAGGCCGCTCCCGGTGGGAAAATGTTTCTGATTTGGTTTCTTCGCGGATTCCGGTTCAAAAATGTCCCCTTTAAACAAATCTGAAGGGTGCCGGGCGAAATTTTTGGGCAGAAATTGTTTTTAAACAATTTTTTTAAACAAAGTCCAAAAATAATTTTTTATAATCTGGAAAACGTTTTTTTAGGTATTTTGGGCTATTTTAAACAAAAAAAGTCATTTGTCATTTTTCTCTAAAGTTGATAGTTTTCGAGTTATAAGCGATTTAAAGTCTGAAAAACGCGAAAATACGCATTTTTGAGGCTTGAAAACACATATTAAAATTATTATTTTTTAGGTTACCAAGTGTCTAAATCAAAGTTTAAACATTCAACTTCAAGATTGTGAAGAGTAATCGGGGCTTATTTTAATTTAAACTGTTGTTTTTTATTTGTTAAGTATACGCGTACACTCGATTTTTCAGCCGCCGCGGCGCCGCGCGCTACCGTGCGCCTCTATCGTACTTATGCATAGTTTACATATACTTATTACAAATAATTATTATTTATTGAGTATATATTTATTTATATCAATTGACTTATAATATAAATTTCGTCTAAAGTCTAATAATAGTTACATAAAATAATTGTACAAAAGATTGTTAAATAACACACTAATACCACTCAGTAAAAGTATCTTTGTTTTCACAAAAATCTAAATCACATCCACATAATGGTACACAGTTGACATGATTTTTCTTGCAGTTGCAAGCATTAGTTTTGCAAGTCTTTTTGCATTTGCACGGTTTCCCAACCCACCACTATCAGACATATAATATCCATATTGTGTAAAATCGAGAGTTTGATAGCAGGAATATATGGCATTTCGCCAAATATATGTTTTAGCAAAAGCTCTTAACAAGTGTTGGTAAAGTGCGTCAGAGGTAGGGATGGGAAAAACCTACCGGTTTTAACCGAAAACCGGTTTTTTTACTTCGCAATAACCGGTTTTATCGGTTGTTTTTGTGTCCCGGTTATAACCGGTTTTTTATTTTTAAAGTAAAAACCGGTTATTAGGTTATTAGTTTTGTTTCGATTCGGAAATCTACCGTTTAAATTTGTTATCATCACAAAAAATTTGATATTATTTTCAATACGTCTGTATTAAAATTTATTTGATACTTCCCTGTATTGTTTAAAAATTAAATACAAAGAATGAGAAATCCCGGAAATTCGTAATTGTAATTTGATCCCTAAACCATAACAATTAACATCATTGGGTATCGGCACGTATTGGTAACCATAAATCATTCACCCACTCTTAAAATTTTATGTATATATGGTAAATATTATGACCTAAATTAAATTCTGATCTGATGTGAGCCGCCTTTGGTCCCATAAAATTTGAATTATGGGTGTTTGGAATAAAACGACCTAATTATTTAAGGTCTTTAACTTTTAAACAGCGTTTCTGCGATTGCCATACCAATAATCACTCTAAATAGTTTCATTTTCATTCTTTCGTTAGTAAACATTTTAACATTTAAACCGCATATTTATAATAGAAGGCGATACTATTGGTTCTTACGTCACATATTTAAAGCATAAACGTGTTTTATTTATATAGGTAATAATGTTCTTTCGATAGTACTAATTTTGATCATATTGAAATCGAGTCGAATGAAGTATCGCAAGCTAAAGTTCATTGTTAATGTAACTTTGTAACCTATTGGATTAAAAAAACCGAAAACCGGTTTTTGGAAAAACCGGTTTTTTTTGGCCGGTTATAACCGCCAGGTTAAACCGTAAGCAAAAAAAACCGGTTTAACCGAAAACCGGTGTTTTGCCAAAAACCGCCATCCTTAGTCAGAGGTACAAGGTATATTGGCTAGATTAAATTAAATTTTTCAGTCACACTGTCTTTTCGTCGAAGAGCAGCATTTTATATTATTATGTAAAAATCTACTTTAGGTTTTTGCACTAACTTAATATTGTTGATGTTATTACAAAAAATACAAACTAAATTTTCTTCGGTAAGTTTTCATTTAAGAAGAGGTACGGAAAAAGACATTTTAAATCCATTCACAATTTTTTTAATAACACATAAATAATATAATACCCTTTTAATGGGCATTAAACAATAGTCTTCCTAATGATCGTTTAAGTAATAACAAATCAAGTATGAGCGCGCGATTGTTAAACAGGTAAAAACTTGCATTTTTGCGATAGTATATTGTTTTTAAACACCGCGCAATTTAAAATTAAGTTTACTAATATTAATATTTACTGCATTGTATTATCTAAATAATAATTTAAAAATATTATTTACAATTGATATAAATAAATACATACTCAATAAATAATAATTATATTGTTCAAATTTGGAAGAAAAAAAAACTATATACGGTTATTACATTGCGATGATTGATTTATTTAATTAGCCCAATGACAATAATTAATACCTACATAAATAAATTATGGAAAAAACTATGTTTAACAATTAAAAAACAACGGTCTAAATTAAAATAAGCCCCGATTACTCTTCACAATCTTGAAGTTAAATGTATAAACTTTAATTTAGACACTTGGTAACCTCAAAAATAATAATTTACATATGTGTTTTCAAGCCTCAAAAATGCGTATTTTCGCGTTTTTCAGACTTTAAATCGCTTATAACTCGAAAACTATCAACTTTAGAGAAAAATGACAAGAGACCTTTTTTGTTTAAAATGACCCAAGAAACCTAATTTTAAACTAAGAAAAATATTTTTGGAATTTGTTTAAAAAAAATTGTTTAAACAATTTCTGCCCAAAAATTTCGCCCGGCACCTTTCAGATTTGTTTATAGGGGACATTTTTGAACCGGAATCCGCAAAGAAACCGAATCAGAAACATTTTCCCAACGGGAGCGGCCTCACAGCCTGGACTATAAATAATTACCGGTTAAACAACAACAGATAGGCAGATGACACCATCTGTATTGTGGATAATTTAGAAAATCTACAAGTTCTTATAAACAAAATCACATATACAGTCAATAATATGGACTCAATATAACCGTTTATAAGACAAAGCTTATGATAATTAGCAAGAAAAGGATAACACAAGGTCAACTCTTCGTCAACCAATCCCTTGTAGAAAGAGTGACGCACTACAACTACCTCGGCACCATAATAAATGAAGAATGGGCGAACAACCAGGAAATTAGAGCAGGCATCGGAAAAGCTAGATCCACCTGCAATCGAATGGGGGCCTTCTTCAAGAGTCACAACCTCTCTCTTGATTGACAAAAGTAATAATGCTGCGATGCTACGTCTTCTCTGTCTTTTTTTATGGTATTGAATCGTTGACCTTCAACGAAGATATGTGCAGAAAACTGGAAGCATTTGAGATGTGACTATATCGGAGAATGCTTAAGATCCCGTGGACTAACCGAGTCACAAATGAGGAAGTCCTCAGATGAATGAATTATAACCGAGAGGTACTAACTGACCATTATCAAATCTCGAAAGATAAAATTCTTCGGACATATTATCTGAAATGAATCCAGATATACTCTCCTTGAAGTCATCCTGCAAGGAAAAATATTTGGAAAAGGAAGTCCAAGAAGAAGAAGAACATCTTGGTTATAGAACCTCAAAATCTGGTTCAATATAACATCTGTGCAGCTTTTTCGCACTGCTGCAGATAAGATAAAGATTTCTATGATAATCGCCAACTTTCGTAACGGATATGTACATCAAGAAGAAGAATCGATGTTTCTAAGGATTTTTATCTCTTTAAGTGACAGTTTTCTTTTACTTATTTATGGTTGGGTTTGGAAAACTTCTAAGGAGAAAAAACAGGTATCATTATCTCTCCTGTTGCCGATCATAATGTACCTAGCTTCGCCTATTTTTTAAATAATTTTAAACTGTTTGTCCTTGTGTAGTGTAGTGTTATGTACAATTTTATGTTTATGACATTCTGTATTTGGTGGATAGGCCAAAATTGACCCAATTACCCTGAAGATGCTCTAGGAAGCGAAAGTAATTGAGCAAAATTTAATTAATAAAGCTGTACTCGATATCTGCCTTTCATTTGATCAACGTTTATTTATTCGATCATTAAACCTTATACCAATTTATTTACTTTTGTTCTTCACTTCGTATACCACTATATCAGTATGTTCAGATGATGTTGCAGGTTTTATGAGGCTTGTATGGGATCTTCATTTACAGCTAGTATTGCTACGTCGTCAGCAAAGAAAGCGATTGTAGTATTTTTAGTCTCTTGTGTATCGGCTGTATAGAATGAGAAAAGCAGGGGCTTTAGAACACTACCCTGCGGTACCCCGGAGTTGATAGAACAGAGGTTGGATTGTTGGTCTTTGAATTTTATAAAGAAATTTCTATTTGATATTGTAACATTTTTTTATATAATTAAAATATTAATTATTTTTATTCCTTTTACCCATGTGGATGATAAGCCGATGATCGTGTGTACGATTAGGAATGTTTATGACGGAAGAATTTATCTACCACAATAACATGGAATTTCCCTAATTAAGAAAGGTTGTCAATCATTTCCTTCTTAATCCCGAGTATGAAAGGAACTAATGCTTTTCGGTATTCGAGTTCTTTTTCATAAATTGGTAATTTTCGTCGAAGGCACATATAACGTAATATCTTTCGACAATAACATAATCCAAAGGATTGTATATTTAATCTCTTATATATATTTTTACCTTCTCAGAACTCTTTTCTTGGGTAGTTCGTAAAATTTTAGAAAAATCAAGTTACTTCTGGTGGGACAGTCTTTGCATAAGGATTTCTCGTTGGCCGTTGTGGAGTAAGGGTGATTTCTCGTGAGACGCTTTGCTCACGTTATTTGTTATCTTACCGTCTGTGAATTATTTTCTAAGTGTGTATACACTTGTTTATTTGAGTCTTTTCGATCTGATACTATATTAGATTATATATAGTTTTAAAGTACCTTTAATGGTAATTAAATTTAGTGTTTGATACAAGTAAAGTATTAAGTACAGTATTTAACTTCAGTGAATTAGGCAGCAGTCGTGAGGAATTGCTGTAAGTAATCATTATCTTCAAATTATCTGGGCGAGTAATATGGTATGGTATCATATCATCTGCCATTATCTCGACGTATCTTAAGTTCCTCCATGTCTTTACCTGTAGATTGCTGATTTTTGTCTTCAATTTAAAGAACATTTCATTAAATTCAGGAAATTTCAATAAGTAATAAATATGAACGTTTAAGTCTGTTTATCATTAAATAATAGTGCGAAACAAATAATCGGCTTAACCAAGTGCGGTTTGGTTAAAGTTTTATGTCTGTAACCTTTTTGTATTTTTGTAAATTTAACTTTGATTATGTTTTGTGTTGGTTATAACTTTTATTCATTTTTTTTGCTGTAATATCTCGAGATACGCCAAAACTTTATTTGTACACGATTGTATTATATATCTTTATAAGGGTATTTTCTAATTATATTACTGCTTATTTTTGTATGTATACCACCATTTTATAGTTGTTGGTGTACTTTTGTTACTTGTGTTGCATTCAGCAGCGTCATAATTTTGTTGTTGAATATATTGTTAATGTTTTATGTATGTATTTTATTTGTCGGCTCCTAACAAGTTTCCTGATAAAATAGTAACTCTGAATATTTGCTTTTTATCTTTAATTATTATTACGTCTTTAACCAGTCGAAAGATCAGGCTGATTAAGTTTCGTAGGTAAGTAAGTGTAATACTTAATATATTTATTATTTGTTTATATAATGTGTTGACCCAATTTATTTGATAATTAACTGTTGGTATCTTTCCTTGGGTTTGATCTCTGAACCTAAATATCTTGCCTTATCTCTTTTCTTTTCTAAGGTTTCTTAATTTTTTCCTTAACCCCAAAAAATTGAGTGGCGCCCTGTTTCTATCTTATTGTATCTTTGGTAATTTTACCCATCTATCTTTTTGTTTATTTCTGTATCTTTTCTAATATATCTTATCTTGTTCTATCTTTACTTATTTCGTCCGTTGGACCCATTCTGGGTTCCAAAAGCTAGTTTCGAACCCACGACTCGCTCTCCACCAACCATCTGGCTGCCGTCTGCTGTGTCTCCATTGATGACCTTTCTAACACCATCCAAAAATGGTTTCCGAGGTTACAATATGTAGGATTTAAGTAGGAGAAAATAGTTACTATATTTACTTTGTTAAGCAGACCTCTGTCCAGACTTCGTCAAACGTTTTTGAGATGTCTAGAAATACAGCATTGTAGTATTTCTCTTCTTCTAGACTTTTTGATATTTCATTTATCATTCGATGAACTTGTTGGGTAGTGGAGTGATTTTCCCGAAAACCAAACTGATTTTTCGGAAGTAATGTTAGGAATTCATGAACTGTTTATGTATGTATATACCTTTGTAGCAGCAATGTTTCAAAACTTTGCTTACGGTTGGGTCGATAATATGTTACTTCATTGGGTTGTATAAGTAAAACAAAAAATTGATTTATTATATATCATTTTTGCTGTATACAATTTTAGATACACATTAATGAAGTTGATATATATTATTTTAAAAAGAAATCTTTAGAGTTGCTTATTTCTCTTGTTTTCCTATATTCATTGTCTTCAGAAACATGTAGTAGGAAAATACAAGCTTGTAGGACTAAAATTAAACAACAAATTAGATACAAACTTTTTTTTTTCATCTTAAATTCGGTCGCAATTCTCACTCACCTTCAAAGCATTTTCAAAAGTAAAATCAAATAACTTTGCTGCTGTTAAATTCACCGATTTTCTACTGATGTTTGATATCATATTTAACATTGGTTTCTTTAGATTGGTCGAACTTTCATACCAGATAGAAGAAAATGCAGACTTCTCTGTATTCTCAGCCTACAATTAAATTAATATTTTTATTTCACAAACACTCAAATCATAATTTTGAAAATTCACCTCATTGGATAAGAGTTGTCCTGGTATTACATAAAATAATAAATACTCATTTGTCAATCCCATAATTAGCGTAATATGTACGAAAAAATCATCTTCAGGGGGACTAAAATAAAAAATATATAATGTATATATATAACACTATTATAATACTTATTGGTGAGTTTTTATATAATCCCATTATTCACCAACGTCCCAGTAGAAGAATCGTTAGAAATTATACGTAGAAAATATCCAATACCATAATACGCTAAATTACGTATTGTTATTACGTATTATTACGTATATTACGGTGACGAGGCATTGCTTAAACAACACCTATTTTATCTACAAGGACCAGAGATACAAACAAGTCGAAGGAGCATAGATGGGTTCACTACTGTCACCCGTAGTAGCCAACCTTTTTATGCAAGATATGGAGTCTAAAGCAATAGGAGCAGCAGAGCATAAACCCAAACTGTGGCTAAGGTATGTTGACGACACATCTGGACGCATGTAGAAGAGAAACTTACTGAATTCCCACAACACATTAATAATATCCATACAAAAATGCAGTTTACCATGGAAAGGGAGAATAACCAACTACTTCCATTCCTAGATGTGTTAATTATTAAGAGAGAAGACGGAAGCATAGGACATACAATCCTGTTAGGGAAAAAATTAAACATTTATTGTTATCTCATCACAAACAGTTACAAATATAAATGGTAATAACAAAATACAAAAAAAACATTACGGTCTCACCATAATCAGTTACCAAATAGATTATGTAACAATTAATAGAAGGTACAGGAATGCTATTACTAAGGTATCTGCATTATCTGGAGCAGACATAAGATCCGACCGCAATTCCTTAGTAGCAAATATTAAACTGAGGCTACAGCTAAAAGAAAACACCAGAAGGTATCAGTAAACATTAGAAAACTCAAAAACAATGAAACAAGTGAAGCGTACAGAGAAGAAATAAACAACAGGTTCTCTAATATAGCAACCGAGGATGATTTTGAAAACTCATGGACCACCGTAAAAGAATCATTTGATGAGGTGAACAACACTTTTCTACTCGAGTGTAAAACAACTACCAAGAATGAGTGGATGGCAGAAGAAATATTAGAGATGATGGAACAACGCAGGCAGTAACAGTACACAGTAAACAGTCAAATTCGTAAAAAAATTATAGCGGCGAAGGAGATCTGGATGACTACACTTTGCACCGAGGCTGAAAACCTATATAAACTCGGCGAAAGCTTCAATCTTCACAAGAAAATTATTGCTGGAAATTGCTGATATCTGTATCAGTATAAGTATGCTGCAAGAAAAAACAAGTCACTGGTATACATAATGACCAAAATGAACTAATAACGGATACTAGCGATATACTTAATACTTGGAAAATTTACACAACCATTTTGTTCAATGATGACAGAACACAAAAACCACCACACCTGTGAGACCATTTGTATGGCCCAAGTATTTTGAAAGCTGAAATTGTACACGCTATCAA
Organism: Diabrotica balteata; assembly: GCA_918026665.1. Lineage (NCBI taxonomy): Eukaryota > Metazoa > Arthropoda > Insecta > Coleoptera > Chrysomelidae > Diabrotica > Diabrotica balteata. Next base: position 2,489,343 of record OU898278.1, on the reverse strand, counting down.
ACTGTTAAAAAGTAACAAAACCCCAGGAGCAGATTATATGTACGCAGAAACAATCAAGTTACTTAATGAAGAAAACCTAGACATTATTGTCAAGCTCTTTAATGACATCTACGATACGGGCCAGATTCCAAAAGATTGCCTTTGCTCTACATTTATCGCCCTACCAAAAACACCACGTGCGAACTTCTGCAAGGACCACCGACTAAGCCTAATGAGTGACTTTTTAAAACTTTTCCTGAGAATACTTCACACGAGGTTGTTTAAGAAATGTGAAGAGGTCAGTGGATGGAGTCAGATTGGTTTCAAAAATGGACTTCACATGGCACGAGAGAAGTGATCTTTAGTATATGCAAATATTAATACAGATTTGTTTAGATCAAAGAAAGGATGTTTTTGTTTGTTTCATCGATTATGAGAAATCATTCGATAATGTAAAACACGAATTGATGATAAAATACCTACAAGAGTTGGGATTGGATGCCAAGGATATAAGAAATAATCACCAATCTGTATTGGCACCGTCTACAGAAACAGTACGTCTTTAAAATTTCAATGAAACAGAAGATTTCTCTATTAAAAAAGGAGTTAGGCAAGGTTGTATATTGTCTCCAATGCTGTTCAATTTATACGTAGAAAAAGTCTTCGCAGAAGCAGTGGCCGACTCTAATAAGGGTATTAAAGTTAACGCCATATTTATTAATAACATCAGGTATGCCAATGATACAGCTATAGTGGCAGATAACATCGAAGATCTTCAATGCCTTTTAAATGATCTAACTCTTGCAAGTGAAGCTCGGAGTTTGGAAATAAATATCAAGAAGGCAAAAACAATGATTATAAGTAGAAATTACCCCAACGCAAAGATATATGTGTATGGAGAAGAAATCGAACAGGTCAAGCAATTTAAATACTTGGGTTGTTTGCTGAACGAGGGTTGGGACTCCGAGAATGAAATAAAGAGCATAGTTGAACAAGCCAGAAATGCTTTTTTGAGGCTTCGTAAGTTTCTGACTGATCGCAAATTGGACTTCAACCTCCGATACAAGATGCTTAAGTGTTGCGTGTGGCCTGTTCTCTTGTATGGAATGGAAGCGTGGACGTTAAAGGCCAGTTCCATTAACAAACTTGAAGTGTTTGAAGTGTGGTGTTTGCGTCGATTGCTAAGAATATCATGGACGGACAGGGTCAGAAATGAGGAAGTACTCAGAAAAGCGGGCTTACAGGATAGGGAACTTTCTATTATATAGGAACTATAACAAGTTTTTTTCCACTGTTTTTCAGATATGCTGCTTATTAGCATTTTGTTTTTATCGTTTGTTTTTATGCTTTTTAGGGTCTTCCAGGTTTCAGAGATTTTAGTAGGGTAGACTGGGGCTAGTTGTGCCACTTTGGACAAAATAATTTTTAACATTTTTTTCGTAATTTTTAGGGCTGTTAGATTACTTTAATGAGGTACTATTTTTAATTGGGAATCATTATTTGGGAACATCAGCAATTTTTAAGCAATACCTTACAGTATGTAAATAGTTTTACAAAATGCACATATTGTCACAATTTGCCCCAATATGGGGTAAGTTGTGACGAACTTGGGGCAGGTTGTGACAGTAAATATTTTTAAATATAATAAACTTTAGTTGGAGAATAATAACAAAGTTTCCATAATAAATTTATTTTATAGTTAAGTATAGATACATAAATGTTTGATAAATGTTTATGTAAGAAACAAATGTGTAGAAAAACATCTAGTGAATTTAAAGTAAAATAAAAAACTTAATCGCTATCGTCAATTTGTGCTGATTCTACTTGTAGTTCTGAAGAGTGGCAGTTTATACAAACATAATAAAGATCATCTTTTGTGCACTTTACATGAGCCCACCTCTTGCATTCCATACATTGCACCCAGTCTTCTCCTAACCTAGACTTTTTATATGGTCCCATACAAACTAAGCAAAAGTAATCTTCTTCCTCTTCTTCTGAGCTGTCTTCTCTTTTTCTTGTTGCGGTCTCTTTCTTTGGCGCTGCTTTTTTCTTAGGCAACAGTTGTTTTGAGTCAAATAATTTTTTCTTTATTTTATCCTCTTTGCACTTTATTGTTTCCTTCCTCTTTAACTCTTCACTGCGAATTGTCTCCTTGACAGGTGTGCTAGTCAAAATTGCAGATGTTAAGCTCTTGCGTTTTTTATTTTTTCGAGGACCAGCTTTTGGCAGAGGTCTTATATCCATAGGGCTGACAGGCAAAACTTCGGCATGGAATGATCCTGGTAGGTTGGCCTGCGATGATCCTTGTTGATATGGTCCTGGTTGATAGGTATGGGAGGGTCCTGGCTGGTTAGCATAATATGACGACGGTTCAGGTTCATCGAGATGCTGAAACTCTTTAAGCTGCCCAGCACTGGCTTCCTCATTACCATCTACGATGTCAATAGGCCTATTCAAAGGTCGGTCAGTCACCGAAGAACACAGAAAGTCTTCTTCAATAAAAATGTTTCTATTGAATTCCCATATTCCTGTAGAACGAAATCCTGCCTGAACATTTGTTGGTGTTACAGCTTTAGGTAATGCTGTTTTCACTATACTTGGGATGTCATAAATTGAGACTGTGTTTTCAGGATGAGATTTCATCCATCCACACATGGCGTCGTTTAAAAACTTCTTAAATGGACCAAAAACGGAAACATCCAGTGGTTGAAGTCTATTTGTTGTATGGGGAGGGAATGATAAGAGAGTAATACCGTGCTCTGTACAATAGTCAAGGACTTCGATATATAGGTGAGCACTATGGTTGTTTAACAGAACTAAAACCGGTGATTTCTTTGAGCACCTTACTTTTTTTACAAAATGCTTCATAAAAAACAAAAAGTCCGGGCCTGTTATCCAGCCACTTGGGTTAGCAGTACCACAACAACCTACTGGCCCATCACGTACAAAATGCTCCTTGTAAAACTTACGTGGAAAAACGAACATAGGAGGAACTGAGTTACCCTCTGCGTTAATAGCAAGAACCATAGTAACATTGGTCCCCCTCTCAGCTGAAGTGACACCACCAACTCTTTTCTCGCCTTTCTTCGCTATGATTTTTACCGGTTTTTGGACAGTCCCAGTCCCTGTCTCGTCTATATTCCAAATATCATTAGCTGTAAAATGGTTTTGACTTAATACTAATTCGAGGTTATCAAAAAAGAGTCCGACATTGTGCTTGTTGAAACTTGTACTCCGACTTAAGCTGGTAGCCTCAGGAACACGAATAGACACATTATTGTTACGTTGCATGAACTTTGTAAACCAATCATTACTGGCGTGTTTTGTTGCTACGCAATTCTCAGGCACAAGAACTTTGTTCGCTATAGCAAATTCAAAAGCTAAACTTTTCATTTCTTTTGGGCTAATACCATAAAATATTTTCGCTGCCTGAACAGCATATTCACAGAGCTCTTCTTCTTGTTGTTGTGAAAATATCATTCGAGGTCTTTTGTAACCCATTTCTACCACTCCATCTGGATTGGTTTGTTGTTTTTTTATATATCTAAGTAAGGACATCCGGTTAACGCCATATTTTTCAGCTGCTTGCCTTAAACTACACGATCCAGACTTAACATCTAACGAAGCCGACTCGTAACTGTTTATATTACTCCGACCACGTTCCGTTTTCCTTTTATAATTTCTCACCATTATCTGTAACAAACCCATAAACATGCATTAAAATTAGTAGGGGCATGTTGTGACACTGTCACAATCTGCCCCAAGCCTTTCGTCACAACTAGCCCCACCGTACGCCATTTTACATAAAGCCACTTGCACAGACCTTGACACGTCGTATAGAAACCAAACTGTGTCTTACTAGAGAGAAATAAACAAACTATCTACTACAACTAGAATAAGTTTCTTACCTTGTGGTTTGAAAGTGAAATAACAATTCAAAGACAACAGCAAAATTTTACTTCGTTACAACGAAATGACATATAATTTTATAAAGCGGCAGAAACGCATAGCATCACAACCAAACTACACAAACAGACTGAGGACATGCGGACGTGGAATTCTGGGTAACCGGGCGACGCTGCTACCTATGGTTAGTCTATAAAACTATTTGTCACAACATGCCCCTGTCACAACTAGCCCCGATCTACCCTACTATATAATAACATTTATTTTGCTAGGCACTGTTCTTCATATTGGAACTTCTTGTTTAATTTTTTATTCATTTGGTTGTACTCTTCGACTGTGTAAAGGTGATTGTTAAATGTTTAAAATAAGAGATTTTATTACTTACAACGTCAATAGAATAAACAGTACTATGCAATAGGTAATCACACTCATTCCAATAAAGAAGTTGGAAAAGAACATGATGCCATTGATTCGGTCCACGTAACTGGAAAAAAAAACTTAAATTTTAGATAAAATTAAGTTAAATATAAATTAAACTGGCTTAAAAAATGCTTATGTTAAACTAACTGACCCGAAAAAAAATTTAGATATAAATGCAATAGATCTTTACAATGAGATTGATGTATTGTATATTTACATTACTAATAAAAATAATATGTCGGCCAAAGAAGTGTTAACCTATCTTGTTGCTAACGAGTTAAAATGAATATTTCCTAATTTATTTGTTACTCTTACAACATTTTTAACTATGCCAGTCACTGTAGCTCATGGGGAGCTCTCATTTTCAAAACTTAAATTAATATAACACTACCTAAGATCTACCCTACCATAAGCCAATTCAGGCTTACAAATTTAGCTATAATAAGTGTCGAGGAAGATATTTGTTTTAATTTAGATGTGACTGACCTAGTTAGGGAATTTGCACTTAAAAAGGTAAGAAAAGTCGATTTTAGGATTTAGATATGTATACCTACCTAGTGTTGTATTTATTTTTTCTTTATTTTACTTTATTTTTCGAAAAATAACTATGTAGATTTTTGTATTTTGGTTATACCAAATTATATTTATGTACCGGGTGGTCCAATAAGCCGATCTCTCGGCTATATATCAGAAATTATTCATGTTATAACTTTAGGAGAAATAATGTTTAAGTAAACGTGGCCAAGAGGAATCTATGAAGAAATCTTTGAAAAACCAGTTTTTTGGGAAATATGCCCAATTATACCAAATGTTACATAAGTAAACTAGAAAGAGACCTAAATTCTGCACAAAGTTGTACAAGTACTTTTTAAAATTTTTTCAAATAGGGTAATTCCAACGGTAACTTAAACATCATAATTTGTAACAACATATAATGTAAATCAAATGTAAATTTATATCATTTAAAGGGTTTGGACCCATATATTTTGGTGGCTCATAGCATGTATACCTCGTTTGCACTGATGATGGATTTAATAATCCGAAAACGTTTTGCAATATCTTTGTGATAGCCCGTTTGGGCATTTTATTATATGCCTTTTATAAAGGATTTTAAATAAATTTTTTTTAATAAAGTTACATTTAATTTTAAAAATACAGAAAGCATAGTATGAAGCTTCGCAATAGTCTGCTGTATCATCTTTTTTTTTTCAGTATAATGAAGATCAATTCAAACATAATCATTACTTACTCAATTAAAAATATGTGAAAGTCTATACATTTCTTGACCTCCCTTTGCAACAATTTCCGATCTTCTCTCGTCTCTATGTTACTGCTTAACACTCTTTCGATGTCGCGGTTCAGAAACTTCCATTGGATCACGATCATCATCAGTAATGTTCCAAATAATATATCGAAAAATATGATGCTAGTGTAAACAATTAAAAATGAATAGTTTTGTAGTATGTACAAGAAAATGTATGGAGGAAAATCTGGAACAAAATTAGTAAGAGGCAGTACTCTTTTCTGAAATACAATGGGTCCAAAAATAATAAAAAATACCGTGACACATCCTACGCATGGGTACCATATGGCGAAAAATTTTAGTATTTTGAGCGTGAATTGTGCTTGTGATCTTTCTTCTTCAAATTGGAAATCATCTATAGACCAAAATAGCTTGGTTTCGTCTATTAGTAGTGCTGTTTCCTTATAATTGACGAATACAACGGTTATTTTAATTATTGCCTTAAAAGAAAAAAAATTATTACACAGGCCAAGAGATGATACAAGATATAAGGGACTGATCGTTGCAATATAGACGCATTCCTGCAATATAGACGCAGTTCCTGCATCTCTCTCTAATGGGCCGGGTTTATCGACCACCTGACCTAACTGACCAATGAGAAGGTCACGTGTTCGATCAGCTTGTTCCATTAGGCGGAGATGCAAGGACTGCTTTTCGTCCGTTTTCTCTGTCGCAATGGGGGAACCTGACTGTCTAATAGAGGTTTTGGTTATCGAGGTCTATTAAATTCAAAAAGCTTGTCAGATACCTGGCTGGGCAAGTGTCCCCAACAGGGTACTTACTTACTTGATTTCTCTGTATTGTAAGTACTTTGACAGAGGTGTAATAAATAATGAACTTTATCAAATACCAAATAAAATCGATGAAATGAAGACATCAGATCCTCGCTCCTGTTGGCAGAATTTGTCCATTGCCTAGTGTTGTGTAAATGTATTATTTAATGTCTATGACATTCATAAAAGTGCTGGATAGCCCATAATTTTGACAAAATGCCTCTAACGTCCACTACTGAGCATAGGCCTCTCGCATGCTTTTCCAGTTAGTCCGATTTTGCGCCATCTGAATCCAATTTGTAGTCACTCTTTTTATGTCATCTGTCCATCTCGTTGGGGTCGACCTCTATTTCTGTTAGCTTGTATTCGGGATCTTCATTCCAAATTTCTTTTTGTCCACCATTCATCAACTGATTTTGCTACATGAACTGCCCAGTTCCACTTTAGTGTTGTTATCCTTTCAATAACGTCTGCTACTTCTGATCTTTTGCGTATAGTAGCATTGGGTATTCTATCAGGTAGAGAAATCCCTAACAATATTTTCTTCATTGCCCTTTCATTACTTACTTTTCGATTACTTTTCTTTTCAGACACATTGAAATTTTAGATCTAAAAATATCCTTTATCTTTATAAATGCAGCCCAAGCGAGGTTTATTCCTGGAGATTTAGTACGATCTTTGCTCTTACCATTCTATGATCATTTCCAACTGAACAGCTATTAAGAACTGTTAATAGATACTAGATACTAGAACAACTTAAAGTAAAGGATAGATTGCTGAAACAAATACAACAGAGATATTTGCAGTATTTTAGACACATTAATTGAAGGACAGGTACGATGGAAAAACTGATAGTTAAGGGTAGAGTTGAAGGAAAGAGACCTAGGGGAAGATCTCCAAGCCGTTGGATAGATCAAACAAGAATAGTGATTGACCAAGGGGGACATGAAGCCGAACAACTAGTCCAGAACAGGGAAGGATGGAGGCAAATCGTGAGAAAACTGTAAAGACCTGCTAGTGTCACCACATTTCAAAAGGGATTAGGACTGAGGAGGAGGATTCCAGATTATTCTATTTGATAAGAAGATATTATCGTACTGAAAACTTAAAACCTCTCGTTTTATTAAACACTCGACAATATTGTTAATAAAAAAAACTTACATGAACCAATATAAATATAGATTCCAGACGAGTTAACACCATTTTAAAAGGAGTATCCTTTTCATAAATAAAAGGTATCAGGCAAACGTACAAAGAAGTGCATAATACAGATAGGCTGATAGCATATATTACTTTTTGCCATAATGTATGATGTGTCAAGGGATTCCCACCTATGAGACTGAGTGTTCTAAGACACAATCTTATATTATAAAACATTTTAAACTAAATAAAAACGTATTTACTGTTTTAAGCTTATATAGCAAATAAAGTTTAGAATGTATGTAGAGAAATAGCAGCTGGCTGATAAATAATTCTCTTATAATTAAATCTGCATATAATAGAAAAAGTTAATTAGATAAAAAATAAACAGAGGTGGCTTTCAGAATTTTGTAATTCTCTTTCTTGGTGAATCTCTATTTTAAAAGGGGATACATCATTTTAAATGGCGTTTACTTTTCACTTTAATGATAGTCTAATTTAAAGATGTTTTTAAATTTCGCATGCATATTTATCTAAAATCAAAAAGAGAAAAGAAGCAAGAATGGATGACAGATAAAATATTGCAGATGAAGGAAGAGCCAAGAAAATTAAAAGATAGAATTGACAACGAAACAAAAAGTTGCATAAGACTATACTAAAGAAGATAAAAGAAGCAAAAGAAGCATGGCTGACGGAAAAATGTATGGAAGTTGAAACGCTACAATGCAAACATGACGATTTTTATATGCACAAAAGAATTAAAGAGGTACAGAATACCAGAAAACAACACAAAACAGGCATAGTTGTAGTCATTAAAGGCCAAATTTTGACTACCATTGAAGATAAATTACGTAGATGGAAAGAATATATGCAAGAATTATTCGAATATGCAGCACGAAGTCCGACTGAAATAAATAATCCCTACGGCTCAGAAATAACAAAAGAAAAAGTACCTATGGCCATTAAGCAGATTAAAGATGGGAAATGACCAGGACCTGATGAGGTGCATGGTGAAATCTTAAAGCTATTAGAGCCACACCAAATTGCAGCTCTTACGAAGCTATTCAACAACATCAACGAGACTGGTTACTTACCAAAAGACTGCCTACTATCAATATTCATTCCACTTCCTAAAAAAGCCAACGCTAGAAAGTGTACAAAAGAACATAGATTAATTAGTTTGATGAGTCATGTACTTAAAGTACTTTTAACAATCATTCACTCGCGCATATACACCAAATTAGAAGAATACCTGAGTGAAGTTCAATTTGGATTCAGAGCAGGACTTGAAATGGGGGAAGCACGAGGAAACGAGGTTTTAGTGACCTAAAACAGAGGGTAATTTGCCAGCATAATTTTGCAGTGAAACATTTTTAGAGCACTTTTATATAAATATGTACGTTTCGTCAGAAAATCCTTCTCGACTTTTAAGAATAAAATGTTTCGATATTGTCAATAATGAAAGTACTTCTTGAGAACAAGAAATAATAAATATTCTTTTTTCCTAAAATTTTAACTTTACAATCTTAGTTTGAAAAGAATTAACATTCAAATATACTTATTTACTTTGTTCTAAAATATGACCTAATTAGTGATGTTTTAAATTTTATAATCTTGTCCGTTTATTAGCTTTTATCTATTGTTCCTAGGCAGATGGCCCTCATCTATTTATGTATTGGAAATTACCTCTCATTTTATCAAGATATGTACTTACTTTATTCATTTTTAACGTTGGTAATTTGTGGTATTTTGTTCCGAAAGGTCAAAATCGATTGCATTTGGTACTCACCACTACTTGCTTTTAAAACCTCGATGACGTAATTCCAGAAAGTCCTCAGAAAATTTTTAAATGTAAAAAGTATGCGATCGAACAGTAGATCATAGTGATTTTAGTTCACGTCTATACAATTTCTTATTTTGCGCAGAATATAATTGACTTCTATATTGCCATTTCTAGATAAATTGTCAATTTTTTGTAGTACAATGTTACTATTAAAACAAAATTTATATCCTATTCTTGTCGAAGTTCCTTCTCCTATCGAAGGTTGGCCATCACCACAGCTATCCGTACTTTATTGGCGGCTGCTCTGAAAAGATCTATTGAGCTGCAACTATACCACTCTCTTAAGTTTCTCAGCCAGGAAATTCTTTTTCTACCTATGGATCTTTTACCCTTAATTTTACATTGCATTTTAAGCCTTTCGCACCTTCGGTAATGTGACCTAAATATTCCAGCTTTCTTGTGTTGATGTTCTTTATCACCTTGCAATCCTTTTGTAACATTGTAACCTTAACACTTTTGCATTTGTAACTCGTTCCTAAATAGATCCAGTTATTTTCAAAATTCCTCTATAGCACCACATCTCAAATGCTTCCAACTTCTGTATATTGTCTACTTTTAGCGTATATCTTTCCATTCCCTGTATCAAAGTAGAGAACACGTAGCATCTTAATGCGCTTATCCTCAGCTCCAGAGGAAGTTCTCGATTTTGTTCTGAAGCTATTTTCTTGTGGCATTATTGCAATTAACTAGTTTTGATGGGAAATAAGCCACAATTTTACTAAAAAATGATTTTATTAACGTTTCGACGCCGAACTCGGGTGTCGTTGTCAAAATACAAAAATTTTATTAATGAATTAAACAAAAATGATGTTGCTGGGTAAAAAAAATTCTTATGATAATTTATTTAATCTGACTCATTTATATCGGCAATTCAGACATATATTATACATTTTAAAGTAGATAATGAAATATTGGCAATGATATTGCCAATATTTATAAGTGGCGTTCCTGGGACGACTGTGTTGAAAGATAGTTAATTCAATTAAATGAAATCTACCCCAACTCAAGAATATCTGTCACAAAAAAATCATAACATGTAATATGTCTTTAAATAGACAACCACATGCAATGGTGACAGTAAAATTCTCGCGCTAGAATATAAATATAGTCCCAGGAACGCAACTCATAAATATTGGCAATAGCATTTTAAAGTCTTCTACTTTAAAATGTATAATGGTAGTGGTTTATAATCAATACCTAAAGCCAATGTAAAAAAAAGAAAAATAGTTGAACTAGATAAGAGTATGCGATACCAAAGGTAACTTTCCGCTGAATCCACTGAATTCCACCAAAGACAGCTATGTTATGTTACGTAGGTTGTTAAAATAAAACAAAAAATTAATTAATTATAATATAATTTTTAATGTATATACTCTTAGAATATACATTAATAAAGTTAATATATATTATTTTATAAAGTAATCTTTTGAGTTGCTTATTTCTCTTGTTGTCCTATGTTCATTGTCTTCAAAAACATGTAGTAGGAAAATACAAGTTTGTAGGACTAAAATTAAACAACAAATTAGATACAAAGTCAGATTATTTCAACTAAAATTCGGTTGAAATTTTCACTTACCTTCAAAGCATTTTCAAAAGTAAAATCAAATAACTTTGCTGCTGTTAGATTGACCGATTTTCTACTAATGTTTGATATCATATTTACCATGGGTTTCTTAAGATTTGTCGAATTTTCATACCATATAGAAGAAAACGCAGAATTCTCTGTATTCTCAGCCTAGAATTAAATTTTCAAGAACACTAAGATCCTTATTTTAAACACTCACCTCATCAGATAAAAGTTGTCCTGGTATCACGTAAAACAATAAATACTCATTTGTTAATCCCATAAGTAGCGTAATATGGATGAGAAAATCGTCTCCAGGGGGACTAAAATAAAAAATCTATAATCTATTTACTATCGGATTTTTAATATCAGTGTCTTATTTCTGTTCTATTTAAGGCATGATCATCTACCAAGTTTTTGCTATCTTGTTTCTTGCAAGTTCTTCTGAGAGTATCCATTACAATATGACCAACTTTCCTCTGGCTTTTCTTAACAGGTTCAAACCAAGGAAATTTTATTCTTTCAATCTCTTCTTATACATTTCTGCACATATTCATTTAATTTCTTATAGACTACTATTGAATTGTCTATAATTTTGATTTTCGACAACTACTTTTCATATATAAGATGTTTTCAGAGTATATGTTAGATATTGCCGGTGGCAATATGCAACCTTGTCTAACTCCTTTTTCGACTGTGAAGATCTCGGACAATTCATTTTCTAATCGGACTATTGCTTTTTGTTCGAGTTATAAGTTTGAGATCAGTCTTATATCCTTACCATCTAGTCCTGATGTTTTTAGAATATCGATTAGTTTCCCATGTGGGACTTTATCAAATGCCTTTTTGAAATCAATGAAACATGCATGCACATCGCAGTTGACATCACTGGCTCTCTGTATTAGAACTAGCAAACTATAAAGTGCTTCTCTCGTTCCGAGTCCTGCTCTGGATCCAAATTGAACTTCTCGGATGTTCTAATTTGATGTATACGCGCGAGTGAATGATAGTAAAAAGTACTTTAAATACATAGCTCATCAAACTAATTCATCTATGTTCTTCGCATTTTCTGGCTTTGGTTTTTTTTAGGAAGTGGAATGAATATTGATAGTAGCCAGATTTTTGGTAAGTAACCAGTCTCGTAGATGTTCTTGAATAGCTTCATAAGAGCTGTGATTTCTTGTGACTCTAATAGCTTTAAAATTACACGCACCTCATCAGGTCCTGGTGATTTTCCATCTTTAATCCGCTTAATGGCCATAGGTACTTCTTTGTTTATTTCTGGGCCGTAGGGATTGTTTATTTCAGTCGGACTTCGTGCTGCATCTTCGAATAATTCTTGCATATATTCTTTCAATGGCAGTTAAAAATTGGCCTTAAATATCTACAAATATACCTATATTGCGTTGTTTTCTGGTATTTTGTACCTCTTTAATTTTTTTGTGCATATAGAAACCAACGAACATCAGAGCATATGGAATAGAGTTAGAAAGAGTCTACAATATTACCTACTTGTGTGCAAACGTTAACGATAACTGGGATATAAATAAAGAAATAAGAATACGCATTGAAAAAGCCAGAGCCGCCTTCTATAAATTAAAGAAAATTCTAATTAATAGAGATATTACGTTAAATCTTAAAATCAGAATAATACGCTGCTACATATTCTCCACAGTGCTGTATGATATGGAGAGCTGGACCCTTACAGAGACATTAATGAAAAAAATTAGAGGCCTTTGAAATGTGGATTTATCGACGAGTATTGCGGATAAGTTGGGTTGATCGAATAAGAAATGAAATAGTTTTACATCGAATGAAAAAGAGCACAGAAATAAGAAAAACGATAAAAATTCGGAAGTTACAATATTTCGGTCATGTAATGAGACATCCAGAGAGGTATAACCTTCTACACCTCATAATACAGGGTAAGATCGAGGGAAGGAGAGGCCCAGGACGACGAAGAACATCCTGGCTACGAAATCTCCGAGAATGGTATCAAGAAACCACCTTTAAATTATTTAGAGCCGCCGTGAATAAGGTTATTATTGCCAATATGATCAACAACGTTCGATAATCAGACAGGGCACTGAAAGAAGAAGAAGATATGGAAATCGTCATGTTTGCGTTGTCGTGTTTCAACTTCCATACATTTTTTCATCAGCCATGCTTATTTTGCTTCTTTTATCTCCTTTAGTATAGTCTTATGCAATTTTTTGTATTCGTTGTCATTTCTAGGGTCATTGTGCCTAATACAACAGTGTAGTAATTTTCTTTATAATTTCACGTGTCGTGAGTTATGGATTTAAAAAGACTGGACTGTTTCCTTTAAATAAACTAGCGTTCAATGAAAAAGACTTCTCCATTCATTCTCACAGGCTTGTCTCCATAAATAGCCCATCAACACCAGTGTCCAATTCTGAAATAGGCCTAGACACTGATGGTACCAACATGGATGGAGGTCAAATGAGGGCTGTCCCAGCATTAGTTTCACCTGAAGAAATTAACCCCTTACCAAGTTTGGAGGTTATTGATCCGTCAAAACCAAGTAGGGCCCGTAAAGCTGGCATAATCACATCCACACCTTACAAAAATCAATTAGCTGAAATCATTGAAAAGAGAACTGTAAGTAGACCGACTGTGAAAAAATCTTTTTTCACTAGTAAGAAAAATAAAAATAAAGGTCCCTCTAACACCGAAGAAAATGAAGAAGAAACCGAATCCAGGAAAGTTGTTAAGCGAGGAGGAACTCTCAAGGGTAAAGGAAAAAGGGTTATAACAGGAAAAGGAAAGCTACAATCTGAAGAACCTAATGCAAAACGAAGAAAACTGTCTTTCAACACCAAAAATGACAGTAGTTCATCTTGTGAAGATGACAATATTTCCTTACATGACAGCAGTGATGATCCTGATGAAAATGATGCAGAATGCTTGTTGTGTGGATGTTTTTACTCCCAAGACAAAAGAGGAGAGCAGTGGCGCCAGTGTCGTAGTTGTTGCAGATGGGCACATGAAGAATGTGGGGCTGATGAATTGTTTCTTTGTAAACAATGTGACACATTTAAATAATTGTAGTCATGTTTTGACTAAGCTGTAGTTAATGCCAATTAATTTTACAAAAGAGTCTCATAATAGAACTACTTTTTTCAATGTCCAAAAATGTGATACTTACATATGTATTTTTTTTAAATAGGTTTAAACATGTTTTTCGACAAGTAAGTCTTTGTTTCATTATCCTAAATATATATTGTACTAGTACCTGATTATGTTATATTTATTTCCTATTTTGATTAATAATTATATATAAAAATAAAAAGGGATCTCATATTCGGCACAATGACCCTACCTTTTAATTTTTTTCGCTCTTCCATCATCGGAAATATTTTATCTGTCATCACTTCTTGCTTCTTTTCTCTTTTTGATTTTAGATATTTATGCAAAATTGTAGTAATAGATGTCTTCATTTCGTTCCACTGTTCTTCTATTAATTACTTTTTAGCTGGGAATAAGCCACAATATCGGTAAAGATACGTTTATTGTCGTTTCAATTTCCACTTCGGAAATCGTTCTCAAAATACAAAACAAAAAGTTTTGTATTTTATTTGTTTTATTTTGTATTTTGTATATATAACAGAGTTTTTTATTTGTTCTTCAGTGGATTCTGATGTCGGTGCATAGATCTGAATGACAATTATATTAGAGAGACATGAGTTAATTTTCAATAGCAAAACTCTGTCTGATATGGGCGTGAATCCTATAACTGCTTAGCTATTTCCCTTTATCGCTATGCCATTTCTGTTTCTTGTTGTGTCGTCTCCAGAATAATAGATATGGTGTTCATCTATAATTCTTATTCCAGAATTTGGTCATCGAACTTCACTACATCCTAAAATATCTATGTTCAGGCAAATCATTTCTTGAATAGTATTTGCTGCTTTGCTTGCTTGGTACATGCTTCGAATGTTCCACGTATCGATCCTTTTAACTTTTTTGATATTATTAGCTGACCAGGAGATTCTTAGCACCCTCTTCCCACTTAGAGGGTGCCCGGGACTGAGGGCCATTTGTTTTGGATTTTCAGCCAATGTGGTATCCTAGGGATATCCTTACAGATCTTTAATGTAGTATTCATCCCGTGTATTCATCCCATTCAAAAGTTCATTTGATGTACATCTGACCACTTTCTCAGGTTGCGCAGCCATGACATTCTACGCCTCCCTATGCTTCCCACATCTCAATGCTGTTGGCTAATTTAGCTCTTCTGCCTTTGCAGTAAATTTCTCAGCTCCAGGGCAATGAAGTGCCCTACCACATGTCAGTTCTTTCAGTCATAGCTGTTGCGGGATTACTTTTACCGGTAATCGTTCGATAACTTCGCAGTATAACGACCGGTTAAATCATATCTCAGTTGATCCGCGGGTGTTGATTTGGCAAAGCCTTATTCACACCTGTCCCACATATTTGTAGGGCGTTCTCTATCAGCCATTGGGACGCGCCGTGTTGAGGTTGAGAACTACCCCCCTCCAAGTATGTTTTTCAAAAAGTACTGAAAGGCCCCTACTCAATTCAGAACCCCTCCTTCTTGGAAACTATACCGGCAAGGAAAGTTTACTAGCCAAATAGTACCAGTCCTGGTTCAATTTCACTGGATCTTAAGATTTAAGCAGTTTTCTTATTTTTACAGCTCTTTCTACTTGTTTCGGGCTTATATTCATCTATTCACTTGTTAATTGAGTGTTCTGTTCATTCTCTAGAAAATTTTCCCGTGTTTCTCTTAACAATTCAGTCAAGTGTTTTATTATCCTCTGTTTTTCATATATACTACTTAAAGGCACTTCGTTTTTATCATTTTTCCTTATGGTTTTTAGGGTCTTCCAGGATTTAGAGCTATTATTACTATATAGTTACATTTATTTTCCCAGGCACACTTCTTCTTCTTGGAACTTGTTGTTTAACTTTTTTATTCATTTGGTTGTACTACTTTACTAGTGTTTATAACCCGACAAGCGAGAGCTGGCGGGTTGCGCGTAGAACAAATTGAAAAGTGGAAGGGATTGCTCATTTCTATTGCAGTCGGCTAGGAGTTCACATCGTGTATAACCGTTTAAGTACCTATACTATATACCTATAATCGCGATTAAGTACCTCTCCTATCTCTCTTAGAATAATTCCTTTTCTATTTTCTCGCAGCTCACCCGCCAGCTCTCGCTTGTCGGATTATACTGCTGTATAAACGTGATTGTTGAATGTATAAAATATGAGATTTTGGTACTTACAACGTCAAAAGGATAAACAATTCTAGGCAATATGTAATCACACTCATTGCAATAAAGAACAAGTTTGAAAAAAACATAGTGCCATTGATTCTATCCACGTAACTGAAAAAAAGGTAAACTTAAATTTTCAAATCAACTTAAAAAGGCCCTATGTCGCAAATCTATTTGTAATAGTCAACAATATTCGTTCCCTGAGCAGAGCAGGTTTAAATTAAAAACTGCATGGAAAATAGCTAAAAACAGACATTAAATGAGAAGTAAAAAAATTAAAGGATTTATCAATCAAAGAATCGATTCGAAACGATTGTAAAAATTTAAAAGTCATAATAGCCCAGGCTGTGGGGGAAAAAGAATGATTTTACACTGTAATCCAGGAATTTATGTAATGTTGCATAGATTATAAAGGGCAATCTCAGGAGCGATCCCCCAGTTCATTCAACAAAAAATTTTTGGTTATTGTTTATTTATGAGAGTTTATAGATATAAAATACGTTGATTATTTGGGGTGCAAACAGCCTGGGCTATAAATTTATCTAATTAATAACAATATTGGATTATCGGTTTAAATTTTTATGGCGATTCTTAAAAAACTTCTCATTTTAAAATCATCATCATCATCATCCAGCCTCAAGAGTCCACTGCTCAACATAAGCCTCTTCCTCATGTTTCCAACCCCGTCTATCTTGCGCCGCTCTTATCCAGTTTTTATTAGGTCTTCTTAAATCGTCAGTCCATCGTGTAGGTGGTCGACCGACGCTTCTCTTGTCTTCCCTTGGCCTCCATTCCAATAACCTCTTTGTTCATCGCTCATCTGTCATTCTGGCTATGTGTCCTGCTCATCTCCATTTTAGTCTGGCTATCTTCTCGATGATGTCAGTCACTCCGGTTCTTCTCCTGATGTCTTCGTTGGTTATTCTGTCTCTCAGAGTTATTCCTAACATGGACCGCTAAATTCTTCTCTGCGTGACTTTCAGTTTGGTAGCTGCTGCTTTTGCTGAGGTAAGTGTTTCTGCTCCGTACGTCAAGACTGGGAGGACGCATTGATCAAATACCTTTCTTTAGGCATGTGGGCAGCTCACTTTAAAAGTTTCTCTCAGTTTTCCAAATGCTGCCCACCCAAGGCCGATTCTTATCTTCAGTTCATGAGTCTGGTTATCCCTGCCAGTCATAATTTCATGTCCAAGATATTTATATCTATCTACGAGTTCTATTTCTTTCCCACCAATACTGATGTTCTGGTTGGGCACCAAATTGGTCATGATTTTTGTTTTCGAGATATTTATATGTAAACCTACATTTTCTGTAGCCACAACGAGTTCCTATACCATCTCTCTTGCCATACCTAGATCTTCAGCTATTATAAGTATATCATCGGCGAAACGTAAGTTGTTTAGATATTCTCCATCTAATCTTATTCCCTTTGTCATCCAATCCAAATTCTTAAAAGCATTTTTTAAATGTCGGTCAGATAGCTCAGCGGGCTGTGCGGCTGCCTCTCATTCGCTTCACTGTCGAATGGTTCAGTGGATGTGGGTCGAGCCCCAGCTCGGTGTACGGAAAACAAAAAGTCTAACGCAGCAGTTTAAAATTCTAGATGAATCTGCGGCTTAGACTAGGATATGCTGGGATCTGATCGGCCTATGGTGGAGCAGTACGGCAAGAGATAAGGGCTTGCGGCTCGGTGATACTCCTCCATAGATCCCTACCGGACGGGCGTAACGCCTAAAAAACTTTAGGCGTTTTAAAATAATTTCACATAAATACAATTATTATTTTTAAACATTTTATTTAGTTTATATAATGACTAAATTTATATCTAATCTGAATTTGACAGGTCTCTCAGAAGTAAACAACGTATGCTAGGTTAATACGTTAGTAAGTGGGGTTAGGATCAAACATAATAATGTACTGAAATATTTTAATACAATATAATTTGTTTTAAAATATAAATAATTAAATAAACAATAAGTCTCTCTGTTTATTTTGGAAAATATTATTTAAATTTTTTAATATTTATAAAATATTTTATATAAATTTATAAAAATTTTAAATACAACGAAGTATGAAGCTTCGGGTTAATCTACTGTATTGACTACTGTATCACCTTTTTTTTACAATATAATGAAGATCTGTCACTATTGGAAATCGTTTTGCGACATACGCACTGTTTTGAGCAACTCAAACAAAAATATTACTTACTCAATTAAAAATATGTGATAGTCTATACATTTTTTGATCTCCCTTTGCAACAATTTCTGATCTTCTGCCGTCTCTACGTTACTGCTTAATACTCTTGTGATGTCAAGGTTCAGAAACTTCCATTGAATCACGATCATCATAAGTAATGTTCCAAATAATATATCGAAAAATATGATGCTAGTGTAAACAATTAAAAATGAATAGCCTTGTAAAATGTACAAAAAAATGTATGGAGGAAAATCTGGAACGAAATTAGTAAGAGGTAGTACTCTCTTCTGGAACACAATGGGTCCAAAAAGAACAAAAAATGCCGTGACAGATCCTACGGCAGGGTACCATATTGCGAAAAATTTTAGTATTTTAAGCGTAAATTGTGCTTGTGATCTTTCTTCTTCAAATTTAAAATCATCTATAGACCAGAATAGTTTGGTTTCATTTATTAGAACAGCAGTTTCTTTGTAATTTATGAATACAACCGTTACCTTAATTATTGCCTAAAAGGAAAAAGATGATTACACATGTCAGTCATCAAAACTTTTATACCATTAGGATTGTGGTGTTGAATGGGTTGGTGTCGAGATCAACTGACTTAATTAAACTCATAATAAAAGGTATTTTTATTTACTATATTATTTTATATATTTATTATACCGAGATATCGAAGAAGCACTGAGAATAACGAAAACAAGAAAAATTACGATAATCCTAGTGGATTCCAATGCAAAGATTGGAAAGGGACAAAGCAGAAAGTGTATAAAAAACTATGGTTTGGGAAATCCAAATTAGAAAGAAAACTGTCTGTTTCAATTCGGTCAAGAGCAAAACTTGATTATTACAAACACATCTTATTCACTTATCACCAAGGTTACACTCGCCCTTAAAACATCAAAGAATCCCTACAATAGACACACGAAAACTTAAAGAATCTAAAGTAAAAGAATGCTTCCAACATGAACTGCATTTGAAGTGCAGCAAATTGAACACAAACACCAATGATATTGACGAATACTCGGATCGACTAAAACATTGTCTACTGGAACCCTGTAAAGAAATACTAATTACTTCAGCAAGGAGAAAAGAAGAAAACACTAAAAACTTTGTTTTCAAACTTCCACAGAATTTATTTTAACTATTATCACTACAGCTGTTTCGGCTGATAGCCTTTCTCAAGTGATCTATTTTTGGCTTGGGTTTACAAATTTATAGTCTCTAATGAAATAGGTTGAGGAGGGGAGAACTGTTTGTCTCAAGTTGGTCATTCAGAATTGTATCTGTGTTTTTTAATTTGTTGTTTTCCATAGATTCTAACAAAGATAGCTTAAGGCCTTTATTTTGAATGCGAAGAATTTTAAATTTATCATTAAAAGAATGATTATGATCTAGAAGGTGAAGTGCGTATGTCGAATCTGTTTTTCTATTCTTGAAAGCCCTTTTATGTTCTGCTATTCCACCAATCTAAAAAATCCACCAATATAAAAACTGTTTGATTACGGGATGTTTTGAAATCTTTGTCTCTAGATGACCCATAAAAATATCTGATCGCAATGGGCTTAGAGGATTACCCATTATAAGTCCTGCACTGTTATTTGTATATATTTTATTATTAAATTCAAAGTAGCCCTGGTTTATGCAAACTTCAAGAAGATGTAATATTTCAGATGTAATTACTGGATTTGTACTATTTTGGTCTAAAAGGTTTTTTACTAGAATAAAAGTTTCTGTAGGAGGGATACTAGGAAAAAGATTTTTTACGTCAAATGATATTGGTAGAGATACGTAGACGATGTACTGGTATGTTTCACAGGAACTAACAGGCAACTCGACCAATTTTCATCGTATATTAATTCACTTTATAGTCATATTGAATTTACAATAGAAACAGAACAAAATCAATGCATAAATTTTTTAGATTTAAAAATTAGCAGACTTCAAAACAAACATGACTTCTCCATATTTCACAAACCTACCCATACTGACACGACTATACACAATTCATCATCCAATCCAACACAACATAAACTGGCAGCTTATCATAGTATGTTACATAGATTAACAGAAATTCCGATGTCAAAAGACAACTTTGAGACAGAATTAAATATAATTAAGCAAATAGCAGTAAACAACGGATACAACGAACAAACAATTAATAAAATGTTAAATCAAAAACTACACAAGAAAGCCCTGAAATTAGTATTTCCACCACCAGAGAAAAAACCCAGTACCTCTGCTCGATTACATAGACAGGCAAAATAACAACAAAAATTGCCAAACACATAAAAAGGAAAGGAATAACACCAGCTTACCGAACAAATAACAACCTAGGTAAATATATTAAAAATAACAAGAGCCAAAATAAAAAACACTTAAATAGTGGTGTGTATAAAATTCAATGTGGTGACTGCCCAAAAACTTACATCGGTCAAACTGGTAGAAACTTTGATGAGAAACGAATAGCAGAACATAAAAGGGCTTTCAAGAATAGAAAAACAGATTTGACATACGCACTTCACCTTCTAGATCATAATCATTCTTTTAATGACAAATTTAAAATTCTTCGCATTCAAAATAAAGGCCTTAAGTTATCTTTGTTAGAATCTATGGAAATCAACAAATTAAAAAACACAGATATAATTCTGAATGACCAACTTGAGACAAACAGTTCTCCCCTCCTCAACCTATTTCATTAGAAACTATAAATTTGTAAACCCAAGCCAAAAATAGATCACTTGAGAAAGGCTATCAGCCGAAACAGCTGTAGTGATAATAGTTAAAATAAATTCTGTGGAAGTTTGAAAACAAAGTTTTCAGTGTTTTATTGTTACATAAAATGAATTTCCATCAAGTAACGGTCGAATCCATCAATTAGAAAAGAAGAATGTCTGAATGACGAGATACTCACTATGATGGAACAACGGAGATAATTTAAAAACAAAGAAAACAATAAATACAGAGAGATAAACTACGAGATCAGAAAGATGATGAAGCAGGCAAAGGAAAAATACTTTGAAGAGAAATGCAAAGAGATCGAAGAACTTTTAAATAAATATAATCTCTAATGGAATCTTGGACCTTAAAGGCGACATCAATGAAAAAACTGGAATCATTCGGGCTGTGGGTGTATAGAAGAATTCTGTAAATATCGTAGACAGAACACGTCACAAACAAAGAGAATACAACCGTACCCAACTCATTACATTTAAACTTCAATACACATAGTGTAATAGAAACTAGTGCTCATATTTCTTAAAATTTAATTCAAAATTTATGTTATAAAGATATTAAAGAAATCATTTCATATTAAAGACAAACAAATAACATAACAACAACAAATCCTAGAATTGCTCTCCTTGATTTAATTAACAGTATTCAAGACTTATAGTTTATTCGTCTTCCGGGTTTGGACCGTGTCATTTGTGAGTGACCCAAAAGTGGGTTCATCTCGACGTTTCGCTACAATTGTATGTAGCTTCTTCAGGAGAACAAAGAAAAAGAAAAAAGAAAAAGAAGACAGGAAGATGGGTAGTTAGCAACGGTAACTCAGTTACTCAACGCAACCAAAGGCGAATACTAACTACCAAGATGGGCATTTGGTCACACACACCGACATCTACATCCCCCTTTACACCCTAGGACGACAAATTCAGAATCTTCGGGTAATACTCCTGTGGCTTTACTTCCGTATATTTGAAGTGTCACTGATAGGATTGGCAAAATTCTTCGCAAAGAAGGTATCAGGACTACATTTCGACCACCCAAGAAAATCTCACAATATCTACCCTCTCCTAAGGACCCATTACCGCCCCTATCTTCCTCTGGTGTCTATTCTATTCCTTGTTCATGTGGACATGTGTATATTGGCGAAACTGGTCGTTCCGTCAAAACTCGGATTCAAGAGCATCAAAGATGCATTCGATCAGGTCTTTTCTCCCATTCTGCAGTTGGAGAACACTGCCAAGAAACCGGTCATTCCATATTGTTCGAAAAAACCCATATTATTTCTAAGAGCCCCTTCTTTTATTCCAGGAAAATCCGCGAATCTCTAGAGATCCGAAAAAATCCACATAATATCAATCGAGAGGAAGGATACTACTTGTCTCCCATCTGGAATCTCAGTCTAGAGCCGCCGTCCGGTCCCGCTACCACGATGCAGCCACATGATTGGCCAGCGCGCGCTTCTTGACGTTCGCGCCACGGAGTGTGCCGATACGTCCCGACACGACAGGTCACCGCGACTATAAATAGAGCGGTAGCGGAGTAATCGTCATATTCACTCCCCGCCTCTCGACGCGTTAGTGTTCTGAGCTGTTGGACGTGAATCCCTGTCCTGGAATTAGGTTTTCACCTCTGGCTGCGTTGGGTAGTTGAGTTACTGTGACCAAATGCCCATCTTGGTAGTTAGTATTCGCCTCTGGTTGCGTTGAGTAACTGAGTTACCGTTGCTAACTACCCATCTTCCTGTCTTCTTTTTCTTTTTCTTTGTTCTCCTGAAGAAGCTACATACAATTGTAGCAAAACGTCCAGATGAACCCACTTTTGGGTCACTCACAAATGACACGGTCCAAACCCGGAAGACGAATAAACTATAATTCTGACTCTGGCCGTGGAAGTCTACGATTTCACTATTCAAGACATCCAATGACTTCTTGGGTAATATTTGACAATATCACTATTGTAATTTGTTTCATTTCAGTATGAATTTTCTGCTTGAGGTCTACCAAATTGGTATTTCGGTTTACTATAAATAACCCCAAATAGAAAAGTACATGGGATTCAAATCTGGCAACCTATCAGGCCATTACATCATATTGTGGACTTGCTCTACCCACCCTGATGAAACCAATTGGTTGTATTTGACCAGAATTATTGATATCTGGAAATGTTGTGGATAAAAATGGAACTATGTAGGTTTGGAACATCTCTAAATATCTTTCAGCTGTAGCAGTACCGTCAAAATATATGGCCCTACAATGGTATTCCTGACAATTCCAGTCCGTACATTCACTTTTTGGGGATATTGGGTAAAAACAGTTCACCGAGCAGATTTTGGAGGGCTAACGATCTGTATAGGGATCGGATGTTCCATGTCGCGATTCTTAAATCATGTACCTTTTTCTCGCGCAGTCGTCGTCGTTTGATCAGTTCGGTTTTCTTTCCTTGAACATTAGCAACATGTGTGTTTTCTAGGATAGGGTTGTTAGCCCTATGCCTAACCCCCTTTTCGGAGGACCATTTCTCCCTTCCTCGTCGGCCCTGACCCTACTTTGCACTGGGGTTGGTTACCCAATCTTTGGTAGGGTGGCTCAGGTTTGCCAGGGTCCACTCTTGTGATTAAGTCACACTTCTTGAAGGTGAGGATAGGAATTGAGTAAGAGTGGCTGAAGGTGTATTCACCAAGGAAGCAACACCTTATATTGCGCATCACTACTCCTTGAAACCCTTAAAGATGATCGGTTTATGGTCTCTTTAAAATTCCCCTAAAAAGCCATCTTATCTCATTAAGTCAACATTAACAGTCTTTACTATCCGATATCGGATTTGCAGATTGAGTCTCTGGTTACTCAGAAATTTCCTCATCTTCAAAAAGGCTGCTCTTGATTGCTCTATTTTTGAGCGAATTTCTGATTTCGGATTTAGATCTTCCATGGAATTGGTTATTTCGAACAGATAAACAATCGATCTCCTGTATCGTTCAACAATAGCTCTGTTGCTCGAACTGCATTCGAGCAGTTGTTTTAATTATATTATTTGTTTGTCTTTAATATGAATTAACTTCTTTAATAATTTTCTTTTGTAAAATAAAGTTTGAATTAAATTTTAAGAAATACGAACACTGGTTTCCTTTACACTCTATATACTGAAGTTTGAATGTGATGAGTTTAGTACGGTTAGAAAAATTTGGGTTTATTTTTTAGATAAAATATGCCCATTCTATTATAAAATAATAAAAGAATTAACTTTAACTTTAAGTCATGAGATAATAGAATGTTTCGACACTTTCTGAATACACTGTATATTATAATAATTTGTATCCCTCGTGTTATTGGTATATCCCAAATTAGGATCACTCGAAAAATGCAAAAATAATGACAATGATGAGCTTTATTAATTTTTTTAGCAGATTGTAAGCAGTATATTGTTAATAAAGAAAACTTACATGAACTAGTAAAAATACAGATTCCAGACGAGATAACACAATTTCAAATTGAGTATCCTTGTCATAAATAAAAGGTATTACACAAATATACAAAGAAGCGTATAATGTAGATATGCTGAAAGTATATATCACTTTTTGCCATACTGTATGATGTGTCAAGGGATTCCCACCTACGAGACTGAGTGTTCTTAGACACAATCTTATATTATAAAACATTTTAAACTAAATACACTAAATAATAGTCTCTTTAAGATTATATAGCAAATAAAGTTTGAAATTTACATAAAAAACAGTGGGTGGCTAATAAATAATTCTCTTATAATTAAATCTGCCCAAAAAAACAGTAAATTAGATAAAAATAAACAGAGGCGTAGTTCAAAATTGAGTAATACTCTTTCTTGGCGAACCTCTGTTTTAAAGAACGGGTACATTATTTTAAAGCGCGTTTACTTTTTTCTTCAATGATAACTAAAATTAAAACAAATATGCTCAGCTTTTGGAAAAAAAATTATGTTCGACAGTTACAGAAGTAGCTAAAATTTTCCTGCCCATATTAATAATTGTAACGAGATTATGTAAATAAAAATAATTTAGATGTTCTGTAAACATAAATTTAAAGAAAATAAGATCATCACAAATACGTTTAAACTCTTTTCGTTTGGCACAAAATATTTATCCGATATTTTTTAACACATTTAGCGCTACGTTCCAATTGGTTATTTAGTCCCTGGGACCTAATACATATATGAAATACCCTTTTTTTCTACAAATCTATTTTTTAAATAAATATTATTAAATTTTAAACCACACTTTGTTTTCAGGGATCCTATTGTGGGTCCAAATGTCCAGTGGTCACGCATTTCATTATTTCATGATGTAGATTTTAAACAATAATCAAAAGAAGAGGTCTTACAGAAGAAGAATTGGCCCGGAAGTTAAAAAATTTGTCTGATGTCGAATCAGCAAACTGTTCCGACAAATACTCCATTACACATCAAGGTTACTCATTTGAAAGAAGCCGAACTCCATAACTTAATAAATGGATTGACATTGAGATGCGGAAGTTTTTGAGTATTGTGCTATGGATGGCACTTATGCATTTACCAATATTGCGGATTTACTGGAGAAAAAAATAAATATTTGCAAATGATATTCCAAAAATAATGAGCCGCAATAGATTTGAGATGTTACTTTATATGTTTTATCTATTAAACACTGAGCAATAAATTAATGTGGAAAAGCATTGTTGTGGGTCAAGAGGTAAACAGTTGTCTACAAATAAAAAGGCAAAAGGATTTTCTTATGCTCAGTACTAAACATGACTACTCTATGGTGACATTAAATAGCAGAGAGCAAGACGTTGATAATCCAGCGATGGTCGTAGATTAAAACAAAGGAAAAGCTTTTGTCGACACTTCTGACCAGATAGTATCTTATGCGCCATTCGTAAGAAGAACCGTCAAGTGGTATAAGCGACTCATTTTTCATTTGGTTACTTCAACAGCTATGGTACATGCTATGCATCTGTATAACAAAATTAATAACAAGAAATTTGGTATAATAGAATTTAAAAAAATATCGTCATGGCTCTGGTTCATCAAGATTTAAATCCAATACTATCAACGCTTTTTACTTCCAAGATAAAACACTTTCTGAAAGATTATGAGGGGCAAAAGAGGGTTACCAAAAAAAAAGTCCAGCCCATGCTACAAGACTATGACTCAGTGAGAAAATCCAGTTCATGCTCGTAAAAATGCGAAAAACATAATACATATTGTGACACGTGTAACCTGCCAATGTGCCTCGAATGTTTGCAAAAGCATCTAGCAACTATCTAATTTCCAGAAATTTAATTTTTATTATTTTTGTTATTGTGTTATGTTAAGATTCCTCTTCTTAGGCTGCCTGTCCGTTCTGAATATTGGCGATCATTCTGGATATAATGACTTTGTTGGTTGCTATACGGAATAGCTGTGCTAAGGTATTTCTCTACTATTCTCTTAGATTAGCAAACCAGGATATTCTTCTTCATCCTGGGGCCCTTTTTCCTTTAATTTTACCTTGCAAAATGCATTGAAGTAGCTTATATTTGCCTTGATGCCGCATTTTATATCTTAAGTCCTACAGCTTACGGTCTTTCACGATGTTGACCAAATCCGGGGTTGTGTTCATCCTCCGTAGTACTTCTTCATTGGTGACTTTATCTGTTCATGATATCTTCAGAATCTTTCTGTATAACCATAGCTCAAAAGCCTGAAGTTTTGATAGAGTTTCCGCTTCTAATGACCACGTTTTTACTCCGTACAGAAGCACTGACTACACATAACATTTAAGGAGTTTTATTTTTGTTTCTAGAGTGAGGTCATGACTCTTGAACACAGAGCTCATACTCAAGAATGCACTTTTTGCCTTTTTGATGCGACATTTAATCTCTTGGGTATTGTCTCACGACTTATTGATTATAGTTCCCAGCAGTACTATATCGTCGTGTTAATTGCAATAGGTCCTATGTCAAAAAAACCACTTTCTGGTTTATGAAACATACATGACCGATTCGGTCAAATACACAACTCCAATAAGTCATATGTCGATGAGCCAATAAGAAAGATGGGTAGTGACTTCATTTAGGTAAATACAATTTCGGATGAATTGATGAAGAATTGTAAAGATGGGAAGTTTTTGTCGTTCCTAAAAAGATAGATGAAAATGACATACTGCCTATTACAGGTACCACGACGATATGTAGTAGCTCTGTGAGAAGTGTTCAATTCTTATTTGGTTCACATACAGATTTACTACAGTTACGTTTTTCCTGCTGTTAATCATTAGCTTGGTTTTGCTGGTGGTATATTCAGTCCATATCTTCTACTTGTTTCCGTTATTTTGTTTATTAAGTTTTGTAGCCCTTCTATGGTATTGGAAAACACTATTGTATCATCTGTATAGTTCATTAGGCGTATGGTCCTAGAGGCTTCACAAACTGTTGCTCCTGTTTTTTGGGCAATAGTACGAACTCCGATTTAAGCCTCTCTACTGGTATTTTTCCTGCCTTGTATATTTCATTAAATATTTTAGTTATTATTTTGATTTGTTCTGCATCTAATAGCTTAAGCAGTTCTTTGTGGTTTTCCATCCTTCATTTGTTTGACGGCTGTTATTATTTCTTTTGGTAGGATTTCGGAACCTGACTTTTTTTCAATGGTGGGTTCTTGTATTATTCCAAGATCGTAGAAAAGTTTCTCGAAGTATTATCATACTTTCTTTTTATCTTCTTAGGTTATGGCAAGATTGCCTTGATCATCCGCTGTTGCGTTTCCAAACTTTTCAGTCATTTTCTTTACCTTTCGATGAACATTGAAGTTATCATATTGACTCTGATACTTCTCCATTTCTTGACATTGTCTTGTTTTTTGTTTCTTTCTTCTGATGATGGTTAACACGTTAAGATTATTTGTTTTTAATATTTTGCTCAGTTTGTTCGTTTACTTCTATTAATATTAGGATAAAATTTAATTTATTTTTGTATAATATCCCAAAATGAACTGGACTAGAAAACTGATTTTTTTAGAATAGATAATTTCAGTCATACCATTGTTGTTTCTGAATGGACTGAGTGTGAATACGAATGAATTTACGTGAATGACTGCTACTACAATCTTAAACTCAATTTTTTTTTAAATATATGTATTTAAGAGCATTTAGAAAAACGAACTAAACAAATTTACTAAGGGATAATCAAGGCCATTTATTTATTTATTTATTTATTTATTCATTTATTTGGCCAGAAATATCTTGATATATAGACTTTATTCCTATATCTCTACTTCCTGAGAACTGATTTCTATTTCGTGTCTTAATTCAGGTACGTTATTGTGTTGATTATTATTTTCCTTTTCTTTAAACAGTTCCGTCAGGTATCTTTTCCATTTGTTTGCTGGTATGTTATTGTATTCCTTTAATTCTGTCATTTCTCTTTCTGTCTTTCATTTTTTTGTTCTTTCGTTTTGTTTTGTTATTTCGTATTCTTCTATAGGTATCTCGGGATTCTGGAGTATTTGATGTTTTGCACTTCGTGTAGTCCTCTCGTTTCTCTTTACATTTCTCTTTTATTTCTTTTCCGAATGATGGTGTATTGTTGTTGTTTCTTTTGTTCAGTATGACATTCTGTTTCGCAGCAACAGGGTTTCTGTTGCTGCTTCTAAATGTTGTTTTTAATTTTCTGCCAGCTCGCATTTATATCTTCGATGTCGTCAATTTGTTTTAGCTGTATCTTCTGTGCTAGTATCCTTTGGTACATTTCTCTTGTAGAGTCGTTATACAATGATTCTGTATTGAATTTTTCCTCGGTCATTTCCTGTAGAAAATGTTTTGGTGTCTAATGAATCCTGCTAGGATGAAATACGTATAACCGAATATAAAGAGGCAATATACGCGAAAACAAATTTTAACTGTTTTTTTCTTTTATTTTCTTTATTTTTTACCAGAGGCTTACTTAAGTAGATACGTGGCTAATTGTCGTGAATAATATTAAATATAATGGACTACAAGTGTCGACTAAAAAAAATTTAGAATGGTGATTAAAGGAACAATATTTGGGAATATTCATTTAATTTTTTCAAAATACAATATTATGCCGACTTTTTATTTCAACTGGGACCGATTTTTATTATACAGACATCTACCAATCACCAGACCTCTGTTTTCCAGTTCCACAACTTTTTCATTTTAAATCGTGGGAATTTATTCGTAACGAGTCAGTGAATTTAAAGTATATTAATGTAGTAATGTAGAAAAGGGAACTAGACATGAATGTCTGCTATCTCCTATTTTGTACAACGTATATGCACAATACGTCATCAAAACATTGAACAATCATAATTGAACAACAACTATCACTTCAATGACACAGTTATCCTCGCGTGATGAACAACATTAGAACATGTTAAAAACATTTAGAGAAGCTAATGTAAACAGGGGAAGTACTTTATTCGATTAAACTTATAACAGGGATGAATTTTCTCTGAGAATCACCGGCTACAAAGGTGATGACAAGTGTGAGGAGGAGAAAACTGTGTGTAAGTCACACAAAAAAAAAACATTTATTGAAAAAGATAAAATAACATAAAGTTTACACGATATCAAATTTATTTATAGACATGTCTCTCCTACTAATTGCTTGTTTCTAAAATCTGCTGAGATTGTAGGGTAGCGTTAAACTTTTGTTAAGTACCCTAATTGAAAAACTATCAAGGATTTTTAAAAGAATTTTTACTTTCTTTTAAAGGATTTTTACACTGTTACGAAACAGATCATATAATTAATGAATCATTAAATGTCTTTATAATTATAAGTTACCATTATTTACCACTACCATTATCAAATAAAATTTTTAAGTTCGAAGACTATATTTTTATGTAAAATAATAAATATTTATGTGTATTTGTCTACTAATGTTGGGTATTCAAATCACTAATGGCGGGCTACGTATTTTTCTTTTTTTCGAGTAATTAATTATTGATAACTTTTAAAATCTGAATAGCGAAATGTTTTTCTAAATATGTGTTTACAAAAGTATAAAGCTCTAAGCAATATGTCTTGAACTATCTTTATAGGTATACATCCATACATACATATATTTCTAAGTTTGGGCGCTATTACTATATCATCGGCATAAAGGCTGAGTAGGGCTCCAGGTGTTCTTAGAATGTCGGTGATGTATATTGTGTACAGTAAGGGAAATAGAGAAGACAGAATCGCTCTTTGTAGCACTCCAGCTTCCGAGCTCGGCCAGGACTTGTCCTATTCGAAATCTGAAACTACGCCGTCTCAAGTACGATGAGATTAGTCTTGTCGTTGCCCTACTGTATCCATAACCTCTCACTTTACAAATTAGCCCTTTGTGCTAGAATCTATCATAAGCTTTGCTTATATTCAGGAAGGTTGCTCCTGTATTTTTCTTATCTTTGAATCCAGCTACTACGTACTCGGGTAGTCTAAGTACTTGTAGCTCGTTGGAATGTTTCGATCCATGTTTGTTTTAGCTTGGAGTCTGCTGAGGATGACTCTTTCTACTATTTTGCTGATCGCTGGCAGTAAGCTCATCGGCCTGTAGTTTTGTGAGAATGTGCTCTCTTTCCTGGTATGGGTCTTACCTTGTGTAGTTGCCTTTATACCCTCAGTATACTTAGAAACGGTATGCGCGGGATCTGTTGGTACGGGGGTTGCCATGTTGCCGGCAGTTTACAATTTCGAGCGGGTAGGAGTTTTTGCTTTTTTGAAATCTATTTTGTGACCTGTCCGAAAATGATCTTGCGCTATGGCTAAAGTAGTATCGGAATGTTTTACAAATAGAATGTTCGACAAAAAGGTTGCGGATTCCTCGGTTTGTCTGTCCTGTGTATGTTCATGTCAAACTGGAACAAGGTATCTCGTAGACACTATGGTCTTCATTGGGATTTGGTCTTTTACCACACGAGATCTTGTTTCCTATTGGCCTTAGAAGGTATTTGTTTTGTTTTTGAAAATGTTCTATTTCACCATCTATATTAATCCTACTAACAAGCGTGTGACATAAAAAATGTCAAGGTTATTGTAATTGTTTATAAACTAAAAAGTCAGTCCTTCTTCAAACTATTTTTTAACAAAAAATTTAATAAAATTTGTGGTATATTTTTTAAGAATGTCTGGGCAAGAAGAGTTGTTTAAATTTTTGCTTTCCGGGATAATCAAATTGAAAAACTTATAAATTAGTCGATCAATCTATTTAAAATTTTAGCCCATTTTAATAACTCATTAAGAGCCACAATTTTAAGAAGTTATATTACATTATCTTAATTTAAAAACTTGCAGATTAAAGAAATTTTAAGATTGACAGTTTTTATTTAACCGATTTTTCTCTCAACTGCATCTTCTTCTTAAGGTTCCATCTTCTAACGAAGGTTGGATATCAACATGGCAATTCTTACTTTACTTACAGCAGCTCTAAATAGTTGGCTAGAGCTCAGACTAAACCATTCCCTTAGATTTCGTAGCCAGGAGGTTCGTCTTCTTCCTACATCTCTTTTACCTTTTATTTTGCCCTCTATAATCAAACGTAGTAGCCCATAACGAGGACCTCTTAATATATGACCGAAATATTCAAGTTTCCGCCTCTTAATTGTCTGTACAATTTCTTCCCTCTTATTAACCCTATCAAGGACTTCAATATTGGTAATTTTGTCTACCCATGCTATTCGTAGCATCCTTCGATAACACCAACGCTCAAAAGCTTCCAATTTCTTGATCTCCAGTTGTTTCAATGTCCATGCCTCAGATCCGTAGAGCAAGGTTGTAAAAATGTAGCAGCGCAATAACCTTATCCTTAGATCCATTCTTAGGTCTCTACTACACAATAGATGTTTCATTTTTACAAATTTTGCCCTTGCTATTTCTATACGGCTTTTAATCTCTTGCGTTTGTTCTGCGTTTTGACTAACCAATGTTCCTAGATATTTGTATTTATCTACCCTTTCTATCTGGATATTATTAATATGGAGTGTCTCGTTGTCTTTTGGATGTTTTGTAATGACCATGAATTTTGTTTTCTTTAAGTTCATTTTAATACCATATATGGTACACTTTTCATTCAGCCGTTCCAGTATGTTTGATAGACTTTGCAGAGTTGAAGTGAATATGACAGTATCATCGGCATATCTTATATTATTAATAATTTCACCATTTATTATCATTCCATCGTTACACTCCCCTAAAGCTTCTTGGAAAATGGCTTCGCTATATATATTAAACAGCAGTGGTGATAATACACAGCCCTGTCTCACACCCCGAAGAATTTCTATTTCTTCCGACATTTGATTTTCAATTCTTATTTTGACTTTCTGGTTCCAGTAGAGGTTCGAGATTACTCTGATGTCGCGGCTATCGATGTTTTTCGTTTTTAAAATATTAATTAGTTTATTGTGCTGTACCTTGTCAAATGCTTTTTCAAAATCAATAAAACATGTATACATGTCTTGGTTCATATCCAGATTTCTTTGCATGAGCACATTTATACCGAACAATGCTTCCCTGGTTCCCGTGCCGTTTCTAAAGCCTAACTGACTATCACTAATTTCATCATCCAGCTTTCTGTAAATTCTGTTGTGGACTATTCGTAGAAATACTTTCAAAACATGGCTCATTAATGCAATTGTACGGTATTCTGAGCATTCTTTTGCATTTTGCTTTTTGGGAATAATTACGAATGTGGATACTAACCACTCCTTTGGTAAAATACCTGTTTGATAAATATGATCATAAAGTTCTACTAGAATGTCTATCATTTCATCATCGATCAGTTTAAGAAACTCAATCGGGATTTCATCCGGACCTGTGGCCTTTTTCCCTTTTGTCTGTTTTAATGCGTATTGAACTTCCTGTTTTAAAATTTTTGGTCCCGATTCACCAGAGTCCTCATCTATGATTTGTTGTCTGTCATCTCCGAATAGTTCTTTTATGTATTCTGTCCATCTGTTTAGTTGTTGTTTTGTATCTGTGAGAATGTTA
The DNA here is from genome assembly GCA_918026665.1 of Diabrotica balteata. Lineage (NCBI taxonomy): Eukaryota > Metazoa > Arthropoda > Insecta > Coleoptera > Chrysomelidae > Diabrotica > Diabrotica balteata. The sequence continues at coordinate 2,456,248 of OU898278.1, read as the reverse complement.
CCATTCGAGTCTTTTATAACATGTATATTATTTTGTTTTCCCGACGTCATTTCCTTCACTTTCCGATGAATATTGAAACTATCATATTTCTTTTCATATTCTTCTATTTCGTGACACTGTTCAGTTAGCCATCTTTCTTTTGCTGTTATTATGGCTTTTCTAATCCTGCTGTTTAAGGATTTGTATTTGCTAGTGTTTATGTTTTTATATTTTCTTCTTTCATTCATGAGAGTTAGTATTTCGTCTGTCATCCACATATGTCTTTTCTTTGGTATTGGTCCACGTATTTCTTCTCCCGCTTCTTTTAAAGCTTGTTGAACCTCTCTCCAATTTTCATTTACGTCTTTAGAGTTGGTGTTTTTTGACTTGATGGGTTTAAGATTATCATTGATTTTCTGTCTAACTCTTTGTTCTATCTGAGTATCTTTTAATCTTGTCACATTGAATTCTTTTCTAATCTTTTTGTTTTTTAACTTTTTTAATTTTGCTTCCATTTCGACAATAATAGGGACGTGATCCGAGTATATATCGGCACCTGGATAAGTTTTTGCTGATTTTATTGAATTTTTAAACCTATTTCTGATCAAGACAAAGTCTATTTGGTTTCTGACGATGTGTGATTCTCGGTCTGCTGGTGATTTCCACATGTATAGTCTACGTTTAGGTAGATCAAATAAGGTATTTACTATAACCAGATCTTCATTTTGGCAAAATTCTAAGAGTCTATCTCCACGTTCATTTCTAACGCCCAATCCAAACTCACCAATCCATGGTGCCACTGCTCCTTTACCAATTTTGGCGTTTAAAATCCCCTAGGATGATTGTTATCTCACATTTTTTTGTCAATTTTAGAGCGGCATTGAGTTGATTATAGAATATTTCAATTTCCTCCTCATCTTTGTCGGCTGTTGGAGCATACACCTGTACTATGTTTATTGGAACAGTCTTTGAATTAAGTTTCAGAATCGCGACTCTGTCTGATAGTGGAGTAAAGCTTATTACTGTTCTATTAATTTTGTAATCAACGAGAATTCCTACGCCATACAAATGTGATGGGTCATCGTTTCCTGAGTAGTATAGCATTCCGTTGTTTGTTATACATTTACCTGTTCCTTGCCATCTCACATCGCTAATTCCTAATACATTTACATTCAAACGTTCCATTTCTAAGATGGCATTGTCTAGTTTTCCAGCCATAAACAGACTTCTAACATTCCATGTCCCAACTCTAATACCTAGTCTAGTTTTGTTCGACTTGTTCATGTTTTTACAGGGATTTTGCATGTTGACGACCGGAGAGACCCTTCTCAACTGCATAAGAAACGTTTAATAGGCAAAAAATTAAATTTTTAAGATTGATTAAAATAAAACCAAAGCAAAATCAGATGTACGTCTTCACAGATTTTTCATCAGCTACTTCTAATATATCTTTTAGGACCTTCAAATATTTGTATAAGATTTTTACGTGAAACCAATGATTTTTTCACAGATAGACTGGTGTAATGCTTAACACCCACACAATGATAACAACGATATATTCAACAAAAATACAGTACAAAAATCAATTGATCTGATTTTAGTAAGGTTAGTAAATAACAAAAAACTGAGGCAATTTTTATATTAATTTTCAATAATTTTATAACAATTTTCTCTACAAACATTACATTTTAAAACTACACTTAAAACAAAAAGTCAATGTTTTAGACAGTATTCCACACACTTTGAAAGCTCCTATGACGATGTATATTTCCGTCCCATTACAGACCAGGTCCAAAAATTATTGTTAGATCTACTATTTTCTACTTTTTGTACACTTTGTGCTGATAATGTTTAAAAACGTGAGTTTAGTGTCCACACTTTCAAACGTGCTCGATTTTCGTATTACAAAGTTTATGTTTCAACATTCATTGTATTCAAAAACGTGTAGTAGGAAAATACCATTTTAAATATCTAAAAAATAAGACGAATATATTAATTAAATTCAATAAATAAATAATTTAACTTTTGAGTAATATGAATTAGAATAAAAGATATGTACAATTAAACTAAAAAGATTAATCTATGTAAATAAAATCAACAAGATGCGCTTTGACGTTGATGCCGATAAAAAATAAATATTGGCGGTGTTTGGATGGGTAAGGCAAATGACGATCTTTAGTCAATACCCAAAAACTGTGTGCACGGCTGATAAATACTCAGCCTACGTTAAAAGTGGAACGGAGCCGGTCGGTTAATATTCAACTCAGACGAAGAAAGAAAACGATTAAGCAATACTCCATTGCGATCTATGGGAAAGGATAATGGGTTTTGATCAGTACTTCAGAATAAAAAATCTCACCAGATCAGTACCCTGAGTTAAACACGGTTCTCTGTCGTGGTTCAAGGCGTTTTATATTTTTTGTCGGTGTTCCTGGAGTATCCTGGAAATAAATTATTTTGAACAAGCCTTGAGGAATGTGCTAGCTGAAATTCTAAATCCTCGTGAACTGAGAATGAATAAAAGAGTTCAACAAATCGGTTGCTACTATCGAGACACTGCGTGTACAAGTCATCATACGTTTTAGTCCATCTGTGCACATATTCTGTACAATGCCCACTAGGGATGGTCTTTGAAGCTCTTATTACTGCACCCACATATCTGTCGTAATTTTATCTGTCAAAATAAAGTCCAGAAGACTCCAATGGGCAGGACACCTTAAAAGACATTCTGACGAACGAACAGTAAGACTGGTGTGGGAGAAAGTCCCAACTGGAAGGAGACCACGCGGACGCTCTCGTCTCCGGTGGCGAGATAATATTGTAACATTTTTTTTATTATTAAAATATTAATTATTTTTAATTTCTTTTACCCCCGTGCAATACGCCGATGATTAGGAATTCCCGTGTTTACGATAAGAAAATAATATTGGATCTACTAAATTATAATGGACTTCCCTAATTACTAAAGGTAGTTAATCCTTTCCGTCTTAATATTCAGTATGAAAAGATCTAATGCTTTTGGGTATGCAGGTTCTTTTACATAAATTGATAATTTTCGCCGAAGGCCCATATCTTTTGACAATAACTTAATCCCAAGTATTGTCTGCTTCTCATGTCCAATTGTTGGTACCGGTAACTCAAAACTTTCGGAATTTTTACTTCCTCAGAATTACCTACAACTGTCCGATGATTTTAAGTGGGGGATAAACCTTCTTCTTCTTTTTTCTTGGATAGTTGGTGAAATTTTTAGTGGAACCAACTTACTTCTTGGTGGGCTCTCGTTGAGCACAGATCGATTATCTCATGAGACTTCTCGGTGAGCTCTCGTTGAGCACAGGTCGATTATCTCGTGAGACTTCTCGGTGGGCTCTCGTTGAGCACAGGTCGATTATCTGGTGAGACTTCTCGGTGGCCTCTCGTTGAGTGTGGTCGCTTGCCTGAAATTATCGTCTCTGTGAATTATTTTCTAAGTGTGTATAAACTCTACATTTCAGTGTTCTTGTCTTAGACTATATCAAGTTATATATAGTTCTACACTACCTTTTCTGGTACCTAATTAAATTCAGTGTTGAATACCAGTACAGTATATTAAATTCGGTGAATTAAGCTGCCGTCATCAGGAATTATGTAAGTTACCATAATCTTTATTTGCAAATTATCTGGGCGAGTAATGTGGTATGGTATCATATCACCTGCCATTATCTGGACGTATCACCTATCATTCATCCATATCTTCATCTGTAGATTGCCGATTTTTATATTTAATTTAAAGAACAATTCAAGAACTTTCCATAAGTAATAACTATGAACATCTCAGTTTAGCATTAATTAATAGTGCGAGATAGTAACCCAGCTAGCCAAGTGCGGTTTGGCTAGTTAATGTTTTCAACTCTGTAACCTGTTTGTTTTTTTTTGTAAATTTACAGTTAAGAAATTTTTGCTATCTTTTGTATTTGCTATAATTTGTGCTCATTATCTTTCCTATAATATCTCGAGATACGCCAAACTATATTTGTATATGATTACCTTATATATCTTGGTAAAGGTGTTTTTTTATTATATTATTGCTTAATTTTATACATACATAACACCATTTCATAGTTGTGTACTTTTATTACTTGTGTTGCATTTAGCAGCATCATAATTTTGTATTTAATATATTGTTAATGTTTTATGCATGTATTTTATTTGTCAGCTCCTAACAAGTTCCCTGATAAAATAGTAGCTCTAAATATTTGCTTAGTATATTAATTTATTACTATACCTTTGACCAGTAGAAAGATCAGGCTGATTAAGTTTCGTAGGTAAGTAAGTGTAATACCTAATATATTTATTATTTGTTTATATATTGTGTTGACCAAATTTATTTGATAATTAACTGTTGGTATATTTCATTGGGTTTAATCTCTGATCTCTGAAGGATATCTTTCCTTATCTCTTTTCTTTTCTAAGGTTTTTTAATTTTCTCCTTAACCCCAAAAAATTGAGTGGCGCCCTGTTTCTATCTTCTCTTATCTTTGGTAATTTTACCCATCTATCTTTTTGTTTATTTCTGTATCTTTTCTAATATCTCTTATCCTATCTTTACCTATTTCTTCCGTTGGATCCATTCCCGGTTCCAAAAGCTAGTTTCGAACCCACGACTCGCTCTCCACCAACCATCTGGCTGCCGTCCGCAGTGTCTCCATTGGTTATCTTTCTAGCACCATCCAAAAAAGATTTCCGAGGTTACAATATAGTAGGAGACCTAAGTATTATGGGCGTGAAAAATTGGATAGAGGTTGCTGAAGACAGAAAACAGTGGAGGCATTTTGTCGAGTCGGCTAGAACCCACGAAGGGTTGTAACGCCACGGAGTAGTAGCAGTAGTAGGTATATAAAACTGTTTACTACTTCAGAGCCTCCAATTTCTTAAATGTGTTGAAGATTATTCCGAGCTCTGTCTACTATCATGATCTTTCTTCTTATTAGAGTGCCGTTTCCCTACGGAGGTTGGCAATCATAATGGCTATTTTTATTTTTATTTTTATATGATGATATAATCTTTGTCTTACTCCTGTTTAGCTTTAGTCCATATGCTTTGCTTTTCTCCTCCAGACATCTCATTATTTCTTCCATTTCTTCTTGATTTGCCGCGATTCCCTTCCCTTCCATCCATCTAGTACCTTTCACATAATGTGTTTGCTGTAGATATTAAACAGAGTTGGCGAGATTATGTATCCCTGCCTGACACTTACCTATGTTCTGAAATTATCGGAATTGGTGTTGTTTATTTTTACTGTGCACTTATTTTTTTCATATAGACTTCTAATTAGATAAATTAAGTGGTGGGGTGTTCCCATTTTCTCTAGTATGGACCATAGCTGCTGCGATTTGAGTTTATTGAAGGCCTTTGTGTAATGCACAAAGCACATAAGCATAGGAGTATTGAATTCACGAGTTTTTCGATTAGCTGTTTGACAAGGAAGGCCTTTTCCTGGGACAAATCCCGCTTATTCTTTTGATATCTGAGGCAATAGGAACGCTTTTAGTCTTTTATGTATTATATGAAGGAGAACCTTGCCTGCATGGGATGTTAGGGTTGCCGTTCTGTAGTTTCTGCAATTTAGCGCAGTTCCTTTTTTGAATATAGGATGAAAGTGGATGTTGTCCAGTCGTTGGGTTAATCTCCGGTTTCCCAAATCTTTTTGCAGATCATATGCATAACATTTACTCCAACATCTCCAGTATCTTTTAAAACTTCTGCGGTGATCTGGTCTGCGCCAGGAGATTTTCTATTTTTTAACTTTTTGACTGCTTTTTCTACCTCTGACTTTATACTGTTTGGTTCTCTCTCTGCAGTGAACTCGTTGTGATTTGCATTCTGGGGAACATCTACATATAGACTACAATTTTTTCTCCATACCTCTGCAATTTCTTTCTCATTTCAATTCATTTATAATATGTTGGTTTTGATCCATTATTGTTTGTGTGATGGTTTAAATTCCCTGGATAGATATCGCACTTTGTTATATAGTCCATGGGATTCATAACGTTGTGCATGTCAAATTGCATGTAGAAACATTTATTTTACTATAAATAGCAGAAATGACGTAAAAAAATATGTGTAATACTTACCTCATGAGCAGTTCTAAAATTGAAATCAAGAAAATTACCAGCGTTTAAAGTTACTGGTCTGTTACTAATACAGGTGACCATATTTATGAATGGTTTTTTGATTTCAACGGAATGTTCATACCAGTTACTCATATATGCAAAATCTTTCATATTCTCTGCCTAAAATTTAAAGTATTACTACTATAAAAGAGACAAAATTGCTAACAAAAGAAATGTTACTGGTTGGTTAAAAGGAAAATACAGTACGATAAAGCGAGAAGTGGCAGGTCAACTGTGTGTAGATAAAAAAAGTTTCATGAGAGAGATTTAAGATGCTTGTATGAAGCCATATTTGTTCCGAGTGCGGCGTTGCCACGTCAAAAATTTACCTCTAATGTGATTATATTTTTGGGGTCCCTAAATTGATATTCTCGGCAAAATTCGGCTTCTTAGTATGATTTTTAGAAGTTTAGTGACATTTTCTTCTAGGATGACTAGACTATGGGGCTGGTTTGGGGATGAATTGAGTAGTTATGAACTACCACAGCCTATCCTAGGCTTGGATGAAGAAGAAAGGTTGAGTAACAGGCTACCGAGTCGTTCTCATAAAAAAAATCATCAATGGGATACCAAATTAAGCTACAATTTATATTTTTATTCTAGTTTTGTTCGCACTAGCTACAGATACAGCAGTTTAATAATCACGTAAATCCATTAATAATTTATTTTTGCTACCGAATTCTTGTCTTCCTTGCCTTCGATACTGGTATTTTTTTATATACTCACCTCGTTTGTCAATAATTGACCCGGTATAATATAAAATAAAACAAATTCATATGTATCTTCCACTAAATACATCAATCTTGTCAAAAAATCGCCTTCAGTAGGGCTAAAAAATAAAAAGTAGTTATATATTTCTTTTGGTAAATTAAACAAACAAATGATCTAGATAAAACTGTTAAGCTTCAAAAATCGTAAAACTCATAAGTTTGGGATTAGAGAATGCCACTCAACGATAGATCAAGTAAATAAATTAACAAATATAGCAGGAAAAACTCTATAAGGGGTAAAACCTTTATCCATATTCATAAAAAAGCATCACTAACCCTATGCAGCAAATCCTGCTACATATTATTCAGAGAGCAGAAGAACAATGCGGATTCGTATCAGGAAAAGAAACGCTGTGCAGATACTCAATCTTCTTCTTCAAGTGCCATCTCCGCAGCGGAGGTCCTAGGCTCCCTATGCTTCTCTTTCCTTGGATCTTTCCCTTCATAATCAGTTGGAGCAAGGTGTATTTTTCTCCACATGTAACATGTCCTATATATTCGAATTTTCTTGTTTAAATTGTATTTAAAAATTTTATTTTTTTATTCATTCTTCTCATAACCTTTTTGTTTGTGACGTGTTCTGTCCACGATATTTTCAGAATTCTTCTATACATCCACAGCTCGATTGTTCCTGTTTTTTCATTGATGTCACATTCCATATTCCATTCCATAAAACAAAATCAAAAAAACATAGAACCTTGCTAACCCTTACTTCCAATTTTAAATCCCTTGTACATATCACTCTTATGATTTTATTAAAATTTGCTCTAGCCTTTTCTATTCTGATTTTGATCTCCTAAATTTGTAGCATTTTAAATTTGATTGATTCTTTGAAGTATATTTAAAGTCGCCTCGTATATGAAATCGTCTTAATAAAACGAAGAATGTTTTCTGTTTTTTAGTTCGTATCTTTCGAAAAGTGTTTTCAATCATTCTAACGTCGTAGAGTAATAAATCCATTTAATTGTTGTTTATTTTACTGCGGCGATTTCTTTTCATGTAAATGCGTCGCAAAGGAAACTACGTCGCATTCTTATAAGTCTTTGTTAAGATTTGCGTCCAATTTTTGCGGAGAAAATCTCTGCTTTACAATACTCTCGTTTGGACCGCGTTCCAAGGCGGTTCAGCGTTATGTCCAAATTTTTCGTCGAATTTTTAAAAGTGTTCTGTTTTCTTTTCTTTTCATGAAGAATTTGTAATGTCCTTTTGTTCTTCGTTATGGAAAATAATTTAAGTAGCAGTTAAATGTGGCAATTTAAGGTATAATTATAGTCCAATTCTACCTGTCCTTGTTTTTTTAAGAGGCAGAGCCATAAGTTTTGTTCAGTGCCGGCTTTGGCCTCAAATGGTCGATCCAATTCACAGTGGAGATGATTTTGTTCGTGTGTTCGTGTCCAGAGAACCCCAGTTATGGTTTCAGAAACTTAATGTGTGATCAAGTGAAATCCAGGTAACTTTTTAGGTGTTTGTTTAATTTTAAAGTGAAGACAAACATTTTTTTAAAATAATAATTGCTTTCGTTTTTTTTTAATAGTAAATTTTTGATTTTGAGTTGAGCTGTCAATTTGTGTTTAGTTTTTTTTGAAATTTAATGTTAATTTATGACAGCTCGTTTTATTATTTTTTTGATTTGTGTTTTGTTTTTTTTTTAAAGGTTAACCTCCATGCAATTTTTTAAGTTAATGGAGTTTATTAATGGATGACACATGTAAGTTTTGATATTTGTGTATTTTGTGACTGTTGTAATATTTTTGTATTTCTCCTTATAACTGTTTGTGGTGACATAAATAAAGGTTAAATTTTGTTGTTTTAACTTTTTATTTATTTTTTTGAGCTAAACCTTTACTGATTTTTATTTGAAAAAGATATGTTTTTTATGTTGATTTTTTTTCTAATTATTTCCCTAGTTACAAAGAGTGGGTTGTAATAGGCATAATTAGGCACCTCAAGTGGCGCCCTATAATCAAATTTCTTGAGGTGTTTTCTGTTTTAATTTTATTTTGTTTATCCCAAAAGCCCTTTATTTCTTTTTGTTGTAGTTGCCCCATTTTAACCCCATTTTACTTATCCACGACCCCAGCTCTCCTACGAAACCCTGAGTGTCCGTTCGCACAAGTAACGTATATTTTGCTTGCCCTATCTTCACCCCCAATAGTTTCTCCCCCAATTTTCTGCCCTTATATTAATGCCCCTGTGGTAGGCAAAATAATGTCGTTACAAATTTAATCATTTGTGGAGTAAATCATTGTTCTCAGATATGCATAATTGTCCCTTTTTCGAGGTTAGTTTCATTTATTGGACAATTCTCGTGATTTCTTTGAGTTTTCGATATTCTCATAAATTTCGTCTTCTAGACGTTCATTGTTAGACCGTACTCTTCTCTATACTCCGCTATTCTGGTCATAAGTCTTTGAAGATCTTCAAGACTTTCGCTTTCAAGAAATAATTCGCGACAATACGCATCATGCATGCTCATCAGCAGAACACAACAACCTCCGATGCAATTGACATTAAACAACCGAAAAATAGAACAAGTGGAGACATACACATACCTTGGAACCACAGTCAACACAAAATGGGACCAGTCAACAGAAATAAGATCACGAATTGAAAAAGCGCGAAACGCGTTCAACAATATGAAAAAGTGGTTCACAAGCAAAATCTCAATGGAACTAAAATTAAGACTGGTAAAGTGTTATGTCTTCCCGGTCTTGTTCTATGGAGCAGAGGCATAGACCACAACGGAAGAGACCCTGAAGAAACTAGAATCCTTTGAGCTGTGGATATATCACCGTATTCTTCGAATATCCTGGACAGACCACATCACTAACGTGGAAGAAATGCAGAGGATAGGCAAAAGCAAAGAAATAATCTTCACCGTAAAGAAACGGAAGCTTAAGTACTTCGGACATGTCATGAGGCATACTAAGTACCGGCTGCTACAGTTAATAGTCCAAGGAAGAATCGACAGTAGGAGGGGACCGGGAAAAAGACGACACCCATGGATGCATATTGCATAACCTGCGACAATGGTTCGGACTTACATCGACCAAACTATTCAGAGCTGCCGTAAACAAAGTCAAAATAGCCTTGTTAATAGCCAACGTCCGAAACGGATATGGCAAAGGAGGAAGAAGAAGAAGAAAAAGAAGACAATACGCATCCGGATCTCACTCCACATCGAAGTTCAATTTCTTCTGACAGCTATTCGTTAACGCGTAGTTTTGCTCACTGTTTATAGTATAAATTTGATATGATCCTGAGGTCGTTGTAGTCAATTTTCCTTTGATTTCAGGACAATCATTAATTGTTCATGTTATGCTTTATCGAATGCTTTAATATACTCAATAAAACATGCGTATGTATGTTGATTGATGTACAGGCATCTTTGTTTTAGTATATTAAGTGAAAAAAGAGCTTCACGCGTTCCTGGGGCTTTGCTGATTGATGTACAGGCATCTTTGTTTTAGTATATTAAGTGAAAAAGAGCTTCACGCGTTTCATGTCTAGTTTGTGATATATTCAATTATGGATGACTTTTAGTTGTAACTTGAGCACATAAGACATCAAGCTAATGGTGCGGTAATCGTTGCATTCTCTTCCGTTTTTCTTTTTGGGGCACAAATAAAAAGAGAAAAAAGACAAATAAAAATCGATGTTACTGCCACGCCAAGTCTTGTTGCTTCGTCTGTTGAAAAACAACCTGAATTGGACCACCATGCTTCACTCATACAGTGCGTTAAGTTTTGGATTAGGTATACACTCTATAAATGGCAACACTGCGCGTCGTCGACTTGCCACTACATATCTGCTTCGTTGACTCGTCGTTGCTCGTCGCCCGTCGGCAAATTTGTCATATTGTCATTACACCGTGGTTGTTTAAAGGTATAACAGCGTAGAGTTTTAATTTATTTTTGTAAACATGTCTGTTTATATGGCCGCAGAAAAAGCTCAAATAATAAAATGGTTTTATAGTGACAATTCTGCGCAACAGTGTGTAGATTTATTTTCTGTGTTTTTGAGGGAAGACCAATTCCTTGTGTACAGTCAATTTATAATATTGTTAAAAATTTTGAGAGTTGTTATTGCTTAAAAAAATGCAAAAAATGTCACGCTCAAGAAGTGTTACCAGAAAAAGTTGAGGAAAGAGAATACTGGGATACACAAATTTGTGCAACAATCGAGGTAGATTCAACACGTTTAAGTAGAAGCGTTGCTAGGGAGTTAGATGTTAGCAATGTTACTGTAACGAAAGTATGGAAAAAGCACTGTTACAATTACGATGTTACGATTTTAGCGCTCCGTATAGTGTGCAATACCTAATCAAAAACTTAACGCACTGTATATACAGTACTATTCTAGTGTTGGACAGTATTATTTTCTCATCTACGTTCTTTTGACAAGGAATTCGCTGATTAACGACCTGAGAGTCCTTGTATTCTTTTCCCCTGTCGGATCTTGGCTTTCGAGGGCCATGATCAGATACTGAATACCAGACAGATAATAAAAAAGTGAGATAACACAACATACTGTTACGATTTTAAATGTTATGGCATATAGAACTGTAAATATTTTATGACTAATTCTTTTTTATTGATTCTCGTAATTTCTAGGTCAAAATCTACCTGACACCCTTTGGGTCCCTTCGCTAAAAATGAACAACAATCGAACTTTCTGGGAACGAGCCGATGAAAAACATACCAGTTTTTAGACCAGTCACTGCTCTGTCTAGTCGAGAATGCCATTGAACCTTCGGCGATGTTCCATTTTAACACCTGATTTCATATAAATAACGGAAGATTTTCATTGAGCAGTTAGTCAACAAGAAGATCGCGATCTCGCGTTAAATTGTTCGAACGCAAATAAATTATTTGTAATTATTAAGTGTAAAATAAATTAGTATAAAATAAAGACTTTTGATAAATTATCGTGAGTTTTAATAAATTAGATTAAAGACAATAAATTAGAATAAAGACAATAAATTAGGACTAATAAAAACATTATAATACCAATGCTGCTTTGTGTTGTCGATTACAAAAAGTCTTCTGATTTAGTAAAATGGGATCCTTTCTAAAGTTTTATGGAAAATATTGGAGTATCTAACCACCTAGTTAACCTAATAAGAAATATATATATCCGGTTTACTAAGAAATCCGTATGATAAAAACTCAGCCAAAGTAAGGAATATTTTCAGATGTGTTCAAAACAAAGAAAGGAACTAGACAGGGTTCCATACTATCACCATTATTAAACAACATATATTCTGAATATATAATGAGAAACGTACTAGACGAATGGGATGGAGAAATCACTATAGAGGGCAGAAAAATCAGCAACCTTAGATATGCCATTAGATTCAAAGCTACGCTGGAAAGCACATACAAGGAAAAACAGGAAAAAATAGGAATTAAATTTAGAAAAATGTACTAGGTTATGGAAAAAAAATTCCACGCTGCCTACTTAGAAAATTTAAATTATATAACTTTATCAGTGTAAAGTAGTATCGTCTAATCTTCTTGGAAATTTAGAAACTGATTTTTATTGAGAGCTACAGATAGGTTTGCCAGACAATAAGTAAGGTTTTTAAGAGCCATTAAAAACAGCTCTTCAACTATGTGATGCTCGAGACTATCAAACGTCTAGATAAAGATAATATATATCATATCAGAAGATTTAAGAGAATGAAACTCTCGAGTAAGTGTGATAACTGAAATGATACATGAAAAAGCAGAGCAACGAAACATTCATGAAACTTGAGGTAAATAGATGAAGATATGGAAAGTTTAGATGAAAGTACTGTGTAAACATTATGCAATTTATATAATACAACTTACTTACCGATTTACTATTATAAATATTTCAACACAGATTGCTGTAACACTAAAAAACACCATTAACATGTTTGGATACCAAACTGTTTCATTAAGACGTTTTATATAGCTGCAAAATAATATTTATTACTTTTTAAAATAGATAAAAAAGTATCAAGTTTTTGAAATTATTTATTATCTTTAATAGAACTCAATCCCAATTTTTTGGGCGCCCAACGTGGGGAACCAACATGTAACAAAAGTCCTACCAGAGATCTAAGAGAGTCATTAATATTTATTATCGGTAAGTATCTACCGGTATCTATTATCTATCGGTAAGTAGATATGGATCATCAAAACTGCTTGAAATGATCCGAAAATTATTCGAAGGATGCTTAAACGGAGAAGAAGTTCCGGAAGAATGGAGACAATCGTATATCTCTCCAATACACAAGAAAGGCACAAAAACGGATCCTAAAAACTATAGAGGGATCGCAGTGATTGCTACTATAGGCCGATTATATTTAAAAGTACTGAGAAACCTGACAGAAAATGATATTTAAGATAAACAACCCGAAAAACAAGCGGGATTTAGGGCCAGGTGCTTCACTACGGATAATATTTTCACATTAAAAATTGCAATGGAAAAACGTGTGCAGAGAAATAGAGAAACCCATATAGCGGTAATAGACCTGGAAAAAGCATATGATAGTGCACCGATCTCCCAACTATGGATAGAAATGGATAACTTGAAAATAAACCCAATTCTTATTAACGCCACTCAAAAATACTACGAACAAAACTTTGCAAGAATTAAAATGGGACAAGAAATCACCTCTCCTTTTCAAACAACAAAGGGACTAAGACAAGGCTGCTGTCTGTCACCAACCTTATTTAAAATCTATTTGGACAGATCCTTAGTGAAATGGGTAAAAAAATGTAGAAACATGGGAATAACGGTGGAAGAAAACACACTATATACACTTTTCTTTGCGGATGACCAGGTAGTAATTGCCGAAGATAGCTACGATCGTAGCTATATGGTAAGAAAACTGCAAGAAGAATATGAGGTGGCAAGTCTAAACATGAATATGACAAAACGTAAATATCCTTCAGTGGGAACAGATGAAATATGTGACCTAGTCTTGGAAGACGACAAAATCAAAGGCGTACAATCCTGCAAATATTTGGGGGTCATTTTAAATAAGAAGGGAAATAGCGCAGATGATATCAGGGAAATAATAAACAAGGGTAGAGCAGCGACCCGTGCCTTAAACTCTCTTCTCTGGCAAAAAACAATTCGACGAGAAACCAAAAAACACATTTACGGTAGTATAGTGCAAAGTATTACACTTTACGGTTCGGAAGTATGGGACGTCACCAAAGCTAATAAAAACAAACTTATGACGACAGAAATGGATTATCTGAGACGAAGCTGCGGTAGATCGAAACTAGAAAGAGTTAGGAACGAACAAATATGAAATGAAATGAAAATGGAGCGAAATATCAATGTGACATAGAAAGAAAACAATTAATCTGGTTCGGTCATGTTAAAAGAATGCCAGAGTACAGATGGCCTAAAAGAGTACTGGAATGGATCCCCCTGAAAGAAGAAGAGAGGACGACCACGGAGAAGTTGGCGCAACGATATTGATGAAGCAATGGCGGCAAGAGACTTAAAAGCTAAATTTAGCTAAATTTAAATTTTTTGACACTTGATATATATATATATATATATAATATATATATATATATATATATATATATATAAAACAATACCTATAAAATATTTTTCAGACGAGAAATTTTTAATTAAATATTAACGATAATAGTCTAAAATGTGACACAATTGGTAAAAAATTTCAATATAAATAAAATTTCATATGACAGTTGGGACAAACAATAACATAACCAAATTAAATTTGATTTCTTAAACAAGGAAAGAGACTGTCTTTCTTTTTCTAAAGTGGCCTCTCAAGATGGCACTTCCTGTCCAACAATATTTTTGTCCCCACTACCTTTACATTCCCTCTTTTGTCTTTTTGCTCGATGGGTATACCTCAATGGCACGGATAAGCTGCAAGCGGTACTAAATAATAAATTTTTCAATAAGGTGAGTCTAGTTCGGACTTCCAACATATGTATCCGGCAAAAATGATAATTGAGAAGTGGATTTGTGTGCTAATAAAGAAATAAATATATAGCCGCTTATCACCGAGTGGTAACGAACTACAAAATGTCTGCCCTGGAAATCCTATTGAATTCAGGGTATACATATGTGAAACCTACGTCGAGGGTGAAAAGATTCAGAATGAAAGACATTATACTAAATCCTAAATCCTGAAATCTTGAATTTAATAAGAAATTAAGTACTTACTTAATTAGAAAGTTGTGATAATTTACACACTTCTCAACATCGTTTTTTAATAGATGTCGTTCCTCCTCTTTTTCTGCTGTACTACCCAGTATTGAGCTTACTTCTCTATTTAACATTTTCCATTGAATGACAACCATAATTACTATTGTATACAGCCACACATCGTAAAATAAAACCACAATAAAACTGACAATAAACGAATAAACTT
Source organism: Diabrotica balteata (assembly GCA_918026665.1). Lineage (NCBI taxonomy): Eukaryota > Metazoa > Arthropoda > Insecta > Coleoptera > Chrysomelidae > Diabrotica > Diabrotica balteata. Next base: position 2,440,949 of record OU898278.1, on the reverse strand, counting down.
CGACCAGATATAACAACCAATATGGTGGGTATGGTGGTACATAGGTAGATAGAGGCAGCACATTTTCACCGCTTAACAGTGGACCAAATACTACCAAAAATGATGTGATTAAAACTATCCCGGATAAAAAATTGCAACGAATTTTGCACTATTGAGAAGAAATTTGCCGGCATTTTTTTCCTTCTGGAATGGAAAACTTTCTAAGTTCCAAAATTTAAATGTATCCGTTATCAAATTGGTTAATTGTTTGTGGTTGAAAAATAAAGCTGATATTGTGACTATTCCCTAAAAATTAAAAAGAAAAACATACACTTTAAAATTAAAAAAATAATAATAAGTATATACGTCTACTTACTAGTCGTAAGTAAGACAGTTAACAATTATAACTAGATAATTTTTATATTTCTTTGTTAACAGATGTCTAGAAAAAAAATTAAAATAAATTCGAAAGCTTGACAGTAAGTCAAAGAGTTTTCTTTGTCTTGTGGGTCAAATAAACTGACTGCATCCTCAAGAATCACCACTTGATAACAGTGTTTCTAATTGAACTTTACCTTGAAGGATTTACCATTCTATTACTTTTATTTTCTACAATTTTTCATTTATTATAAACCTCGCATATATTGTCTAAAATTTTGTCACTCTTTTTGAGTACTAAGCGTGCAAAAAATCTTTTCTTAATCAAATGTGATTAAACTTACATCTGTATATATAAATAAAGAATCTAGCCTTAATAAAATGGTTTCCAAACCCGTATTGTCTTCATAAACAAACGGAAGTAAACACAGATACATAGAACAGCCCATAGTGAACATATTAAAATAATAGAGCAGTTTCTGAATAATTGACGAATGTATTAAAGGATTTACACCAACAAATCTGAAAGCTGTGATACATAGTTTTATATTAAAAAACATTTTCAAAGTGCTCCAAAACTGATTTTGCTCGGTATTTTATACAGTTCTGATGCAGAGGCGTAGCGGGTTTTAAAAAGTAGGTATGAAGACATGAAATATATAATTTGGTAAGTGCCAAAAAAAATCTCATTTTTGTTCAAACCTTTAAAATGTTTCAAGTACCATAACCAACAACCTTATAATGCGCTAAGTAGTTATTATTACGTACTTAAAAAATTCTCAACAGAGTGCATGTTTATCAATCGCCACAACGTCGCCGGTAAAAAATGTGGTAAGTGCCCAAGATTAGCAAAAGGGAGGTTGCATGGTAACTCTGACATTGACAGAATGAAATATGACGTGTGACGTCACTCAGGGGGTCAATTTTACGAATTGTTTGAAAACAAAATAGGAGAAGTGGTTCGGAGAATATATTTTATTGTTAAATATCGTTAGTGCTTTAGTTTATGTTAATATCTTGAGATATAATATGTCTATAGATATTATTGAGTGATTTTTATTATACAACTTGGACCCAAAAACTGTTATAAAAGTGTTAAGATACATTTAACGTGGTTTTGTCTTACTGGATTGTATTTCTGATGTATTATATTATTATAGTAAAGGAAGCATTGGGATTAATGGAGGAAAAACATAACTTAATTCCATTTTTTATTGATTCAGATGACTGGTGGAAATATTTGTAGTGTAGCAATCTGCAAAAATAATTCGAAAAATTCCAAAAAGGATGGAAGGAATTTAATGTTTTTTACATTTCCAAAAAATGTAAAAATTCAAAAGCAATGGATGAGCAAGTGTCATAGGAAGGATAAGTGGTCCTGTTTTAATAAACGAGTTTGTAGTATACACTTTCGCATTGAAGATTATGAGGATGCTTTAAAAGCTAAACTATTAAACATACAACCTAAAAAGCTGAAAAAAGATGGTAAGTAGGTATAGTCATTTAAATGTTTAGTAAAAATGTGTTAATTCACTGATTTTGATTTTTCAATTTTTATAATTTACTGTTAATTATGTACAACTTAAAAGGTAACTATTTAATGTAATCATGTTTTAATATTTTTTATATTCTATTATATAATCCAGTAATGTAGTCAGATGTTCCTTAAATATATTGAAGTTAAGGAAAAAACTACTAATTCTGATATATAAATCTTTAGTTAAATCTCTTTTTCAGCATGGTTTACTTGTTTGTAGGAATTTATAATAATCCACTATATGCATTATTATCAATTCCAAATAATTAAAAAAAAGTAAATTGTATTCAATCCATTATTAATATAAATTAATATATTTACAATCATTGATGCTTTCTGAGTTCATTTCAAGGAGTAAAGTGAATGCATTTGAATGCAGCATTCTCAGTGACGTCAATCCCGCCATTAGATTCTCGACGCTGATTGGTGTAAAGTTACCAGACAACCTGTCTATTTTAATAACCTTGGTAAGTGCCCATGGTTCGTAGACTTACTACGGTTACCTACTCCAACTAACCAATGAAAATTAAGCCCGAAATTACGTCACGAGAGTACAGTTACTTGAATCGTAACATTGTTAATCGGAGTTTTCATGTCTGTGATATATAGAAAATAGTAAAGATAGTTATGAAATACCGATGTTTAGTGGATTATAATACCTAATTATGGAAAACTACTGATATGTAGGTAATTTGATATTTAAAATTAATCGGAATAAAGTTCTAGATTTACGTAAATAGAGGATAAATAGACTTAAAATAGTTTTGAAAAGGATCTCCATTTTACACTAAAAATTTGTCGCATATACTGAATTGTCAATACTGGGTTAACTTTTGTATGCTATATAATATATTTGAATTGCTATAAAATAGTGGTGATAATAAACAGAATTACATTAAGTCAACAACACTTAACCTTTATCTTTTAATTTCAACTTAGGCCTAGTTCCCATTATTCGAGCATCCATGTCATCCACAAAATCATCCTGGAAATGATTACTACATACTCTTGCAGTTTTTATTTTATTTTATCTTTTCTGCAATAGCGCATAACCCATATTTTTTCAAATTTTGTATTTTTGGGAAACGTGAAAAATGCTATTTGTTAATCAGAATTGGCAGTCTTCTTGTTTTTATAAAAATTATTGTTATAACTAGCCACACTACAACCTGTGCCTTCTTGTTCTTCAGATGCAGATCCACTAATGAATATTAGCGATCACATTTTCCATTAATTCTCTATTTCTTGCCATATGTATCAGAGATTGTATGTCATTAAACCTGTGCCTAGCATTCCAAAATGTCATCAACATCATCATCATCATCTTAATGCTACAGCCCTTAGAGAGCCTCGACCTTCTTAAGCTTTCTACGCCATTCTGTTCTGTCTCTTGCTTGCATTTTCCAGTTGCCGACTCCGATCTTCTCTGAATCTTGTGTTACCCCATCCATTTACCTCAGTTTTGGTCCACTCCGTCTTCTCATTCCCACGGGTTGCGCTGTTAGAATCTTTTTTATCATGTTCGATTTAGGGGCCCGGGCTACACGTCCTGTCCATTACAGGCGGTTTCGCTTAATTATAGTGGTAATATCTTTACCACCAAACGTATGCTTGTAGATATTCTGCAGTTAAAAGTTATATCTACGCCTCCATATTCCGTTCTCACAGACCGCTCCGAATATCTTGCGTAGCACCTTTCTTTCAAAAATGGATAGAGCGGATTCATCTGTTTTTGTTAGCGTCCTTGCCTCTGATCCATATGTGAGAACGGAGACTATCAGTGTTCTATACAGCCTTTTACGAGTTTTTTTTGCGACAGACGTTTGTTAGCTAAGTACTTTGATAGACCATGATAACACTTGTTTGCAATTGTTATTTGCCTTTTTATTTCCTCAGATGTGTTATTATTGGGTTTAACCGATGTCCCTAGATATATGAACTCTTTGACTGCTTCGAAGTTTTGGTCATTGATGATTAAATTGTGTCAACATTTCCAGCTCTTGTGTTTGTGTTAGTCATCAACCAAAATGATTTTGGTCTGTGTCGTCGCTTCAACTGACAACGTGCAAGTACTCGAGCTTAGGAGACATGTAGTACCTAAAGTAAAATTTTTAAATTTAAATACATCCATTGTCATCGACCTACAGTATCAACATTATCTAATGTAAAATGTGACACTATACCAACTCAATCATGGAAGTCTTATAGACACCATATTTATATAGTTAGTAACAAATACTAGGCACTGAAGGTGATCCGTAGTGATCGAAAACGTTCTGCCAGAACTTTAAATGTGACGACACTTTTTTAAAAAGTTTTAACTTGTTTGTTTTATACCTAAATAGACATTTGTGAAGTGTTTTAACTTCTGTGTTTTTTTTAAAAATTGATCACACAAAATAAACTAACTAAGGTTATGTAGAGACCCACGACCCACGAAACTGTGTTGCTAGCACAACTCTATCCACGCTAACCAAGTCTGGCAGTAGCCTGGCCGTGGTTTGGGTTTAATATGCGTCGCTCCGTCTAAAACCACGTTTTACAAAATAACCCACGCGTGGGCTGCGCGTGGGATGTGCGTGGGCTGTGCTCAATTTGCGGCGGGCCTAAGTGCCAATAAATTTGACAGTTTCACTACTGTTTTGATGTTGTATTAGTAAAGTTGTTATTGTTTATCTCGTTCTTTATAATCTTAAAATCATATGAGTGAATGCTAGTGCTACTTCTACTAAGGGCAATAAGCAAAAGGTAAGGCATAAAAAAAGAAATGCTAGAGAAGAGTACTATACAAAGAAAAATAATAAAAAAGTTCCTGCCAAGAAGCCTTCTGAAAATAAGGTTAGTCGAATATTGTTTTTATTTTTGGGCAGTAGTTATTCTGAAATTTTGTTTTAGACATTGTGCAAATGCAACTTCAAGTGTAAAGAAATAGAGTATCAACAAAATTGGCACTTTTCCCAAATTTAATGGTTTGAATGATAATGTACGGCGAAATATATATGTATGCCATGAATTTTATCCATGTGTGTACTATCAATAGGACAAGGCACGGAAATTATGAGAGACCAGAAGAGAGTAAGAGACAGGTTAAGCTTTCCTTCACATTTTTCCAGACATGTTTCGCGGTATTTGGAATAACCCAAGACAAATTAAAACATTAGCTAAGTTGAAAAAAAATTTCGTTTATAAGGAAAGGAGAGGTAATTAACTGCAGTTCAGAAACTTTATGCTGGAAGATAGAGCATTGGTGATCGAGCACATAAACAAATTTCCCAGATATGTGGAACATTACCACCATTTAAAAGGCGAGAAACAGTGTCTGAGCTCCGATCTCAATATAAATAGACTTTACTTGGCGTTTAAGGAAGCTCATTTTGCCTGTGCTACCTGTGATTTACTCATCGAGCAAAAAGACAAAAGAGGAAATCTATTCGTTATGAAAAGGAGACCAAAAAAGTGGCCTCTGATGGCGGACATATCCGGAAATGCGAATGCGCCAAATTTAAAGTAGTTATAAAATATCTTTCAGAATGAGGCTTAGACGAGAAAATTTTAATTAAATAATAACGATAATAGTGTAAAATGTGACACAATTGTTAAAAAACTTCAATAGATAATATAAATAAGATTTCATATGACAGTTGAGACAAACAATAACATCAGCAATAACAAAACCCAACTAAATTTGATTTCTTAAACAAGGAAAGTCTCTCTTTCCTTGTTTAATGTGGCCTCTCAAGATGACACTTCCTGTCTAATAATATTTTTGCCCCCACTACCTTTACATTCCCTCTTTTGTCTTTTTGCTCGATGGATTTACTGCACATGCAAGAAGAGATCCCGCACAGAAAGATGCTCAATTTAAATTAGAACTTCACCACCGAAAAGCTAAAGTAGCTGTAGAAGCAATGAGAAAAGACCATCAGAATTGTCAGCAACCCACGAGTGACACCATTACAGTTTCTATGGATCTACAGCAGGTCTTATTATTGCCAACTCTAACTCATAGTCAAAAGTATTATATGTGACAGCTTTCCAACTACAACCTTTGTGTTCACCTAGGGGACAATAACACTGGCTTTATGTTTTTGTGGCATGAGGGTATAACAGGACGTGGAGGAAATGAAATTGTGTCATGTGTATTGAAAGCATTTACTAATATACTTCTTACCGAAGATTTGGGTGAAGCACAACATATGCTACAAGAATTAGAAAAAGTATCTTCAACATTAGGTCTAAAAATAAACATCAGTAAGACCAGATTTATGACAAATTTAGTTCACAGCGAATACCTAACCATCCAAAATCAAGTGGTAGAATTGACAGAGAAGTACATATATCTTGGTCATGAAATCAGAATAGGCAAAGACAACCAGATCTGCGAATTTCAACGACGAATAACACTTGCTTGGGTGGCGTATGGTTCACTAAGAGACAACTTTAAGAACAACATCCCGATAGCTATGAAACGGAAGACATTTGACCAATGCGTTCTTTCTAATATGACATACGGAGCAGAAACTCTCACGCTCACAAAAACAACAACACTAAAAATGCAAGTGGCACAAATGCGCATGAAAAGATCAATTCTCGGCGTGACAAAAAAAGACAAAATAAGGAATCAAGACTCACAGGGAAAAAATAGGTATCAGTGATGGTGTCGAACATATAGCCAAGCTGAAATGGAATTAGGCAGGTCACATAGCGAGAAATGGCAACAAGAAGAACAGAACCGTGGAAAGTGCCGAAAAATGGCGAGACCTATGTCCAGCAGTGGACAGAATGGGTTGATGATGATGATGATGAATAATTATAATATAAGCTACTTTATCAGAAACGCTTTTATATTTAGAAATGCATGGTGTGAGATACTTTTTGACAAGAAATCTTACTCCACCACATGTTCCGTCGATTTTTCCTGTATAGTATAAGCTATTTCAAGAGTTTAGATGCATGTATTGTTCCCCTCTTCTTTTCACTTTTGACAGTCCTACATCCTACAATATCCCACTTTATCTTCGATAGTTCTTCTTCTAATTCATAGACCTTTTCACCTTTGGCCATAGATTGGATGTTGTATGTGGCTAGTAGCAACTGTTTTTGTTTGTTCGTATCTATGTTGACGCGTTTTGTTGAGCTTGTGCCTCCCCAAAATCCGTGAGGCTGACCGGTTTTCCGGTGTGGGATTCTGAGCTGCTAGCTCTACCCACCTGGTCGTAGATTTTTAATTACCTTCTAGTATTTAAGGGGTAGCAATATTATTAACAGCTGGGTTACACCAGAATTTTTAGTTACCTCCTTCAGGGTTTGTAGTTTTGATTTTACTTTTGGTATGTAGAAAGTTGATCCTAGAAGTTTTAAGTTGAGTGGAGTTTCTGAGTTTGAGGAGAGAGGGGATTACCTTCTAGTATTTAAGGGGTAGCAATATTATTAACAGCAGGGTAACACCAGAATTTTTAGTTACTTCCTTCAGGGATTGTAGTTTTGATTTTACTTTTGGTATGTAGAAAGTTCATCCTAGAAGTTTTAAGTTGACTGGAGTTTCTGAGTTTGAGAAGAGAGGGGATTACCTTTTAGTATTTAAGGGGTAGCAATATTATTAACAGCAGGGTTACACCAGAATTTTTAGTAACCTCCTTCAGGGATTGTAGTTTTTGATTTTACTTTTGTTACGTACAAAGTTCATCCTAGAAGTTTTAAGTTGGCTGGAGTTTCTGAGTTTGAGGAGAGAGAAGATTACCTTCCAGTATTTAAGGGGTAGAAATATTATTAACAGCAGGGTTACATCAGAATTTTTAGTTACCTCCTTCAGGGATTGAATTTTTTGATTTTACTTTTGGTATGTAGAAAGTTCATTCTAGAAGTTTTACGTTGTCTGGAGTTTCTGAGTTTGAGGAGAGAGGAGCTGACTGTTTAACAAATTGTTCAAAAGGGTTGATTTTGCACAATCTCCGTCATCTCTTTTATTGAAACAATTTGGCCTTTTTGACGTGGACAAGAGATGAATGATTTTGTTGGGGGGTAAATATTGTCTTTATTCATCTTAATTTAAGTACCTAATTCCTCTTGAAAAGTTTTCCAGAACACCTCGAATGTATGGCCTACCCAAAATTCACAAACCCGATATTTCTCTACTTTTCATTATCAGTGCATACAACTGTCCATATTTTGTTGTTGAGTACAACACATCTGATTGTAATACGCCACTGTTCTATTTGTCTAATAATTTGTGCTGCAAAAAACTAAATCTTTTTCCTCTTTTACATTGTTGTATTTTAAAATATCGAAACAATGGATCCCCTTTCTAGGAATTATTTATTTAGACAATTTAAATTTTTTATCGCATAATTGCGTCCTATATATGGTTATTTATTTTAAAATTCTTGCATTATAATAGTACTAAAATTCATAATATGTGAATATACACGTGGCTATTACAGCAGTTTTAAGAGCGTTGTTACAGGGCGTCCTAGAATTTTTTTTCCATTAAAATTTTTAATTACTTTTAATATTTTTAAAAAATTTTTTGCCTCCTATCACTTTTTTCAAAAACCAGTTTTTATTATGACTTCCATTTTCTTCAATACACATTCGGTATCGTTTTGTTTGCAACTTCAATTATTCTAACCCACAATTGTTGTTCGTCCTCTATCTAACCTGGTGTAGATAGTTGAGAGCTAGAATCCACAAGGAATCTACGTTCCTCTAGTTGGCTGTTATATTAAAAAATTTATTAAAAATCCTCTGTAAAAGGTATATATTAAGAACCCAAACGGGCTAAGTGAAAAAGACAAAACGTTTTCGGAATCCATATTCCATCATCGGTGTCTTAGGTTTAAAATTTTGACTAAGGTTAATACAAAGTGTGTTTAATACTTAGTAAGAGTACATGAAAAGAAGAGAAGTGCATTCATAGAAGGAAAAAGCGAACTCACGAAAATAAAATATTGGAAGAACTTGAGGTATTAAAAAAGGAAAACCAAACAAGAAAATTCTACAAAACTCTGAATAACGCAAGAAAGGAATTCAAACCAAGGCTCAGACTATGTAAGGATAAGGAGGGGCATATACTAAATACAAAAGAAGAAGTACTGAAAAGGTGGGTGGAACAATTTAAAGAACTACTTACTATAGAATTAGAAGATCTAGATCCAAATCAACCACCAGGAGGAGCAAGCAACAATTCACCATTAGAACCTCCGTCAATTCAAGAAGTACGAGATGCAATAAAACACCTAAAAAACAATAAATCTCCAGGAAGTGATGGTATACCCGCGGAACTTATCAAATGTGGAGGTGCTTCTGTGACTAATCAAATATATAAAATAATACTGAGAGCCTGGAATGAGGAACAAATCCCGGAAGAGTGGTGTATTGGAATCGTTTGCCCGCTACACAAAAAGGGTGACCAATTGGAATGTAGAAACTATAGGGGAATAACCCTCCTTAATACAGCATACAAAATATTTTCGAGGATCATATATGGTCGCCTAAGTACATATTCAGAGGAACTTCTCGGGGAATATCAAAGTGGCTTTAGGCCTGGTCGATCTACAACAGATCAGATCTTTGTGCTAAGGCAAATACTGGAAAAAACCAATGAATTCAATATCTATACATACCATCTTTTTGTAGACTTCAAATCTGCCTATGATAGTGTCCTAAGAAATAAATTGTATGAAGCAATGAATGAATTCCACATCCCCGATAAACTGATAAGATTGGTTAAGGCTACAATGCGTAATGTGGTTTGCAAAGTCGAAATACAGGGTGAACAATCACAGGCGTTTGGAACGCATGTTGGGCTGCGACAGGGAGACGCGCTGGCGTGTCTCCTTTTCAACATAGCACTGGAAAAGGCGATCAGAGATGCCCGAATAGACAACAGAGGAAATATTTTTAATAAATCATCCCAAATTTTGGCATATGCAGATGATATGGACCTAGTTGCAAGCACAACACGCAAGCTAGAAGAAATGTATACCACCTTCTCAAATGCCTCAAAATCTATGGGCCTGCAAGTAAATGAGGAGAAAACTAAGATGATGGCATCAACACCCAACAATAGAGCCAGGAACATCGATCACCAATTCACGGTTGATAACTCTACCTTTGAAGTGGTTGACAAATTCACATACTTAGGCTCCCTGATCACCAAAGAGAACGCCATAACGGAAGAAATCAAGCGAAGGATAGTAATGGCAAACAGATGCTATTTTGGACTGAGTAGACATATGAGAAGTAGAAACTTAAGGACGAAATCTCCAAGGCAGACGAAGACCTTTTGCTTATATTTGAACGAAGGATCCTGAGAGGAATATTTGGTGGCATCTGTGAAAATGGTGTTTGGAGGAGGAGATACAACTACGAGGTATACCACAGATATAAACAAATATTTGGTGGTAAAGACATAGTATCTCTTATAAGAATAGGAAGATTAAGATGGGCAGGACATCTAGCAAGATCACAGCAGAACTATCCTCCTAGAAGAATCCTTATGTCACAACCCGTGGGAAGCAGAAAAAGGGGTAGGCCAAAACTCAGATGGAAGGATGGTGTAGATGAGGATGGTAGAAAGATAGGCGCAGCAAACTGGCAACGGTTGGCAATGGATAGGACTGCCTGGCGTAATAGACTTGGGAAGGTCGAGGCTCTTTCATAGGGCTGTAGCACCATTGATGATGATGATGAAGAGTACATGAATGTAGCCACTAAAACGATTTCAGCCAAAAAAATACTAATAACAAAAAAACGAACGGAGGGTCAAGTCGCTGAACTGGACACAGTTTGGAACGGAAACTTGACGCGAGGTCAAGCAAAAGCACAATGGGAATATGTCAATTAAGATGATAGCAGGATTATAGCGCTTCACGCTCTCCAGCTTAACTAGGAGAAGTATCTCATGTAGGAATCTTTGTACCTAGAATTATCAGATGACAAGCATTTTGCCGATTTGTAGCCTCTATTCTGCATCATCGGGGATGGAGAATGATCTGCAACATTAAAGCGAGGTGAAGTGGTTTCTAATCTACTCAGATCAATCCCCCTTACCCCAAAAAATTGTAACACCTATATGTTATTCTCTAATGGGTATGCATGTCTCACAGGCTGGATTTGATTATATTGCTTGCTTGCTTGCTTACGGAGTCCATCGGAATACTTTGCGGAGCACACTTTGAGTAATGCTGTAGTACAGGAGCCAACTGCTTCTAACGTAAGTAATGTTGGGTAAGAAAATCAAGTTAAAGCTTTTTTTATATTATTTTGAAATCTTTTATTACTATTTTCCCTACAAACAATACATTTTAAAACTTAAAGTCAGTATTTTAGGAACTGTTTCACACACACTTTGAAAGATACCAAGATAATTCATATTCCTGTTCCAGTATAAAATAGCTCAAAAAAATATTGTTGGATTTACTATTTTCTACTTTTTGTACTTTTTGTGCTGATAAGGTGACATTTAAAAATGTAAGTTCACACTTTCAAGCTGGATCCCCGTTTTCATGTGCTTTACTTTTATGTGCTTATTTATGCTCCTTCACTGATTGTGTTCAAAAACATATAGTAGGAAAATACCATTCTGCATATCTAAAAAATTGAAAGAATAATTATTAAGCAAAATAAATAAATAAATCAATTTATTAACTTTTTGAGTCATCTTCTTCTTCTTCTTCTTCTGGTTCCTATCCGTTTCGGATGTTGGAAATCATATTGACAATTATAATCTTGCTCGCTGCGGCTTAAAACAGCTCCGTTGAGGTTTTCTTAAACCATGTTCTTAAATTCCGCAGCCATGATATTCTAATTCTACCGGGTCCTTGCTTACCTTTGACTGTACCTTGCAATATAGACTGTAGCAATTTTATGCGTTTGATCGTAAACACAATCTCTGGTTCCTTCTTCATTTTTCCTAGAACTTCCTTGTTCGTGATCCTTGCTGTCCATGATATTCTCAGCATTCTTCTATAAAGCCACATCTCAAATGCTTCAAGTTTTTTAATAGTGGTGTCTGTAAGCGTCCATGCCTCCGCCCCGTACAACAACACAGAGAAAACATAGCATCTCAAATGTCTCATTTTTGTATCACTTACATGTGTAAAAGTCCATAAATTTCAACAAACTCATTTTCCTATGCTAAGTAATCAGTTTTTAATTTGAATTTAGGACAAGCATTACTTCAGAATAGCTATATTTAATGATAGATAGGACAGCTCAGCTTTGAAATAAAGATAACGAATGATTTTCGCTACCACCCAGTACCGTTAGGACCAAAAATTGCGATTTTAACAGTTAGGACCTGCCATATTAGCAGGGCAGGATAGTAATTGACTGTTAAGAAGGCATGTTCAAGTCTTGGACTAATTTCCTGAAGCCTATGTACCAAATAATAACCATTATAATCAATATACGAAACTGGAACACTGCCACAAATATGGTTGGAGTCTACATTTATCCCACTTCAAAAAAAACCTAATACATCATCATGTAAAGACTTTAGACTAATTAGTCTCATGAGTCACTCTCTCAAGCTACTTCTTAGGATAATTCTTTATAGAATCAGGGAGAAATGTGAAGACATAATGGGAAATAAACAATTCAGTTTCAGAGAAGGATTGGCAACAAGGGAAGCTTTGTTCTCAATGCTAACACTACTTCAACGATCATGGCAAGTACAGAAACTAATTTAAGTCTCTTTTATAGATTTTGAGAAGGCGTTTGATAGTGTTCAATATGGTAGGCTGTTTGAATATCTAGAAATAATTAGAATAGATGATAAAAATCTGAGGCTTTGACAACATCTATATTGGAATCAAGAATCTACTATTCTGGTACACGGCAAAGAAACAGACAAAATTTGTATTCAAAGAGGTGTGAAGGTGAAGACCTTCAATTCCTTATAGATCTAGTCACTAGGGAATGTTCTAATAACGAACTAAGCATAAATACAACAAAGACAAAGTTACTTGTGGTTAGTAAACAAAACCTCAGCGCTATACAACTAATTGTCAATAATGAACCGATAACAAAAGTTTACCATTTTAAATATCTAGGATGTTGGATAAACGAGACACTAAATCCAGATAAAGAAATTAAAACTCGTATTGAAATTGTAAGAGGAGCATTTATGAAACTTAGATCTATTGTGAGCAATTCTCAGCTGAACTTACAGCTAAGAGTTAAGTTCCTAAAATGTTATGTGTATCCTGTATTACTGTATGGATGTGAAACTTGAATTATGAAGGTTAACATGATGAATAAATTAGAAGCCTCCTAGATGTGGTTATATCGCAGAATGCTCAGAATATCATGGGTTCAACACATTTCAAACAGAGAAGTCTTGAACAGAGTCTCAAGGTGAAGGTGACTTCATAAAGATGATGAAAAAGGAAAAACTTGAATATCTGGGGAATATAATGAGAGAAAGCAGATACAGGATAATGCAGTTGGTGGAAAACTCAACGGAAAGATCGACGGAAGAAGTGGAATTGGCAGAAAGAAATACTCATGGTTCCGAAACTTTCGTCAATGGACTGGCTTATCGGGAGATGAATTATTACATGCCGCGCAAGATCGAGAACGATATCGGCAAATCGTCATGGAAGCTATCCACCCCTAAAACTTGCGCACGGTACTCAAAGAAGAAGAAGTACCAAATAAAGTGCTCAGTACCGACAAGGCCAATCTATTTGGCTTGTAAGAAGAATTTCTATCAGATATAGAATAGGAAATGGGGATACACAAAGAGAAACTGTAGTCCATGATTTAGTTAGATGGACCAGAGCAAAATAAAGAGATCATGTCGACAGATTGGACCAAAGAATAATCGCGAAATGGAGAAAACACATACACTTCAAACAAAAAGACCACTAGGAAGATTTTCTAAGAAGTGATGGGACAGCTGGATATCATTATCACAAAAGCTGAAGAATTACGTGTATGCCGGTAGTACAACACCAAGTTCCTATAATCTGACTATGAACACAACAAATAGTGAAATCTCTTACTTTATAATTAAGTCTTTTTGTTCTCTAAAAAATTTTTGTCAGTAATTCTGTAGCATTTTCAATTTCATTGATTCGTTGAAGTATATTGAAGTCCCCTCGTATACGAAATATTAAAATCACCTTATATATTTTTGATAGATCTAAAAATATTTCGTACGTATTTAAACCCAATTATCTTTTCATTTCTTTCTTAGGTCGGCCAAGTTGAAATAAACCATTTTAGAGTTGTTTATTTATTTTAACTTCCTCGGCAAATTCTTGTTTTATTAAAAGCCGCAATTTTAATGCGTCACAAAAGGATATGTACGACAATGTACGTCGTTCGTGGTGTCTTGTTATGTCAGCGTTTGTATGTATTCGTTCAATTTTAATAGAATTTCTTCACTCTCGTTGCAGCAGCTTTCAAGAGCGGTTCAGAGTTATGTCCAAATTCACGTCGAATTTGTAAAGTATTCTGTTTTCGTCTTTTGTTATGAAGAATATGTAGCAGTTTGTTATTGGTTTTGTGGCAGTAAATGCTTCAATTATTAATGTTTTGAGTGAGGATTGGAGGACATCCTCGTTTTGTTTTTTTTGTTCCTGCTTTTATCCAAGGCTTTTGGCAGTTTGGAGATGGAGGTTTTCTTGATGCAGAGAGAGCGGAACCCTCAGTTCCAGTTATGGTTTCAGAAACTTAAGTGTGATCATGTGAATTAAGGTAACATTTTGTTCAAATTTTAAACTAAAGACAGACATTTTTTTATAAAATAATAATTGCTTTCGTTGACATTTAAAATTGTAAATTTTAGGTTTTGAGTAAAGCTGTCAATTTATGTTTAGTTTTTTTAAAATTTAATGTTAATTTATGACAGCTCGTTTTAGTATTTTTGATGTTGATTTGTTTTGTTTTTTTTTTAAAGGTAAACCTCCATGCAATTTTGTAAGTTTTGTAGCAATGGAGTTTGTTAATGGATGACACATGTAAGTTTTTGAATTTTGTATTTCTCCATGTAACTGTTTGTGGTGACACATAAATAAAGGTTAAATTTTGTTGTCTTAACTTTTTATTTATTTTTTTGAGCCAAACTTTTTTTGATTCTTATTTGAAAAAGATATGTTTTTTATGTTTTGATTTGTTTTCTGATTATTTCCCTAGTTACAATCAGTGGTTGTAATAGGTATAATTAGGCACCTCAAGTGGCGCCCTATATTAAATTCCTTGAGGTGTTTCTTGTTTATTTTTATTTTGTTTATCCCAAGAGCCCTTTATTTCATTTTTTTGTAGTTGCCCCATTCCAATGCCCTTATCTTTTACTTATCCACGACCCCAGCTCTCCTACGAAACCCTGAGTGCCGTTCGCATCAGTAGCGATTATTTTGCTTGCCCTGTCTCCACCCCAATAGTTTTTTCCCCTAATTTTCTATCTCCCGTATTAATGCCCCCTGTGGTAGGCAAAATATTTTCGTTACAATGCACACATATAATTTACTACAAAAAGGATAAATAACGTAAAAAACTATCTATTACTTACCTCATGGGCACTTCTAAAATTGAAATAAAAAAAATTTCCAGCGTTTAAAGTTACTGGTCTCCGACTTATACAGGTGACCATATTCATGAATGGTTTTGTTATATCAACGGAATGTTCGTACCAGTTGCTCAGATATGCAAAATCTTCCATCTTCTCTGCCTAAAATTTGAATTATTACTACTATAAAACAGAGAAAATAACTAGCAAAAAAATGTTGCCGGCGCTGTGGTTAAAAGGAAGCAACACTACGATAAGCGGGAAGTCTCTGGTCATCTGCTTGTAAGTAGAAAATATTGTCGTGACCGGTGGCTTTTCGATCTTTCTGAGGTTTTACTGCTCGAATCACTTCTTCTTTGGTTATTTCTGGGCCTTTTTCATTTATTTGATTATCTGTGGATGGTTGAGAATAAGGTCTATCGTCATCGAAAAGAGTTTGTATGTATTCTTTCCATCTCTCTAGTTTGTCTTCTGTATACATAATTATTTCGTTATTATTATTATTTTTTAATATTTTAGCTTGTCTCTTTTTGTGTCTACCTGTCATTTCTTTACTTTTTTATGAATATTAGAGGTGTCGTATTTTTCCTGAAGTTGTTGGATTTCTAGGCATTTTGTTGATATCCAGTTTTCTTTCGCGTCCCTGCACTTTTTTCTAATGATTTTATTAATTCGCTTGTATTCTATTGGGCTTGTTTCGTCTTATGTCCATGAGGTCCATGATCTCTTGTCATGAGGTCCATGATGTCTGTCTGTACGAAGTTTTCGATCGTTTTTATTTCTTTCTCAAGCTTGATACTTACTTCTTTGTTCTGTTCAGGGTTCTTCAGTTGTGAGATGTCTATTTTTCTTGTCACTGTTATCTTTTTGACTTTGAGAAATCTCTTTAATCTAAAATCCATTATAACTGGATTGTGATCGCTATGTATATCAGCTCCAAAGTATGTTTTCGTAGATTGTATGTCCTTCTTAAAGGTATAATTGAGCAAAATGAAGTCAATTTGATTTCTAACAATTCTGTCATTTTTGTTTGCAGCTGATTTCCATGTGTATAGCCTTCTAGGTTGTTGTTTGAAGAAGGTATTGTCTATTAACAGATTGCTTTCTACGCAGAATTGTACAAGTTTATCCCCTCTATTATTCCTGGTATCTAGACCGTATGCTCCTATATTGTCTTCTTCAACACCACGTCCAATTTTAGCATTAAAGTCCCCCATGATCATCGTAATTTCACCTCTTTTTGACAGTCGCATTACTTTATCCATGTTGTTATAAAATTCTTCTGATATCTTCGTCTGACTTATCACTTGTTGGTGCATAGACCTGAATAATATTTAGTTTTTTGTAAGTTGTTTGTAATTTCAACATTGCTGCTCTATCATTTAGAGGGATGAAGTGGAGTGCAAGGATCTACCTTGCCTACAATATTGTTATTTTTTGTATACTCACCTCGTTTGTCAATAATTGACCCGGTATAATATAAAACAAAAAAAAATCATATGCAGCTCCTATTATATACGTCAATCTTGCCACAAAATCACTTTCAATATTACTAAAATATAAAAAGTAGTTAGAACAATATTGTTTTCGTATATTAAACAAACAAATACTATTGCTAACGCTCTAAAGGTTCGTCAGATCACTATGGTTAGTGATCAGTCTTGGGGCTCGAGAGACTGAGACCTTGGAAGCCCTAAAGAAGACATCGAAGAGGATGTCGAAAACTTGGCCCCAATGATAATCGACGCGGTTCAACACGGAGTACTGTTGAGTTTAATTTTAATATTAATTCTTATTTTACACTTATTTAAACACCCTGTATATGATACTATTTAGCATTAGTTGTAGAAAATGTTTTTTTTTTTTCGGAAACTAAATTTTATATGTTTAAAGACATTCTCAGAAAATAAGAAGACAATATATTGGGTTTTCTAACGGTTTAGTTTTAGACATTCTTGTCAAGAGTTCTACCTTAAACTTTCTATTGTATGAAAGACCCAGAATTATACAATAGGGTAGGTTTGTAAATAGTTTGTGGAAGGTAATTATCCTTTTTTCTACAGAAATTGAAAATGTTTATTAGATGACCGACGGATTATTGGATAGGATAAAGTTAGCCTTTTTCTTTGAAGAAAGTAGAATTTGTTTGGATGGAGAAACGTTCTGATTGGTTCAAGGAAAAAGAGGAGGGAGATGGAAAGATTTTGGATAGAGTTTTGCAAGAGAGAGGAAGGCATCGGGAATTGAATATCGAGCGAGTATACTTTAGTCTTTTTTTGTGGAGACGACATTGCTAATTAGACAAGTTTTTTTTAAAGGCCAGATTGTGAGAAGTTGTATTTGTGTTGGATGGAAAGAGTTTCAACTCTGGTAGCAGATAGAAGAAATAACTGGCATGCTGTAAGTAATAAACAGATGTATAGTTTTATATTGGACCAAGTCGATTAGTTGAGATATCCTTTGTTCTGGAGAGGAGGAGTTTATTCATGTAATAAGGATTTGGAGCAGAGGAGTTTAGTGGTTTAGGAGAAACTGAAAGGTATGAGCAAGGTAGACAAGACACAATCAAATGAGAGAGAGGTGAAGTCATCAATATTGGGAACAAAAGGTTAGTTTCGTCATTTTTAGAAACAGAGACTTTCAATCACGACCACCTATTTAAATTAGGGTTATTCGTTTTTTTTGTTGGTTTTGTTGAAAATTATAGTACATGATAATTTATCGGGAGTCACTAAAATTAAGAAATTTTAGATTTGTATATAAGCTTAATTAATTTGTATTGATAATTGTGGATGTACGATTTGATGGGTGTTTGAGATTTTTATTCTAATCATTGTATATGGTATATTTATGTTTATTCAAAATTTTTACTTTTAATATTTAATTGGTTTTTTTTTAAATAAGTATAACATTTGCTTTGTAAGTCAGAATTGTATTGTAATTTTTTTTCCTATTGTCTATCCTTTGTTTTCGTCAAAGACAACTAGCAAAAAATACTTTGAAGCCACGTTTTATTTTTAATTTTGTTTTAAGTAAAAAAGCGCTGAGATAATATCATATTAATTTGTTAAAAAATAAATATTATAAACATACAGTGTGAGCAAGTCACAACAATATATATATATATATATATATATATATATATATATATATATATATATATATATATATATATATATATTATATATAATTATATATATATATATATATATATATATATATATATATATATATATATATATATATATATAGGGTGGTCCTTAAGTAATTGTACAAAAGAAACCCCAGATTCTACACTTTAAAATATTACGATTTAAGCCAACTTGCTTTAATAAAATGTTGCTATTAAAAAAATTAAATGTTGCTATTAAAAAAATAAAATGTTGCTATTAAAAAAGATACAGGGTGTTAAAGTGAAGATTTAAAATTTTATTTTTCAATATAACTTTTATGTTTGTAAACATTTATATATATAAAAATTGACATCTGGTTACTAGTGAATATCAGGAAATAAAATGTGATGTATACTTTAATATATCTAATAGAGGGCGCCACATACGTGGCATACATTAGGACTAAACTTTTTTCTTCTTCAAGTTATCGATATTTTTAATAAAAAATGTTAAAGATACATTATTTTAACAAAAAAAAAAATGTATATTTGTTAATAACTTTAAAACTCAACTCTTTTTGAGATAATCGCAATTTACAAATCAACTGCATAATTCTGATTTAACGCAATTACTCTAGACAATGAAAGAAGAATAGATAAAAACATCAATAATTCTGAATTTTGTTATAAAATACCTTTAATAAAGTTAATAGTTAACGAAATATTAAATAAATAATAATAATATAAAATAAAAACAACAGGATAATTAATAATAGGATTTGGTCAAATAACAGAATAATTGGATTTTACATCAAACATTTTACGTTTTGTATTAAATTCAGTAATTAAAGTCATTATCAAAACATTTTATTTACAAACCAAATGAAGAAATAGTTCAACTAAATAATATTAAACTTTTTGTCAAAGTAAGTGTTCGATATGTCCACCATTTTCTTTAATTCATTTGTCAATACATTCCATTAAATATCGTCTCATATTAAATAGCATCCTTGGTTCTAAAGAAATTGCTGCAGTACTTGTTATAAGTATTATAAGTATAATAATAGGTATTCTTTTTTATTTTTATGAATTAAATAATTATATTAACATCTCATCACATGATCAAGTAATATGACTACCACGAACAATCCAACGTTCAGGAAAGTTTCCCTTTCTCTGTCACGTATTGGTGTACCATCTTATATAAACCGCATATATATAAAACTGTATATATATTGCAGTTCTACATTGAGCAATGGAATTGTAAAATTTGTGGTACTCCGGACGTTGTAATCAAATTGTTAAAGATTTCTCTTCTTCCCTTCTTCTTTTTATTACTTCTGCCTTTATTTGGGTTATACTACGAACACTTATATACTTATTATATATGGCAACTGTAGAGATTATGATACCACGTAGATTCTAATTGCCAGATTTGCAAGTTTGCCAAACAATTTTAGAAAAATTATATGTAGTCTGTATCTAAAAAAATCCTTACTTACCTATTAAAAATTACAAATATTTCAATACAGTATGCTATAAGACTCCACAACATCACTAATATGTTAGGATACCAAAATGTTTCATTAACACGAGTCATATAGCTGCAAAATATTATTTCTTTAGTATTTTAACAAATCAGGCTATTTCATCTTTTAGAAACAGATAAAAAGTTTAAAGTTTTTAAAATTATTTACCATGTTTCATGAAAATTAACCACAATTAGTAAAAACCGAAAGCAATAAAAATGTCAATCAATATCAATAATTAAAAAATAAAAACTATTATATAGTCCAGCGTTGCTTAACCTTTTTCAGTCCCCGGACCCCTCAAATCAAGCACAGTTTCAAAGACCCCCTCAATAAAAAAAACACAATTAAATTAGGACAATTTATTTTAGTACTGAAAAAATTATCATTTTTAATACAATAAAAAATAATGTATTAAAGTGAAGATTGGTGCTGTGTTTTCTTGCTATTAAATTTGATATATTTGGGTTGATATTTTTACTTAGTTATAATCTTAAATTGAATTCCAATTGTAATCTGTTTCTCTACTTGTTTTTGGTATATATGCAAGAGCAGAGAATCCCTTTTTTCAGAGGTATCTAGATGAGAAAAACAGTAAATATTTTAGTGCTCCTACTGATAATTCTTTATAATCTGATATCAGTCGCCTCTACAAGAAGGACGTAACTACATACTACAGAAGACTAGATTAACTACGGAAGAAGAAAATTCAACTTCTTGCGTCGTTAGCTTTTCTATCACGATGTCGAGACAACGGGGTACTACCGAATTTCTTACGAACAAATCGATCCATCAGAACAAGTCAAGCCAATAGAATATATGCACCTATGAAAAAAGCACTATTAAGCAGCTATTTTAAGCAGCAGGTTGAAATATGCAGATTGGAATAAGATTGAATCCATCTGTTAAAGAAAAAAGGGAAATGAACTAGGAAGGACACTGAACACCAGAAAAATAAATACGAACGCTTAACCAAACATAAGGAGGTAGAATCAAAACAAAACACTGAAAAGAGAGTGGTCAACCTTTCAGATAAAGTCTTAACTCCAGCCAAAACATCATTTCTAGCCAAAGGGGGGTGTACAATATTATTGTACAAGCCATAATTAAAAATTATTTTATTACGGTCCTGTCACACAGGCCTAAGCTATCATTATCAGTCAACGAGTTCGGGGACTTCACTTCACAGACACATTCCAAGAGAGTCTTACACATTAGACACATTCTCACGTGGTCGCTCGACTACCACGAAATTTTCTATATACTAAATCACCGTTACCCCCTGTTCCAACCAGCAAAAAAGTACTCTATGGATTTAAAACTCTAAAACCTTATTTATTAAGGTTTAAATTGCATGGTAGAAACCCCATATATTATATTATATTTTTATAATTATCATTTCGGGATATCATTTCTACCAGTGCCGATAAAGGGGGAATTTTGCGATTGCAATTAAAGTTTTACCCAAAGAAGATATCATCGCTAATATTGAATCTGCGATTCGCAACTTACCAATCAAAAAAGTTGAAGAAATAAGGACAAAATCAGCGAGAATTTTGCATAATGTTATGCAAAATGTTATGCAAATGCAAATGGCACTGGAAAATAACCTGACTCACCAAGAAGTCCGTGCCATAAAATCGTTAAACGCAGACAAAGATTTTGTAATTTTACCAGCAGACAAGGGAAACGCCACCATTGTAATGAAGACTACAAAACCTACACAACTACAAAACGAAAATACAAAATCTTCTAGATCCTAAGGTATATAAAAAACTTCTACAGCAGTCACCCTACGGAAAATCAATAAACTTATAATCTATCTAGATAAAATCTTCGTCCATACCAGAGAATACAAAGCCAAGAATATGCAACAACGAAGCAGTTCTGAATTTAATTAAGGGACTAGTTTCCAAGAATATGGTGGAATTATATCGTATTTGCCTCACCACTGCCTACTTTTCATGGGATTTTGTTACTAAGTTTACAAGATGTTACGTGTGGTCTGTACTTTTGTATGGATGTGAAACTTGGACTTGTTTGAGATGTATTTGTATCGAAGGATACTAAAAATTCCATGGACTAGCAGAACCAGAAACGAAGAAGTTTTTCGAAGAATGGGACATCAACGAACTCTATTAATTAGTATTAAGAGGTGTAAACTAGAATATCTTGGACATATAATCAGAGGACCAAGATATGAGTTCCTTCGGCTAATTTTCAACGGTAAAATCGAAGGAAAGAAATGGATAGGACGGAAGAAACTCTCTCTCTCTCTATCTCTTGACAGGTTTGACAGCGGACCAATTGCTACACGTAGCGCAAGACCGAGATCAGTATAACAATATTATAAGCATGGTAGTCGTCGACGTTCCGTAGGGATATGGCACTCTAAGAAGAAGAACTATTTAACTGGGAATAAGCCACAATTAAAGGTTAAAATACGTTTATTGACGTTTCAATTTCCACTTTCGTTTGTATTGTGAGAACGATTTCCGAAGTGCAAATTAAAACATCAATAAACGTATTCTAACCTTTAATTGTGGCTTATTCCCAGTTAAATAGTAATTAATTCTTGACTTATTTTGAAAGTATGTTTTTTCACCCCTAAGAATGGGTGAAACTTATCCCTAGGGCAAATGTTTATTTTTATCAAAGTTGGTGAGCGAGGTGTTAAATTTGGGAGTGGACATGATCCAAGGAGGAGATGGAGGGGAATAAAGAGGAAGGATATGTGTAAGAGAGATATTATTAAGTGTCTGTGCTAAAATTAGTGGAATAGGTTTTATTGGTGGTAAGGAATTGGTATTATTATTATTATCCAGATTTAGCCATACGGCTCACACTCCCTCTAAGGGGAAAATTCACTCATCCCAGATACCTACGGTATCAAAAGGATTGAGCTCTGGTGGAACTCTTTCCATGTTATCGAGTCCTAGGTGACTTGGTACGTCGGTGTATCTCCTAAAAATTTTCGCACGCATCTAGACGTCGAAAGTAGCATTATTATTATTATCCCAGATTTAGCCATACGGCTCACACTCCCTCTAAGGGGAAAATTCACTCATCCCAGATACCTACGGTATCAAAAGGATTTATTTATTATTATTATTATTATTATTATTATTATATAACAAATAAGGGCAGAGGAGCGAGCTCCTATTATGCCCAAAAAGCAAAAATGAACAAAAATAAAATATATCCTTATAAAACTAATACTAATTATAAAGTTAAGTACAGTTAAACAAATTAACAAAAATTGAATTGTGACACAATAAATAAATAAATAATGCTGTCCGAGAAAAAATATCCTATCCTATAAAAAAAAATAAGGTTCTGTCAAGTTTATTTTTAAAGATGTTAACACTAGCTGCCGATATGGTGTCATGATCCAAATTGTTCCAGATATTAAAGATTCTGTTTGGCAAGAAGTTCGCCCTAGACCTTGCAGTAGTTTGTTCCCTCTTTAATTTGTATCGATGGCCTCTTAATCTATCGTCTTCATTCAAAGTGAATATGTTGTTTAGGTTCCCAAAATTATGTTTTAAAATACGGAAGGACATAATTAGGTCACCTCGAAGACGTCGCTGCTCGAATGTCGTAAGATGAGCCATGAATAGTCTATCTTCATAGTTAGGTCTTACACGGCCGTATGCCAGTCTTGTGGCTTTACGCTGAACATTTTCAAGAAGGATTTTATCGCGACTAAGATCTGGATTCCACACTGGTCCGGCAAACTCAAAAATAGGTCTAACGTATATTGAGTAAAGTTTACTAACAGAGGCTAGAGATATGCGTGCAAAACATTTACGGATCAAAAACAGTTTCGAGTTAGCACGTTTACACACCGACACTATGTGATCAGACCAATTTAAGTCACTATTAATTATCACTCCGAGATCGTTGTGTGAGGTTACAGAGTTTAAAGGATGTCCATTAATAAAGTACGGCAGTGATGGGTTATTTTTGCCGATATGTAAAACAACGCATTTTTCAATGTTAAGCGGAAGTAACCATTCTGAGGACCATTTGAATATTGCGTCAAGATCTTGTTGAAGAATATGTTGGTTAATAGTTGGATTCACATATAACTTCGTGTCATCAGCGTAAATGGAAACCTTACTGGATACAATGAGCGGAAGATCACTAGTGTAGACACAAAAAAGTAGCGGTCCAAGTACTGATCCTTGAGGAACTCCACTCTTGACTGGCTTATCTAGTGAATGGTCTTCCCCAACACGAACCCTGAAGTATCTGTCGGATAGAAAATCTTGTATCCAAATGTTTAACTTTCCGCGGATACCATAGTGATCCAATTTAGCTAGTAATCGACGTTTTGGAACACGATCGAAAGCTTTGGAGAAGTCTAAGTAAACTACATCGACAGGATTCCGATTGTTTAAAGATAATGACCAATCATTTACACAATGAAGTAAGTTTGTGATCGTTGAACGACCTTTGATAAATCCATGCTGTTGGTGAGGAATGACATTTTCTTGAAGAAGGAACTCGGACATAGCTTCCGAAATAATCGATTCCATGACCTTGCCGACAATAGGAACCAGGCTGATTGGACGATAATTATTGCAATCAAGTTTATTACCTTTCTTGAATAAAGGAGTAACAGAAGCCAATTTCCAGGACGAGGGGAGGGAACCTTGATTAAAAGAAGCAGTCATTATGAGAGATATAGGAATGGCGACAGAATCTGCACATTGTTTGAGGAAAAAAGAGGTGAGTCCGTCTAATCCAGGTGATGAATTATTTCGCAGTTTCCTTAAATGATGTTTAATTTCATCCGGTGTGAAAGATATATTTTCAAGAGTTTTAGACAAACGAGGGCACATTATTTGAGGAATGGTATCGTTAGATTCATCTGTAAAAACTTGAGAAAAGAATAACGATAAACATTCCGAAGATTCGTTATTCGAAGAACATAAAGACCCATCAGCTTTTTGAAGCAATGGTATAGAGACTTTAGAAGATAAAGATGTACGAATGTACCGATAAACTTTTTTACTATTACCACTTGCAATGATAGATTCTTCAAATTCTGTTCTTAACTTTAGCAAAGATTGTTTGACTCGGTTAGAAAAATTACGGTGGGCGAAAAAATCATCAGGGGAACTAGTGAGTTTATATCTTCGCCAAAGCTTTCGCTTATGTCGAATTAAATGAGTAGCTGAGAGGTTAATCCAAGGTTTTGTCGATTTCTATATACTTGCCGTTCGGTTGTATGATCAGAAATTGTTGTAATAGCAGTATGAAGAAAAGAGTCCCACATTGACGATGGATCAGAGTGATTAGAAAAAATAGATTGCCAGTTTAACTGGGATAAAACTGAATTTATATCAATGAAATTAGTAGTGGCATACGTTACGAAATTATTTTTGCAAGGCGGTGTTAAACTAAATTGAATGTGAGCAGTAATAAGCGAGTGGTCAGAAAGACCCACAGGAGAGGACACTTCAAGTGAAGAAATTAATTCATCGTCATTTGTGAAAAATAAGTCTAAAATTGAAGGATTATTGTTGGCTCTAAACCTTGTAGGTTCAGTTATCAGTTGTAATAAATTTGAGTTCATGATAAAGTTTTTAAACAAATTTTGGGAATTGATAGTATCAGTTTTGGAAATAATGGGCCAGCTTATTTCTGGAAAATTGAAATCTCCAACAACAATGAGATTTTCAAGGGATGATAATTCCTCAAGTTTGTTAATAAGCATATTGTCCTGAGTAAGTACTGTATCAGGAGGTCGGTATATGCAAAATATATTAAATATGAAAGAGTTATTAGTAATAAGTAAGTTGATAATTTCTATACCGGGTACGTCTATTGTTTTATTACTGATAGAAAAAGTGTTGGTAATTTCATTTGCTAAATAGATGCATACTCCTCCCCTCGACGAGTACCTCTGTCTCTACGAAATATAGTAAAATTATCAATGTTTACAATAGCATCGGGAATAGAAGAATTAAGCCACGTTTCTGTTAGGAGAATAATGTGAGGTTTTAAAAGTTGAACAGTACTTATAAATTCATTAAATTTGGACATAAGAGAGTTTAGATTAGTATACATAAGAAGCCAATCCGTAAATTTTAGTGCAGAAGAATTATGAGCGAAATTTCATTATCTTTGGACAGCCATTCACATATTTAATCGTAAGGTCATTTTCTCCATTATTTTTACGAGTTTCAAGCTCAGTACGAAGTTCCTTTAAACGAAGTTGCTGCATAGGTGTCTTGTCATCAATAACAGAATACGTTTCAGTAGATTTGTTTTCCAAAAGTTTATTTTTGTTACGAATAATTTTTCGAGTGTGGTGTTCAGAACTCATTATCACTTTTATCATGCGGGGATAACGTTTATTTTCATTTGGTTTACCGACTCTATAAAATGTAACAGGACTTTCTTGACATCCAATGACTTCTAGGGCTAAATGTATTTTATTCTTATCATGATCTTTTTTATTTTGTGCGTCTCCTGTAGGTTCGGGGACGCCTCTAACCAAAAAATTTTTGGAACGAGATATGCGGTCAGCGGCTTCATTGACAATGCTGTCGGTAAATTCTGTTGTTGTAATAGAATCGAGTTGATTTAATTTATTGCTGAATTCAGATAGTTTAATATCAAAATCTTCAATTTTCTTCTTAATGTCCGCTTTAAACTCGACAAGTAGATTCTTGATTTCAGTAATATTCGTAATGTTTGAACTGCATGCATTGCATAGTATACATATACCACGTACTTTTTGCCTCGTAACTCGATCATCGACCGACAGATCCGTACAAGCAATGTGAATTGGTTTCTTACAGCCATCGCACTGGAGCTTTCTATCGGAGGTAGAAGTTAGCTTTGAACAATTAGCACAAAACGATGTATTAGGCATGATTAACTTTGTGCTAGTTTTGGATATGAATTATAATTATTGGATTGATAAATAAACAGCAAATTTGTCGTTATCACTTACTTGAATATTCAAAAACACAATCACAATAAATTATTTCTTTGGTTTTTTAAAAACACATTTAAAATCAATTAAATTTTAATTTGCGGAGTGTAGCAAAATACTACCGCTTCGATCGAAGTCTGAAGGATATATCGTGTATTGTATTGTATTGTGTAAATTATACGTGGACATTGCACTGGATGCACTGGATTATAGGGGTTAGCTGATACCGATGCTGCACAAGAGGGTAGCAGTTGTTTTCATCTTATACAAAGAGGAGGTTCGTTAGCTTCGCAATAAAGATTATTTACAGGACTAGCCAACACAAAGACGAAGGGCTGTATTGTGAATTGAGTTTAGAAGGTTACTATATGTTTTGGAGGCGAATATATATATATATATATATATATATATATATATATATATATATATATATATATATATATATATATATATTTATGTGACAACCATAATCTAGTTTGGAGCGTATTGGTGATCTGTATATTTTAAGAAGTGAGTTTTCGTCAGATCCCCAATGATGACGTAATAGAGTTTTATTATGTTTAGTCTTTTGCACGTTTCCCCTTTTATTGCAAATATATGTTGCTTCCAAGTTAGTCATGAGTCAAACGTTACTCCGAGAATTTTGCATTATTTAACAACAGAAAGAGGGACATTGTTATACAAAGTAGAGATGGAGAAGGGGGATGTCTACTAAAGTTTATAATTTAAGATTTTACATAGGATAAAGATAACACCATGTCACTAGTTTTTTTTTTAATTGTCAACAGCAGTTTGAATAAGCTTCGAGGTGGTACAAGAGTTTTGTCGACGACAGTAAATTACTAGAACATCAGCATACATGATTTGTTTAATAGGGGAAATTTTTAAACTTTAAAAAGAGTGTCAATTGACAACCTGTTGACAGGTACTCGAAGACACTTCGTCTCAGGACCATATAACCTATGTAGGGTCATAAGTCGCCATGTTACCAATTCCAACGGTAATTTAAACATCCTAATTTGTAATTATATATAATGTAAAACATTTAACGGGTTTTGACCCATATATTTTGGTGGCTCATAGCATGTATACCCCGTTTACACTGATGATGGAATTAACATTCCGAAAACGTTCTGTAATGTAATTGTGATAGCCCGCTTGGGTATTTTATTATATACCTTTTATAAAGGATTTGAAATAAAAAATTTTTGTGATATATAGTATACAGCCAGCTACAGGAACTTAGTTTCCTAATGGATTGAAACATTTAAAAGTAACTAGCGTGTAACATTTTTTTAATTAATATATTAAATTATTTTTATTTCCTTTTACCCATGTGGATGATACGCTGATGGTCGTGTTTACGATCAGAAATTTTTATTGGGAAACTAGCGAAACGTGACTGAAGAATCTACCTACCTATTTATTTAAAGACGCCGGTTTGGTTAATTCTTAGTTACTCCTTTTCCGGTTTCTTTTTCATAAATTCGGTAATTGTCGTCGAACACGCGTTGTAATGTTTTTCGGGAAAAACCTAATCTAGAAGATTTATATTTCATCACGTTTGTAGCTAGAAGGGTACCGTTATATTCAATGTTAGTTAAAACTTTTTACCTTCTCAGAAATACATACAACTGTCCGGTCATCTTTGAGTAGGAGATATCCCTTCTTCCTTTTTTTGGTAGTTTGGTAAATTTTCGCAAGAAAGATGGTGAGACATTTTCTGGTGGGACAGTTTTGCGTAAGGACTAGATCTTACTATGTCTCCGTTATCGTACCGTTCTCTGTGCTTTTTTCTTTATAAGTGTGTATACACTTGTATATTTGAGTTTTTTTTGATCCTATACTATATTAGATTAAATATATTGTTTTGAAGCTATTTCCTTGTGGAATTGTAAATTAATGACTGTTAAACTGGGAATAAGCCACAATTAAAGATAAAAATACGTTTATTGACGTTTCAATTTCCACTTCGAAAATTTTCTCAAAACACAAACAGTAAATTAAACAAATTTTGTTTTTTGTTACATAGTGAAAAATTCTTCTAATAATTTAATTTTATCTGACTCATTTATATTGACAATTCAAACATACATTATGCATTTTAAAGTAGACGACTTTAAAATAATATTGCCAATATTGTTGAGTTGCGCTCCTGGGACGACTTTGCTTATAAGATAGTTCATTCGATTACATGAAATCAACTTTAACTTTAGAATATCCGTCAGAAAAAATCATAGCATGTAATTCGTCTTTAAAAAAACAAACACATGATATGATGACAGTAAAATTCTCCTGTTAGTGATTCCATAGTAAATTATGAGGGAAAAACCAGGAAAAAACCTCATAATACTATCCCGACATTATAAGTATTTGTTCGTGAATTTAATTTACCTTCAACAAACATCAAAATTCTGATTTTATATGTTACGTTATTTAAAAAACATAAATGATGTATCCTCTATATGTTACTGACTTACTAATACTGGTATTTTCTTATTAATAACTTCCTCTTTCAATATTGGTAACCAGATCCTACTACATTCTGCCGAGGAATTTGCGACACAATTGGCCTCATTTAGCATAATTAGAGCCGCTTCTTTGATTTTTCTTTTTTTACCATCCGTTTCTTTTAGGACTACATTTAAATTATTCCATTGAACCCTATGTTCATTATCCCATGCGTGTTTATAGATTTGAGATCTATCAAATTCTCTATTTTTAATATAAGATTGATGTTCACTTATGCTAACATTTAATGGCCTTGATGATTCACCTAAATAAAACTGATCGCATTCACAAGGTATTTTATAAATGCAATTCTTTGTCCTTTCTTGTTCATTGTTAGAGCCCATTGCTAGACCAAAATTTTGTTTATAGAATTCATTATTTAGTTGAAAATATGTATTATCAGTACATAATGTTAATAACTCCATTATAGCCGATATGTTTATTCTTGTTCTAGTTGCCAATGAATCATCACTCTGTAATTTTGTCTTGACTATACTTGAAGTCTTATTTCATTGCACATTCGTAAATAAACTTACCAAAGTATGATTTGAATTAAATTCAATATTTGATAATTTATTTAAAAATGTTGTGTATTTTTTATGAATGTGTCATTTTTATTTGTAAATGGTTTTAAAATATTTAATAAAAATTTTGATAGTTCACTACAAGGAGAATTCAAGCTTACTACAAATGGGTCTAAGTGGTATATTTGTTTTATGAATTTTCGGTACTCCATAAAAATGAGGAGTCTTACTGTAATGAGGTGTAATTAATCCTCTCTAATAACTTGTTAAAACATCTTTAAACTTGAATAAAGTTCTGTATATTTTGTGTTCCAAAGGCTATGTTGGATCTTTTGTTAATTTTGTATAAGGTCCGTTTATTAATAGATCTTTAATTTTATTTTCGTATTGAATTTTATCCATTATCACAGTTGCATTCCCCTTGTCTGCTGGTAGGATGATTATGGAGTCGTCATTTTTTAAAGTTCTTATAGCCTTTAGTTCCTCTTTGCTTATGTTTTGTTCAATTTTAGTAGATTTTTCCAATTCAAGTTTACATAACACTCTGTATTCTTCCTTTTCGTGGGTTGGTAAGCATTGAAATATTTTCTCCACTGAGCTTATTATCCACTTGTAAATGCGATCAGTTTTATTTAGGTGAATCATCAAGGCCATTAAATGTTAGAATAAGTGAACATCAATCTTATATTAAAAATAGAGAATTTGATAGATCTCAAATCTGTAAACATGCATGGGATAATGAACATAGGGTTCAATGGAATAATTCAAATGTAGTCCTAAAAGAAACGGATGGTGAAAAAAGAAAAATCAAAGAAGCGGCTCTAATTATGCCAAATGGGGCCAATTGTGTCGCAAATTCCTCGGCAGAATGTAGTAGGATCTGGTTACCAATATTGAAAGAGGAAGTTATTAATAAGAAAATACCAGTATTAGTAAGTCAGTAACATATAGATGATACATCATTTATGTTTTTTAAATAACGTAACATATAAAATCAGAATTTTGATGTTTGTTGAAGGTAAACTAAATTCACGAACAAATACTTAAAATGTCGGGATAGTATTATGAGGTTTTTTCCTGGTTTTTCCTCATAATTTACTATGGAATTACTAACAGGAGAATTTTACTGTCATCATGTCATGTGTTTGTCTTTTTAAAGACGAATTACATGCTATGATTTTTTCTGACGGATATTCTCAAGTTAAAGTTGAATTTATGTAATCGAATGAACTATCTTATAAGTAAAGTCGTCCCAGGAGCGCAACTCAACAATATTGACAATATCATTTTAAAGTCGTCTACTTTAAAATGCATAATGTATGTCTGAATTGTCAATATAAATGAGTCTGATAAAATTAAATTATTAGAAGAATTTTTCACTATGTAACAAAAAACAAAATTTGTTTAATTTACTGTTTGTATTTTGAGAACGATTTCCGAAGTGGAAATTGAAACGTCAATAAACGTATTTTTATCTTTAATTGTGGCTTGTTCCCAGTTTAACAGTAATTAGATTAAATATAGTTATAAAGTACCTTTAATGTTAATTATATTCAGTGTTTGATACAGGTAAAGTATTAAGTACAGTATATAGCTTCAGTGAAGTACCTAGTGTAGCAACCATCAGGAATTACTGTAAGTTATCATAATCTTAGTATCTCCGCTTATCTGGGCGAATAATATGGTACGGTATCATATTATCTGCAATCATCTGGGCAAATCAAAGCCATCCATTTCTTCAAAAGTAGTTGAGAGTAACTACTGAATTTTGCATTCAATTTAAAGAACAGTCAATATTTTGTTACGAACCAAATTCCATCTGCTACTAAGAAATTTTAATAAGTAATAATTATGTACATTTAAGTCTCAGTTTCTCATTAAACAATAGTGCGAGATAGTTAATCCACTTAACCAAGTGCGGTTTGGTTAAATTTTTATGTTTTCATTTCTATAACCTTTTTTATTTTTGTAAATTTAGATTTGATTAATTTTTGTTATCTTTTGCGTTTGTTATAATTTTTATTAATTTTTTTGCTGTAATATCTCGAGATACGCCAAAACTTTATTTGTGCATGATTATATTATATATCTTTGTAAAGGTATTTTCTAATTATATTACTGCTTATTTTTATATGTATACCACCATTTCATAGTTGTTGGTGTATTTTTCTCTTGTGTGTACATTCAGCTACCGATACCGTTTAGTTGTTGAATATATTGTAATTGTTTTATGCATGTATTTTATTTGTCGACTTCTAACAAGTTCCCTGATATAACCATAACTCTGAATATTTGCTTTTTAAGTTTGCTTATCTCTACTTATTTCTTCCGTTCGACCCATTCCCGGTTTCAAAAGCTAGTTTCGAACCCATGACTCGCTCTCCACCAACCACCTGGCTGCCGTCCGTAGTGTCTCCATTGGTGACCTTTCTAGCACCATCCAAAAAAGGTTTCCGAGGTTACTAGCGACTCAAGTGAACCCTACGATAAGGGTGGAAATATGCCTAAACTTTAGACTTTATCTTAAAATTTAAGTCCCGAATTAAATAGAAAACTAGGTACTTACTTAATTAGAAAGTTATGATAATTTACGCACTTCTTAACATCCATTTTTAATAGATGTCGTTCGTCTTCTCTTTCCGCTGTACTACCCAATATTGAGCTTACTTCTCTATTTAACATTTTCCATTGGACGACAACCGTAAGTACTAGCGTACTCAGCAACACATCGTAAAACATAACTAGAATAAAGCTGATAATAAGCGAATAATCTTCGACCAAATATAAACACCAATATGGTGGGTATGGTGGTACATAGGTAGACAGAGGCAGTACTTTTTCACCACTTGATACTGAACCAAATACTACCGAAAATGTTATGATGAGACATATTCCTATGAAACCAATGGTAAGGAATTTTGCAGTTTTCAGAATAAACTCCCCAGTTTTCCTTTCCTTCTCGAATGGAAATTTTTGTAAGTTCCAAAATTTAAATGTATCCATTATCAAATTGGCTGCTTCTTTGTGGTTAAAAAACAAAATTAACATTTTAACTATTACCTAAAAATTAAAAGAGAAAAGATACACTTTTAAATAAAAAAAGTAATAAATATGCTTTTGGTATACAGATTGAAACAAATTAAAACGGAACATACAATTTAATACATGTCTGTTTGAACTGCATTTAAAATAGTGGACCAATATAAAACTTGGACAAAAATAAATCCATACCTGGGTATAGACATTGTATAAAATATCGTTCAACTATCTGTCTCGCAACAAAGTTGTTTGCGTAAGACGGGTTTGTCTAAGGAGGCGATAATAGTTCAGGAATTGAAGCTCGAAAAAAGTTAAAACCTCGCAATTTTTTCGTCCTGTATGTATCCAGTTGAAATTTTAGCAGAAGGTAGGTAGCCCAAGGATCAAAATCTATATCGAACCGAAGTGCGCTGAAGGGTTTATGGGTGAAAACTACCCCTAATTGTCAAAAATTATAAAATAACATATTAAACCTGAATATCGGTAAGATATGGTTTGAATTAATTAAATAATGATTATTTTATACTTTTGAATAGAGTTCCATCATATTTCAACCCTTAAAAAGCAACCTTTGTTAGAGATTAATGTAAAAAATTACTAATTCTAAAAAAATGATTTCGCCTTGTATCGATTTGGATAAAAATTTGGATTGAAGCTCAATTCACCCGCTGCTTTATAGTTTATGTCATGTCGACGAACCCTGATTGTTCTTAGGGGTGAAAACTAGCCCTAATTGTCAAAAATTATAAAATAACATATTAAACCTAAATATGGGTAAAATTTGGTTTGAATTAATTAAATAATGATAGTTTCGTGCTTTTCAATAAAGTTTCATCATATTTCAACCCTTAAAAAGCGACCCTCATTAGAGATTAATATAAAAAAAATTAGTAATGCGAAGAA
The DNA here is from genome assembly GCA_918026665.1 of Diabrotica balteata. Classification (NCBI taxonomy): domain Eukaryota; kingdom Metazoa; phylum Arthropoda; class Insecta; order Coleoptera; family Chrysomelidae; genus Diabrotica; species Diabrotica balteata. Next base: position 2,406,969 of record OU898278.1, on the reverse strand, counting down.
AATGATTTCACCTTGAAACGACTTGCATAAAAATTTGGAATTAAGCTCAACTCACCCTCTGCTTTATAGTTTATGTCATGCCGATGAACCCTGATTGTTCTTAGGGGTGAAAACTACCCCTAATTTTAAAAAATTGTAAAATACTATTACAAATCCTAAGATGAGTGAAATTTGGTTTGGATTAGTTAAATAGTGAGTTTTTTATACTTTAAAATACAAATTCATACATTTTCAACCCTTAAAAATCAATTGTTATGAGTGCTATAGGTAAAAACAATTTTTTGCCAAAATTTTGCAACTTTTCAACTTTTGAAAATCACCCTTTACAACATTGAAGTTTTTATAAACTAATTTATAAGATATAAATTGAAAAAAGTAGAATTAAATACAAAAAAAATTATCAACATAAAAAGACACCATTTATATTCTTATACATTTACATAAATAGTTGAAAATATTTACATTTATAGGTAAAACAATTATAATATTAATTTTATTCGTCATCAATTACATCTTCATCGTGATCTATGTCATCATCATCTTCCTCAATTATTGGTGGACTGTTATTGCACCCTTCACCTGAGCACCCAGAACAAGTAGAGTTACAGTATAAACCAACTTTTCTGCACCCATATGAAACGCCGCATCCTTTTTTGCATTGGCAAAAAATAATTTTCAAAAATTTATCGGGTGCAGGTTGTTTGTTCATGCGTACGGGTAATAACAAACCATCTTTGGAAAACCATCCCCAATCTGTTGCTCTGATATTTTCATTGCCAAGCCATAGACATATGAGCAGATGTTTTATTCTGTTGTATGGGATTTCAAAATAAGAACGCTTAAAATTTCGAATGTATAACGCCCCACTAGCTAATATACCGGTTTTGTAGATTATTATGCTCCGAAATGTACTGTACTATACTAATGGAATTGTCCGGAAAAAAATTAACTGGTTTTTTTAACGTATTTCCTTTAATTTTTAACGATAGATGTTTCTTCAAAAACGATTTGTAGAGGTTTTTAATAGCTACAAGGATCTGTGAATTAAATCTTTTTGGAACCCTAGGTTTTTAAATGTGGTGAGTTTAAAGGGCTCGAAAAAGATGGTGCTTGATCGTAAATCGATGCTTTAAACGGCTATATCTCGCCAAATATTCATTGTACAACAAATCTAAATAAAGGATAATTTTAGTCATTAAAAAAGCTACAATTTGGTAATTTTTGTTTTTTTCATATATTCAGTATTTTCGGGCATATTTAAAAAAAGAAGGGTAAAAAATATGAAATTGTAAATCGTTTCTCGCTTTAAGCTGTACTTTTTCTAAAACTAAGCATTTTAAATGGGTCAAACTTCTTGGACGTATTAACAATACATCTACAAAGGGAATTGCAGAAGGGTGAAGATCGATTTTAATTATGGGGGTGGTTAGGGTGTTGTTTTCCTCGATTTTTTCGTAAAAAATGAGGTATTGACCTTATTTTTTATGATAGGTCTATTTATGTTCTTTAAAAAAGGTTTTGTGAGTTTTCTTCCAAAAATGCCTCATTTTTCCGATATTTGACTTTGAATCTTTCAAATTTGGCATTTGAAGAAAACCGCTGAATATTGATATTGTATTTGTAATTTTATTTGTCTTTTTAAAAGCTACAAATTTGTTCTCTACAATTTTTTTGATAAAATTCACCATTTTCGAGTTATTCGCGAAAAATCGATTACAAACGTGGATTTTTTCGTCTAAAAGTTGTTACTTTCAATCGCGAATAACTTGAAAAATATCATTTGATAAAAAAAATGTATGGCACATTTTTTGTTTAGAATCACTTTTCTAATCGAAACCTGTAGTTAAAACGTAAAAAAAATTTTCACCCCGGAGATGGGGTGGCAACCACCCCCTAGGCTTTGGCGCACTTTGGTTCGATATAGATTTTGATCCTTAGGCTATTACCTACCTTCTGTTAAATTTCAAGTCAATCCACGCCGCACGAAAAAATTGCGAGGTGAAATGCTACATTTCCTGGACTATAACTGGTTTGACAGCATAATCGTAGATTTATGTGTAGCTTTCAATTTTTATGAGTTCAGAATCCAGCAGCCCGCTGAAGTATGGGATTTTTTATAATATAATTATTTGACAATCTTTTGTTGGCCAACCAGTTACAGCAGAATTGAGCCGAAATACATTATATTCCTATGTTCCGAATTTATTTCGTTCAATCTGTATAGTCAAATTGACATGTATTCATGAAATATTATCTCATTCGTAAAAAAAAATAATTCAAAACTGTTGTCTTCCCTGGATAGATCATTTGAACAGTTATCTAATAGAAGATTAATTACTAGACTTGGAAGTGAATAAAATTATATCGACCGCTGTATAGAATATCTTTGTAACTGACATTTTTTAGTCTAAAATCATCAGATGGGTAGCAGATGAAATAAAAGAGACTGTTTATACTAGTAAAATGTTGCAATGTTGCTGTAGATTCGAACGGTTGAATCTTTTTAATTTTACAGCCACATCCACTGTACCTAAACCTTCTCTCAAATACATAAAAAGTTATGTTACATGTCTGGTTCTAATATGAAATTCATTATAGAAATTGGATTGTTTAGTGGATTTCTTAAAAATTGCTCTACTTTATAATACGAATCTCCTTGTAAGAACCCATTTCTAATATTCTTATTAAAAACACAAAATTATTTATTCATACCTGGTAGGTACCTAGAAAAACGTATCCAAGAAAGTATCACGAAATTGCCAGAATTGAAAATCAATATTCCATATAGAAGATTTATTGAAAATTTTGAAAATTTTCTATTACACTTTTTTTCTATTACTCTTAATACTTATATATTATGGAAAAGAATTTGATGCATTAAAGGATATGACTGCCGAAGAAAAAACTCTCTATCCCCTCCCAAGCAGTGGATTGCCTTTGCAAGCCGATCTTTAGCAGTAATAGAAATGTTACAGGCGTCAACTGGTACGCATCAGTGGAACTTGTAGATGTTTTATTAAATAACAATTTAACAAATGTTAACACTATGAAAAGGAATAAGATAAAAATTCCTGAAGAGTTCCTATCATCAAGGTTAAGATCTGTAAACTCAACTTTACAGGGATTTACAAAAACTAAAACTATAATCTCTCGAGTGCCAAAGTAAAATAGTGCTGTGTTTTTAATATCCTCGCTGCATCACACGAAGACGATGTCGAAACTGGGTTGCTGGAAATAAATGCCTTTTATAACAATATAAAAGCAGGCGTAGATTCAGTAGATGAAAAATGCACAAAATACTCGTGCAGTGGAAGAACCAGGCGCTGGCCGATGGCCATATTTTTTAGAATAATCGATATGAGTGCATTCAATGCATATATTATTCACCAGACTTGTGCCAACAGAACCAAATATACAAGATTAGAGTTCCTGAAGATTTTGGTACAACAACTATATGAACCACTTCTTCGAGAACGAGAAATTAACCAACGTCTTCCAAGAGAACTAAGACACAGCATTCAAAAGGTGCTAAGAATAAATCCAACCTAAAATGACGTTCATACAGATACCTTAACCAGGAACGCTAGGAAGTACTGCTATTTATGTAACCCAAAATTGAAAAGGAAGACAAGCTTTCTGTGTATACAATGTAAACAACAGATCTGTTTGCAATGTAGCCAAAAAATGTATAGTGAATGTGTAAATAAGCGTGAAGAAATGTAATCAACTGGCCAATTTTGCCTCTATGGCCTAATGGTAAAGAGATTTCAGCTTCAAAGTTAGAAGACACCAAGTCGTTGTTAGATCTTATTACAAAAAACTGTCAAAACATATATCTAAAATTAACAGGAAACAAAAATATTCCCGATGACATAGATGGGTATGGAAATGAACTAAGATTTTTCCCTGAAAGAAAGTTCTACAGAATAATGTTTCTTCGTTCTAAACTTAAATATTTTATTGTTTTTATAATTTAAAGATATGTTACCAAAAATAAATCTTTGTTTTATGTACAGACTTTGGTAAAAACAAATTTAATTTGACAGTAACACAGACAAACACCGCTTTGGATCATATCTGCAAATAATAAAATTTGCTTTGTACCACAAGAAACACAATTTTGCAGAAATGATCCAAATGTTTTTTTATTTAATGAAAAAAAAAAATAAATATACTTTATTTTTTAAAATACGCACATAGGATGCATTAAAATAACTTGTGCTAGGAATGGGAAAAACCTATCGGTTTTAACCGAAAACCGGTTTTTTTACTTCGCAATAACCGGTTTTATCGATTGTTTTTTTGTCCCGGTTATAACCGGTTTTTTTTAAGTAAAAACCGGTTATTAGGTTTTAGCGTGATTAGGATTAGGTTAGGTATTATTTTACATCCCAATCATAATTATTATTCTCAAGTAATTATTCCAAATAAAGCCATAATTCAAAGTTTATTATATTTTATAAATAAGTATCGCAAACTAAAGTGCATTGTAAATGTAACTTTGTAACCTATTGGATAAAAAAAAACAAAAACCGGTTTTCCAAAAACCGGTTTTTTTTTGGCCGGTTATAACCGCCAGGTGAAACCGTAAGCAAAAAAAACCGGTATAACCGAAAACCGGTGTTTTGCCAAAAACCGCCATCCTTAACTTGTGCATATTTAAATTAATAAACTCATTGAAATACTACAGCTGCAACCCGAACCGACATGAGTTCGGAACCGCGTTCCTAGTATCAAAGAGAATCAAAAATTTTATTATTGGTTTTAAAGCCATAAATGATCGGTTATGCATCCTTCGAATAAAAGGAAAATTTTTCAACATATGCCTGATCAACGTGCACGCGCCAACCGAGGAAAAAGACGAAGAAATTAAAGATCTATTTTACGAAGACCTCGAAAGAGCATATGATAACTGTGCCAAAAACGATATTAAAATAATCATTGGAGACATGAACGCCCAGATAGGAAAATAGATATGCTACCAAGATTATATTGGTAAACATAGCCTTCACGACGTTACTAATGACAATGGTTTAAGGCTTATTAGTCTGGCAGCTTCCAAAGATTTAATTGTGGGAAGTACATGTTTTAATCACAAGAATATCCATAAAGCCACTTGGATATCACCAAATGGACACACCACAAATCAAATCGACCATGTTATAATTGACAGAAGGCACTTTACAAACCTAATGGACGTAAGAAGTTACAGAGGAGCAAATATTGACTCAGATCATTTTATGGTAGGGGCCAAGTTACGACAAAGAATTTCCAATCCCAAGAAAGAAAGGGGCACTAGACAAGTAAAATATAATTTACATATGCTAAAAAATGAAAACAATGAGAAACAGTTCCAGTCACATATAAAAGAAACCCTAGAACACACCTGGGCAGTCGACCAGTCAAGCACGGAAATGTGGAACAACTGCAAGGAGGCTCTGAAATTAGCAGCCGAAAGCACATTGGGAATATCCCGAACCCAAGAAAGAAACGACTGGTTCGACCAAGACTGCAAAAAAATAACAGATGAGAAGAACGAGGCATTTAGAACCATGCAACAACGAAAAACTAGAACAACAATAGATAGATACAAAAACTTAAGGAGAGAGGAAAAACGCATACACCGAAAAAAGAAACGAGACTCGGAAAATGACATGTTAGAACGGCTCGAAAGCCATATGAGTCACGGAGAAACAAGAAAGTTCTACCATCAAATAAATAGTATTAGAAAAGAATTTAAACCAAGAATCAACTATTGTAATGATAAGGAAGGCAACTTACTTACCAACAAAGAGGACATCCTTTTACGATGGGTAGAGCACTTTCGAGATTTGCTGGAAGTGGAACCTACCAACAATATAGAGCTGGAATACCGAAATGAGGAACTCGTGGAACCCCCCTCAGTAGATGAAGTAAAAACATCTATAGAAAAACTAAGGAACCATAGGTCCCCAGGTAGCGATGGCATCCCAGCAGAGTTATTTAAGCACGGTGGAGAGCAGCTCACCAAGGTGATGCGAGAAATTGTTTGTAGAATTTGGTCTGAGGAGCAAATGCCAGAAGAATGGAGCTTAGGCTTAATTTGCCCGTTACACAAAAAGGGAAACCAACTGGAATGCAATAATTACCGCGGAATAACTCTCCTAAATACAGCATACAAGATATTATCAAATATTTTGCACGAGAGATTAAAGCCTTATACTGAAATGTTTCTAGGGGAATATCAGGCAGGATTCAGGCCTGGACGTTCAACCATTAACCAGATCTTTACACTACGACAGATCCGCGAAAAAGCGCAAGAGTTTAACATAGATATGTATCATATTTTTGTCGATTTTAAAGCGGCATATGACAGTGTCTTAAGACCAAGTCTTTACAACGCTATGAATGAGTTAGGAATTCCAAAAAAACTCATACGTTTGATAAAAGTGACAATGGCGAAGATGCTATCAGCAGTAAAAATTCAAAACGACTCGTCAACCCCATTTTAAATACATAGGGGGTTAAGGCAGGGAGATGCGCTGCCGTGTCAGCTATTTAATGTCGCCTTAGAAAAAGTTGTACGAGACGCTAATTTAGATAGCAGGGAAACAATATTTAATAGATCAGTCCAAATTCTAGCATATGCAGACGACGTGGACATTATAACAAGAACTAGGGCGAGAACTGCGGAAATCCTAATCGAGCTAGTAGCAGCAGCAGAACGAATGGGGTTACATATAAATCAAAATAAAACCAAATTCATGGCGACTAACACAAACACAAGAGCTGGAAATGTTGACACAAATTTAATCATCAATGACCAAAACTTCGATGCAGTCAATGAATTCATATATCTAGGGACATCGGTTAACCCCAATAATAATACATCTGAGGAAATAAAAAGGCGAATAATAATTGCAAACAGGTGTTATTATGGTCTATCAAAGTACTTAGCTAACAAACGTGTATCTCAAAAAACTCGTATAAGGCTGTGTAGAACACTGATAGTCCCCGTTCTTACATACGGATCAGAGGCATGGACGCTAACGAAAACAGATGAATCCGCTCTATCCATGTTTGAAAGAAAGGTGCTACGCAATATGTTTGGAGCGGTCTGTGAGAACGGAATATGGAGGCGTAGATATAACTTCGAACTGCAGAATATCTACAAGCATACGTTTGGTGGTAAAGATATTACCACTATAATTAAGCGAAACCGCCTGCAGTGGGCAGGACATGTAGCCGGGGCCCCTGAATCGAACATGATAAAAAAGATTCTAACAGCGCAACCTGTGGGAATGAGACGACGGGGTAGACCAAAGCTGAGGTGGATGGATGGGGTAACACAAGATGCGGAGAAGATCGGATTCGGCAACTGGAAAATTCAAGCAAGGGACAGAACAGAATGGCGTAGAAAGCTTGAGAAGGTCGAGGCCCTCTAAGGGCTGTAGCACCAAGATGATGATGAAACTCATTGAAATAAACTCCAACAATACCAAATTTTTAGTGTTTAGTCGTGACCCACATCCCGATGCAAAGCTTCAATTAAATGGAGTCCAAGTTGAGAAAGGTCACAAAATGACATATTTGGGAACTGTGATAACGGACCAACTAGATCCAGGCATACAAATAAAACGTAGAATACCAATGACTAAAACTACTTTTATGAAAATGAAGTCATTTCTTTGCAATAACCATCTCAGTTTAGAACTAAGTCAAAGCATGGGTAAGTGTTATGTTTGGTCTGTACTTTTGTATAGTGCAGAAGTGTAGACGCTAAAAGTATCGATCATGAATAAAATTGAAGCATTGGAAATGTGGGTTCATAGACGAATGCTAAAGATACCTTGGACATCAAGAAAAACTAATGAAGAAGTACTAAGGAGCGTCAACAAAGACAGAGAACTGCCTCTGAGAAGATTGTTAAACATCGAAAAATGTCTTATCTGGGACATACAGTAAGGGGAAGTCGATATAAAATATTACAACTGATCCTTAAAGGCAAAATAAAGGGCCGTAGAGGTGTAGGAAGAAAACAAGTTTCTTGGTTAAAAAACATTTGTGAATGGACTCAGATACCAAATGCAGGACAATTATTTCATATTGCAGAAGATCGAGAAGCCTTCGCAATGGTGATCGCCAACGTTGGATAGTTCTGATATGACACGCGAAGAAAAAGAAGTTTTTTCAAATTGTTATATTCAATTTTCTTAAGTTAATTATCTCAAAACTATGTTAGTGTAGGATGGATCCATTCTCCATAACTATGTCAAATTATCCTAAACTTTTGGAAAAAAATTACTTCTCTTGAGTACTAAGCATGCAAAAGACTTGAATTAACTTACATCTATAAATAAAAATATATAGTCTAGCCTTGGTAAAATGATTTCCAAACTCGAATTGTCTTCATAAATAAATTGAAGAAAACACAGATACAAAGAACAGCTTATCATCAACACATTAAAATGATGGAGCAGCTTCTGAACAATTGACGAATGGATTAAAGGATTTAAACCAATAAAGCTGAAAGCTACGACACTTAATTTTATATTAAAAAACATTTTTGAAGTGGTTAAAAAATGATTTTGTTCGGTATTTTATACGCCTCTGACGCAGTAGCGTCGCGGGTTTGAAAAAAAATGTAACAATAATTTCTGAGTCGGAGAAACGAAATGATAATAAAAGGAAATACAGTTAAGATTTGATTTCACGTAAAGTCTAACAAATTTTTTTTTACGCACAACAACAGGAGGGCATTTTTTACAACATAATCCTAATATTAACTAATTACAATTATTTTAAACAAAACTTTAACTTAAATATGTATATATAACATTCTTAACTACTCTGAAGGACTTGGTGTACAATATTTCTCCATTCGCTTCTATTTTGTGCTTTTATTTTCCAGTCCCCCACCTTCACGTGTTTAAGGTCTTCCTCCCCTTTACTAATCCACCTCGTTCTGGGTCTTTCCCATCTTTGTAGAGTATCCTCTTCCTTCCTATTTAATGTCCATATCTCACCGGCATATGTTACTGTGGGTCGAATTACTGTTTTATATATTCTGAGTTTACCTTTTCTAGAAACGTATTTTGAGTTCAGTAGGGCTCTTCAACTACCTAATTTTTTATTCCCTTTTGCTATTCTGGCTTTGAGCTCCCATTTCTCTTTTCCATTTTCAACGAAAACTACACCCAGGTATTCAAATTTGTCCACCCTTTTAAAACTATAGCTTTTACCACTTAGTGACCTCACACTAAAGTCTTCTTTTTTCCCTTCTGTTCCTCCCATGATCATATATTTGGTTTTGTCTTCATTTAGTTCCAATCCGAATTTCTGTGCTTATTCAACGATTTTATTTACAACTCTTCTTAATTCTGTCTTGGTTTTTGCTAGGATCGTTAGCAAATGCCAAGCACTGGTGCTCATTTCTCATGATCGTTTCTTCCACCTTCATGCTGCATTTTCTGATTACAGTTTCTAACACTAAGTTGAATTATGTAGTGGATAAAGGATCTACCTGTCTCAAGCCTTTTGCAACCGCAAATTGATCTGATATGTGACCCTGCCAAGCAATTTCGGACGTAGAGTTATTGTCATTTTAATTAGCCGGATTAGTTTCTTTGGTATACCCAAATGTTCCATTGCTCGATACATTTAGACTCTATCGACTCTATCATGGGCTTGTCTAAAATTAACAAACAAGACATGCAGAGGAACTTTACCTTCATAACAAATCGTTTGTATCTCCTGTAATGAGAAGATTTGGTCTATAGTAGATCTATCCTTTCTAAAACCGGCCTGATATTCATGCAGGATTCTTTCTGTGTAGAAATTTAGTTTATTTTTCAATATTCTTGCCAAAATTTTGTCTAATAAGGCTATACCTCTATAGTTGTCACAGTTCAGTTTGTCTCTTTTTTTTATGCAGAGGGCATATGCGGACCTCATACCTCTCCGATGGCATTACTGCCTTTTACCATACTTGCACTAGTAGCTAATACATTTTTCTTTGTAGTTGTTCTCCACCAAACTTAATCATTTCTATGCATATGTCATTTTTACCAGGACTTCTGTTATTTTTTATTTCTTGTATTGTTGTCACCACATCCTCTGTAGGCTGCCTTTCAACTATCGCATCTTCTCCAACCGTCCAGTTATCTACTGTTTCGTGGTCCACCTCACCATTTATTAATTCTTCAAAATGTTTTTTCCATTCCGTCATTATTTCTGCCGGATCGCTAATTAAATTTCCGTCTTTACCTTTCATATAACTACAGTGGCTTTGGTTACCTTTTCCCATTTTTTTTAACTTCTTGATATATCGACCTCACCTCTTTGTTTTTACACTTCTCTTCTATCTCTTTAATTTTAACTCATTGTGGTATCTCTTTTTACTTCTATACAGAGCTTTTAATCTTCCTCAAATTATTCTATATTATTGTTTTTTACACATTTTTAAGTTTTGAAACGTCTGATTTTTCATAAATGACGTTTTATTCCATCACAAGTGATCTAATTAAATTTTGTGTAACTGCCTAGTCCAGTAGTCAGAGATCTGATCTCTAAAAACACACAAGGAATAATAGGTAAAGAAATAATAATAAGACTTAAGGCAGGTTTATAAACGGACATAGTACATAATCATAAGTCATAAACATAACTTCAACCACAATCATAATTCATAAGATTTAAGATTGGTTTTATAACTAGACATAATACATAACCATAATATTTAAGAACTACTTCAGAAAATACAAACCTAACCAAATTTTTATAGAGCATGAAGAATTTTTTTCTGGTCTTTAGATTCATAGAAAAGTGAAATAAATAAATATGTGGTTGAATTCGCTCCAAAAACATTAAATTAAAATAGTAGGGTTATGTATAGGAGGAAACTGCAGATGATTCTACCAACGCATGCGCATATTCCAACAATTCCATAATGTTTAATACTTAATTCATAAATGTTGAAAGTTACCAACTTTCAAGGTCACGTTTTAAGGACTAAATTTATGTCTTATGTATTATGGATGCTTTTAAATGGGTACATTTATTTATTAACTTTTAACATTATGCTTATATAATAAGATTATGGTTAAAGACTAAAATTATGTTTATGTCCGTTTATAAATCCGGCTTTACTCACAATCAATTTAATTTAACAATCAGACGACCGGTTTCGCTTTCTACAATTTGCAAAGCATCTTCAGGTCTAGATACAAAGTTAAACTAATGATGCCGGTACTCTATTAAGTGATGGATGGTAGGTCATGGTTGCAAAAATCATGTATTGTTGATTGGAGAACTTTAATGTGCTATTGCAGTTGTTTTGACAATAAACGGGAAGTTCTTGAGGAGAACAGATTTGATCCAATGAATTAGAGATAGGTATATTGTGGTTGTTTGTCAAATGAAAGTGATGTTCTTTACTATTGTATTATTTAAATTATTTACACTTATATCAGAGATATATTTTTAGAATGTATGTTATTTATTGAGTATTTATGTTATGAAGGAGACAGTTTTATGACAATGAATAAGAGTAGCTGTACCGATTGTGTGGTTGTGCAATTATTTTGACTTGTAATTATCAAGTCTATTGGCAAAATTAATCAATTATTGTAAAGTCAAGTATATAAAAAGTATATAAAATTATTACAAATTAAGACAATCAGGGACAAATTAAACACACATTAACAGGAACAGAAACACTAAATGACGGGACAAACATTGAATTTAAAACTTAAACTTGGGGAATGGAAGAAACTGCAAGCACTACATCTCAGTGTTGGAAGTAATGAGTTTTTTTATATTTAATCTATTAGATTTAAGAGTCTTAAAGTCATTAGATTAAAGTCTTAGATTTAAGAGGATTATTAGAAAAACTTAAGGATAGGAAATAAATTCAACATTTCAACAACATTCAAAACAACAAACACGTTGAGATCTATTTTGTCCAAAACCAAACCTAACAATGAACAAGAAAGGACAAAGAATCGCATTTATAAAATACGTTGTGAATACGATCAGTTTTATTTAGGTGAATCATCAAGGCCATTAAATGTTAGAATAAGTGAACATCAATCTTATATTAAAAATAGAGAATTTGATAGATCTCAAATATGTAAACACGCATGGGATAATGAACATAGTGTTCAATGGAATAATTCAAATGTAGTCCTAAAAGAAACGGATGGTAAAAAAAGAAAAATCAAAGAAACGGCTCTAATTATGCTAAATGAGGCCAATTGTGTCGCAAATTCCTAGGCAGAATGTAGTAGGATCTGGTTACCAATATTGAAAGAGGAAGTTATTAATAAGAAAATACCAGTATTAGTAAGTCAGTAACATATAGAGGATACGTCATTTATGTTTTTTAAATAACGTAACATATAAAATCAGAATTTTGATGTTTGTTGAAGGTAAACTAAATTCACGAACAAATACTTTAAATGACGTTTTTTTCCTGGTTTTTCCCTCATAATTTATTATGGAATCACTAACAGGAGAATTTTACTGTTATCATGTCATGTGTTTATCTTTTTAAAGACGAATTACATGCTATGATTTTTTTCTGACGGATATTCTCAAGTTAACGTTGATTTCATGTAATCGAATGAACTATCTTATAAGTAAAGTCGTCCCAGGAGCGCAACTCAACAATATTGGCAATATTATTTTAAAGTCGTCTACTTTAAAATGCATAATGTATGTCTGAATTGTCAATATAAATGAGTCAGATAAAATTAAATTATTAAAAGAATTTTTCACTATGTAACAAAAAACAAAATTTGTTTAATTTACTGTTTGTATTTTGAGAACGATTTCCGAAGTGGAAGTTGAAACGTCAATAAACGTATTTTTATCTTTAATTGTGGCTTATTCCCAGTTAAATAGTAATTAATTTACAATGCCACAAGAAAATAGCTTCAGAACAATATTAAGAGCAACTTAGATAGAATAAAGAACTCAAAGAGCGATGGAAAGACAAATGTTGGGAATATCGTTGAGAGATAAAAATAGAAACGAGTGGATAAGATGCAAATCCGAAACAACAGACGCTGTCGAACATGCATTGAAATTAAAATGGAAATGGGCTGGGCATAACGAAAGATATCAGGATGGAAGATGGAATAAAAAATTTGACCGATGGAGACCATATACTGCAAAAAGATCAAGAGGTCTACCGCAAATGAGATGGAAAGTTGATATTAAGCAAAGCGCAGGTCCATTGTGGAAAAGACAAACAGAAGACAGAGATAAATGGAGACAAATGGGAGAGGCCTATATTCAACACATGAATATATTTTGGGCTATAGATAGATAGATGAACAACTGCAGGATAGACTCCGGATACAAAATGCTCATACATAATATTTACAAGAAAGCTACAATGAAAATACAAAGAAATGCGAAATCCAAACTTATACCAATCAACAGAGAGTTAGTTTAGTTTAGTTTAGTGGACAAACGGTGTGACTCGTCATCGTAGCCTTTAATGTAGATAGATCACTTAAAAAAAATGAATCTTTGTAGTTTGACATTGCTGTCTTGACGTTTTTAAACATATCTAATTAGGACACGCCACTGTTCAGGATTTGTGTAATAATATCGTGCGAAAAATAAATTCCTTCCATCTTTACATTGTTATATTTTAAAAGAATGGAAAAATGGATCGCCCTTTGTAGAAATTATTTATTCAGAACTCTTAAAATTTTTATCAGATTGTTGCATATTATATACTATAGGTAATTGATATTTCATCGAAAACTTTTATTAGACATTATTTACAGTACAATAGTGCTAAGACTGATGACACGTGTTTTCATACAGTATAGAAACCACTTATGAAATAAAATTTTGTTTGTTCTTTATACCTTTAAATGTACACGCAAGTCTAGCATAGTTTATCATCTTTATTTTTAACCATTTTTGACAGCAATGGAGATTTGGCCTAAATTTTGGCAATCATTACTAAAGAAATCTTTTATTGGCAGATATACTTTTAATTTTACTTTACAATATTCACTGCTTTCCCTCGCTCAACCATTTCCATTTCTCTCTGTTGTCCCATGTTCCATCGTTTAGGCCTCTCTTACTCATGGCGTCGTCTACTTCGTTCTTCCAGAATCTTCAAGGTCGTCCTCTTTTCCTCCTTCTTATGGGGCTCCATTCGGTTATTCTCTTTATCTATCTGCTGTCGCTAGTTACATGTCCATACAACTATAGTCTTTTATGTTCTATATATGTAAGTATGTCTGTTTATATTGACGTTATTTGCTTCATTTCGTCACTACTTCTTCTATCAGCATCTTCATAGGCATTCCATCTCTGTTGCTACTATCTTACTGCTGCGTTTCCTGTTTCTAATCCAATTTTCAGCCCCGTATGTCATAATACCATAATAGGGGGGGTAGATTGGCCGTAAACTACCCAGCTAAAAAGGAGTGACATACCACAGCTAAAGGGTTTGCAACTAGACGAATTAAACGATAAAATAACAACAGAACTACTAGAAGCAGTCCTGAAGGTTGCTAATAAACAAAAGCGAAAACAACAAAAAATTAGCGCTAAATCACAAGATATGCTAAAAAAACGACGACAACTACTTAATGATAACAAAAGAAATACAGTGGAGTTTACCGAACTGAACAAAACCATAAGAAAACAGATAAAGGAAGAACTAAAGAAATACCAAAAAGACCGCATTAAGAAAGTCATAGAGAAGAAAAAAAGTTTAAAAATAATGAAGACAAATACAGAAAAAAGAAAACTAATCATGCTTAAAGCTGAGAACAATGAAGAAAGAGATCTAGGAGAAATAGTAAAAATCACAGAAAAATATTACACAGACTTATACAGTTCTAAAAATGACCCACCACTATCATCTAAACAGAATCTCTCGAGGAAAATACAAAATGTTGGCTCAGAGGTATTACCAGAAATAACTGAAGATGAAATCGAAAAATCCATAAACGACATGAAAAGAAATAAAGCAGCCGGTGAGGACAAAATACTGGCGGAACTGCTAAAAGAAGGAGGAGACACGATAAAAAAAATGCTAAAAATACTGTTCAACAAATGTCTGTTTGAAGGTAAAATACCTAAACAATGGAGAAATGCCAACACAATCTTAATACATAAGAAAGGAGACCGAACAGACCTAAACAACTACCGTCCTATTTCCCTTTTGTCACAACTATATAAAACCTTCACAAGAATAATAAACAACCGACTAACCTATAAACTTGATAACTACCAACCAGTGGAGCAGGCAGAATTCAGGAAAGGATACAGCACAATCGACCATCTGCATGCGCTTAAAATCTTAATTGAGAAAACCAATGAATACAACCTTTCGCTGTACTTAGCATTCTTAGATTATGAAAAAGCTTTCGACAGCATTGAATACTCGGTGGTTGAAGAAGCTCTGGTTAACAGTAGAATAGATTCAAGATACCGACAATTGATACATGATATTTACCAAAACGCAACCATGACCGTAATTCTGGGCGACAAATTAATAACGGATAATATAAAAGTTAAACGAGGAGTCCGACAAGGCGATATAATTTCACCTAAACTGTTTACCTTGACCCTCGAAGACATAATAAAATCAACAGATTGGGAAAACAGAGGAATATGTATTAACGGAAAATACCTAAATCACCTTAGACATGCGGATGATATACTCTTGATCTCCTCGGAACGACAAGAACTGAAATTAATGCTTAATGAACTTCATGAAAAATCACTGCAAAAAGGCCTAAAGATTAACTGCAACAAAACAAAAGTAATGACAAACACGGAAGACCAACAGACAATAAAAATAAAAACAGCAAAAATAGAACAGGTAACTGAGTATATCTATCTAGGACAAGCAATCAGAGCTAACAGAGAAAATCAAACAGCCGAAATATCGAGACGAGTAACAATGGGATGGGCAGCGTTCGGAAAACTTTCTTACGTTTTAAAAAATCAAACAATCCCTCTATACTTACGAAGCAAGGTACATAACCCCTGCATAATACCGGTGCTCACCTACGGAGCACAGACATGGACATTTACACAGGCCAATTTGGATAGGATAAGGAAGGCACAAAGAGCGATGGAGAGACAAATGTTGGGTGTATCACTTAGAGATAGAAAACGTAACCAGTGGATCAGAACCAGAACAAAGACAGTAGACGCGATAGAACAAGCAGCAAAACTGAAATGGAAATGGGCTGGACACAATGAACGTCTCCAAGACGGACTATGGAACAATGCCATCGGAAAGTGGCGTCCATACAATGCAAAGAGATCAAGAGGCAGACTACAGATGAGGTGGAAAGATGACATCAGGAAATAAGGAGATCCCACATGGCAGAGAACAGCTCAAGATAGGGAAAGATGGAGAAAACTGGGGGAGACCTATATCCAACAATGGAAGGATAGAGAATAGGTTCAAAAGAAATGTCATAATACCTCGCACCAATGTTTGATAAATCTGTATTTTTGTCTTCATATTTAGATGTCTATCCCACCATACTTAGTTAAGTTGTCGGATTGCTGTTCTTGTTTGTCCTAATCTTTGCTTAATTTCTTCCTCTGTTGTTGCCTTTTTCGTGATTATAAACCCCAAGTATTTGAATTTATCTTTTCCTTTGATTTTTACGTTGTCAATCTGTAGATCTTCTATGTCTTCTTCACTTGTAGATAGGTACTCTGTTTTCGCGAGGTTAATATTTAGTCCAGTCTTTGTATATTCTTCTTGTAGTTTCTTCATCATATAACTGAGTTCTTCTTGGTCTTGTGCAATTACTACTTGATCGTCTGCAAATTTGTACGTATATAGCTATTCGTTCCGTACTGGTACTCCCATGCCTTTGCATTTTCTTTTCCATGTAGTCAAGGGTTTCTCTAAGTATATTTTGAATCGGGTTGGAAATGTGGAACAACCCAGCAGGAGCTCTTTTGTTATGGTGAAATTTCCTATGATTCTTGATTTCATTTTAATGGACATTTTATTTTATTTATATAGAGCTTTTGCAGCTTCTATGAGTTCCGTTTGTATTTCTAATTTGTACATTGCTTCCCATAGTTTTGACCTTGGTACAGACTCCTACGCCTTTTTCACGTCCACAAATGCCAAATGTATATCTCTATTTTTTGATTTTTCCCATCAGTTGTTCCACTGTGTATATGAAGCGTGCATTTCCATAATTTTGTAAGTGCCAATATGCCTCATTTGGTTTTTTTAAGTTAAATGAGTTGCAAGTGCCATGTTCCATCGCCTAAAATTTATTTTATGTCGATATGGCTAGCGACGGCGTGAAAAGTGGGGATAAAGTAGCGGTGCAAGTCATAACGTTGTAAGTATCGTAGTGCAATTCTGTTAAATGTAGAGTGGCGCATCAGTTACTAAATTATTTTTGTTTGGACTTGTTGGGTTGGGTTTAAACATAAGTATTTGGAACGAATATGGATGAAACTACAGAAAAACGGTCCAAAAAGAAAAGAAGAGTTGTTGATAGTTGGGAAAAAAATAAAACCAAGAAAATGAGAAACTCTGGCGAAAAATATGTTTCTCTAGTCAATCAAAAGACCGTTACAAAGAAAATGCCACCAGCTAATGTAAGTATGGTTTAAAGAGATACCTATCTAAATAGACGTTAAAACATAAATAATTTTTTGTGTTTAAATCTATCTAAATAATCCAAAATTGTTTTAGGTAAAATGCAAGTGTCCACTAGCATGTAGATCCATAAGACTGGAATACCTTGTTGAGTTGTGCAATCATTTCTATGAAATGGCTGATTATAGTAAGCAGCAAAGTTACCTACAAAGGTTTATTTATCCCCAATTAATCAAAACAAGACATCATGGTCAGTACGAACATCCCAGTGAAAGTAGGAAAAAGCACTCTTTCACCTACCATTTACTTTTGCCTGGAGGATCTGAAATAAGGGTTTGCCTCAAAACATTTTGTAGTACGTTTGCCGTAACTCCAAGAAGAGTGCAACTTTTGGGAGAAAAAATTCTTGATGGTAAAATGGATATATCAGAAAAACGAGGAGGGGCTCGACAAAATATTTTCAAGACTCTCTGGAATAACAAGATTATAGAGCATATCGAAAGTTTTCCAAAAATTGAGAGCCACTACGCAAGGGCGAAAACCCCGGATAAAAGCTCTTCTTGTCACCGGATTTAAACGTAAGTAGAATGTACCGTGCATTTTTAGAGAAATATTGTGCGAATTATTAGCCGCCTAACAAACCACCAGTGACTAGACAATGGTATAATGAAATTTTTATATCAAAATTGAACTTATCTTTTGCAAGGCCTAAAGTAGATACATGTTCCACATCTGATAGTTTGGCTGTTCAAATAAAATCAGGAGATAAAGCTGCTGTAACAGAACAGGAGCTTCACCATCGGAGAGCAGAGGCTGCTACAAAAGCAATGTCAACTGAGACCAACAATACATGTACAAGTAATTGCTATGTTCTTTCCTTCTATATGCAGCAGCAAATGTACATTCCCCAATTAACTCACTCCGAAATGTACTATTCACAACAGCTTGCAGTGTGTAACTTAGGAATTCACGATTCCATGAAAGGAAAGGGATTCATGTGTTTATGGACTGAGGACTTTGGGGGAAGGGGTGCCTTCCCTGGCACCCAAATTAGCTCCTGTTTATATACTTACCTTACTAAGGAAATTGGCAATCACGGAAAGAAACAGCTTATTTTGTGGTCGGATAATTGTGGAGGTCAAAATAAAAATCAGTTCATGATCGCCAGGTATTTGACCATACTAGCAAATAACGATTTTGAGGAAATTATTCATAAATTTCCTGTAAAAGGACACACTTTCCTTAATTGCGACAGAGATTTCGCAATCATACAAAAACGTAAAAAAGTGTGTAAGGCTTATACATTGATGAATGTTGTTAACATCATTACTAGTGCGGCCCAGAAAAATTAATTCTCGTGCATGGTGGTTAAGGACTTTTATGATTTCAAAACCGTTGCCTGTGATAAACTGAACACAAAGAAGTTAGGAATTTCAACAGCTACGCAGCTTCGTCTTACAAGAGAGAAATTTGGTACGGTGATGGGGCTAAAGGACATAGTGAGCTCGCTGCATGGAGTGAGACCAATGTATTCAAATCTGGAGTTACATTAGAAGACTTTAAAATCATAGACTTTCAAAAAACTAGAACTCACTTTGGTATCCCAGAGAAAAAAAGAACAGATATTGAAAAAATAGTCCCTTATCTTCACGATGATGCCAAGAAGTATTTTAAAGAAAAATTAGGTCAAATAGGGCAAGTTTCTACTGTAGGAAACAACGGTTAAAAATCTGGCATTTAAAACGTTTTGACTTGCAAACCTGATGGCACTTACAACGTTTTGACCTTAGACAGATTTTTGAATTTTTTTTAAGTAAGCTTTGTTTATTGTTCCTTTGCGGTATGTTTGTATTATATAATACCTTTAAACTAATCCTTTTTCAGTATGTT